>JADMLD010000724.1:0-600000 GCA_017589585.1 Phylloscopus whistleri
CTTTGTGAATTACTGTCAGTGTTGGTTCAAAAGCTCAAGGAGAAGTGTTTCACAAGATGAAGGTAGACACTGAGTGTTTGCATCTTAATTAGAAAAATTGGCCTGGGAAGTGCAAGAGAGAGCTGATTTAATTTCCAGTGAGAAGACAGCAACATAGTTGGATGGTTTAGCACAGCAGAAGCAATTTTGTTAGTCACCTTGAACACCATTTTTTAAAAAAAGTTGGAGTGTAGTTGATGCAATGCTTAGTTAAGAAATGCAAATTTAAAACTATTCATTGTAATAAAAATCAACTGCACAGTAAGAAATATCAGTAAGAAATATTAAAAAACCTCAAAACTTGGAAGAAGTATGAGTCCTTCTGCACCAGCTTACACACTGATTTCCCTAAAGAAAATTTGCTGGTAGAGTATCATCACAGAAAATAAACCAAATATATACAAAAATGCCATGCATTGAATAAATTAACTCAACTGAACAGTAGTTTTGAAATATTTTAAAGATAGTTGGAATTTAGAACTGATTTTTCAAATGCTGTGTTAGACTCATTGTCTCCACAGGCAGAAATTCAATGAACTCAGTCAGCTGAGCTCACCTATGAGCTGAGGAGTCCAAATATACCAAGTGGAAGATATATACAAGCTCCCCTCAGAGAAAAATAGATATGATTTCACACCATGTTGAACACTTCTTAGGATGCTCAGAGCTGTGTATTTCAACTCCTTTAAATGTATCTGACAAACCACAATAAGCTTTTTTTATACCAGTCTGCCAGTGACAGGTTTTTGTTTATTTTTTTTCCTTAGGAAAGTTCACTTTCAAACTGAGACACAAGAAACGTCTGTGGGGAAGGATGATGCATTATCAGTCAGTGACCATGAAACACACAGCAGTGTTTTCACACAAGAGGAAGTTGTTACCTGGAACATGAAAGCCCCATGGGGAAGAATTGTTGTGAAAAGTGATGGTCTACTACACCTAAAAATATCCAGGTCATTCACAGAGCCACAGGGAACAGATTTCAGTGTTGAGGATGATCTGCTTTAACTGATGGACTGATACACTTGTGAGTAGTATTCCACAGCTGCAAGATCAGGGAATGGTGACATTACACAGTCTTCTGCAGCCACTCAGTTTAGATGTAAGACACAATGATGAAACTCTTCCCCCATCTCTGTCACAGCCTAAAGGGAAGAGTGGACTTTTTAGCCGCATGTGACATGAGATGCAGAGTTCTCCTTCCACAGAGGGTCAGATCCACATTTGCTAGAGCAGTTCGGCTCTGTCTGCTGATCCTCCTGCCTTCGGGCAAACCTCTGCCTGCAATACACAAACCAGCAGAAGGCAGATTCTGTGTCGCAGTCATTTCCATAAGAAAACAAAATGAGGAAAATAGAGTCTGCATTTGTACTCAGATAAGGCTCCAGACAGCTGAGGAGGAAGCTTGAAGCACAAATAAAAAGAGGAAACCAGAGAACTCAGGATGTAGTTTCCACACATCTTGAGCAGGGGTAAGAATAACAAAAAACCCAGAATGTCACTTTCTACTCCTAGGACAAAACTGAGCATCCTGAGCAAATCTGGAGGAACAAAATACATCTCAAATATCCATATTGTTCCTAGCCATAGCAAGAACCTGTTTACAGTCATTTCGCTCTAAGTTTACACAAGTTGTGTGTGTGTTTGTTTGTGGCTAAAATTATGCAACTTCCTAGATCTCTAGAATTTGCTGTTTTGCAGATGAGCTATGCTGACTTTGGGACTCCGGAAAGGAGCAAGAGTGACCAAACAGTAGCACGTTAGCTTCATTTCCAGAAAACAGGAGATGGGATTGAGATGATAATGCTGGAATCCAGGGCCAGAACCTCTCTCTTTGGGCTGGGTGAAAGAAACATCCATAGGAAAAGAGAGTCAGTAGATGCACAAGTAGCTTGTTTCCACAGAAAGAATTGGTATGAAAGAATCTGAAACATTTTAAATGAAAACAGGCCATCCCATCACCAAGCTCTACAATATTGAAGTCTGTGTTTGCTTAGGGGCCTGAGGGGACGTGTTTAGATTACAATTTATCACTCTGTATGTTTAAGCAACAGGGGGGAGTGGCAGCTTCAAGAAGTGTAAACACAGAGTGAGGGACAGGCTGAACAGTCCTTGGGCTTTCTCAAGCATGTAGTCCCCGTGTGCTGGCCCGTGTCACCACCGAGCAGCTGTCACACCTGGAAAAAGGGACAGCCAAGGCACACAGGCCTCCATCTCCAGCATCTCTGGAACACCATAAACAACAAAGGTCTCCAGATAAACAGTGAACATCTGATGTTGCTGGGACCAGAAGGAGCAGAATGCTCTGCAAATGGACAGTAATGCAAGAGATTAGGACAACTTCCTTCTGGAAAGAAAGGCAGAGAAGTGGGGCTAGGGGTTAAAAAAAGACAGATAACCAAAACCATTCCTGGTGCCAGATTGTTTGGGGTTTTTTTACAGCTTCCAGCTCCTTGGCCTACTCATCCCACATTGCAATCACCTCAGACTTGACAGTTTTCACAACACAGTAGGCCAAGTCCTCCCCACATCTCCAGGTTCCTCTAAAAAGTTGAAGTTCAAATGCTTAATTTAGATTCCCCAAACTCCTCCTTTGTGTAAAGCAAACCTCTTGGATGACTCCTGAGGAGACAGACAAACAAGCAGTGAGCTATACAGTATCTGAGTACACTGAGTACACTTACTTTTTAAGAATGCAGTTCTTGGAAAAGAAAAATAATCTGCTTTTGGTATTTAGGTAAAAAGATGAGATGGCCCTCAGCTTTACCTTGCTGCAAACAAGTATTGCTCTTTAGCCTTAAACTTACGAAATGCACTATCTATTAAAAGCATTTAAGTTCCTTTCCATCATCTTACTTCCTTGTTTTGGTTTAAATATTTGTAACTGTCCTTTCAGAGAAAGTGCCTATGCTGTCTTTATACCACTATTTCCAGGCATTGTCACCCAAAACCCGTGTGTCTCCTCTAACACCTTGAGATTAGCTCAGCTGGTCAGATCATGGTACTAAATGCACTAAGGTTGTGGGTTTGATCCCTGCACAGAGGTTTTCCTATCTCTTTTATTATTTTTGTAATATAGGGATAGTAGTGCTCAGATGACATCTGCAGAGCAACTGTTCAGCTGTGTTTGTATGATCTCTACAAAACTGATAACACAGAATTAATGATGCTCATTGAAACTGGCAAAAAATGTTCCTGTGTCTTTGTAGAGGTGAATCAAATTTCTAGTTATTCTGCTAGGTTTATTTTTCTATACAGTCTCAACTACTGAAGAAAAAATGCATTTTTACAATGAAATAAGTTAACACTCTTATTGATAAAAATTCACAAAGCTGCATCAAAACATGCAGACAACTTCCCATGCTCAGCTTCGGTATGAATGATAGGCACTGACAAGTGATTGAAAGGAGCAGTACCAAAGTCCCATTCTCTAACACCTTAAACTTCCCACCTAGCTTGCATATTCTTTAGCAAATTATCTGTTAGGTGAAACTCTTTAACATGCTTGCAGTGTCCTATTCTGTAGGTTCAGCATACTTTCAATACAAGTCTCGTAATATCATTAAAGATTATATTACTAACTTTAATTAACCTTACAAGCACACATTAATATACTAAAAGTAAAGACAATTAGTCTTTATATGCTCTACAACTTAGTGGAAAAAAAAAAAGTATGTCCTGAAAAGGAACATGTTATTGCTCATTAACTGGTTAACAAAACACCAGTTGCTCTTTCTGCTCAGGTTATTTCATGCGCTTGGTACTTTACCCATGTCAGCTGTAAATACGATAAACCAAATTTACAGAGTCTTCATTTTGCTTGGTAATTTTAACAAAACTGTCACAGTCCCAATCATAAGCTGCCCCAAAAATCTGCTGCTCAGATCATTAGTCATTGTATTTATCCAGGACATGGGTACTCCCTAGCTGGCAACAAACCTCTTGTTTTTCCTTCCAGGCAATGGCAAACAGAGCTAGGCATAGCTATTATTATTGGGTTTTAGCAAACACACAACTGCTAGTGGTATTTTCAAGTCCTTTTATCTTTTATTCTTTCAGTTTGCATCTCCTTGTGTCTTCCTACTATTTTATCTGGCAGGAACAGCAGACAATCCCTAATAATGACTCACTGAAGCAAAGATTTCCAACATTCCAGTGCTCCCAGGGTAGGAATCCCATGGGAGCAACTAACAACACCTTTAGTCTGATGTTCAATACTATGGGGCCACCAATATCTAGAAGAGAAAGGAGCTCTAGAAAAAAGAAATAGTTGAGGTTTATGAAAAGGTACTCCAGTAGAAGAAAGAAAAAGTGAAGGAAAACAGAAAAAAATCTCCTGAAAACTCTAAGAGGATATAACAAGAAAAAAAACCCCAACAAAACAATAGGGTGTATCAGAACAATAAGTGATAACTACTTCATGGATTAATAAGGGAAGATAGTGAGTGCCAGTTGGCCCATCTAACATGCAGGATACCTCCCAAACTTGGTAAACTAAAGACAGAAAATAAGAAAATGTGAATTAGCAGCATGCATATGGGCCTTGAATAACTGCTGCCTTAAGACTGAAGAAAGAAGTCCATTTTATTACCAGTTCATCTCAGTGTTTTATGACCAAAGTTAATTTTTGATTTGTTAAATCTGAATTTATCATGCAACACCTTGGTAGCTAAGGCAAAAATAAATACACAAACCATCTCAAAGCAGATATTTCCAAAAAAAGAACTGTACATATTTAGACCAGATTGTCACTCAATCTTAGTATTTCCTGAAAAAAATAAAAATAGGCATAACGTGGAATACATACGTAAAATGAAAAAGAATAACTTTAAAATAAATGCTTTTTAAATGCCTGAATTCAGCCTGACTACCCACTCACCCTCTGTTAAATGATTTGGTCTTTATTAAGAGAGCATCCACAGAGGAAACCAGTTGCAGCATGTTGGTGCATTGTCCATCAGATGTCAGTCAATTAACAGCAGAAGAGAATTTGACTGTGTCCATCCAGAAGGACTGTCTGAAGACAGTGACAAAAACGGAGAGATCTTAAACCCCCAATTGTCTCTGATTTGCATTTGTTTGTTAACCACAGCCATAAATAAACCCATGACAAATCACCCACCTGCTTTCCTGTGCTCTAGAGGCATAAAATGTTCTCCCTTCTAAGAATGTAAACTCAGACGTAAACTTTCCTTTGGAAGATAATGAAACTGGTTATTTACTTCATCAAAATCTTCACAACTGTAGAAACCTGCTGCCCTCTTTCCATCCCACCCCACCTCACCGTGTGCCCGTGCCGAGCTTACGCAAGTCTGTGAGCACCACGGAGAACTATCTATAGAGATGCGAGCTCCTGGATATTTTCACACTTGCTTTTGGAGTCTCACTGCCAGATTTTTCTCCCTGTGGGTTTATGTACATTTTACATGACTTCATTTTACATGCATTTCAGTGTGGTCATCTTTATTTAGTCTCCGAGAGGCTTTCTGCTCTTTAATTTTGCACTTCAAGAGACTGAAAAAGGAGACTTCAAAGAAGTCCCAAATTTTAGGAAATAATATATCTCAAGTTCACTGGTGATTGATATTTATTGCTTCCACAGGTTTTAGTACTTTTGGTTTATAGCAAAGTAAATATATATTAAGTAGTATACATAAAATCTTCTTGATCCCATTTCAATTCTCTTGGAATTAGCTGAAAAAAAATAAGTAGCTGTATGTTTAAAGCAAGCAATTATTTATTTTTTAGTCTTTGCATTGATTTAAAAATTTTTGGAAAAAGGTTAAGATCAGTGAGTTCCTGTTGTGTCAAGCTTGATGCTTAATTCTAAATTGAGAGACTTACTTTATGAAATGCAGTGTTCATGCATGTATTTAAAGAGGAGGATTGGTTTGAGATCCATAAATTCATATATATTGACTACATGATATAAATGGCTTTTCAATCCTTCTGTTTCCCTTAGTGGTCTTCCCTTTTCCCAGCACAAGTTATTAACTACAACACTGTGTCGTACTCACAGATCTGCCTCCTTACTAAATATACACAGATCATTTCAAAGCACATTTTCTCCTTGAGCTGTTCTGTGTACCAAAATGTGTGCTTTAATCATTCAGCATGCAGGAAGCATCCTTCATCCACTTTTCCCATGAACACATCTCCAACTTGGCATCCAGTTTAAACTGTCATTTGTATTGTCAGTATTTTCCCCATATAAACTCAGCAGTGTCTTCACCTACTTAAATGTGTAAGTATATTCTTGTCCAACAATCTTGGTTCTAGAAATAGCCTTTCTACATCTCTCAGCATCATCAGATGGCTGAGCCTTTTCAAGTTGAAAACATTTTTTCTTAAGTTAAATATCCATGCTTCTCTCATTCCAAATCATTAACTTATAAAATCTCTGACCTGTCTGACAGCACCAATAAAATAAATTCTATTAACTCAACTCTCCATTTAGTAAGCTATTTCCTACAGTAGGAGATTTCAGTATTTTTCAGCATTATTTTAGTATGTGTGAAAGAGTTATGCCAATATATATCCTGAGAATCCTTTGGAAAAAAGAAACTTAGAAAGGGACCCAAATGATATGAATAGGTATTCACAGGAATACCTACAATACCTTTTCCTATAAAGGAAAGATTTAGGTCTGAAAAAATACTCCCAACTGAAAAGATTCGTGAAGGACTAGACAAATATGCTTGACTGACTTTTTAAGGAATTCCTGCACAGAAGTTTCTTTTCCAAGGAAACTGTCACATTTCCAAAGATTTTGCACAGCACACTTTCTGGCACCAAGTGGTTTGGTTTTGGTTTTGATTTTTTTTTTCCCTCAGAAATGAGATACCTTAACTATCAGTTACAAGTGAGCAGGCTCTGAAATCATTCTCATTTGCAGACAAAGCCCTATTTGTAAGGTACTGCCCTTTCCCAGGTGTGCTCACCACACTTGGAATAAAGATTTATCCACCCACTGAGATTCTCCTGGCGATATTTCCAGCAGAGATTTCATTGTATGGCAGCAACTGCATTAAAGAAGCAAAAAGTTGTGTGCAACCTTGGGTGACACTCAGGTGGGCAGGGGTGGGGCAGCTGCAGCAGGACCAGCCTGGCTTGGGTTGGGAGAGGATTCTGTGCCAGAGCTCCCCGGCTCAGCCCTTGGAGCTGCAGCCCCGCTGTGCCCAGCAAGGCCCTGTGAGGAATGAATGGATAATCAAAGGCTGCCATTTGTGAGCAGAGATTCATTTGAATACTCTGCAGGATGGCTGTCAGGCTTTTAGGAGAGCAGTTCTGTTGTGTGGATCACAGGCTTTCAGCAGGTGTTCCTGTCACCAATCCGTTACTTACTTAGACATTAAAATCCAGCACATAGAAAAGGAAAAGAAAAAGAAAAAGAAAAAGAAGTTTTCAGCCCTCTGAAATTATCTGAACTAACAGGCATATCTGTTCAATTAACTTTTTTCGTTTTCAGTCTACTTCCTAAAAGACACAGGAGCAAGAAAATAGTACAAAAAATTGAACCCAATGAATAGTTCTAATTTCAGCCCCATTAGAAAATGTCATATTTCTAATATCCTAATACGGATGCCAAATTTCTCCAGGATTTACATGGAGTTCCTTTCTCTAAATTGGTTGCTGGTCTTTGAAGACCTGTGAGTCATTAAGTAAAATTTTTGTACCCATGCAAAAAGCCACAGAAAGAGCAACTGCCTGTAGAAACTACTGATTTCACTTCTACTGTTCTCTCTCCTGTTGAGCAGACTTCCTCTAACTGAGCTGCATCTACTAGAACATTACATCACAGAAAATCTAACAGGCTAAAAATATATTTTGTAGGTATAATATTAATTATGTTCAGGTTAAAACGATTTAGTAACCTTGGAGATAGAAAACACTGTTAGAAATGATTATTTTTAGCATCAAGGAACTTCTCCAAGCAACAATACCACACAGTGTAAAAATATACCAGGTCAGTACACTTTGGAGATTTCAGATGTTTTATCCTCTTATGGTCTAAACTACAGTGCATTTAAACTATATTACTCTGGAACGATTTTCTCCCCGCAAATTTTTACTCCTTATGACCAAAGAAATTACACAGACATGTGAAGATGTACAATAATTTTAAGGACAGTGTCCTTATAAACTAAGATTGGCTCAATAAAAACAGTTTTCATTGAAGTAGTTTCTCTGGGTGCCATGGTTTTTTGTATGCTCCTCATAACTTAGAAGTCCTCAGGCCGTAGCCACAGGCAGAAGTGCTGTGCAGGAGTGCTATGCCAACAACAATCACATTGTTTGGTCCTGTTAAAAATGTTTGTGTAGTGACAGTGCCACCCATGCTCCTCTCTTCATTTGTTCTCTTAGGAAGATGCCAAACTGCCCAAGCAAACATGGTAGCATGCCAACCCTCTCCATCTCCTCGCTGGGTAACGTGTGAGTGAGTGTGACTGTAGGAGGAAATAATTGAAAGTACTGTGTGAGTAACTATCTGTTAATAACAGCTTGCTTATATTAATAGCATCCTCATTTCTGCTAAATAAAGGAGAAATTCTTCTAATATTGAAAGAGACACTCCCTGACTTGACACCCTACCAGGGAAATGCACTGCATAGTGATATTTGCCTGACTTTTGTTAGCTACGTGAAGAATGCACACAAAAATTTCCTAGCTCAGGACAAAAGAAAATTTGAGCTTCAACACAGTGACAAAGCCTATATGAAAGTGCATGTGCTGGAGATTCATTAATAAGATTTACCAGAAGGACATATGTGGGTAACAGCCATTATACCAAACATTTCCCAAAGTGCTCAGATTTCTCCTCAACTTCTTTCCCTGATGTAACTCTAATTTTTACAAGCTGAACAGGTGGTGAGATTTCCCAGCCATAAAGGGCAGGCCACACTCTCCTCTACCAAAAATCAGTTTAAGCAGGCTGAGAAAAATTGAACAGCCCTGGAAATCACAGAGGTTGGCTCCTTCCTGGAGCCACTGAGCACTGCTGCAGTAACTGGCACATGCTTCCCCATCGTAAGAAAACAGAATTTAAGACAGCTTGGTTTAAATGCAGGCAAAATTAAATACTTAACATGGGAACAATAGGGTTCTTTGTGGTAGGGAAAAATGTTTTTTTCCTCTGAGTCTGGCAGATTAGCCCTGGTCTATTCTGCTTCTCTTTTGCTAGGAGTGCTTTTCATTATTACTATTTTTTTATATTCTGTTTCAAAGAACAGTCTGGAATTCAGGAAAAAGCATTACCTACCGCTGTGACACAGGCCTGCCTAGCAGTATGAAATAGGAAAATGCATTTTCCCAGAGTAACCTTTCACTTAAAATTCAAGCTCCTGGAATTTCAGGAGGGGGTGGGGGCCTGGGTGGGCTACATGAGCATGTACAAACACAAACACTCCCAACCTCAGGCTGTTAGTATTTTTTTTCATAGTTCCCATTCCCATCTTTCAGCTCCTGCCTCAGCAAGATTTTTTCTTTGGTTTTTTAATGTTTCACTTTCCTTTGCACCCTTCCCCCATCTATTTGTTCCTCTCTTTAAGTGTTATGTTCTCTTCTCTCATTTCTCCTTTTCTCCTCAAAATATTTTCTCCTTTTGTGTTTTCACATCAGGCTTTTTCACCTGAGTTTTTAATGTGTTTTTTTTTTTTTCCTCTGGAGGGGATTTGGTGTCTTCTGTTTCTTACCATTGGTGTGCTTCTATGCCTAAGAAATTCTGAATAAAATGCTGCTAAACTAAGTTTAAAGCACAAAGACTTGTTTTACTTTAGAAAAAAGTTGTAATAACATTCCTTTAAATTATTTCCAGATGTAGTCTATAGGAGTAAGTTAAATTTGACAGCATATACTGTGTATTAGGGTTGCATAATTCATGTAGTAGTCTGTCATCACTGCTCTGAACGACTGCCAGTAACAGAGACCAAGCAAACGTCCTGCAGATATTTAATATACTTATTTTTGGTACATAATAATGGTAACAGCAATGGGCATCTATGACAAGCTGAAGATCTACTGAATAATGCACTGATTTATGAAAATGTTGTTTGCCTGTATTTCTAATATAGCAAGTTTTACAATAAAAATTGCTTTGACTTGTCACTTGCAGAAAGATGATACTTAGAATCTTTCGTTTTTAGAGTATTTGAGAGCATTTTAATAACTTCACTCATTTAAGCTACAGAATATTGTTCATACCCTCACTAGTAATTAATTCTTTGTTTGAGGATAAATGCAGCTGTTTATTTTTTCCCCACTATTTTTTTCCTCTTCCTTTTTTTCCACCCTGAGGTGTGAATCCGAAAGTTCCACAGATTGATTCCATATCCAGCTTACACTCTGGGCCACAGCAATAGCAAAATGCAGGAATGCAGTACTTACATTAAAATTATTTATTTAAACCTACACCTGTACAAGTCTCCCACTAAATGATAATTCCACCAGGATTCTTCCAGGTAGTTTTCATCTTTCTAATGGAAGTTGGATATTTATGGTCCATTCCTTAAATTTGATTTAATAAAGGCAACTTAACCTCACCATTACTTTATAGGGAGGAGTGCCCTCACCAGTAATTAGTATCACCTCTCCAGACTCACCCAGTTCTGCTCACTATTCCTTTACCTCCTTGATCTCATTTCATTACCCCTTTCCAGGTCAGCTTCTGTACCTTCAGCATCCTCATGAATCCATCAGCCAAGCTACTCTTGAATAAACCATCTTCTTTGAGCCTTTCCCTCAATTACCCTTTTAATAGGGTAATCTCTAAATCTACCTTGCACTCTAAGAAACTGTTACATGACTACAGAAAAAAAAGGGCAAGGGTAAGGAAAGGAACAAAAGTCCCACAACACCAAATCCTGATGCCAACTAGCCAAAGCCATCCCTCAGGCACTGCTCCCCACGTCCTGATCTTAATGCCCTCAACTGCAATTCAAACAAAGAGCAGTTTAGGACTTCAGCCAAAATTCAGCACAAGAATAAAATAGTACTGGTCATTCGGGCTGGAGTTGGAAACTCAAAACAAATGGTAGCTCAGCCACCTCTGTGAGTGCCACCGTGTTAGGTCACTGATGGCATCAGCTGTGCTGCCACTGGGGAGACTAGGCAGCTGTGCCCAGATTACTGCTGAAACAAGCATTTAAAAAGCTGTGAGATTCATTAAGAGATCATTTGTGTAAAATAAAACAAAATAAAAACAAAATTAAAAATCCCTGCTGTAATCAAGATTCTTAGCTGTAGCAAAAAAAAACCCAAACAAACCAGGATTAGGCTGGTTTTTTACGATTGCCTCTTCTTTAGTCTTCTAATTCGGGGTGTATATAGGCCTTTTTTTATTTTCTCTGTAGAAAAGATAAATAAATACAAGAAAAGGCCTGGCCCATTTGATGCACTGGAATACTGTGATATATGAGTAGCATTTTTGCAGTTACTTGGAAGGAAGCAAATGTCCCATTAGAATTTAAATGACTTCTGGGTGAAACTCAGAGCCTGAGCAAAGACAAAGGGCTGTGACTCGGCAGTGCAGTGGTGCTGGTGAGGACAGTGAGGGCCGTGTGGCTCCTGCACTGCCACCACCGTGTCCCTCACTGCCACGTGCCGCCAGTCAGGCCTCAGTCCTGGCCAGGAAGAGCTGGGGGTAACAGGCAGTGCTACTTCAGCGTTTTACTGCACTGTGGCTATATCCCAGACTTGGCAGAGCTTAAGTATCCCAGGGGCAGTTTGGCCCATGTCCTCGGGCATCTCCAGGCTTCAAAACCCGTCTGGGCTGAGGGCTGCCCTGCAGGCCGCACACGGCCGGCCAAGCAAGCAGTGCAGATGGTCAGAAATGCATGAGAGATCTATTCAGACATTATCTGTCTGTGTTTGTGCCATTGCCTGCTTCCAAAGCAACTGTCCCATGTAAATATTCCCCAGGTGCTTTGTGTAAACAGTATCTGATGAGCTCTTGCTGTAAGTCCCGTGGCAAAGCAGCAGACTTTCCTCCATGCTGGTCAGCACAGCAACATCAGGGAGGACATGAGTCTCTTGCCCCTGAATATCCATTTTCTGAGATAAAGAAGGTCCTGTAGGAGCTCTGGAAACACGCTGGGTCTGCTGCTGCTTCAGTCTAGATCACTCCAATAACCTGCTATGAAGCACATCACTTGATGTAGGTTAAACCTAGCCAGCCAGAGAGGTATTTGTCTTTAAAGATTATTTCACCTGTACATTAGTTTAAACAATGTGAGGTTTATAAAAGCATTTGAATTTTCACTTACATTAAATCACTGAAGATAGTGACCTGTACAAAGCCCTGAATACTCAGTGTGTCATATTTTCCCTACTCATGTTAATTATACTAATTTCCCTATTCCCAATATTAATAATTGTCTCAAATTCTTTTCAAAATAAACCAGTGCAAATGCACTATTTCATTTCATATGAAATCTAACAAGGATATATTAGAAAAGAACCTAATTTTATTACATCACGGAGATGTTATCATGGAAATAAATGACTCTGAAATAAGGCTAATTTTGTGGTGGAGTTTCTGCAATGAGTTGTTTCATTTCACATAGCACTAAAATCAAAATAACAGAATTAGTTTTCCTCATAGCTTAGGCAATATTTTCATTATTACAGGCAGAAAGAATGAAAAAATAAGTTAATTAATCTAAGTTAAAGTTTTAGCAACATGTTAATTGCTTGTACAGCATAACTAAGCCAGAGCTTCTTATAGTGTTTACAAAGATAGAAATCACTCTGAACCACCTGAACACTCACCAGCATTCAAATAAGCAGGATTATTTATGCAATACAGAGATCTGGTTAGATAAGAGATATCTAAAGACAAGGAAATAGTTGCAGTTACATAAAGCTGCTGCCTGAAGCAAGCCATTACATCTGTAACACTGTCACATCAGCATTCAGCGCTGTGGGGCAAGAGTTTTACACTGCTCTGCATACTTGCAACATCAGCCCATAGGTATTGAACAACTTAGCTGTAGTAACTTGTCATCTGTGCCACTGCTGCAGGTGAATCCACCATGGGGAAGGGAGGTGTGGTGGTTGTAGGAGCCCTGCACATCCCCTGGGCAGGGGACGTGTGCCAGCACGCTGACCTCCAGCTGTTCAGGGCTTTGAGTCAGCAAAACCCTCCTTTCCACCAGCTCCACAGCAAAGGCACTTTCTCTAAAACCTAACACAGCTGATCTTTCTCTGGGATTGGAATGACCATCCCTGATAATGAAAATACACACACAACCCGCCTTGGCCAATCTTTCATTATAAACCTTTTTCTTTTTCTTTTTCTTTTTCTTTTTCTTTTTCTTTTTCTTTTTCTTTTTCTTTTTCTTTTTCTTTTTCTTTTTCTTTTTCTTTTTCTTTTTCTTTTTCTTTTTCTTTTTCTTTTTCTTTTTCTTTTTCTTTTTCTTTCTTTTAATGGTGATTTACAGGTGCTGCTGCATGCAGCTCACCCGGATCAGACCTTCTCACACGGGTCTGTAAGCAGAGATAGCCCGGGCTGGGCCAGGGCAGGACGATGCGCATTTGCCTCCGGAACCAGGAGGCGGCTGGAGCAGCAGAGGGTTCCCGCAGCTCGAGGATGGTACCACACTGCCACCCTCTGCAGGAACAAAGCACCGGCCTCGGCACAAGCCTCCTTCCTCCGAGAGAAGGATGAAAGGAATTTTAGTTTGCTTTCAGGAGTAATAACAGTGAACAGAGTAAACGAGAGTCGCAGCTTGCGCCAACCCCCTCTAATTTCATGCTGGTGTTAAACCTAAAATATATTAATACACTCTTAGTGGCGTTTTTATTAAAACTTGGTATTTTGCGTGATGGCAGTAGATGAATTAGTTTAACTAATTTTTATTTACAGAAAGCAGACAGTGTTCCATATTCAACTCCTCAAAATTTCAATTTTCTAGGCTCACAGCTACCCATTTTTTAGTTGATATATATTTTAATAACTAAACAATAGGACATCTATTGCAGAACACTTTTCTTAAAAATCAGAAAGTTACCCTTCCCTTAATTCTAGCTGTACAAAGAGTGATAGCTTCCTCTTTGTTTGCATTTTTAATGAAATTCCTGATAAGTTCTTTTCCTTCAGAGATAAACCTAAAGCTTCTTCAAAAATGTCAGCACTTTTGCTATTAAAGTTATCACACTTAGTTCTAGACATTGTGCAATCATACTGCCATTACAGAGCTGACAAAACCTTAACTGCTATTTCACTGTTGAAATTGAAATTACTATTTCTGCAGCTTTGAATTTGTTTTCAATCTACTTGCTTAAGGAAATAAAGTTATCTATTTGCTGATACCTATTAGCTCCCACCTAATTTTTCTTGAGGCATTAGGGCATTCCTTAATTTGCCTCAGGTTTGATAATTATTCTCAAATATATTGAATTAACCAAATTTTCATGCGAACAAGCATAGAAAGAGAGCATATGTTTTAGCATAGGTGAGATGAGCTACCTTTGCTCCAGAAGAAAGGCAGAATCCTTCAGAACGTTTTCTGGCCTTTAAAGAGTTGATAGTTTTGATAGTTGACGATACATACTTCAGTCACAAAAAGAAGCATCAGCCCAGACATCTTTTTAGACACCAGAGATTACAGCCATGGGCCAAATAAAGGAGCTGTGTTCTCACAATCCTGTTCCTCATAAGTAAAATATTAGACACAATTCTTATTTTCCAGCTGTTTACTGTCAGCCTAGAGCCAAGGGCAGAACTTTTTGCCCAACTACATTGGATTTCCAGGCTTTTCCTTCATTGCAGGGCCATAGCATTCCTCTGGCCTGATAATTAAATTGTAAAATGACTATATACAACTTTGCTACTCTGTTTGATCATAAAGTAACTCAAATCAGACCAGGAGATCCGTAACTGCAGAACTTCAATACAAGAACAATACAATACTACAAGAACAATAACAAAAACAAAATCAGGAAAACTAGCATTTGGGCTACTCTAAACACACACACACTTTAAAAACCACTAGGTTTATGAGGCTCTGAGCATCAGAACTTTACATCCCAAGGACCATTTGAACAAAACTCTCTGCTGATTTCATTAAAAGGGACACTGAAGGTAATCCATTCCCATTTCATCAATTACTGTGTGATTTTGAATCAATGTGGCATTTAAGACCACTGTTGATGTTGACTTGAATTAACTTTTGCTAGGAGATTTTCATGTCGTATCTATCTATAACTTCTTGAACTGCCTTTGGCATCCTCTGTTCTCAGATTTATTTTTTCCTCTAGTTTAATAGATGAGAATGATTATATTATATCTTTTGAATTAAAATAACTCCCCATGCACTCCTGAGGAAAATGAAAAATGATTTGAGCATTACCACATGCTTCTCATGTGGTCTTTTTGCAATTTAAAACTTTTTAGCCCCCAGAATAATGTAGATAACAGTTTTTCTATAAAATAAGGTCTGGTCTTGCACAGATTAGAATTTTACTTCTGATTTCAATAGGAAAATTGGAAAATCTTTTTCATGATCCACATTGCAGATATGTTAAGGTATGATAGCTTTCTTGGCCTCTTTTGAAGTTTTTAGGACATGGCTATTTAGGCTTAGTCCTGGCAACCCAGTGCAATATTCTGTATTTATTTCATGCTCTTGCCAGTTAGCTCTGTAATCTGGAATTCCAAAGTCAAAATCACAGGCATTGAGACACATGACCTCCACCCATTAAAGAAGAGTCAGCTGAGGAGGGCCAGAACATCAGGATACCCATTTCTTTATAGGCATCTGAGATTTTTGCCACCGCTGTGTTTCTCCAGCCCTGCCTGGACTACATCCTCCTGCTTACTGCAAACTACAGGAGACATTTTATGCTGAATAGATTGCCTGTGTCCTCCAAAGAACTGCTGAGGCAGCCACTAGAAAATGCACACCACTAATTTCACCCAGATACTTCCAATTTCCCCCTTGTAACACTCCCAGAAAAGGCTGCTTAGCTTGTAGTGAGGGCATAGTTACTCAGAACAAAAATCCTTTTCTTTCTGTAAATTTTTCCTCCAAATATGACAGTCTTACAAAGAGGTATTTCCAATCAAAAACTCATGTTGTCATCAAGTACTTAGAATGAGCGTGTAGAAATTTTAACTTCACCAGCTTTTGGTGTAAATGCTTATGGGTTAAATAATTCTGCATAATGATGTTCATACCCAGTATATTTACAAGGCAGAAGTGGATATTACATTTTAATTGGTTAAATTTAAGACATCTTAATTTAAGTGGCATGTTATCCCTTAAGAGACTGTTATCCTTGCTATTATTTTCCTTGTATAATTTTATAGTAAGTGAAAACCTGACAAGTGCCTGTTATAAATACTTTCTCCATACTTGCACCTAAATTTAAAATTTAAAAGAAGTATTGGCCAATTTTTTTTGTTGTTGCTGTTTTTGTTTCAGTTTAGAAGTAGCTGGTAAGCTTTAACAGATATCACTGCTACTACTGAAGTCCACATTTAGTACAAGTAGGATTCAGATTGTGAGGTCGTGCACAGCCAGCTACAGAAACAGATTTTTTCCTAATTTCTTCAGAAAGCTTTGAAAATGTTTAAGAGTACTTAATAGCAGAAACTCTCTTGTGTAAAGAATGTAGTATTTAAAATTCAAGGAAGAAGCAAAATAAATTCTTTCCTTTTACAAACAAAATAGATGTGTTTGTTTTACAACGCATCTCTAAGTTTTTGCTCTCTAATGTCATGCAATACATTGATATAGAGAATAGCAGAACAAACTAACCCATAAACAGATGTAGCCATGAGGTACGTGTTCCCAGCACAACACAGTTCCATTTGCACTGGAAAAATCATCTTTTCTATGAAAGCAGAGTTTTGAATTTTAGCATTCTATCATCAATTATTTTAGTTTTGCTCAGATTGCACAGCAGGTAGGGCTTAAACAAAACTGTGACATACTGAAGACTTAATATATTGCAGAGTTGATGATGAAAAGATAATCATTACATTCATGAACTCTGGTGGCATCTTCAGGCAAACTGAACATGGACAGGAGAAAGTGACACTTTTCCAAGAACCACTTATTTAATGAGGAAATATGGGAAAGGTATAGTTACCATGCCAGCTTCTCTTTGGGGAAAACAAGTCAGTCTTCTCCCAGCATTTCATTATCTCGAGGACTACAGAACAGCAACTCAAATTTGTTTGGCTGGGCAGTTAGAGGGAGCTTGGTGCCTCACAGCTTTTTCAGGTCCTGCTTAAAACTGGGGTTTGCTAACTACACCCAGTGTATTTCTCTTACTGCATGTAATACCCACATGTGATACTCTCACAACTCATCATTAATGTCTCTACAGCTCCCTGTGGCAAGGGGCATTGTCCAAACTGATTCTTGGTGTCTCAGTAGCTCACTTCTGGAAGGCTTTTTTTTATTGGTAGCAGAACATGGTGAAAAGTAAACATGCCACGTGAGTAGGAAACCCAAATCCTATCAAACCAAGTTGTTTTAAAACACCAGCCATAGGCTTTCCCAGTTCCACAGTCCTACTGAAAATAAACTGAAAACCTGTATATGGTGCAGGACTAGACAAGCCTGCCTGCTCTTGACAGTTAATCCACCTGGCCTTTCAGACATTGACAGTGTCGTGCAAAGGAAATCAATTACCCAAGACTGGTAATCAAACCCACTGTCTTCACTCAGCTCTCTCATTCATTTAATTTAATTCTTGAGTATTGACATTATTGCAGGCACAATGGGAACAGAAGTGCTTCATTAAAGGCAGCACCTGGACATATTCAATAGTGTAGCAAGAGCTAACAAAGCTCTGGCAAACACAGCCGTGCTGTTAAAAATAAACTGACAGGTGGTACAACCAAAAATATGTGCTTCTCAAAACAACCACTAAAGAAACAGTTTCAGGTGAAGGTGCCCTGCTCCCAGGGAGGTTTCATTCTGAAGTGCTTTGTCACCCCATGGCAAGAGTAAAGGTGAGCAGTGCCTTGAGCACAGTCTGAGCTGAGATGTTCATGTTAAAGGCGCAGCCTGGCTGCTGCAACAGCGATCCTCGAGTGACAGAGGTCACCTCAAGTCAACTGCTCAGGCTGACATAGGGTAGGAGACCCCAATTTCAATATGCTTTGATTTTGGTGTGAGCAATCCTACAAGGTGCCAGACGAACGTCAAAAGAATTCATTAAGCTTCAGTTACTTCAGTGAAAAAAGCAGCAAGTCATGAAATAAGAAAGGAAGTTCACTTGGCAAGTAAAGGCTAATCAAGAGGTGAAAAAATTTCAGTCCAAGATGGGTCTAAACCAAAATAAAAACACTAAATGCTTAATAAAAATTAATTATATTTTTGTGTGACTCTTGATACAGGTAATGTTTAAAGGGTTTCTCTTGTGTGACTGGGCAACGAGATGCAGAAAGAAAAGGCATGAACCTTAGATTTAAGGCATTTTATATGCTCATTATTTTCCACTCAAATAATCTGTAAGAGCTGCAGAGTGTGTAGCCCCCAGGTCACTGAGAATTATAATAATAATTTAAAATGCAACTATTCATTCAGTATAAGAATGTAGAACTTTCATGGACAAACATTTCTATTAGAAAGTAGACCTTGTATTAGAATGCTAATTGATTCATCCTCTGCTTCACACAATTTATAGTAATCAGAACACTTCATTTCCTAAAGAATTCTAAAGGTGAAACACATTTCATGGTGTTAGTTTCATTCTTTCAGTTACATCCTCTGGGACACAGATTAATGACATAGAATTGTTATAGTAATTTCAAATCAATACTCTACTACTAGTGGATTTTAAAAGTCCTAAGCATTAGCATTACCTGTTACCTCTATTAAAACAGGAAAAATTAAATCAATACAATAGCTTAGGGGGTATTTCTCACGCTTTCTTTACCTTTTGCTTAGATACATATTGTATTATTTGGTCTAATTTTCAGGTCCTCACTCAATACTGCATTTATTCCATACTCATTTGATTAGCACTCCAAGCATTTCCAATTATTTTAATATGTCCAAAATAATACCCAGTAAGTGTGAATTTAATCAAGTTAAAAATACTTTGATTCATGATGCACCCCATTTTATGTATCAATATAATACTTCATTGGTAACACTAATGCTGGCTTATTTGTAAGGGGTTTGTGTTATTGGACAAGCAATTCAAGTATCAGAAAACATCTCACACCCAGACTGCTGATCAGAATTTAACATACCTCCAGGAATCCCTGGAATACCAAAAGCTGGATGTGTTTTCTTTTACGCTTGGCACTGCAGCTGCTGAAAGCCATTACAGATTATAACGCTGTTTATTCAGTGCTGCAAATGTTACAACCACCTTCTGAGGTTACAAAATGTAAGGAAAATCTACTAAAAAAACCCAACTTACCCAACATGGGCTCCAGTACAGATGCAGAGGGCTAAGTGCACAGAGGAGTTAAATGATTTCTTACTGTGGGCATCTAGATTTTTGTGTTCAAGGAGTACTTTCTGCAAGCTGTTCTCTAAAACAATTTCATTACTCTCTACCAGCCTGAGGATGGAGTCAGCTGATTTTCCCAGCTGATGAATGGCTCTATTGAAAGACTCAAGCTTTGGGTTAATAAATGAGCCGTCTCCCTCTGGGAGTAGCTTAGGGGCAGGATGTGGGTTTGGTGTCTCAGAGGTCCTGCTGCTGCAGGGAGCACAGAGGGGCAAGGGCTCCCAGGAGCTGACTCTGGAGGTGACAGGGCAGGTTTGTGCATGGGGACAGACTCACACCAGACAGTTGCTCCTGAACTAGGACACCCCTTGCTGAGGCTGCAACAGCCAGAGCAGAAAATTAATGAACAGAGAACCATAAGCACTCTGAAGGACCAGTATAAGCTTTACAATAAACCAGCATAAGTTTTAGTTTTATGTTAGCAGGTCTTGCTGACAGCCTTAATATTACAGGCCACAGCAATTAATTTTGAGTGTTGTCATCTACTTGCTTGTCTCCAGCAGCCACAACCCAATGTTGCTTCAGATGATCTGAAATCTCAGTGACCACTGCTGCTCAAGGGCTCTGGTATGAAGAGAAGAATATGCCCTGCCACAGACTTTCAAATCCATCACAGCTGTCTTAGAGCCTTGACATGCAGACAGGTACTGAAAAAGAATGTCTTAAAGTGGTAATTTAACATTCTTCAGCTGGACACTGTGGACTGAAACAGGCAACATCACATTGATGCTTTGCATTTTCAAGCAGAACATTTTCATTCTGATTAAATTATGACTTGCAGTTAGTGGGAACTTGAAAAAAGGTTTTTAAGAAGTAAATAGGGAGACATCTCTAGAAATTTGAGGATTTCTGATATTGTTAGCTGAACTTGTGCTTGGGGTTCTATTGGGAATAGCAATCAGCATTGTTTCTATGCCAGTTGCTTACAGAATTGACTTTAAAACTGTTTTCTCAGTTCCAATGCTATGAAAGGCCATATGAGACTAAACCTGCTGATTCTCCCACTTACAGCTGTTCTGCAATAGAAACAGCCAGGGATTTTTTTTCCACTGAGTTTCCAATTTCCTTCTGCTTGACTGATGAATGGAGGATAAACACTTTGTATTTTATGCAGTTAGGCAGACTGTACAAATGAGATATGGGGGGAACTGTCCCAGAGCAGGCATACTCAGCACATAACTTTGACTTAAATTTGGATCAATATCCAACATGTGCAGGAAAGAATGCATTTTACATTTCTTTAATTTCTCCCTCCTACAGATGCAGTAACAAATAAGAGCTTTAGCAGTAACAAAAGAAAGGCAAACAACAATAGAGAAATCTGTTCCATTTTTTGCCATGTAAAGATGTGTTTTCCCTCTCCTAGTCTGAACCTCAGATCTTCCCATGTTCTGTAACCCGGGGGGAGCTTCCAGTGTAGTCACAGCAGATATGTGGTATCAAATAGCCTCTTAGGGCAATATTGTCTGTAACTAGATTTAAGATAAAGTTAAAAAAAAGGACAAGGGGTAAAGGTTCTAAACTAAAATTATTCAGACTAGCAAAGACCACATTTTTATGGCATTGGTGAAACACTGGCACAGGTTACCCAGAGAAGCTGTGGATGCCCCATCCCTGGAAGTGTTCAAGGCCAGGATGGATGGGACTCTGAGCAACCTGATACAGCAGATGATGTGGCTGCCCAAGGCAGGGGGTTGGACTTGATCATCTTTAAAGGTCTTTTTCAACCAAAACAGTTCTATAATTCTGTGAAAAAGCAAACAACATATGCTTACCTCTGACATGAATTGATGCTAGCATGTTCTAGGAAGAAAAACCTGAGAGTTTTTACTGCTAGAAGATACAGGACTGAGACCTTTCCACCTTTGCCTTCCTCAAAAATTGTCAACACCTTAATCCCAAAAAACAGCACCAGGATTTGAAACTGAAATAGTCAAAATCATCTTCTTTCCCCTGCTTCACACCTTGAACCAGTACCACCATATTTTACTACTGCTGACTGCATCATGAAGGGTTTGGTGTGTTCCTGTGTATCCCCCTCATCCACAATATTGTGGTCACAGGAGATGATTTCTGACAGCAGATGTTAAATTCTGTCTGAACTGTCTTTTCCTAATGCAACCTTTGTTGGTAATCACACTCCCTAAGTGGTTTCTTTTATCTTAAATTTTGTGGAACGGTGTTTCCCCAGAGAAAGTTCTACTTTCACCTCTCTGAAAAGTGCCAACAGCTCCTGAAGTGAGAGGTCAGACAGGAAAGCAACATCTACAAAACTAACACTTGTCACTTCTGGAAAGACTTGAACGATGCTACTCAAAGGCACCCAGAACATTTCCACATCAAACAGAGAGCAAAGGTGGAAGTCTCTACCCGGGCTAGCTGGGATGTGACAATTGCAAGAAGGAAAACCGAGGCAATCAGCAGGAAGCTTCATGCAAGCTCTGTTACGCAGGTATGGCAGAAAAAGAAGCCACGGGAAGCGTTGCCCAGACTTTTGTCTGTCAGCCATCCCTCGCCACTTCTCTGTCTAGCATCCTTCCCCCCCCGAACACACTCGAAACTGAAAAGGGGTGTAAGCGAGATTCAGCAAAGGAGGAGTGGCAGGGCAGGGGCAACGCTTAGAGAGGTTCCTGTGGGGGCTTGAGCGAGCACCAACGGGGGGGACATCCATCTCCAGTGCCGCCCACGCCCGGCCGTGGGCGGGCTCGAACCCTGGGCGTCGGGCGCAGAGCTCGGCGGCTGCCGGGCTGCGCGGAGCTGCCTCCTCCGCCCGCCGCGGCTCCAGGTAAGGCGCGCCGGCCTCGGGCATCGCGGCACCGCTCCCTCCCTCCCTCCGCACCCCTCCCTCTCCGCTCTCTTGTCCTCCAAATTGCTTTTTAGGAAAAATAAAATAAAATAAAAAAAATAGTGTTTCCTCTCTGAGGTATCATTATGCTGCTGGATTAAAATAACGCGGAATAACTCAAATTTCGATTAGTAAGTCAAATCCAAGATGTGAGTGTCTCCCCCCAAAGGCAGCAAAACCTTGCTTTTAAAAACAGTGAGTGGCACGTGGAGAAACTTCTCCAAGAAAAATAATGTAAGAGCCAGCTCCCATTCCCCCCCACCCTCTTCTCACCTCAAATGAATGCATGGATGAGCAATGCATTAGTACTTAAAAAGGTGTACAAAATTTAAAGTAGATCACATTGATTAAGCCTGTTACTGAGCACTGAGTAATGAAGAAAGGGAATATTTGAATTTAATGAAATTTCTCTAGGAGGCTCTTTTTCCTAATTATTAAAAAAAAAATTCCTATATACACAATTTCAGTGGCTATTCAAACTTTATAAACAGGATTCGTAAAGGCTGCTCTCTACCATGAGCACTCCAGGTAATTCTAATGACCTGACATAGAATAAAGCTAGAACAATTTGTGCTGAAGGAAAAGAAGATCCTGCAACAGGCGCACACTTACAGATTGAACTAATCTTCCCATGTGGTAACTGTGGAAAAAAATCTGAAATACATATTTTATTGGAAAAATGCCTCTTGCTTTCAAAGCCCCTCATGCAATTTCCTCTTAGATCAAATTCCTGATTACTTTGAGCTCAGCTCCGCATCTCAGTTGGAATAACTCCTCTGACTTCAACTTTAGCAGGTACAAAAGCTTACAGCTGAGCCCAGGACACTCAACTTGGACAACATTCATATTTTTGTATGGCTGTACAATTAAAAACATTATATCCTGTGATTATTATTTGCAAAAATATGTAATTCTACTGAGTAATTTTAATTTTATAGATTTGTACCAGTTATTTTTGAATACAAAATCTTCATAGATTTAAAAAAACCTGAAACTGCTCTGAAAACTGGTTTTCTCTTCCCAGCCTTTCATCCTGTTGCACTGCTCAGAATGGTTAGTTTGTAAATAACCTTGTTACAGGACACTTAACAATACACTGAGAAATTGGAGTCCAAGACCTTGGACCCAAACTGAGAAGTAGATATTTGGTGACTAAGAAAAATTAAGTTTTCTCTGGAAGGTTTCAGATATGCATAACAATAATGAAACCCAGAAAAGTCTATGATTATTCCTTCCTTCTTCCCCTTTGCCCCCAAACTAACAAGAATTTGCACCTGAAAACAAAATTAATTGCAGACCAAGGGGCTGTTCTCTGTCATAAATTTCAAAGGCACAACATTCAATGAGGAGAAAAGATGGATATGACTGACCCTAATCTGCTCCTGCAGGGCTCTTGTTTCTCCCTCACAGCCTCAAATGTGTGTTCAGTGTCAGAGTGAGACAACTCTCACTCTCCCAGGCTGGAGCTGCATGGAGAGAAGCTGCAGGAACTTTAGCTGGGTGCTGGATAGTTTCTACAATGTGAGAATGCTGAGCACAACTCACAGTCTGTGATCTATGAATGACCACACTCATGGTCTGTGTGGGGAGACTCAGCCCCAGGTTAAAGGCTAAAAGATTCTAGATCTGCTAACTTCCATAAGGAACAGTAATTTAAACTGGCACAACAAAGGCAGGATTTCATTTGTCTTTCCAAATCAAGTTGTTATTTCCTTAATCTGAACCAGCATATCCTGTCCAACTTTCTGGACTTTCAGCTCTTTATCTCAATCATATCTGGGCTGATAGTGCCCAGACAAAACTGTCTCCATTTTGCTAAAGGTGACAAAACCACATTATCCTGGTCTGTGTAAACAGTGAAGGTTTCAGTGCTGCAGGAGCTCTGAATCTGCCTTCAGCCCACCCTCGGGGGTGCCCTTTAAAAACCTGGTGACCTGAAGTGCTATCAGGTCTCAGATGGTCGATGGGAGACCACTCAAGCCATCGGTGTTTGCGCCTTCCTGCACAGTCAAAACCTTTCCAAATGTGCCTTTGAGGTCTGATCCATCAGTTCCTGCCTCTCTGGCCCAACTCAAACACATTTTTCTTTAAACTGCACAGAAACTGAGCCTCTCGGGCCTATTGAAGCCACATAGGTGGGCTGTGAATTCTGACTGTAAAACTGGTGTGGCAGAAGGTAATCCCCCACTTGTCTGTGGGACGGGGTGTGGGAGGACCTTGGAGTGTTGACAAACAGCTTAAAAAGCCAGCGAGGGTCTCAGATTTGAGATTTGGATTTTGGTACAAGAGGACTCAAACATTTGCAGACATATGTAGAGGTCCAGCTGCCCAGATAGCAGAACTGAGATGCACAGAGCAAAAAAATTTAAAGTCTGTGCACATAAACCCAACCATTAATAATCCTGTAAACCTCTGATTTCTTTGGGTAGTTACGAATGGCAGTAATCATCAGCTGTGACTTAAACACCACTAATATGCCAGACTTTTGAGTGTCAGCTATGTAAAATCAAATTTAGGAACAAGGTGGAGATAAGTTACTTAGTTCTCTGCCTTTTTAAACTAGAAATGTGCCTGTGGGGCACATTTTCTGTAGATGTCTTAGAAGATATAAACAGAGCTTGTAATGAGCACTACATTTAAGCAGTCACATGGACATGTTCATTTCTTAAAATTTATTCTGTGAATGTTTGTTACTACATCCATTTCTGTACACTGCTGTGTTATGCTGGTTAGGAGCAGGACAGCTGGCACTTGCTCCATCAAGGTAACTCCTAGAATTGTATTGTCATCCTAAGCACCCAGTTTTTATAAATCTGAAATTAATTTTCCAGAAAACCAGTATAATGCTAACAGCATCCTTACCAGTTATTTCCCAGCTAATCCACAATATGCACTGTATTTAAAGTGCACAGAGTAAAACCAACAACAGATAAACATATAAAATAATCCTATCATAGGTTATGTAACTCACTCTAAGGCTTTGATGTTCATGAAATTGATAATACAGGGAACTTGGTGAGAAATAAAGACCTCAATCCAGGGCACCAAATGTCTCTCATACACTTAATTATGTAAGTATTAGCAGCATACTGCTAGTCCCTACTCCTTTGGTGGCTAGAAGTGCTGATACTAAAAAAAAGATACTTTAAGGTTGCAACAGTAGGTTTATCTGACTTTGATTCTGACCTTCCAGTGTATTTTGAGGACAGTGATTGTACATATAAACTTGTGTGTTATTTGGGACATTGAAGTAAATCACTGAGTTGTTGCTTATATAGTCTGGAATCATGCTATGGTCATTTTTAAAAAAATTAAACATATTTGTCATACTGATTTATTTGGGATAATTTTAAAGACTCTCATGTAATGCCTATACCTATATAAACAATTTCTAATTATGAAGTTTCAATTACAGCTCATTTTGCTATAGCAGAGAAGCAGTTTTCATTTCTGGCGAATCTTAAATTCATCCCACTTATTTAACAGTACGAGCTTCTGTTGCTGAAAAATATCTTTGACAAAAACATCTCAGAGTACAGGACTTGAGAAGATGCTTTCAGACTGGAGCAACTTCCCAATTTTTTCATTGAGAAAATGACACTTCTCTTGCCTGGCACACGTGACAACTGTATTGATCAAAGACCATTGCATAATGGAACCCAGAGTTTCCCTTTGAACTATTGCCAGATACAGCAGCAGTAGAGACCCAAGAGCCCTTCAATTGCTGACATAACACTGTCATACCAGATGGCCCCTGTGCTGCCTGTCTGCATGTCAAACATGACAAGACAGCTACTTTCTGTGGGCCAAGGACATCTAACTTGGATTACTTGCCCAGGGAGACTTGCATGGTTTTGCCCATGCTAGGCAAGATCAGATGTGCCTAAGGTTTAGCAACAAGCTAGCTGGTGTGCCAAAAGCCAGTTGTCAGCTGAATAAGAGGGTGCCCCTTATAATGGTATGCAGACACATGCATTTGTCCACTTTCATCAGTCAATTCCCCAGCTAGACCTGGAGTTTTGCTGCCACTGGGTTTTATTCCTTCTTTTTAATTTGCTGCATTAAAAAACCCCTTCTTGATACTTTTCACTCAAGCTGCAGTCTCTGCAGTATTAATCCTAATGTGAAAAAAAAATATTTGAATGTGTGAAAATTTTTCATTTCTTTCTCTTTCAGGGAGTGTTAGGAAGTACCATGAAAGTACAGCCATTATAGGCAAGCATCCAGATTAACCCAAAGACAGATATCATGGCACTTTATTCCACAAAGTGCTTTGTCAGTGACTACTGTCAATCTGTTGTATGCAGTTGACTTTTCCAAGCTGTGGTGGTTTTGGCTGAAGTAGAGTGAATTTTCTTCACGGTGGCTAGAACAGGGCTGTGTTTTGGATTTGTGCTGTGAACACAAGTGTTGATATTTCAGGGATGTTTTAGTTACTGCTGAGCAGAGCTTGCACAGGGTCAAGGCCTTTTGTGCTTCTTGTACCACCCCACCAGTGAGGAGGCTGCTGTTGCAAAAGAAACTGGGAGGGGACCCAGCTGGGACAGCTGACCCTAACTGACCCAAGGGGTATATCCCCTCTACTTCCAAATCTTATTTAGTGACTGCCTTCCATATACCCAGTTCCTTTCTCCCATGGAGTCCTTCATGTTTCCAGCTTTCCATTGTTTCCCTTCCAGCTGTTTCATTTTGATCTAATAAACAGAGGATGAAGTCAAGAACAGATAAGCTCACTGGTTACTTTGCAGTTCTATCAGACAATGCAAGCAGAGAATCCAGAGCAGGGGAGGCAGCTGTACCTCTCTGGCACTCTGGGTGAATCCCTCCTGAGTTTCTCTCTGCCTTTCAGTCAAGCACTTAAAGGCACTGTCATTCAACAGTTTGGATGTGGAAGTAAAATGCAACTGTAATGCTAATTCAGTTAATATTCTAACCCCCACCATCTGCTTTTTATTTTAAGATAATTCTACACACAGTTTTAGATGCCTGCAGTAGCAGCCATGGGAATTCAGGCATATGGCCACTACCATATGACAAAGTGTATTATCTAATAATTTCTAGTCTTTCCCATGCATCCACTTGTGCATAAGGTACTTCAACATAATAGGCATCTTATCCTTTAATTCATTCACACAAAATTCACTGCCAGTGAAATTTTCAGATGTTGCTACTACCTCTGCCAGAGCTCTGCCTCACCCCATTTCAGCCTCAAAGGTTTGTGAAACTTGCATAATTCACTTTCCTGTCATGCTGAAGATAATAAATAACTGAATTCCCAGGAGAAATATCAAAACGTTGGATGACATTTTACAGTCCTAATCTGATCTGAATAAAAGTAGGAAAGTGTTGTTGTTTTCTCATTGTATGAAAATCTGGGGCAGATTTGTTACCTTCCCCTCAATTAAATGTTTAGAACAAGATGTGTCAGTATATGCACAATAATCTGGACAGCATGCAGTCTGTCTAGTTAAACCAAATGGCTCAATTCCTTATGCAGAAAACAGGTTATGCTTATTTGTCTAGGGTGGGAGGAAAATATTATGAGTTCTGCTGAACTAGTTTTAAATACCAGTAGTTCCATAGGTACACACATGCAGGAAGGAATTTTGCTGTGAATGTGTAGTATTTGATAGAGAAATGCTTGACAGGAAAGGTCCAGATGTGCAAACATGCCAAGAGGCAGGCTTTTCAGCAGAACAAACCAGCCCAGCAAGCCCCATAAAAAAGGGGCAGCAGAGAAAACGTGTGCGTGCATGCAAGCATGTACACACATGCAGCAGAGATTTATATATCCAGCTTAAGTATTATCTGTGAAACAGCTTAAGAGTCCAGTAGTTACCCAGCTCTGTTCCTTGGCAGGCATACAGTGTGCCTTTGCAGTGAGGACATGCCAGTTGACATGGCAATTAGATCTCTTGATTAATGTTTCTTATTCAGAAGTAAGAGATCTTCTCCCTTCTATTACATCTGTGATCTCTTCTCCTGAGCATACAAAAGTAATCCATGTACCATAGGATGGATTTGACCTTTAATGTGTTAAAGACCAAAATTCTCCACCCCATCCTCCCATAAAATTGCTACCTTGGATGTTGGTGAAGAACTGAAGGTAAACCAGTTGCTTTAGAAAGAGATCAGTAATAAGCCCACTCCTTTTCATCTTCAGTACTGTAAAAACTAAACCCAAACAGCTACAGAAATATCCATAGGTTTCCTTAATCTGTTTATAAAGGATCTTCAGTCATATTAGGAGCTCATAGTAGCAATTCAAAAGCTAAATATAAAAGCAGCTTTATGAAGTACTTATAAAGTCAGTAAGAGGCTTTTTATTTTTAGCATATTTTCCTGTGAGATAGATAATGAATGTAGAAAGCATCCAAACCCAAAATGAGATACGCAAAAGAGATCCCACGATCTGCACCAGGAGTGTTACAGAATCAGCGTGTAGAGAGCAATGTTCTGACAACACCATCTGCTCATTTGTGCTGTTTTTTCCTATTACCAGCTCTCTTAATGTCTCATGCATGATTTTCTGTGGAAGTCAGGAGGGGTGTATGATTTATTTTGACATTAATATTTACCAGGCTGGTGTATGCTGAAAGTTGCCAAGATGCTGAGAATGTTTGCTCGTTTAAAAAGCCATTGAAATGGCTTTCCTTTTTCTTTGGAGACATTAACCAGTTATTTTGTCACTTCACTGTTACATAAAAGTCATATCCCATTCACATTGCATTAATTTCAGTAAATACCACTAGTTTTGCTCTTACTAGAACTCTAGACTGAAAGAAAAATTACTTTGGCTTTTAAAAAGCTTGCTGGCATTTTACATTGGTCACTAAAGAACAGGAAAAAAAGTTTCAGGCTGTGAAACTTCAAGTTCTTTACTATTCGCAATTTAACATGAAATTAAAATGCAAGATACTCCTGCAAAACCCATTCTGGACACTGAAAATATTATGTTTGATTGTCCCTTCCTGAAACCTAAACCAGATATTTCATTTGCATTTATTAACATATAAAAATTGTCTTGCAGATTCTGGGTAGGCAGCATTCCTGACATGTAGGGTTTTGGTTTTTTAGAGTTTTGAAGCAAGTCTTACAAATAAGGTTTGTGTTCTCTGCTGAAATACAGCAGAAGTGTGCACAGTCTGTGCATTTCAGATCTGTTGCATGACTGCATTACACTACGGATTGATACTCTTTTCATCCAGAAATGGATTACAGAGCTGACAGATTTCTTAAAATAACCATTATGGATGTGAATCATACTGACAAAAGCAAAGAAATCCCATTCAGAAAAGACATATTGCCTCAGCCAAACATTCTCATGAATGTGGATGGTTATATATATGATTTTTATACAAAGGATTTTTTTTAATAGGTAGAGGTAGAAGCCCAAAATTTCTTTTTTTCTCATTAACAAAAAGACTACCAAAGTTACATATCAGTGGTATTGGTGCTATGCATGTACCAGAGAGGTTGCTCTTAAATAGCTCTGTGTTCTAATGTGTTGTCCCTTAAAAACTGATATGCCAGAGGTGCACTCACTCACGAGCATGAATAGCAGAGACAAAACTCTGCTGTGTTTGCAATTCTCCTGCACAGATTAAATTTTTTTTTGCAGCAATTACTTTTCCTAATATTAAAAGGACAGAGGCAAAAATGAAACAGCTGTACTATCCCAGAATGCAGCTTCTGTTGGTTAGTTAAATTAATCCTGATGCCACCTCTTTTTTTCAAGTTTTGAGATTTTTTTTAATTGATGCAGATATTTACTAATACATTATAAGAAGCTATTCAAGATACAATATCTTTAGTGTTTAAAACCTTTGGAAATTCATGTATTAGAAATGCATATGTGCTGTAAAACTTGACCTCTGCACCTTTTGTTTTTTAGGAGCTACAAGAACTTCTGAAAGAACTTGTGACAATGTGCAGTCTTAAGTGCTGCAGTCTCAGAACCCTTTTTCTATTGCTGCTCTATAGGTAAGAAGTATTTGCTAAAAATATTATTTCTTCAATATATTATTATATCAGTTGGATATAATAAACTTACTTATAATTAGAGACATATCTGACCAGATAACAAAGTAAAATCTTCATTTGAATCTTGCCTCTTTCAAAAATTAAAGAACCTGAGTATTAATAAAGAAATACAGGACTGAGCTTTATGAATCTCAGCTGCCTTAACAGATTTTTTTAATTGGAAAGATTGATGAAGGAGAAAAAGAATGGAATTTATGAAGCATATGAACCCTCAAATAAAGGATTACTGGCTACAGAATGAGTATTGTATCAGATGCTTAACAAATTCAGATGGGCACATGGTCCTTGCCTGGAGCATAGTGCCTTTCCCAAGGACAGAAGCTCACAGCCCACCTAGATTTACAACAAGCTTGAGACAGTGAAATTATCTAAAAGGAGAGTATCTTAAAAAGAATTACCTATTTGAAACATTGTTTTCTTATTCTCTGTTATGAAATCGTGAAGTCTCTAGAAAATCTGAGTTGCATTAAGCTGGAAAGTGAAAATGATCCCCTCTGGCTACACATAACCCTTCTAACAGTACAGCTGCCATGACCAAAAAATATAGAAATGGAGCACTTAAAATATATTTCTTCTACAAAAATGGGCAAAAATAGTCTTTAAGTAATTCTAATAAAATATAAGCACGGACAGGTTAAACATTCTCATCAGTACTTTCAACTGATGTACTTAAAGCCAATTCTTTATCTAGAATTCCCTAACCTACTTCATCTCACAGCAAATTTCTCAGGATAAGATTCTGTCTGAGCTTTAACTCAAGTGGGTGTGCAGACACTCATTTAGATAAAGCTCTTAGTAGTGGGAACAGGTGAAACAGACCCCTGAAAGTGAGTTTAAAGCATCACCTCCCCCACCTTCTCCAATTCCACAGAGAGATCTTTGTCCAAAACACACACTTGCTCTAATTCCACCTTCTTTCCTCATCAGCTGTGACTTGCCACACTATGATAAGTGGATGACTCGTGGCTTAGCCATAACATAACACTGCTAAGAGAACAACAATTCCAGAAGCATCTAAGTAACAAGGAGGCAAAATTCCCCCAGGAGCTCAGCCTGTGGTACACAGTTTGTTATTATCAGACAGACTTTGTGAATCCTCTTACAGCTTCATCTGGCTGTGAGTGTCCTGAAGCACTGGCAGTTCATCCCTGATATCATCCATGGGGTTAAGGGCACACACAGCACCTGGACGAGTGCCTGGATGCCAGGGCACAGCACAGAGCTGATGTGTCTGTTGTACCCAAATCCAGGCACAGGCTGGAGGAGCAGCTCTGGCCCTTGGTTATCTCACAGACAAGATGATGCTTGGGTACAAAAAGAATTTTTCAGTGCACAAATCAGGAGGGGTTTGTGAAAGTGCTGTTTAAAACAAAAGCTATCCTGCTTGGCACTGAAACAGAGAAATAGTTCTAAACAAAACCCAAGGGCTGAGGTGCCCCAAAGCAAGGGCCATGATTTTTTGCCAAGTGGTCCCTTAGATATTCCACTTGGAAAAGCTCGGCCTAACATGTGAAGAGAGTTTCTTCTACTGAAAAATTTACAATCAGTAATGGTATGGGGTTGTTTTTTTCCTTTCTATCTCTCCCTGCCTGAAAGACACTTCTTCACTTCACTTAACATTAAATTACATTACAATCACATCATGGCCCCCTTTTTTAGTATTAAAATCTGTATCTGGGGAGTTGCCTGGATGATTTCTTTCTCAGATCTTTTTTTTTTAAGTAGTAATGAAAAAATTAAGGCAAATTTATCATTATCAGGAATAAACTTAAGTAAATGTATGCTATTTGGTCTGAAGAAGGGTTCCAATTTGTTTCAGATAAGGTGTTTTTAACATAAAGAATGCTAACCTGGGCTTATGGAATCAGGGACAGAAAATTCTATGATTTTTTTTTCCTGCCTGAGTTTAAGAGCATTTATGGTACTTCACTATTTGTTCTTGTGTCTGGTAACATGATGCTACTGTTTCAACCTCACCATTTAACAACAACAACAAAAAAATGGTGACAGTACTGTCTATTTCAAAGTGGAGAATTAATCAGTGATGTAGTAGATTTTGCTACAGTTTATCTGCAAAGACCATACAAACCCCCCTATCATTGAGCACAAGTATGAAACCAGAAATAACAACTTTATTTGCATCTATAAGCCCTTCGCCTGTCAGTGAATTGCCTGAAAAAAGCTTTTTTTATTCTTGTTTTCCTGGGGGGAGTGTTTCAAAAGCTCATTCAAACTGTATCTGGCATTTTGTTTATCGTCTTGCAGTTCTAAGGTGTTTCTGTCTCTTTCATGTTATATAACCTCTGACAAAAAATAGCCAGAAAAAATATTCTCGTACGTGTGTCTAGACTGTACTTTTGCCTAAATAAATGATACATACTACTGTTTAGGGCAAATGTTCCTTTTCTCCCTTCCAGTTACCCCATTCTGTTAAGACACTAACTTGATAGTACCTTAAATAACAAGAAGTTGTTGCACCTTTCAAGTTTAGCCAAACCCATAAAAATTCTCTATTTTTGAGCCATAAGAATGACTTAGGAAAATAAATAATTATAATTCAGTTCTTACTAAAGCAACCAGAGAGCACTGAACCTGATGAGTTAATGCATTTATTATGCATTGACAGCCCAGAACAGATAGATATGCTCAGCCAAAAAGTATTTATATACTCAGGTTTTTTTCTGTAAAAGCCTGTTCACTCCTCAGTTGCTGGATCACCTGTTGCAAGGCAATTCCATACTTAGATGCATTCCAAGGTACTTCACATACACTAAGAAAATAGAGGGACTTTAACAGCTTCCCTTAACTACAAAACATATACTTAAATACAATGACACAAATATTGGTTAAAAGGGAAGCTTTGATGCACTGATGAGAATATGCAGACACATTAAGTGGAATGAGGCTCAACTTTACTTATCTTTTGCTACTGAGGGGAGCTGTGAGCTCACTGTGGCTGGGCTGGGAATGCAGCACGTGCATCAAAGAGCCCTTTGAAAGAAACAGGGCATCATCCCTTAAAACACAGAAACCCCAAACTACTTAAGACAAAACCTCTGTAGGTTCCTTACCTTTCACCACTGACCATCTGCCTCTGAGTATCCCCCAAAGTCAGCAGGCTGGTAACACCACGCACTCACATTTAGGAGGCCTCAGGTTCCTCTCTCTTGTTGGCCTGCTGTGATAGGACTTCTCCAAGGTTTTGTGGCCAAACAGCACACAGGGGACCATGCCTCATTAGTTCACAGCTTCAATTACAGCACAACAGCTTTCCCAGGCTCACCTAACCATAAAACTCAAAAGACCAGAGATATGAGGCTGCACATCATGTGCTAATGAGGAAAATTATGAATTACCACAGGTCATTTAAGGGAAGGACTTCCATAAAAGTTTTAAAGATATATTTTAGAAAACAGGACTTAATGATAATGAACCATATCACTCTGCAATTACATACTGATGGGCAGAACGATGATATATCCTCGCAGCAGAAAAGAAACAAGTTTTCCTTTAACATTTCACGTGTAAAACTTATTCAAGAACAATCCAGTAAAGCTTTGAAACTAAACTCAGGCAGCTCATTGAACACTTAGCTAAAATTTATATGTAAATTACAAAAGGAGAGATATCTATTCCAAGTACTGTATTTAAGAAATTAATTACATTCAAATGCATTTCCAATTTTAACACTTCTATGCAACATAAAACTGGCCTTCTTATTTATATTCACATCTCAACTCAACATGACTGTGTTTGTTTCTTTAGGAAAAAACTTACAGGAGAAACTTTCCTTATTTCAACGCTGACATTACTCAAGGGTATACTTAAGTAGCAACATCATTCTTTGACAATATAGAAATAAAAGACAGGGGGGGAAAGGAAAAAAACAAGATCATTCAAATAGCTAAGATATTTGTGTTACAATGCAGCTAATGAAAAACAGCTACTTCTGTGGCAATAGGGTCTGGTGAATAAAAATTATACAGCAATAGCAGCTTTTCAAGCCAGTAGATACCACATTTAAAACCACAGTGTGATTTGGCCACATGCATTCAGTGAGATCATCTTAGCATTTAAGCTTTGCCAGTTTAAGATGTTGGATTATTTCTAGTGGATGAAAGTCACAGTGTCCTGATGAAAGAACTCAAGCTTTCTCAGAAACAGCAAAATTAACATCAAAATATCATGCTTTGGAAAGCTATAAAGAGACCCAGAAACATAATGTCGAAGAGAAAGTTGAGTTTTCAGGAGCAGCTCCAGAAAGAACTGAGACTAAGAAATTCAGTGAGGATTTAGCACTATAAGGAAAGACCACGGAACACTGGTAGCCCCTTACCTAATGGTTTATACTCAGATTCTTCTCCCTAGGAGCAAATCACCACAGCTACAGCTCTTGCACCTACTGTAGGAGAGTTGGTCACTTTTATGGGCCAGTAATTCTCAGAGCAAGGATTAAAAGCTACAGACCCTTCTCCTGGTGTTTATATAGGTGTCTGCTCTCCATCAGCAGAGACAATGCCTTTGCCAGCTGGGCTCTCTAAGTCAATTAATTATTTGCTGCTCACCTTCATAATTCATACCTCACCTTTCTCAAGCAGAAACAAGTGGGAACTTGGGAACAAGTGGTTGCTACCATCTGTGCTTTAATTTCTGAAGAGCACACCCTGCTCACAGTCTTGGGGTGCTCACCTTCAGGGTTAGGTAGAAAGGGTTTGCAATTATTTATATATGTTTAAATTTATATGTAACTACTATGGATCATATTTGTAGCTGTTTCTGAACAAAGGAAGTATTTGAATTCTCATTATGCTTCACTGCTTTTGCTCAACAGGATTGTTTCTGTAACCTGTTTAAAAATTGTGTTGTGAAAGCAGGATTTTAAGAGTGTTTTTATGCACGAGTCGCTGAGATTGGTTTCTGTCTCCGAGACCTAAATATAATGTATTTCGTTATGTAAAAAGAAGCTTAATTTTAAATGCTGAAATAAACAATCAGCATCCCTTCCACACTGCTAGATTATAACCATAATGCCCTGTTTACAGATAGAGTATTAAAGAAGATTTTTTCTCAGATGAAGTGTTAAGAAATAATGGACTTTAAGGTATAAAAGAAATAGACTTAGACTTTAAGGTATGAAACAAAATAATAAACTTTAAGATATAAAAGAGATATTTTTTCCCAATAAAAGACTAATACAGATTATGAAATCTGATATTATTTGGAATTTTTTTTTACTATGTCCTTTTAAAACATCCTCATTTTCAATTTCTTTTAGGTCAATACAAATTCCTGAAGCTGAAGGAAAAAGTGAAATTCTACCTCCAACAATACAGAAAATAATAAAAGGGTACAACAAGTATCTACGTCCATTTTTTGATAGTAAGTAGAAAAGCTCTTTCAATAAGACTGAGTCATAACATAATGTGGTGTCTAAAATCCAGCAGTGAGAACAAATGGGTTTTTTCTGTACTTTTTTCCTCTGATATCTGACAGCTACTGATCTGATTTTACATGTTCTGTGATATAATAAAATAGAGTTTAATAGCTTTTGTGGCCCAGGGTGAAACTTGTATATTCCAACTATTTGCAAGCTGAACTTCCAGACTGTTAGAAAACTTGAGTATCATTGTATGTGTGTCTTCATGAAATAAGCTGTAACATCTTACCTATTTAAAAGCATAATTTCCTCTAATTTCCTAAATAATAACTATAAAAAGCTTTGATTAAGGATTTGAAAGCTTTATATATCAAGCTGTTCATAACAGCGCAGACAAATCTTGTTACTATGCAAAGAACTATGTGCCTCAATTGTAAGATTGCAAGAGAATTATTTAATAAATGATTCTTGCCTCAGGTCTTAAAGGTCACTGAACAGATTTACTGAAAATTGTGGGGGGAAATTAAAAGGGAAGAGGAATTAAAAATGTCAGTTCCCTGCATCAGAAGCCAATGGTCACCAGATTGGAAGGCCCACACAGTCTACTACATCAAGGCTGATTTTACTGCCCTGCAGTGCAGTCAGGCACCTGAAATCTCAGTGAAAAGCTTCTTCCTTATTTGAGTCATGTTATTGCATGTATCAGAAGTACTGAGGAGTTATGAAGTGGCACAGAGAGCTTGTCCTGGAGAAAGTGAAGAACGCTGAAGAAGAAAATATTCTGAATGATGAAAAGAAGCTCAGCACCATGTGTCTGCCAGAAAATAAACTTGTAGTTTATGAATGCTAGGAAAAAGTTCTTAAGCTAGATGTTCAAAAATGTTAGAGGTATTAACATCAAATGAAATATTTTATATCCCTTTATATCCTGCTTAAGAAATGATTGACTAATGAGTTTCTAAGACCATATTTTTTCCTCTTGCCTTCCAAATACCTGGTTCAATATGGATGCTCCACATCATATGCTGTTTCTGAATCCAATTATAATAATTTTATGATATACCTGTATTTTAGGTTAAAGAAAAAAGGGAAAATCATTTAATCTGTTTGCTTTTATTGTAATTATCTTAGCTGATGATAAAACTGCTATAAAATATTTAATGCTCTAAGGAGATTTTCAACAAAATAAATGTAACTTTAATAAATAAACTAACCCTTCCTCATTGGAGATGATGCATAATGCAAAATAACTGTTCAGTGGCCATTAATATATTTTATTCATTACCTCCTGTTAGTACTAGAGATATGTTGACACTGCCATGATGAGTGTGCTTGGGTAGACAACAGAGTCTCATTTCAAAATCCTATAATAGCAATTAAGACCTAGCGTAAAGCATATTTGAGTTACAAATCTCCCTTTTCTCCATCTTTTTCCTCAGCTGTTGTATTGCAGCAAGGCCACAGTTATTTTTTGTCTGGATGTTTTGTTCAGAGGCATGCTGAGGCCTCTCTGGGTGTGCCTAGAAATCCCAGAGGAGCTCAGGCACAGATGAGTCTGTGTCACACACAAAGCCAGTCTGGCACCTCCGGACAGTGCCGGCATCGCCGCGTATGCTCACTGCAGCTCTGGCAGGCAAACACTGCCTCAGGAATCTTTGATGGATCTTGATTAGCTCTAGTGCTGAAGGAGAGAGATCACACTCTGAAAAATACACGTTTTATTGATGCCACTTCTAAATGCAGGGTTGGTGGTTTTGTGAGAAATTACTTTCTTTGTAGGAGTGATTTGAGTTGGGATGACTCGGGCAATGCTTCTCCTGATTTTTGTACCTGTAGCTTTTTGTGAGATCATTTGAGATCACTTTCCCTGTTCTAGGGGAATGTGTGCTTGGGCTGGGGAGTGGTATCAGCCTGGTCCTGACCCCTCTCTGTTACTGGCAGGGTGGGATACACTTTGCTTGAGGGTCAGGCCCAGGAGAAGCTACTGCTCTTCTCAGAGGCAGAGCTAGCAAACCACCTAAATCCTCAGCTTAACAAACCTGTGGAATGTATTTATCTGTGTGACCACAGCTATGCTAGCTTTGTTCCGTGTCATATTTTCCTGATTTGTATGGTGGTTTTTTGCCTGCAGCTGGTGTACCTCGTGTCTGTTCTTGGTAACTGGCTTTACTCACAATAACATCAATGGCTGCAGCACAGCTGTCAAAGAGCTGATGAAGCCAGAGTAGCAATTAGTCATTGATACCTCTTGTGTACCTCCCCCTGCCCCACTCCCCCCAAATCCTTAGTTTCTTTGGGATGATATTTCCATGTTAATAGTGAGAAGCAGACCAGTTAGAGATGGATCTGGAGGTCAAACAGCTGATTAGACTCGAGTGGGCTAATGAACAAATGCACATAAAAACCATAACTGGGGTAGAGATCATCAGCTGCTGTAAAAACCTTCACAGTCTTGATTGTGCAACCTATCAGTGATGATACACTCTGAGAAAGAAACTTGTATTTCTAGAAATATGAACAGAAAAGGATGGATATGCACCTGACAACCTATGTTTACTGTGTTGAATGAAAGGATTTTATAAAGGGGAGCCTGGTACGTGTATGTTGATATGCAGAAATATCTCCCCAAAATATGCTAAAGCCAGCCTTTTTAAGACACTTGGCTTCCTTTTCTTTAGTTTTGGCCAAGATTCCTTTGCTTTCAAAAATACGTGTATTTCTGTTTATTAGCTCAGTTAGATACACACTCATAAATATGCATGTAGAAATTTGTCATAAAACTAAATGGTATTATTTGTTGGCATCTACAGTGCTTTAAGCTTAACTGTTAGTGAGTCATAATGGAACTCCGAAATGTGATTTTTATCAAGTGTGAGAGGGCCAGAGGTGAGCTTAAATTTTAGAAAAATCTCATTTAAAGTAATTTCAAGGTTACTTGTCCTTGAAAATTTTCTTCAGGCAGGAAATGGCAATTTTTGAAGTGATGATTGCTGCCAAGATACAATCATACTCTTGCAAAATCAGTGACACTGAACTCCTTAATATTTAACAAAATGGGATTTTAGTACTGAAAAGAAAGATAGGTATAAACAAATGTTCATAAAATGACAGTTCCTTTCTCCTCAAGCCAGAAAAACCAGAAATATTTACTAGCTAAGTAAAATTTATGGCAGCTCATAAATTTTTAGTTTAATAAGCCCTCCATTTGCTTATTAATGTGTGTTTGGTCTTGGTGCTAGGACTGGCAGATGACTGGAAATGTCCCAACCACATCCCTCAGCTCGTGTAGTGTCACTAACAAGAGCACTAAGAAGATCTTTTTCATTTGAGTCCAATGACTGCCTAACAACATAAAAACTGTCTTCTCCTCTCCTTGCATGGATTGAATCTACTGCTTTTCTAGATTTTAATTCTGGATTTATCTCACCTTGCTTTGGTTGTCTCCTCCCGCACAGGTCACCCCTCCAGACCCTGGTTGCACAAACGTTGCCATTTATGTGTAACACAGACTTCCCATCTCTAAGCACCTAAATCTGGTGCCCAAAGTTGGATTAGTTGAGCCCAGCCTTAGTATTTCAGAGGTCTGCAGACAAGCAAAACTGGCTGAGTGTTTTATGTTTGTCCATGGTGGGTGGCACCTACCAGTTGCCACATTGTGAGGGTACTTCAGGCACTGTTAGCACAGAGGAATCTCAGCTGGACTGGTTATTCAGCTCTGCCGTCATCTGAATGTTGCTATTAGGAATGTTCTCTTTCCTTATCTATAGCACTTTAATGTCCCTCTTTGAGCTGGTTCATCAAGCAATCTTCATAAATTCAGCAGATAGGTGCAATAAAGAATTTAAAAAACCCAGAACCCTAATCTGGAGTGATTTTAGCCATTCTTTGGACTGGAATATGAAATGCTCCTATACTAATGTTAGTAGATATTACTCTTCAATGTAATAATATCTATCCTACCCTTACAGATATATATGGAATACTTCTAGAGAAAAGCTGGCATAAGGGATTTAAAAATCAACAGTTATTTCCCTTAAATGTGCTACATTACCCTGACACTTTATCTCAGCAGTACAAGTTGATTTCCACCTCAGTTTTTCTGCTGGAACCATGTAGATCAATTTTACAACTTTATGTGCTGTGCCAAACTCTCTGAATTAATGAGCAATTCCTGCAGACTTCAGTGAGCCTTGGATCAGGTTCATAGTGTTGTTAAGGGAGGCATAAAATCTTGTAAATAATTTTATACAAATAGATTTTGTTCTGTGATTGAATGTGATAATTTAAGTGTTCTAATTAAAAAGAGAGAGACTAGGAAAAGGTCACAGCTAAGTATATTTGAATATGGAAGCTGCTTTCAAGTGGCACAGAAAAGTGTCATGCTTAAATCAGTTATTCTAAATCACATTTAAAAGATTATTTTCCTTAGCTTCATAATGAGTAATGCATTTCATAGACTTAAGTTTTACATTAAAGCAAATAAAATGTTTGGGTCCAACCTTCTGTCTAAGACCTGCCATCATGTTTTTTTCCCCTCAAATGTTGTTTATATTAAGTTCTATAATTTAATTAGATGAAGGTATTTTAGTCTTCAGAAGTGTACAAAAGAGAAAAAGATATCAGAATGTTAGCTGTGTCTAACACCCTTTGGTTTAGTGAGGCAAACTCACGGGGTACGTGAGAAAGAAATACCAAATAAGCATCATCTAAAGACTATTTTAAGTCCCAGCTAGCCAATATCTAATCTTTTACAGAAAAGCAAAAAGCCCAGAATATGTAAACTGCAGCATACCCATGGTAATGGAGGTTTTCCTTCCTTTCCAGGGAACTAAGAGACACTATGAGCATCTGATTGCCACCAAGCCCAGCTTCCTGCACACAGAACAGTCTGGGTCTTGGTTTTTGGGTTCTCCCCTGCCTCTCCAACCCCTCCAAAGGCTTAACTCCAGAGACTAAATTATAAACAGTGGATATGTTCAGACAGTAAAAAGGTCAATTAATTTGAAGTTTCCCATTGTCTCAAGGTTCCATAAACTGGGATCTTTGCTTTGCCAAACAATGTGCACAACTACTACATGCATTTTCTGACATTGGACAAGTCACCTTTCTGACTTCTCTTTGAGGAGCTGAGTAAACAATGCTCCTTGATTTTAATGTTACAAGATTTGATGCTAAGCTTCCAGATTTTTTTGTCTTTTGGAGTATTTGTCTTTCTCTCAACTAAACTGTGTCTGCTGCTGGCACATTTCATTTAAATGTGGGAAACAAATCTTGTCTCAGTCATAACAGTCTTGCCAATACAGAATAGATTGCAAGATAACTTAATTCTGTGCGTTACTCCCCATTGCAATAATGCTGCTGCCAAAGAGTAAGATGGAAAGAGCATGTTAAAATGATTATCTGTGACAGCCTCTAAATCCCTCTCAAAGGCACTGCTTGCCAAGATGGTTTCCTGTCCTATATGTGCTGCCTGTCTTGTTTGTCCCCACATTAATTGCTTGCATTTGGCTGTATGGAAACATGGGGGTTTTGACAAATGATTTAACAAGCTGTTGTTAATATGGTTCCCACCAATTTTTTTCTTGTCCACAAACTGTACCAGCAAAGCAACATCAATGTCTAAAAGTTATTGATGCAAACAGATAGGATTGAAACTGATTCGTGCTAGAAATGGGTCTGTCTTCTGATGCCTTCAAATCAAGAATTAGAGTTGAGATCTGTCAGAAGGCCTGTCTTAACCTGTCCACTTTCTTCATGTAACTATTTGTCAAGAAATATGTCTTGTGGCAGGAAGTTAAATGCACTGAAAAAATCCAAGCATAATATATCTCATTATGTAAGAATTCTGTAATACTCCAAAGCAAAGGTAGCAATCAGAGAGACAAAACAAAGCTTTTAGGAAGCTATAATGAATCATTCTAGTGATAATTTTCCTTCTAATTCTGTGTTTACTTGCAGTATTTTATCCAGTATTGCTGAAAAGATGAGACATTCTTGCAAAAAGCCATTCCTTTTGAGGCCTTTTCTGAATGTCAGAATTGCTTTGAGTTTTCTTGACTAAATGGAAATGTGCTCATGCTAACAGCTCAGCACTGGAAGTTATTGATAGTGCTGATGCATTGCAGTACTGGGTACACACGTGACACAGTGGTGGCTTGTTTTGCTGCTATAGACTGGGATCATTGCAGTGATCCAAACTTAATTTTTAGGTGTGCTATCTGCCACTCTTCTGGCTGCTTTCCCACTATGAATATCTGTAAAGGGCATAGAGGAACAGTGTACATCACTTGCAGGAAAATTAAAATGTGTATTGCTTAGGCTGCACAGCCAGTGCTGTAACAAGGCACTCCCTTTGGTGATCCTCTGCCATGCTTTGAAGATTCCTTTCAATAATGCAGGACAGACTGACTCCAGTTTTCTTCTGAAGATCGGTAGATTCCTTCTGATGTTGTCCTTATACATACAACTTCTGCCAAACATATGGAAATGTAGGAACTGACTGCCTCATCTGGTTTGCTGCCCAGTTTTTGACACTGTCAACAGGAGACCTTTCAGAGGAAGTTCAGAGCAAACCCCGGTGAATAATTATGAGAAGACTCATTCTGTTATTAATACTTTACAAGTTATGGTGCCTTGCTAAATAAACACTTATCCTCACACGCAAAAAGAAAGCATTTAACTATCAATGTTGTCCTGATTTAATTAACTGCTGGAGTAAAGCTGTTCTCAGCATCTTGGATTGTGTTGACAAAGATCCTTTCCATGGCTGTTGTTTTCCTGCACAACTCCTCCCATACAGCACATTGCTGTATCTGGGGTGATGTAATTTTCTGCTGAGTTTTCTGCTGGGCACGCAGGGTGCACTTGGGCAGTGGGAGCTGTTGGCTGGGGTGAGTGCAGCAGGATGGTTTTGTCCTGACTGTACTGCCATTCCTTGGCATTTGAACTCCGAGGCAGGTCTGTGTTCAGTCAGTTTGAGCTTGAAGAGCATCTCAACCTGAGCTGGATGTCTTGTGGTGCTTGGGAGTCACCCAGCGCTGCAGTGCTGTTGTGTTACTCAGTAATATTTTGAAAAATACTTCAGCAGGAAAGAAAAAAAGGATCTACAAAGTCCTATTTGTCTGATTTCAGAGAAATTGACCCCGGCCTAATCTCAGTAATCTTTCTGGAAAGTCAGCTTTTCCCCTCATATGCATAACAACCTAGCACTGATGATACTGAAATGCTGCTAATGGACATTTTCCCTGACCTGTATCTCCTCACTAGGCAAGGATCAGGTGCTGTTCCTACTAATAAATCATGACATAATAGGAAGAATCTGATTATTCCCAGCTGTGATTCCTGCATAATCATCTGAACACTGCAATGTCCTCTCCTTGGAATGGTCCATTATTAAGCATGTGCCTTGCTGGATGGGGTTCTCCCCAAATGATCATGTGATAATTGGCAATGATAGGGTCTGTTACAGTCATACATGGGAATATCTAGGAAGACATTAAAAAAAAACAGAATATGGATTATAAATCACATTATTTTAAAATTCAATGGTTTTTGAGGGTCTGACATACCTTTTGAGGCTGGCAATATGGTACCTGCAATAATGATATAGTACAATGGTAAGTATAAGTATTAATTGTTGCACCCCAGGTAGCTGGGATAAGTTTCCTAGGGGTTGAACTTTTAATCCTGGAGGAAAAAAGAATATTCATGGAGTATCAAAACGTGAAAAGAATGGAAAGAAACAGAAGAACAACCTGTCAATGATCTGAGAGTTTTTCAGTCAATTTTGTTCCAAAGTTAGCCTCCAAAGTCTTTTTTTCAATGTAGGAACAATAGTTGCTAAACCCAAGGTATAATTTAATAGTATATAATAAACACACATATTACCAGCAGGGCATGCTTCAAACCTGCAGTCCTGTTTTAAGCTGGAGCTTTATATTTAAACTTTAAACTGAGTCCAAAACAAAGGACTTACAGATGTTTTTTTCAGGAGTGACAGATATATAATGATTTTAATGTGTGCATTAGAAACAGAAAATATTTCAGAAAAAATAAAAATACTAATAAACTTACACATCTTAGAATGACACATTTTTTCTTTAGTGTTACTCAGGGGGGTGTAGTTGGACTCCATGTTCCTCTGGATGCCATTTGGGGCCATAGAGGAGATTTCTACAAAATGTATTGCAAGGAGCCAGGAAGAGCTTTCAGCTGTGTGCCTGTGAGATAGGGGCACTACCAGCTACAGAGATCTTACCAAAAGTATTTCTGCATTTCTCAGTCCTGTGCTCTCCTCTTCTCAATTGCTTGGAAAGATGCACTGATTTAATATTAATTCTCTTGTACAAGCACTCTGTTAATTATTCTGCACATATTCAACCAGGAATAATGTCATGTTTCCATCAAAGCTCTGCACAAATTCTGCATTTTAAAATGCATAGCTGGTGATCTTCCTTCCAACAGTGTGAAATGCACATTCAGAAGGAAATGGGAATCTGAGCATACTGACTCTACAATAACAACTACTTAGGTAAGGTGTTTAATGACACTGAATAAGCCTCCAGCTTATGACAAGTTTTCCTTTATAAATGCAAGTATTTAAATCACAAGTTTCCTGCTAGCGGTCAAAGGCAAGATATTTAATCACAATGATATAATATATACCATAAATTCTTAAATGGGCAGTAATCACTCAGCTATGCCATCTGGATATCAACCATGTGACATTGCCAGGTAAAACTTCTTACTTCACCCACATCTGATGGACCAGATGTGGCAACTGGAAGAATTCTTTCCACTGCTCTGTGCCTCAGAGCAGAAGGGTGTGAGGTACCATGGGGATTGTGCCTTCCACACCTTATTGTGTAACATTTTCCACAGCACTTTTTTTCTGGGGGAAAAAAAATCATATAAACCAGGAAGTACTTAAGAAATAAAGCCTGTTTCTGAAAACTAAAATAGTTTTAGCTGAGAACTATGAAATTTTGGTTTAAGAATGTGAAAATTCTTGCATAATCTGTGTTTGAGGAATATTTAAGGTTGCTTCTAAGCATCTAGAAAAAAAATGAGTTTGTAGACAGTTCCTATGAACACTGAACATTAAAGAATTATGAGCTGCAGTCTGACTTTCTCTTTTTCTTTGCAGATGGTCCTGTGTCAATTGGAATGAGTATGGATATTGCAAGCATTGATACAATATCAGAAATAAATATGGTATTGTAGTTTTTGCAGTCTTTTTTTTTACTTGTTGATAAGCTGAAGTCTTCTGCTTACAGCTGCTGGCAATACCACTTTGGGCTTGTCTCCCTGTGAAGTCAGTATGGGTTAGGAGATGGAATTTTCGTTTTCACTACACATAATGTTTATAACACTATAACAAGCATAGAAATGCAGCTGTGAATCCCACCTCTCACAGATACAAACAGAAATCTGCTACTGAGTATTAATCTTAATGAGAAGCATGTGGATCAGTACTTATTTTCCAGCTGAAATGTCTAAATCTTTATGCATTTCAGAAAAATAAGATATATTCATGTGCCTTTGAAGCCACTCTTTCCCTATGATTAGACACAGCTGAACTGAGACTGTTTTTCTCTTCTATTCTTGCTGTCACACATTAATTTATTCCAGCTGTGTTTCATTTAATTTGTATCATTTGTTTTCGAACAAACTATGAAATGGAATGTACTTTTCTACTTAAAGATCCTCCATTGGTACACAGAAATAAAAAGAAAAAATAATTAAACAGATATTAAATATGACTTAATTAGTAATTATTAGTTACTATTTAGAAAGGGGAAATAAGGTCAGAACTTAAGATGAATATATCATACTGATAAAAACACACCATGAAATCAAAAGTTGTTTTAAAAGTGTTAAGAAATAGTGTGAACTTAATGTAAGACTGCAAGGCATATCTAAATAGAAGGGGAATTGGACTGAGTGCTATGTTCAAGGTCTTGATAAATTTGGTACCACTGTTTCCCTTGTGATGCTAAAAGGAAAAATTGTTCTAAAAGATTCCTTCCTGATTCACTAACTTCTTTTGTCTATCTGAATTTATTCAACTTTTTCCAATGTGTTCTTAAAAAATTCTTCATTTATTAGCTTATGTGAACAAAATGAGATTTGGAACCACTTACATAAATCATTCTAAAACTTAAAGGTTTACAGAGCCAGATTATCTGCTTACAAAGCTCCGATGACTTCAGCTGATTTATAGCCCCAGACTTAGGCCATCAGCTTTTACTGTAAATGACCATAAGAACAAAATCTACCAACCTCACATCGAGTGCTAGGAAATTTGGCAGAACAAGATTCAGCACAGCTGCTCTTGGAGTGCCAGGAACATGAAGAATCACAGTTTGTGCCCAGCAGCTGTTTCCATATAGTTCTGTAAAAGAGAATACAACACAGGCCCCCTTTGTATGATAATTTTGTTTTTTCTCTTTCAGGACTACACAGCTACCATATTCCTGAGGCAGCGATGGACTGATGAAAGACTTTGTTTCGATGGTAATAAGAGTTTGAGCTTAGATGGTCGACTGGTGGAAATGCTTTGGGTACCAGATACCTTTATAGTTGACTCAAAAAGGTCTTTTCTTCATGATGTCACTGTTGAGAACCGTCTCATAAGGATATACCCCAATGGAACAGTCTTGTATGCTATAAGGTATGTAAATACCACATGCCAGCATTTATGATTGCATCTACTTACCTCTTAAACCTCCAGGTTCTGCTTTAAGAAAATGGGTCTGTTTGTAAAAGTAGGGTCTTGTAGTTTTAGGAATATGTAATGTTTTTTATCACTATGAATAAATTCTTAAATTTAGTAATAGATCTTTCTCCCTAAATAGACCCTTTTGCTTTCATGCAGACTGAACACAGGAATTGCATGTTGCCATTCCAGTTTGCAATGAAGCCATCACAGGGGAAAACAAGCTGTGATGATTGACTTGCATGATTTATTCTGAATTACCCTTTGTAAAAGGTTTTGATAAATATAACAAACTCTTAAAATATACTGCAAATAACAAAGGAATATCTGCACTGTAAGTGAGAAGTGAGTACAGGGAGGCCTTTTTAGACTGTCACTGAACTCAGCTGTTCTGCAGTGGTTTCCCTGTGGGATTGCATTACTCTTGAACATTAGACACCAGTAATTAAAATATCTTTTTTCCTCACAATATATATTAGGCTGAAAATACTATTTCAGGAAGGATACATGGCATTTTTATTTTTAATGATGAACAATATTGTCCCATTAATACTTAGAAAACTGTTTGTTTTTTATTTCCCCAAGGATCACCACAACTGTTTCATGCAGCATGGATCTGACTAAATATCCAATGGATAAGCAGACGTGTACTTTGCAACTGGAGAGCTGTAAGACACTTTATCCTTATTATTTTTATACAATTAGGAAAGCATCTGTGATCTTTTTCTGCTAGATATTACCAGAGTGGCTGGAATTTTCATAGAAGGCAAGGGACATTATGTGGCCAGTCCCTGTTGAATTACAGTAGTATCTGTGTGCAAAGATGTGTGCACATATGTGCACGTGGCACCACTGAAAATAGCATGGCAATATTGAAATGCTGCAGTGCTAATTAGTGATTGAGCAAAATCCTGGGAGATTCTCCCAGGCTTGGTTTTGCAGTGCATCCTGCAGTTACTGTCTTGGTCTTCAGAGGGAGTTCTGTGAGCAGGCATTTTCTAGCACAGATGAGAGAATTTTTTTCCCTTTCAGAGAGCATGTAATTTTTCCCCTTTGAGATACAATTCCTTTAGGAAAGAAAGAAATCAGAATAAGACTTATTTGTAAGGCATATAGTTCATAATTAATAATTTATTGTTTTCAGGTCTTGTTCTGACTTAATATTGTCTCTGTGTCAATGCCCTGGTAAAAATGTCATCAATTGATGGACAAGAGTAAAATTTTTTTTTTTTCATTTAATCAATCAATATCTTCATATTTGCTTTGAAATTGGTTCTTTAATACTTTGTAGACATGGTTACTTTGAAAACACACAAACATGCACTTTTGTTGTTAAATGTTTATTATTATTTTATGACAAGACTCTGGAAAATATTTTTTACATATGATAATGTAGAAGAATAACCAGTTCTGTAAAATGAAAATATATATTTAAAATATGTGTCAATACATGCTCAAAATCTTTTGGAAGACTTTTCAGTACTTGTCAAGTTTTATTCTGCATCTTTTCAGAAGTATGCGTGTGTGTTCATCTCTTGTTGTTAATGAGATTAGATTGTGGCAATTAGATTGCCACAAAGTTTCATTTTAGATAGAGACACAAAGGAAATGAACCCAAAATCTTCTTCACACAGGCATCCCTCTAGAATAAGAAGTTTTATGAGATCTGTTTAACAAACAGTGATTTGAATTGGAATTGGGATTTATCTTTATTTTCCTTTGGAAGAGCATATTGGTAAATCAATGTTTATGGATTTAAATCAACAGCACTGCCTAATGAGTCATTTAGTATTTTCTCTAGTTCCAGAAGGAAATATATATCCCACAGGAATTTACAATTTATTTGACAGGATTAAAAAAAATAAAAGGAGAATTCCCCATATAATTAAAACCAAGCATTTTTCAGATTGATTCCATCTGCTTTTTCAACAGCACACAAGTGTCTCCTGTCCAAGGGGAAAATCCAGTCATGTCACAACAAATGCTCCCATTACATTGGTGTTTAGTTTTGAGGAAAACAGATAGAGGCAACAAATACAAAGAGGAAAGAATGTGCCTTGGGCTGTGGCCTTTTTTCATCAATGCACAGCAATCCTTTCTTTTGGGTAGGCTGGAAATGGGGTTTGTTTCCCCATGTGTTAAGCTATGTTAATTTATAGATGAATAATGTGATCATGCTCCTAGCATACTGCTTGCCAAGATCATTACCTGGGTTTAAGAATTGTGAATGCAGACAAACACACACATCTGCACAAATATTGGTGCTTATAAATAAAGTGTAAAATCTATGGCAAATATTTGAGCTGAAACAAAGAGTTAGGCTTTTATTAAGTGATTATTAACATAAAGACAAATATGTCATGATATTGTGAAGTAATGGCTTTACACAATAAAGCATCCCCAGTGACCTTCCAACCTACTTTTCTGCTATTCTGCTTTTCTGTTATTTCTACATAGCAAAACACATTTTGGCCAACATGCCTATTGTTTTTCCCCCCTTACTGCAACACTTCAGAAGGTAATGCATGTTAGGAAACAGAGGCTTGCCACTCTGAGTCTCTGTTGATCTGGGTGCTGTGACATTTGGGGAAGTGGAGGGTTCCTGTCTTGGCTGGTGCTGCCAAGGTGGGGTTCTGTTCTCTCTGTCGTGTGGAAGGGAACACCACCATTCATCCTTCCTGGGCTGAAGGGTTTGTCCTCACATTTCCCTCACACAGACCCCCAGTACAAATACATATTCATATCTTGGGCCCATCTCTGGAGTTTTATTTCTTCTTAAACTTGTCCTTTACCATTTATTCAGTGAAGAGCCATGTGACGGTACTTAACTTGTGCTTGACAATCAGTGAAAATTAAAATTAGCAACAGAAAGGTAAAGAAACTAATTTGTATTAGGCATTATGAATGTTTAATCCCAAATTTACTATTCCTGTAGTTAACCCTGTTGACATTAGCAGCTCAAACTCTATCAACAATGTACAGGAATGAGACATTCTGGGCTTCAGGAATTAACTAGGATAAAAACTCAGTGTCACATAAAGAGAATAGAGATTACTTGTAAAAGCCAAATAACATGGTCTTAAGGATTTTGTCTCTATAAACTTTTGAAATGTTTTATAATTAGTAAAATATTAATCCCTTGAATAAAGAACAATTTTGCACAGAGGGAACACTGTACTATTTAACTTTACTGACTACTGGGAAGGCTCTCTCAATGAAAATTCTTTCTAAGAGTTTTGGAATTATTATACTTGAAGAATTTTCATAGGAAGGATCACCCAAACCTACTAATTGTTCCACTAAGGAGAATATTTTGGAACAAAAGCAAAATAACCTCTGTTTCAACATATGCTCGTTATCATTCCTGTGGGCACCAAGAACTTCTCCTGTCTCACACAACTTGGAAGGCTGAATATCTTATAAAAACAAAAAGGGAATTTACTGTGGTGCTCTCTAGTTTTTTGGACTTTATTTAAACGTCTGCAGTTCATTTATACTGAGAGGAAGTGAAATGAATCCATGGCCGGAATCGTGCATAAAAATTGGTTCTCTGAGCTGCTGCTTGTTTTGACTAAGGACAATGCAACCATTTGTTTATAGAAAATGTTACTTCTATTTTACATCTCAGAAATCTGGGAAATTTCCCAGCATGTGGTTTTAGGGAATTGAAAACTTAGCTTGGAAGCATATGCTTTTGGTTTAGTCTTTTGACACGAAAGTGTTTTGGCTTTAATTGCTGTAAATGTGATAATGTGAGCAGAGATTCCAGGCCATGATACCTTTTCATATAACTGCCAGTGATAGCGAAAACAAAATTTATATTTAAAGAATGAGCAGTGAAAGGATTTTCAGGTGAAATTGTCATTTAATAGGTAACCAGTCCAATGTTTCCTTACAATAAAATTTATGAACTCCTATTTTCCCTGCATGAGATGGCTGGAGAAATCAGTTCTGTTTTGTCGTTGCAAGAAAAACCCCAATAACTTAAAAATATTAAAAGGAACATTTTTGTTTTGTTTTAATACATTTTTTTTTCTGTGATTCTAGAGCTTTTTTCATTTTGCAGCATATACCCTTGTGCAATGTATTGCATTATTGTCTCACTGTAATTTACTTACAGTTGACTGAAGTCTAAAAATAATCATCAGCTCCTGTTTCTGTTCCCTAAGCTGAGCTATTAACTGGCACAATATAAATCTGTCAAATACAAGAATGATTGATCTAAGTAAGCTAAAGAAAAAAAGATGTTCAAATGCTCCCTGTTAACATGTAAATTACATTAACATAATCTTGAATTAATCATATACACTAGTCTGTAAAGTGGCTGCCTTTTATATAATGGGGAAAAGCGACAGAAGTATTTTAGCTGTGATTGTGCTGCACATTGACAAGTGTGTGCAAAACACAGTTGCCTTCTGATAGATGATTCATCCAGCTCCTAATTACTACTTGAAGGTTAAGAGGGAACCTCCTGGGGCCCCTGAAGCATGCCATGCTGTTGAGCCTGCAGAAACATCAGCTTTAAGCTGGTGTCCTTGGCAAGTATCCGAGCTCCTCAGCCAAAACCTTGTCCCAAGTGATGATTCAAGCTCAGGTTGGAGCACAGCACCAGTGAGCAGCAGTGAGCTCTGCTGCTCTCCCCAGCCCTTCATCCCTCTGGGAATGAGGAGCAATGCACTGCACTGAGAAACAGCATCTTGGGATGCAACACACGGCACATTTCCTGTGTAGTCAAAATTCTGGCAAGGGCAGTAATTCATAAAAGCTCTGTTTTCTTAGAGCCTAGCAGCTTTTGCTTTTAGAATGCCAGGTGGTACTAATCTATTTTATTAGTTTGTCATTTATGCTGAAATAGAAGATATAAAAAGACCACCTCCAAAAACACCAGCTTTTAACTTACAAGACTTTGCATGTTATTGGAAATTTTGTCGTGAACAGGCATTAAAATCTGCCAAAGCCCATCATTGTTTATGTCTAATTGTACTTTAAGGCACAGAAATAAGAAACAGCTGAACCATAAGTGTGCTCAACACAAATTCATTATCGTGTAAAATAAACACAACTGTTGGCTTGTGTCTCACTGCAGGGGGTTATAACATCAATGATGTCATGTTTTACTGGACCAGAGGAAATGATTCAGTTCGAGGTTTGGACACACTCCAGCTGGCACAGTACACAGTAGAAGACCACTTTACCTCTGTAACTGAAGCTGTGTATGAGACAGGTAAAATCACCCTTGTAACACCTCCTAGGTGCAGTTTGAACTATGGCTTTGGAAACAGAGCAGCATTAAGGAACTGAGCACATTGCTTTCTGTTAGGATGACAGTGTTCATGTTCTAATAATTACATTCTTGAAGCCATAAATACTTTTCAAGTTACAAGCAGAGACCGAGCTAATGTAAAGACCAAGCATTTTCTTGAAGGCTACACATTATCTAAAGAATTGAAAACAAGAATCTACTGCTCATTCCTTGTAATGTCGGGGAGAGCTCTTGTGAAGGAAGAGGAGCATGTAATTGGGCATTTAAATTGGAGACAGACCAGGAACCTCGGGGTACCCAGCTCAGATCAGCCATTCTGGCCTTTATGAGGCAAGTCAAAAGCCTCTATTCATCTGTGGAAATTCCAAGAATATGCTGGGTGCTTTCACAGCTGCAGGAATTTGAGTTTCATGGCTACTGCTTGTAGAGTTGCTCTGTTTCTGTGGCAGCCTCTGCCCAGCCTGGTGGGCAGCAGGGAGCAGATGGCTTGGCCTGAGGTTCCTCTGCCCAGGGAAGGGTCAGGAGCATTTCCACAGACCTGCTCGTCTGCTGAGCTTAGGAAACTGCTGCAGAAAGTTTCCTGTAAACTGCAGGACTTAACCTCAGGGAACAGTGTGCTCTTGTTTATTTTCCAGAGATTTCGAAAGGGATTTCAGAGAGTTCAAGACCTGCCAAACCTTTTTGTTCTTTGAGTTACTCTCAGGTCCTTCATTGCTGCTCTTCCCTGTGTACCCGGTGTCTCTTCTGCTCAAGTCAGCACACCCATGCAAGGGTGTGATCTTTAAATCAAGACACACACATCCTTCAGAACTGCAGTTCCACCAGAGGACATGTTTCTAATTCTGAATCACAGAAACAGAGTTTCTCTATTCCACTATTGGGTGTTTCTGCTTTAATAACACAAAACACAGAGAAACTTGTGATCTAATTTCAGGTATTAATTCAGGCTAAAAGGTCAAAGTTCTCTAAATGGATGTAAAAGTAGAAATTAAGTACATCAGGCTCTAGGATCACAGAATTTCTTGCTACTTATGTAAGTGACATCTGCTTGCCTTCCTCCTCTTTACAGCTTCTGGGTAAGCAGCATCAGGTTCAATCAAAGGAGAATAATCCTTTACTGTTGTTCTGCCCAGAAGGGTATTAGGACCTGTTCACCATACAGGAAAGTGGAAGAGCAAACCTGCTTAATTCCTATCACATTCTATCACAGAATCAGGAGTCTAACGACAAAAAAAAACTGGTTTTTTTTTGTTTGTTTGTTTTGGTTGGTTGGGTTTTGGTTTTGTTTGTTGTTTAACTAAATAGACTAAAACCAATTTCCAATCAGAGTTGAAGAAGCATGATCAGATGAACTGCACTCTTCTTCCAGTAAATGATGCTGTCTGTCTCCCTTTGTGTTCGCAGGAATCATATGTATGAAGTCAAAAGCCACTTTTTGTTTTAATTATACATTTTAAGACACACTAATTAATTAGATTAAAATTTCTCACACCTGCTTGTTCCAGTTCTCCTGTTCAAGAAAGCCATATTGTCAAGTGCTATGCAGTACTTCTAAAATTTAATCTCCTAATCCTCTTAATTTTCTATCGAGTCATTCTAGGTGCTATTTTCTACAGGTTTTTTAGAAAGCAGTGCCTTCTGCAGGCCATATTAAAAGAAAAAAGCAACCAGATTATGAAGCTGTGTAATCAATTTTAAAATGAAAAATGATGCTTTGCATTTCCTCAGTGCCATTAATAGATCTGAGAGTAGCTTATAAATAACAATTACATTATAAATAACAGCTATTTATAACCACTACAATTCAAAGGGCTAAAGCTAAAGTTATGGGAGAAAAGCTGTGTGCAGTATTTCCTAACACAGCAAAAAAAGCAATCAGGGTTTGATACTCTGTGAACTTGAACAGACAGTACAGCTGCTGTGCAAGTGAAATATTGTACAGCAGTGCAAAACCCAAGTTCGTGCACAGCCACTGACAGAGCCAAATTTAAAATGCAGTCAGCAAAATTCCTGCATAAGTAACTTCAGTAAATTTAAGAAAAGGACACTGTGGATTAATCTTGTTTGTAGAACAGCATGTATCACATAATAGTAATCACATTACTGTAATCACATAATAGTAAGTCACTTTGAATAATGTTAGCTAGATTTCTGACTGGGGTTTGGTGTTGGTTTTGTTTTGGTACAGAGCAATCTCATTTTGGACATGGGTAATTTAATTGTTAGAACCATTTCCTACCTGTCCTTAACTATAATCCTCATTCTTCATACACTGATAAACTCTTGGACTCCCAAACCATATTATCTACATCAGGGTGTGCTGGGTTTTTATTTTAGCTGTGCAGCCAACACCACCTGCATTCTCAGAGTAATAAATACTAATATAAAAAGCTTGCTTTTCTTACTGGAAAAACATAAAAGCAATGAAGGACTGCTACAGTGTAGCTTTTTGTATAAATAATCATAGAAATAAGGCTGAAATACATTTAAAAAATTCATTTACTCTATTCTCATGTCACAAGGCAAGGTCATCTATATCTGCAGCCTACTTCCTGACAGATGTTTCTAGGAGTAAGTCAGACAAACCTCCAAAGCATCTGCCTCACAGCCTCCCTAGATGATTTTTTCCTGGTGTTTATTACAGGCATATTTTCCTCATGTCTAATCTTGATCTCCCTTGTTGCATTTCAAACCCATTATGTGGATATTGAAGAAAAATGTCCTGCTATTTTTCAGCAGCCTTTTCACTGTTTCAAGACTGATATATCTATATTCTTAGACCAACAATTTTCCTCTTTTTTAATTCATATAAGCAATTTTCTAGATATACTGTATTTGCTACTGTACTCCCATTGAATTCTCATTGCTTTGCTGATATGCAGCACCCCAAAATGGGTTCCCATTAGATATCCTCTGAGGATGGAAGGGTTTGCTTAATGTGTTCCATGAAATCTGTTCCTCTTTATCCATTCTAGGCTGATGTTTGCCCTTCTTGCAGAAAATTATCAAGCATTTTTGCCCTTGTTCAGCTAGTGATTCCTCCTAGTTCTCTGACTCCTTTTCTGCCCTGTAACCACATATTCCCCAAGCTCTGGGAGCTAGTTATTCCCATCTGAGTGCAGGACTTCATACTTGTTGAATTCCATCGTTTTACTTGGATTATAATAGTTGATGAGATATTTTTGATATCCTGTTCTTCAGCGTGCTAACTCCACTCCTAACACACTCATGGTGTGCCAGGGTACAGTTTAGGGCACAGGACAGATCCTACGTGTTTCTACTTGATAAATGCTTCTATTTTCACAGTGAGTGATAGCCAATTAATCTCAATATCCATTTTTAGTTGGAGAAAGAAGCAAAAGCATAATTTAAAACTTCATGCTAATTGCCTGTTGATAGCTCTTTTTCCAGCATCTTTCCTTAAGTCTTGCACTCCCTGCTCAGCCCTCCTGTCAAGCCCTTGGCAGCAGCAGGAATGAAGAGGCTCAGCTTGCTCAGGTCTAGTCTAATGCTGAGTCTTCAGGCCAGAAGGCAGGGAGAGAATTGTCAGGCAGGCAGGGCTCTCAGTGCACGTCCCCACTTTGAAAATGTCAAGTCAACAAATTGTCATATTCAAACGGTATTATTTTGGCAGAACAGAAGGAAAGAAGAGACAGAAGCATAAATTAAATCTCTCCTCCTTGATGCACAAAGACAAGATATTTGCTCTGTTAAAAAGACTGCAAAGGGAGCTGGCTGCTGTTCCTGTCTGCAGTCGCTGCCAGGGTTTTGATGTCTATCTCAAATCCTGCTTTAGCCTCCTTGGGCTAGAGGCCCTTCAGCCTTTTTGTGGCTGTGCAGTGCTGAAGCTCTGTGGTCCCCTGGCCACTGCATCTTGTCAGCTTCTCAAGGGCTAAGCCAGTGAGGAATTGCTCTCATTTATAATTAGTGATCTGAAATCAAAATGTATACAAGCTTTATGTAGATTATATAAAGTTTGTATAAGAGTGAGTGTTTATCAGTCACGGTCTCTTTCTAAATAGAAGCACTGCCTTGCTTTGTCCTACAGGCTCATCTGCAGCCTCCCAAGGTTTAGGAGATTATTTAGTTAATAATCAAGTTTTTCCAGGTTTTTCAGTAGTTTTCCTTTTGAGGTATGGTGCACTGGATAACTCCCCCTCTCCCTTTATCTGTTCTTCTATTGTCTGTAATTGCTCTCCAATTGTTACTTCTGAGAACATATTCTTTGCCATACAGGGCTCACAAAGAATCCCAGAGCTGTATTCAGTAATAATCCTACTTGGTGAGTCTCCAGCCAGTCTCACCTAAGATTCAAACAATTACCTATGCATCTGTCACCATTTACTTATTTAGATTTACTTATCTGAGCTCATAGCATCCCTCTTTGTAAACAAGCTTTTCCCCTCGAGTTGATGTTTTCCAGCATGTGTTGTTTCTGAGATACTTCTGCAATGTAGAACAGTTTAGAAAGAAAGCAATTTTGGAAAATTTGAAAAAGCTACAGTAACATAAACCCATATGGAAATGCAATGAATGGAAAGAATATCAAGGGTATTAGGAGGCATTCTTTTATTAACTCCTCTAAAGTTCTTTATAGACATAAATACACCTGAACACTTGGAAAACTTTCGGTGGCATAATTTTTTTTTTTTTTGGGTAAGCTAAGTGGATAAATATTTGTGCACACATGCACTACATGAAAGGGTTTGTTTCATTCTTAGGAAATCTGAATTTCAAACTTATTTTTTGGAAAGCATTTTCATGAAGATGAAACACATGTTGAGATGCCCAGCCTGAACTTTCATTTCCTTTAGTTCACCTCTGAGAAGCAAGTAGGAAAAGGGGTAGTTTGTAAGATCTAGGCTATGAAAGACTGTTTTTTCTCTGAGGTAGGGGGAAATGAGCTGTAATAACATATTAGCAATTTATATTCACACCCTTAGCATCCTGCAGCAGTCAGAGGATTGCATTTCAGTTGGACAACTTATTTAATATGGAAAAGTGGGGACATTCTGATTACTCACTGCCTATGTTCCTTGTAAACAAGCAGTAACAAAGTTGCATACTGAAAACTGCATTTTCAGTGTATAGTTAAAACAGTAAAATCTATTTTAAGCTCTCCTGTCCTCTGCCCTTAAAAGATACAAGATGAGAAGGAAATGATGCATTGGTAGAACTACACTGACGTGCTTGTGTGAGTTGTACATCACACATTTTAGCAGACACCCAAGGGGTTAGCATAAATAAGTCATGAGAGAGAAAAGGATGCTCTTTGTGCCTGGCTGCACACCCCTGTGCAGGACACCAAAGTGCTTCTTACATAAAGAGTGATGTGGAGCAGTCTTTTACTGGAGTAGAGTTCAGCAGAAAGTCCACAGGAAGTGGTTGTGGGGAAAATGGTCCCATCCCACACACTTAGAGTGGAAATTAGGAACTGCTGACAGTGTTTATGGAGAATCAGTTCTTCCTTAGTTACCTCTGCTAGGACCATTCACTGGTCAGAGATGCTGCAGAAAAGATCAAAGATGCAGCATTCTGCCATCAGCTGGTGACAGACACCACAAAAAATGGGATAATCAGAAAATAATGACTAGGGTGAAAAAGAAGCTCATTCAGGCTTATGTATTTCTCAAGCAGTGCAGCAATAGTAATTGTTGATAGAATCATCAGTGGCAAGTCTATACAAAGTGTCTGATAATCAGAACTGTAAATTAGAATATAATTTTAAAAGCCAAAAGCCAAACTTCAATGGCAAATTATAAAATGACGTAAACTAGTTTTTGTTGCCTTCAGAAACATCTGACTCAGGCCTAGACCTAGGCCTGTTCAGCTACTGAGAAAGAGCCTGTGCAGGTATAATTTTTATGACACTTCAACAACAGTGGTCAGCTGGACATTTTCCTTCTTTTTAGGGTACTTAGCAGTAGAGAGGGCAGGTATGGAGACTGTCATCTGCTGTTTGGGTCTGTTCTTCGTCTACAAGTTAGAGCTGCTGTCTACTTCTGTGCTTCTGCTCTCTTGTAAATTCTAAAAAGCCCAAATTGCTCAGCTTAATGTCCTTTTGCTGTGGGGTCACCTAAGTAGAATACCTCACCTTGTGATGTGTTTAGAGTGTATTTATTGACAGTCATTTAAGATGAGGTTCATCTGAGAAACTGTTACACAGAGTAATTCAATGCTTTGGTAAATGCAAATGCTGTGCCTTTGCTGCAGTTAGATATCTGCACAGAAATTATTTCTATCATGTTAACAAATTTTAATCAGAGCAGTCTCACACTGAGGTGACATTTGTCATGGGCCAGAAACTTGAAAGAAAAAACATATTTTCATTTTAATGCAAGTGTTTTGTTGTCAAGCAAGTGGCAAACTTGACAGTTTTGAGGAGTTAATTTGAGCTGAACTTGAGTTAACTCTAGTAAAGTCAGGACTAGGATTTCATGAAGTTGTTTCAGTTTTGATCTGGCTGATGGCACCATGGTCTCAGATGTGCCAGTCAAAGGCAATGAGATACAGCACGACTCTCTCATATGCAGCTCACGCAACAGGAGCAGCAAATCTGTTCTTTTTAAAGATGATAACTTTTGGTACAAGTGTGGTGTAGATGAAAAAGGGACTGCAATATTTCCCTATCTTCATTTTATCCCATTGCTCATTTCTTCAGCATGATAAGTATGCACTGAATACTTTTTCTCAACTAGTGCTTCCTTCAGTTTATTACAGGAGGAGCTCTGATGAATTCTATATATAGGTTGCTTCAAAATTTCCATTATAAAAGCTCTTCTGAACTCTTTAGAGAAATGCTGACACTATTATTATCATGTCCATGTCTTTGGATTCTGGCAAGAAGAAAGCCTTAAGGTTAGAGAAATGCCTCTTTTTTGTTCCCCAAAAAGCCACTGGGCTATAAGCTGTTACATCTCTATTTCTTTTAGTTCACATTACTTCAGAAACTTCTGGCATCAGAAAAAATAACAACAGAATATTCAAAGGGCTTGTCTAAACTTGGAGATTGCAAACTGTGGCTTTTAAATTGGATATTTTGAACTAACTTCCCATGTACGCATTTGACTTTTATACTGAGGTAAATAAGAGTTGTAGGGCACTGACAAGGAGAGGGTGCCATTGTGTGGCTGCATTGGCTGTTTCAGAGTTTTCCTTCTTAACAACGAGTTCTTCTAAGGCTGAACCACAGGAAGTCCCAGGTGCCTGTGGCACTCTGCAGGAAGGATGGTCTGGTCTCTTCACTCCCCTTTGCTGGGCACGTGGCAACAGATCCTTCCCTGTGGTCAGCACAGAAGCACAACACAAACAGCTTTTGTGGAGCATCCAGTTCTCTTTCCTTAAATGTGCTTTGTGCTGCAGCCTTTTGTTGTACAGACTCAGTGCTTTTCCACAGCACTGTGCTCATTTCAGAGCTCAGATGAGCACAGACAGAGAAAGTAAGGTCACACAGACATCTGTAAGTTTTTCACTCCCTGACTTTTGAGTGCTTTACTTTGGTCTGCATACCCTTAAAATCAGTTTTGGTGAGCAAAATGACATTTATTGAAACAACTGTATTGGTAAAAGTCACAGCCTTGGTAGAGGTACCCTCATGTAATGTCCCTCTTTTCATGTAAAAATGATAATGGTGTAAACCATATCTGTACCTCTTGCCTCCTGGAGATGATTTAAGTGTAGTGTTTGTACCCTTTCTTTCAGTTGGACACTTGAGGATCTCAATATACTGATTTTACAAAGATAAACCCTAAATGCAGTGTATTTTTACCTTTGGGAGGAGAAAGAACTGACTACCAGAGGACTATTTAGTTCAGTAGGGAAGAGATGGTCAATGTGGCAGAAAACTGAAAACAATATTAAAACTTATGCATTCATTCTTAGCAAATAGAATTATTTACCAAGAGAAATGGTGGATGCTGTGTGTCTAGATATCCTCAGACTAAGTCTTCATGTCTGTGTGAAAGGTGGGCTCTATTCCAACCAAAATGATTTAGTTCAAAGCAAGGGATAATTAAGGAAATTCAGTGGCTTGTGATTAGGGTCAGACTACATAATCTTGCAACTCTTTCTGTTTTAAAAATCCTGTTATTGTTCTCTTGATGCAATATATACAATGCTTTTAAAAATGGAAATTTAGTCATCCTTTTTCTCACCTGTGAGCAGTAAGACATTTTTTGGCATCCACTGCTTGCACTTCAGACTTTAAAAAGTGCTCTTCTTTGTGTCTCACAGCACACCTGAGGGATGCAAAAATAGCCTGTCTGTGCCTATATTGTTGTTGCTAAAGTGAATTCATTGTTCTGTACTTCTGCCCTGACTCGCAGCAGGCAGCACTGGAAGCAAGCATTGGTGCCAGAGAATGGGTTTTGTACTAAAGCTGTCTGACTACAAAGCATTAGTCTCTCACTGATATTTCGCTGACATGCAAATGGTGTTTAAATGATTTTGTAAAAACTTAATAACATTTAATTTCTAACCTGGAACTTCAGAACAAGAAGTCTTTTCTGCCCATTTAAAAACCAAGATTTTGTTTTCCCGTGATGCATTGAACTGGTAACAATTTCAGATCGTGTGCTTCAACATAGCCAAATTTTGCTCAGTTAGTGAGCTGGATGAGAAATTCAGGCTTTGCTTGTGAGTGTGCTGTCCCCTTATGAAACACAGTTCTGTATTTGACTCTGTGATCCCAAAAGTTCATCTTCTGGAAGTCACTCACTTAGAAGAAAATAATTTGTGTCACAGCAGTGGCACTGCTCAGAGCAACGCAAACACTCTAATGCACAAAGGAAAATTAGATCATGAGGATGCAAAGATACTGCTTGGGTTTAAGTGGCATAGAGGAAGTGGGTCAGCAATTTCAGAGTAGGTACCCTTAATTCACATCTTGAGCAATAGTAAATGAAAAGACAAATAAACTGGGTATGTGAGATGAAAGTAAGAACCTGTGCCACCTTCATGAAATGGCAATCCTTACTACTCTAGTTCATATTGTAGCTCGTTCATTGTTATGAACAGCAACAGCTAAATCCATATGGGATTTCAAATTTCCTTGCCTTGTGTTTCATAATGAAACATCCTCTTCATACATTGATGGATTTATTTCTTCCTTCACTAATCCTCATTTAATTTCCAATTCAAGGTGTCTTTAATAAAACTCTGGATATGGTGACTGACTGTTACATATTTGATTGTTTCCTTCAGTTCGGAGTCTCCAATCTGAATTTTTCAGTGCTGTGTTTAATTTTTACAATCTTGTTTGTTAAGCTTTTACCACATTGTAGTGCACCAAAGCAATACAGGTTGTTATTTCAAAGATCTTTTCATGAATTGCATCTTCACAATGGTTTTTTTTTCCCTGCTCCTTCCACAGGACGTTACCCAAAACTTGTGTTTCACTTTGAACTCAAGAGAAACATCTTGTATTTCATATTAGAGACATATGTACCATCAATCCTTCTGGTCGTGCTCTCCTGGGTATCATTTTGGATAAGCCAGTCATCGGTTCCAGCCAGAATCTGCATAGGTGAGAAGCTGACAAACCAACCCAAACCAAGGGGGGGATCACTAAGGCGCCTTCGTTATTGCAAGCACTTGGCATCCATCTCCTGAAGTTGCAAACACTTCTGAGTTTTAGGGAATTACTTTCTGGGTTTGCCATACTCAGTACATCATGTGGATTCCCCTTAAAGCCTTGCTATTCTTTAACTAAGAAAAATGCCTTTGGCAGCTACAGGAAGGAGACTTAAAGGCAGGGGAGGCCACTGAAAGCAAAGTAAAAAAATGGCTTTTTGGAAATAATTTAAACATATTCAAATACATGGCATGCACAGACAATTGTGAGGCTTTTGTGAGGTCTAATGATACATACTAATTAACACATGAATAACAAGAGAATTATAAGAGATTAAATATAATTAATTTCAAATAGAGGATATTCTGAAAGGGAAAGAATGCAAATCAGGTTTGATCAGGCTGCAGGTGGGATGGAAAAAACACTCCTACAGAACAGGGAATAAAGAAGGATTTCACATTGAATGAGGCCAGTGGGCAACTACACTGAGCAAAATGAAATCTGAATATTTTAAAGGGACCTTTTGCATAGATTTGCAAAGATTTGCAATAATAATATGTTAATCATAAATACACATTCCATGACACCAAAATCTCTCTCATTTTAATTTCTAGTCTTCTCAGCTTTGCTAACATTTTCTGTTACTGTTTTTAAGCATTTAACTTAACAGTCACAAATTAATTTTAAAGTCTTCTTCCTAAAACCTGACCCATTAAATGCTAAGGCATCCTAGGAGTTTCAGGTCCAGGGAAAACTCTCCTGCTGTAGAGCCCTTGCAGTAGAGCCCCTCAGTGCCATCTGAGTTTTATACTAGAACATATATTTTTCCATTCCACAGGTGTCACCACAGTCCTTACAATGACAACACTGATGATGGGAGCCAGGACTTCACTTCCAAATGCTAATTGCTTTATTAAGGCAATTGATGTGTACCTTGGTATCTGCTTCAGCTTCATCTTTGGAGCACTGTTAGAGTATGCTGTGACTCATTTCTGCACTCTGCACCAACTCAGCTCAAAGGAACTTCCAAAGGTATTTTAGTTATTTGGTTGTTGTCCTACAAGCTGGATTTAAGTTACACTTGCTAAAAAGAATAAATTATCTTAGCATGAATGGTCAATGTATTTAAGGTGGTTTCTTTTTTAGAATTAGGACAGGGAAACATAATAATCTTGAGAAAAAGAAAAATATTTGTATACCTTGAGCTTTTTTGGAAGAGACCAAACAAACTGAAGCACTCTTCTTTCTCTCTTTTGTACAGGCTTTATGGCCATTTATCAATGTTCTGGATGTCTCACAAAAATCACAGGCACTTCTTGTCTCCCAGGCAATAGCATTTACTCACAGTTCAAAAATTAGGCTGAGCTTGGTGACTTGATCCTACTGCAATATGGAAAAAAAAGAGTTTATCATATTCAATTTATGAAACCTGCACATGCATGGAACATGAGTCAGTCTCTTTGCAGATGTCTTCATGTGCTGGGTTTATCAGGTCCCTGTAGCCTTCTGCTCTCCTCTTCTCTTTCAACAGCTGCACCTGAAGTCAGACTGGGATCCATTTTTCCCTTCTGCATCATTATTATAACAGTGCTTTTTGTGGCTCTGAAGAGTTTCTCACAACTCAGAAATACTGTGAAACATACTTAAAATAAAAATGGATGAAATCAACATAGGTATTTTTGAGTCTGGTGGTTGCTGAAATAATGAGGACAACTTTGTGGATAAGTTTTGTCACATCTTCCATCTCCAGAGTATAGCAGTGCTTTCATAAGCAAGAAAAGGAAATCACAAGGAAGCTAAAAGATGATTGTCTTGCAGCTTTTAATTATGGAACTGAACCTAATATGCATGATAAAAAAGAAAATTTTAAGCAGCTTACGAAATTTCTGGATTAATAGAAAAAAGTAAAACATGGAAAATGAGAATAACAGGAAGGAAATAAAAAAGGCAGAAAGAAGTTTGTTTGAGTTCTGTAGGGATAAATGTCCAGAAGAAGAAAGATTATTAACTGTTTAAGCCAAATTAGAACAGAGCATCACAAATGCCTAAGCAAAGCTCCTCAATATACTCAAGAAACAGGATAATGAGCTCAAGTGGAGGAGCTCTAAAACCTTTTGAAGATTGGGCAATATGTGTTTGTGGGAGTTATGTCTAGATAGTTCATTAATTAATATGAGATTTTAGCTGTTTAGATGAAAGATAGGTCCTGTAAATGCACAAGAATATGTTAAAAGCTGCTGTTGGGTCTATCAGGGGATTGTCTGCAAATGGGCACTCATTTCGAATGAGGATTTGAGTGGAAAGCCTGTGAGTAATTTTTGTTGGCTAGGTAACATCAGTGACAATTCCCTGTGAGCATATCCATCTTGTGAAGTAAGTGGTTGTCATTTTGCTTATAGTGTAGGGGGAAAAAAAAAAGGCTGCGTGGGGGTTTGGGTGAGAAAGTAAAGTGTTTCAGTGCTTGGATGATTAAGCATCTTTGGATCTGTGAAGGGCTCTTATACTGCCCTTGCCTTCACCTGCCTCTGTCAGATTCCCTTTCATCTGGAGCAGGTATTCATGCTTGCAGATGGGGTGGACATGGAACCTGTAGATTTCAAAATTGTTCATGGAAGTACGTGGAGGTACAGCCATAAAATGAGAAAGGAAACTTTTGTGATTAATTTAATGACCAAAAGAAATAGTCTTTCACTTCAGGCATGTTTCCTGCCTTCTGCTGGGCATCAGGACTAAGCAAGCAATCCAAATGCACTTCTTGCCCACACAATAATAGGGCTATAAGAGAAAAAACAATTGTTTGGTCCTATATGAGCTTGCAACTCAGTAGAATAAGGAAAACGCTCGTTATGTCCTTTTCCTACTGTAGCCAAGGGCAAGCACCATTTACTGAGCAGGGTGTCATGGAGAGCACATCTGACTTGTATTTCTCATTTCTTGTTGTAAAAACAAACACATCACAAGGGCAAAAATACCAGCTAAAATCTCATGTCACTGTCTAGCAGGTACTTAGCAATTTATGTGTGAGTATCGTCACTGTAAATGTGTTGTCCTCATTATCGTATTCTCTTGTGGACACAGGTTAATTGGAAATCTCACATCCCAGTTTGTTATTCCCATATGTGAGCTGATAGAAAATTTGCACTCAGAATTATGTAAATAAGTGTAGGAGGTGAAATGGAAATGTCACCCTCTCTCTTGTACAGGAATTAGCTGTACTTGTTTCCCACTTTGCTCTTTGAAGAAGTTGGGCACTGGCATATCAAACCCTTCTGAAGCCCCTGAGATCTCCAGTTTAGAACATAAACTGGTGAAAGAGCTCATCATATCCATGCTCTTGCAATGTTTCACATCATGTGAACCAGGACCCACAGAGACACCTTCAAAGCTAATGGCAAAAGCAAGGAAGGTCAGGCAGAATGTGCCATTCACATCAGCTCCAGAACAACAGGCTGCTTAAAAGGAGAGGTTGCCTCTCCTGAGTTTCCTCTCTTTTATGCAAAGGCATTAATTTTGCCCTCTTATAAAGTACAGAAGTATTCCTTGGGTTTCCCCTGTCTTTTACCTAAACCTCCACCTTTAAGGCAGAACAGAGAATAGTTTGAAAACTGAAAATAATTTTATAAGTGTGATGTTCAGCCTCTGTGGTATTTCTGTGCAAGCCTCATGCAGTCTTTTGGAGCACCACATAAGCTCCAGGTGTGCAACACTCTTGGTTGAAATATTTTTTTACTTGAGCAGCTTTATTATCCAGTGAAAGTGACAACTTTCCTAAATTCTGTTGGCACTTGGATGTCAGCAAACTCTTAGTGTAAACAGCAGCCACAGTAGCAGGTGTCATAGACAGTGCTTTTTGGGTGATGTTGCATTTTGGGTGATGTACAGCATCTTTCCTGGATGGTACTGATTTGGTATCTAAACAGAGCCCTTTGTGCCAGCCATTTCCTCATTGACAGCTGGCATCCAGAAAAAAACCCTAGTATGATTTAAAATTGGAACCACAGCTGAACACTCACAGCACAACTTCGTTTTTTGATATAATGTAAACCAGCTCAGTCTTTCATCATGCTCAGTTCTCCATAACAATCTGGAAAAATCCCATGATAATCCCACTCTATAAAACTGCAGTTTTTTTATAAATTAGCAGGTGTGGTTCTCTTCTAGACTAGCTCTTTCCTTTCCAAGCTGTGATACAGCACTTTTGCTGTAAACCCCCCTCTGTTTTGCAAGAGCCCTGCCTTGTTGCACTGCAAATAGAATCCTGTACATATGCACTGCTTAAGGTATTTTCTGCCTAAGTAAGAACTGCCCCTTGGGGAGCTGAAAGGAGTCAAGAGCAGCCTAATAACACATCAGCCTCCTGGGAATCGCTCACATGCAGTTGTGAGAAAGGAAAAGTGGCACGTACACAATGTCCTTTCATGCTCTGAAATAAAACTAATTCTGAACAACTTGTAGCCAGCCCTACCTGAGAGAAAAATAGACTCTGAAACTGAGCAATGCCCCAAATCCTGATGGTTTTGAAGTACAGATCTTGTAATGAAAAATGAAAGCAGGGGAAAAAAGTCAGGACTCTTCTGTCAGGTTCCTTTATTTTATTAACTTTTGAAGTGCTGAGTGCATTCATTAGGCTGTTGCTCCAGTGCCTCATTTCAAGTGCCATGCACTGCTGACAAAGGCTCCTCTGCCATCCCCAGCACTCCCCTCAGCTGCCTCAACTTTTTGAAGCAGAAGAGAGAGATATTTATAACAGAGTCAGGCCTCATGTAAAAACTTGAGATTTGAATTTCAGTACTACCCTGGGGATTATTCAAGGTTCAGACTGGAGTTTTATGGATTGATCCTCTTAATGCTTTATAGGCAGATTTTTATCCCAGCCTTTCACACACAGGTGTGGGAGGCCAGGTGGAGGATGACCGAGGTTTTTTGGGATGATATTGTGTATTTTTAGGATGACACATTGTGTTGAGCTATGTTTACCTCTCAAATAAAATATCCCAGGTGGGGTGGGGTTTTTTTTGATTTTTTTTTAATTGAAAGTGAAAAGCTGTAATAATCCCATTTCTACTGCCATTTGTTCTGCTTCACTGATTCACAGCACTTGGAGGACATTGTCCAGACTGCACTTGAATTTTCAAGGGTGTCAGTAATTTTACATGAAGAAGACTCAAGGCTAGTGCTGTACACATGCACCCCAGGCAGAAGAGCAATTCTGTATTGCCATGGAGACCACTTAGGGGGCTTAATGAGCTTTCTTTGACTTTAGTAGCTGGGATATACCTAAATGAGCTTTTTGTCTGGCTGCACATGGGGATGTACATCTTAATCTTTCGAAAGTTTGTCCTTGTGTAAACTGTTTCTTCTCATGATGCAAATGGAAAAAACAAGTTGGTCTGAAGAAAGAGATTCTGCATTCTACACTTCACAAATAATTTTTTTAGACTTGTCTTACATTTATGCCACCTACTGATTTGGGAGGTAATAAAAGTATCAGGAGAAAATTAAAATTATATGTGTGCCTACCTGAATTAAAATGACCCCTCCTCAAAGCATACATAATAAGGTTTAGTTCAGATACAAAACTGGAGCCAGACTTGTAGCTTGTTCCTGCTGGTGTCTCTGCAATATTCCAAGCCAAACTAAATACCCCAGGAATTCCAAGGAAGTTTTAGAGCTGAAGCTGCAGCTGATGTCTAATCCTGTGTCCTCTGAGTCAGTAGCAGAAAACCAACTGACTTCAAAGGGTGAAAATTTCATACATGAACTTTATGGCTCTGAGCCATTTCTAATCAAAGAAACAAAACCCACCAGAAGGCTTATACAACATTCTCCAAAGACCTGTCTTGATGCAGTGAAGCACAATAGAATATTCTTAATCCCAGAGCAACTTTGAACTTAAAGCAGGGGTTTCAGGACTTGACAGAAAGTATCACAAGCTATTGAGTATTAAATCAGCTGTGCGTGGGGCTTGTCCCTCTTTATTTTTAAAGTAACTTGATTTTTATCACAAAGCACCAGAATGAAGTAGCCAGTTGCACACAAGGAGAGTGTCTTGTATCCTGAGGTGCTTGATTTGGGGTGCAACCAGCTCAGCTGGCTGGCCTGGCAGCTCCCCCACCTTCTCCATCTCCAGGCAGGGGCTTTGCCTTCACACTTTCTGGGCACTAACCTTTGCCAGTATTTGCCCTGAGCAGAAGACAGTTTACTGTTGTGCATTTCAGGGATTTGCTGCTATCTTAAGTAAAGTTCCTTGTCCATATTTGAACAAATCCAGATTTGCTTGACAGTTCTTCAAAAGTTTTTTGCTGTATGGCGATGCTTAAATCAATGTTTTCCCCATAAATGGAGGTTTTGAGAGATGAAAGGAGCTGCCTGGTGCATGTAAGTGCTTGTCCTTGAAGTCGAGGAGTGAGACAGAGGAGGAGTCATAAGAAAAATCCCATTTGCTGCAGCTCTAAAGTAAACAGGTGATGAAACATTCACTTGAGTACCTGCTGTTTTCTTCCTTATCAGATTATTGATGATGATGAGGAGGAGGAAGAGAAGAATGGAGTCCTGGCAGCAGTGACAAACAGCTGCAGTGCCCCTGACAATACGAACAAGACCGATTCAAACAAAAGCAAACAAACCAGCACTGACAGAAAAAGGGAGAGAAGTCAACACAGTGTGTGTGGTTCAGCAATGTCAGTAATGAAAAGACTTTTCTGCATCTTTGATTGCTTCCATGTCAAAAATCCTTACCACATAGACAACTACGCCAGGTTCTCTTTCCCATTATCATTCATCATAATTAATGTACTTTATTGGGTGTATTATTTGTATTTCTAAATATTTTGTTTTGTAATATTAGTTTAAAGGTTAGAAAGTGGTCATGGGAGGGGAAGTTGGGGAAAAACGGAGAAGCTACATTTCGATAAAGGGATATAAAAGGACTTGCCACCTTTTCAAGCGTGTCTGAAAAGTTTGTTAACTCACTTTTCTGCTTTTAAATGTCTGTCATCCAAAACTGGCTTTGTATTAGCATGCATGTCCCGTATGAAACTACTTATCAAAGGTCAATAAGTCCTTTTTTTAATATTTAATGCTCAACTTTGTAAAATAAGAGTTATATTTGTTTCTGAACTCCATTGAATAAATGTAAAAATAAAATTAAATGTTGTTTTCCTTTTCTGCTTTCTGTACTTAGTTCCTTCTAGTTTTGTCAATAATGCATATATTTTCTAGATTGTATAAGGAAATGTTTAATTGCAGATCAAAGTGGTTTTGCCACGTAGCAAGAAGCAATTTTGAAGACATGAACTGCCAACACAAACAAAACAATCTTTGTTCATCTTTGTAAGGTCACAAATACGTGTTAAGATCCCTCTACATCTTTAGACAGAACTCCCATAGTCATCAATGGTTTTTCTCAGTAAGTGCAGGGCAGACTACAGAAATGGGCTGGAGCCAAAAGGTTTACATCCAGAGGGATGTATTTCCCTGAGTGAAGGTTCACCAATCCTTAATGGGAAATGGCAATTTATCCTGATGTTTGTACTCTGCTCAGTCACAACTGCCTGGGTAACTATTATGCAGAGGAAAAATTTGATATGCTTAATTTTCAGCAGAGGAAATCCTCTTGAACAACATGCAGTTAAAAAAAATTCACATAAAGGTGGAAAACTTCCTGAATAGAAAAGAAAACCCTGCATGTGTGATAAATTGGGAAGAGTTTTACACAGATAAAAAGACGACCCACGTGAGAGAATGGTTACAGGTGATGGAAAACCATAACAATTTTTCCAAGTTACTTCACTGACAGATATTACCAGCCTGTCTCCTACCCTGCAAGCATAGAAGTTTAAAGGTGCTTATTATTACACCTTTTTCCTGACCATAATTTATGTATCTGTTGCATATGTAAGTATAAGTGTGTGCATGTGCATTTGTGCACTGTGTATCAAGATACATCAATATACAAGATATCATCATTTCTGATGATCAGACTCACTGCACAAATGCAAATGCATTAAAAAAGCTCTCCTAACACAAAGAGTCTTGGACACAGCTTATCACCAGGGTGCTGCCTGTGAAGAACACCATAAGAATCCATAAAAATCATTGCACACTGGTAGACAATTATAATGTCACTAAAATCCCCTCAGTATTTTTATTTTCTAAAGGTTGACTACTGAAATTTTGTTTCTCTGCTGTTATTAGTAATGCCTTTTGCAAAGCTTATTGAGGCAATGCAACTTCAAGAGCAGTCTAGTGCCTCTTGGTACCTTGTGGCTATTCTGACTTTCATATGAAAGTAAATACATTCAAAAAATCAAACTAAGACTGCCACTGTTAATGAGCAACCAAAAAAAATTCCATTCTTTTATTTAACATTCTGCTACTGAATATTTAACCTTAAACCCTTTATTCAGGAACAGGCTGTATGACATTTTTTCTTGGAGGTATAAAACCAGACTCTCAGATCTCTTTCCAATTCTTACTCCCATAAAATTCACAGAAGTTAAATATTAAAGCTTTGTACTTAGTTTCTTAAATTTGAAGTTTACATTGTTCCTGAATTTTTCAGTTACCTGATGTGTTAACACTACATTTGGGATTAAAATTTACTGCAAGCATTAAGTAAGAATTTAGAGTTTTGTAGCTTCCAATTAATTTGGAGTCAATTCAGCTTAAATATAATTTTTAAAATCTGTTGAAAGTCTGAGCATCTTTATTTACAATGCACTAGCTGAAAACAGGGTCTGTTTTCCCACTGATGTGCTAATTGTAAGTAGTGTTATACACTGAAGTCCCTTATGTTTTCATGAAAGAATTGACTGCACAGCCAGATTATTCATTATTTTGCCTTGCATAATTCTGCATTAATTGCTAATTTCAAAAATAAAACTTGGTTCGATGTGAATTTGTTGTAAAAGATGTTCCCTATGGATTTCCAGAGTGGTGTATGAGGAAGGAAGATCATTTGAATTATCCTGTTCAAACAGAATTTGTGTCCCTAGGAACTCCCAAATCCCTTGGAGTCAGTCAGAAAGGCTCCCCTGAGTAAGGAGCACTCACAAACAGTTCACTGAATGCTACAGCTCAGAGGAAAGGGGAGGGGGAAGTCTCTTTCACTGGTAGGGCCAGGGGCCAAAGTTGAGGCTGAGGGCATGAAAATTTAGTTTCATATTTGATGAAAAGACCTTGGACTTTTGGCAACCATTTTCTGGTTGATAGTTGAGTTTCTTACTTTGATTTTAATATTTTCCAATCAGAGATCTTCTCAGACTCAATTCAGAAATGTTGTGTTTGTTGTTTTTTGAGACCACCTGAGGCAGATGTACAATGAGGCACCTGAGGCAGGTGGAGGGGGTTACAGCAGGAATTGATGGTGGATCCTCATGGAGTTTGCTCTGCTGTTAGCAGGACGTGCCCTGCTTTCCATGGATCCAAAGGCAGCAGCCAGCCTGAGGAGTAACTTTCCTTCCTTTGTGGAATGTCTCCAGGCCTGATCTTTCAATTGGTGCAGCAGCCATCCCATAGGTGTTTAAGCACTGTGCAGACTAGAAAAACACCTCTGACCTTAACAAGATCTTTAATACTGTTTTCTTTTTTATTGGAAAAGTATTATGAAAATAAAATTCTATGCTGAGATATTTAATCAGATATAATATTTTATTATTTTTTTTAGATTTTAGATATATGAAGGTATTAATCCTTGCTACCTTTCCTCTTCAATTATCTGGTGTTTTTCTGATTCAGCTATGCTTGAGGTAAGTATCTCCTGCAGCCTGCTTTCTGTGATGCCAGTTGTGATACTTTGAGAGTATTTGAAATATTTCACCTAAAGCAAGAGGGAAATACTAAGGAAGGTGTTATTTCAGAACAGGAATTCATTAACCCTCTCATAAACTGAGAAGGCATTTTAAGTCACTAGCAGATAATTTCTTTTCAGACATGAACAACTAAATATCTCAATCTGAATACTCTAGTCAACACATAGGGCAAACCTAAGAGAAGGGCATCCATCTGTTGATCTGAGTACCCATTTTCAGCACAGTGGCCTTGTTTATTAAGAATGTAACAGGAACTTAAATAAACTTTCCTGCCTTGTAAGCCTCTTCAGGTTTTTGTGCTAATTATTTTAAGAGAACTGCTATGCCTTTTTGCATGGGAAAATATACTAAAAAAAAGGAAAAAAAAAAAAAAGAAAGAAAGATGCCCCACGTTGCCACCCTGTAATTCAAACAGAAATTACCTAAAAGATTATAGATTAAAGAAAACCCACGTTCAGTAAAGCTGATGACAGAAAAGCAAGACAAGAAACACAAAGAGGTGAACGTTCTGCTAAGAGCCCTTGCCAGTGGTGCAGCAGAGTGCCTGGAGCTCCTCTCCCGGGGCAGCCCGAGGAGGGGCTGGGGAATGGTGCTGCTGGTACAATTCACCCCGAGCAGCAGTAGATGGAGCTCATTAACTGCTCTTCATCATCGAATGAGCAAATGTAAATGGCAAACGCTAGTTAAGGAGGACTCCGGGGAACAGCTATTACAAGCTGACATTTGTACTGTGGTAACTAGGTCATGTTTGTAGTGACAGATTAATTAAAGTCAGGCAGGACAGCATTGTCAGGTGGACTATTTTTCACACTGAAGTTCATGCTTCTCCAACCCTGATTGCTGTTTCCACCATTTTAGCCACTGAAATAGAACATACTCTGCTAGTCCACAAAATAACTTCATGACTGCAATACCTTGTGTTTTAAGCATGAACTTTCTATCCTTCTGTCAAGGTTTTCTCCTGCAGGTTGTGATGTTTCAAATCAAAACATTACAGCACCTCAATATTTCAAGGCAGGCAGAATAGTGGTTTTATTAACTGTTTCCCTATAAAGATTTATGTGTCCTAAATAAATGTTCCCAGGTAATTCACTGGCATACTGCTAACAGTTGTCACAAAGATCAAGATAATTTTAAAAGCCAGTTTCAATCAAAAAAATTTCCATTGACAGAGGGCTGGTTGAAAAGGTGGGAAGATGAGCTGTGAGAGTCTTCTGGGCAGATTAACAGGTCACTGCAGGAACAAGCCATCTCAACCTAAGAGCTGAAAACCGGAGTGGACTCGCCTTGTAGAGTTGTGGGTGCTTGACAGTGCCTAAAGCAGCTAAGCTGGACGTAATTTCAAACTCTGTAATGGATTTGCCATCACTTGTTCTATAACTTCATAATTAAAACCAGAGCTCCACTTTAATGATATTGCCAAATTCAGCTTTTCATCATTTTCCATCTGGAGACATCTTCCTTCCCCAGTCCCATCTGACTGTCGAACTTTCCAGCCTCAAAGAGAAGGATAAGAGGGTATTTGGGGGCATTTCAGTCTCATGATATGAGTTTACTCATATAATTTGGGTTCTGGGTTCTTTTCCAAATTGGAATGGACCCTATTTTCCTTTTCCAGATCAAACACAGACAAAACTTCAGAACACAAGAAATCCCAGAAGATTTTAGCACCATCACATGTGTGCACAAACCATGACCCTGATTCATTTTGAAATTCTGCTCTGAAGTTTAATCCAGATTTAACCACTGGATAACTTCATCTGTAAAAACACACAAAGATTTCCACTACTGTTGCTTTCCTTGCTGTAACAGGTAATTTTGGAACCTAGACAGTGAAAGGCTTTGATGCCAGGTTTATTTGATTTCTCCTAAAGGCAAGGAATTTAATCTTTCTGCTTTAAAATCAGATCAGTAAGAGATTCAGAATAGCAGCTCTGATTATAGTTGGGCCTTGGCCACTTTGGTTGCAGAACAAGCTGACAAAATTAGAAAAAAAATTAACAGGAGAGTATAAAATGGAGTTCAAATCTGAATTACATACTGACATGCTCAGCTTGTCAGTGCCCCTGGTCCTCATGTTAAAGTTATTGATGTTGCATCTCAGAAACAGTAACAAACACGTGAGACTGGTCACCATGGGCAAAATTGGCATTGCATGTCATATATTGCATACTGATATATTCTTGGAAAAGAGAGAAGAAGGGATTGTCTCCTCCTTTTCTGTGTCCCAGTTTTGTTAGAAGCCAGTTCATTGTGGTCCACTTCCAGTCTTGGTTTATTGAGCACCTGCTTTGAAGGAGTGCCAGTACAAGGTGACCAAGAACACTGCATTACTCTCTTCTACAGGAACCATCTGTTCATTATATGCATTTGAATGCTGATCCATTAGGCTCATATGCTGGATTACGCTGTGCATGTTGCTAAATCAGTCCTAATCAAAGTGCTTTCCATTCACAGCAATATATTTTGGATGATATCTAACAAATACAACTGTCATTTTTGTGAGGGGTTTGTTTGTTTGTTTGTTTGGTGTTTTTTTCCATGCTTGTGAAGAAAAGACCTATAGGAAAAGCTTCTACCCTATGCTCAGTATATGAGTTAGTTGCAGTGTTCCAATCCAATCCTTGTTTACCTTGATAACCCTTAAATGCATTTTGGAGAACAGAACTGACAGTGCTGACCTCAAAATAATAATATAGCAGATTAAATCTGAAGAAATTTTTTAACTAGGTAAATATAAATCCAACTTTGCTCTCTGCTTCTTTGCCAGGAAGATAAGATACAGAGCATTATTTTGTCTTTCCCCCTTTATCATCTTCGTATAAGTATTGTGCTCAAGTATCCTTACTTTTTGAGGTTCTTTCATAATGAAAGATTCTGAGAGCCTTCTAATTTTTTTCATTAGAAGAAAGTATGATGTGAAAATAACTAGAAACTTTGAAGTCTGAGGCTTCCTGTGCCCCAGGATAATTTTAATTCTACTGAACAACCTTTTCATGTAGTGCTGGTCCACATTTTGTGAAGCCTGATAATAAGAGCTGATAACTCTGGAGACTTCCACAATTTCCATACAGGACCCCTTAGGGATGCCAACTACATGGCTGACCCTGCATCATTTCAGACCACATATTCTTACATATGCTACTGTTCTTATTTCAGGTGTTATAAATGGCCAGACTAAAAAAATACAAATTTCTCATTCTGCCCCTGTCCTTACCAGCACATTCTTGCTCCTGGGTAAGGGTGAAGATTTTCTTTGGTTGATCATTCCTACTGTGCAGCTCCAACTGAATATTCTATCATCTTTAAGGCCTCCTTCATAAGAAGCTGTTCCATGATCCTGTAAATAGCCAAAAGGAAGAAGAGCCAGTTCCTCTAATTCTACTCTAATAACCTATATTCCCAGTTTCTAAATTACCACTTCTGGGCCAGTAACTCAAAGTTGCACTTGCCTTGGGTTGGCACACATTACCTTTTAAGGAGACTTGGACAGTGCCTGACCCTTTGTTTCCACAGCCCAGCTGTAGGTTACTGTGCACTAAGCAAGTGCACACAATGGCCTGAGCTGGATGTCATTCCTGTCAGACACCTGGAATCACAACACAGCTCTTTACCAGCAGGATCAAAAGCTGTTCCTGGATGTTTTGCATCTCTGCATATGCCTTTCTTCCAGCTCCAGCATTTCCCTTCCCAGAAGGCTCTACATTGCTCTGTGATAATGTCAGGTCTCCAGATGCACTGCCATGCTGTACTAAAGATGACAGACGAACAAGCCAAAATCATCAATTTTAATGATATTTCAGCATCATCCTGGTCCTGTGTCATTCCTCTGTATACTTCAGCCATCAATCTATGTTTGTCTAAAGTGGTTCATGCCAGAACCTTAAATGTGTAGAAAGCTGAAGAGGCCAATTTATTGTATTTTGACAAGGACAAGCCTCATCTGGCAATGCAGTGAGGCTGAGTGCATCTGGTTAATAGTGCATCCACTTTCTCAGATCCAAATTGCTCTGTTAGTTTCTGTGACCCTCCTATCTCTGTGCTGTCTCCATCCAGCCCGGATTCCTTATCATGTAATAGGATTGTGTCTGTATCTACCAATTTCCTTTCTGTTGGTTTCCAGTCCGTGATGCTGGGCACGTGTGCTGGTCCCTCAGCCTCTCCTGCTGAGAAATGGGATCACCCTCCCCAAAATGCCTCCTCTGCACTGCGGGAGACTTGGCATGGCTCATCACGCCCTTTGCCTCTTTGGGCTTCATTTCTGATTGGAATCACTCCCTACACCAAGGGGAACCACTCTCCACACCTCTGCCTATCAAGGGCTCTCCAGTGAAAATCTTCAGAGAATTAATTGGAAGTTAGATGTTTCAATATATATCTGCCCACTAGTCCATTTTTTGAATTGTATTTTTATGAAATATGATAAAGGAACAGAAATCTCAGAGACAGGATGTTCCTACAAGATTTATGTAAATAGATGTCCAGGTCACAGAGAGATCTGAGAGGTACCCACTGAGAAAAATATTACATCCTGAGCTGGAGTCTTTTTAAATCCCAGAGAACACACACTGAAGAGGGCACATCAAAATGCCTCAAATGCAGAACAAACTTCAGTCACAATTTACATCTTCCAGACATGAGAGTCAATCAACACTGAACCAAAAATCTGGAGAAAATCAAGCTTCATTAGCTCTAATATTCATGAGTTACTTCTCTTCTCAGAGACTGAAAGTGAGGTACAAGGTCAGAGGCACTGTTCTATTTAATTTTTTTTCCTCTGAATTATAGTGGGACTTAAAATTTACATCTCCAGCTTAGTCTCTGTGAGAATACAGTAAAAACAATGCTGGTATAGTTATAGAAAAATATTTATATAATATAAATAAATATAAATATTTATATTTATACTCCTAGTATTCGTCTTGCTCTTACACTCCCCCCATCCTCTGCTCCTTTTATGTTTATAAATCTTTGGAAACACACTCTATTAGAATCAGAGTTTTTTTTTTTTACTTGAATTTAAATCTCTCTCAGTGGCATGAATTAAACAAAAAATCACCCTGTCCTTTGTACCTCTGGCCCTGGATGGCCTCACGGAAATCAAACTGGAACGTGCAAGGGGGAAGAGTTACTTGAAGAACTGGCTTCATGTTTGCACATTAAAAAAAAAAAAAAAAGAACAGCCAAAGTGAAAATATTAACTTGTAGCTGAAACAAATTTACTGTATTCATCTCCCAAGCAGATAATGTATTTGTGCAGGTCACTGGAATTTTACAACATATGCAGAAGATATTTTACCTAGAACTTGAAGAACAAAATAATGATCAGAAGAGGGTGCTGTCAGCTCATGTTCTTTTGGCTTTGTTTTGAACATTTTGGTGGAATTCTGCAAAATTGTCTTCTCTCTTTGTTGAGATTAATAAAAGGTCTCTTTGTAACATATTTTCTGGGATTTTTCACTAGATAGATCACACTTCTTACTGCACCATGTGCAAAATACAGCCTCAAGTTTTTGGTTCCATATTTTTCCATATGCTTTAGAAAGCTTTCTGTAATATCAGCTGAAGTCATTTCACAATGAGCTTTGTGTCTGGGCTCCCACTATTTTCTATGTTATGTTTATGTTCTCGTGCAGTCATACTCTGTTGAGATTAGCATTTACAGGAAATGATTTCCTAGCATCCATGACTGAGTGCTGTGGAAAACTTTAAAAATAGCAATTCATCCCAGTATCAGTTGAATTTTTAACCTGGCATGAAAAAGAAACAATAATATATAGCTTCAGTAATCAATTTCCAACAATTGAAATATGCTGCGTATCTAAGTATTTACAAAAAAAAATTAGCTGATCTTTAGAGAAGAATTTAATAAAAACTTAGTGCTTCCAATGAGATTTTTAGCAAAGCATTTGATCACAGAGTTCACTTCAGGGAGCATGATATATCAGAAGATACCTGACACTTGTTAGGTTTTATTAAAGCAGTGCTGATGTCACAGATAAAAATAAGCCTTTTAAAAGCTGTTGATATATGGGTGCAGTTTTTCCATTTTTTGGATCACCAGTCTTTTCAGGTGATGAAACTGAGCTGTGCACACAGGACTAGAACACAAGAATAAGTGATGGCAATAATCCTAGATGTTTGCAGACTCTCTTTCCTTGTCTGAAGTGGTGAAGCACAGGATAAATTCAGGCAGAAGGAAGGCACTGTCTTTTAGTTGGTGCAATGCAGCATTTAGCTCTGGTCCAGCCTGCTCATGGAAGAAATCTCTCTGACTCTGATTCTCCACTTTCTCACTTTTTCTAGCAGTACTAGTACCTAAATAAAGTACTGTGTAGCCATCTTTTACAGGCACATACCAAAACTGCCTGGAGGGGGAGAGTTGTGCTTCTTGTATTGAACAGCAGTGATTGGAATGGATTGCAAAAGGATTCTCACTCTTTGTGCCTTTGTACATATATTTGTCTATGTCTAATGTGCCTGTGGACACATATCTATATATGTCTATAAATCTGTACAAACATGTCTTGAAAAGGCACAATTTTATTAAAGCATTCCTTCTGCACTTTAGCCACTGCTTTTCAATTATGTGCATCAATGGTCAAGTCAAACATCAAACCAAGTAATAAACAGGGCTCCTGCAAGTCCACGTGCAGAGAGAGGCTCCTCATCAGAGTGGCCTTTTGGAAAAAGGTGAAGAAAGTGAGCGGAGGAAAAAACAGCATCCCTGCCTCACCATGTTTACATTTGGGGGAAAATGGCTGAGGTTACTAGGACTATGATTAAGGAAAAGCTGTCTTCCAGCATTTTAGACATAGGTTTACACTTCCATTTTCTTACAGAAGAAGGGGAAGAAATCAAAGTTAGAAAACACACAAAAAAGATCAGTTTCCTCATGTAAAGTTTATCTGAAAGCACCATATTACAAAGAGGTAAGCTGTCACTGCCATTCTAACGATTCCATCCAGGCCCCTGCTGTCCCTGCACTCCTCAGCATGACAGGTAAAAAATGAAGGAACCCTGTAGCTGGGCAGCACTGTCCCAGCTGTCAGGAGAGAAGCTCATTTCTGGCCTCAAATGGTTTAGTTACAAAGTGGGAACCGAAGGTATATCAGAGAAAAAAACATGAATGATTTGATATCCACAACATGCTGAAGAGGGGAAGTCAGAGACCACAGGTCACCCTTGCAGCTGGGAGAGTGTCTGCAGGGTCAGCAATGAGTGTGCAGCAAGGAGTTACAGGAAAAAGCAGAAACAAGAGCCATCAGGTCAGCAACAAGCCAGCACAGACAGCAAGGCCACACACACCCTCTAATCACACTGATTGTGAAAGAGACACTAAAATGTGGAAAGAAATTGCAGAGGGATGTTCACAAAATCACAGGGATCTGACCTCCCTGAGACTTGGACAGGGAGCATGGATATAAATGATCTGCACTGCAGCTAAAACACTGCATTGCAGACAGGAGAACAGAGTTTTGCCCTGAAGATCTAGCAAGTATTGCAGATACAAATGTGTGTGTAGCATGACCTGAGAGCTGGTAACATGCTGCTTCCTTTGCTGCCTGGCAAATTCAGTCAGATTTGGCTGAGGGAAAAAATGATGTTAGCAACAATCACTCAGTTTCTAAATGCCTGGAAGAAAACTGGCAGAAGTGTAATGAGAGCCCCATAAAATGACACTTTGAAAAGTATCAGTCTATTTCACCTGTCTCCAAGAGAACTTTCTACCCAAAATGGGCTACTGTAGTAAAAAAGGGGATAGACAACCGCATCCCAGAGCACCACAATTTCCTTGTCTGATTGCCTTTGCATTTGTTGAGGTGTAAGCTGAACAAAAGAGGAGTCTGAAGGTTTGATTTTCAATAGATTTTACTTCCCACTGACAAATCAGCATAAGGAGCACTGGCTTGAGATTTTCTGAGACTTTAGAGATAGTCCCAGCTCTGTTGGTGTCCTTTACAGCTGGAAACTCCTCTTTTACTTACATTTCACACAAAAGTGCTCTGTCTAATAAACTGAACTATTGTCAGCACTTACATATTACTCTTAAATTAAGAGAGCAGATTTTGAGTAGAACTTTGGGCATCCTACTCTTCTGGACTACAGAAAATGCAGGAGCACTGGATTTTGGGATATCTTTTAGTTCTCATTTCTTTGTCTCTATAATGACCTTTATTGTCAGGGCAAGGGCAGGCACAAAGATGTGATAAGTCATATGGTGAAGATAACTGCTTGGACTTGAAGTATTTCTTAATAAAAAACAGTGTTAATCAAAAGCAGATAGTTTATCCTTATGAGCTCTGAATCACAGAGCTTTTTGTAGGGCTAAAATGCATGAGTATATAATACATAAAACAATTGAATGCAAACTATTTTGCAATAAAAAACTACCTTGTTTTTAAGGCAAATTTAAATAAAATGTTCCAAAAAACTAGTTTTTCTACTTCAGTGGAAAGAGCTGATTGCTTTTCACAAGAAGTCATCTTAGCATTTTCTCTGTTTGATGCCTCAGCCTACAAAGAGTGATCTGAATTATTCCACTACTGAAAATATCAGCAAGCTATGTGTTGTTTTTTTAGGTCACAACAAAGCATTTATATCCAATATTTCTGCCTTAGTTTGTCTTTAACTTCACCAGCACATTCAGAGCCAGGAAATGAACTGTGAATTGTTGTTCCTCTAGCTCCACTATCTGAGGGACTAACAAGCTGTAAACTGCTATGGATGTGCATATTTTTGAATAGTCTTTTTTTTTTTTTCTTGTATTTTTATTTTGGCTGTCCCTGAAAACCTAACCTGATTACAGGTACAATGTAGATCTTTATTTGTTGGCAATGCTATTCAGCTAATGATTTAACCTCTTGAATTATTTGAATAGCTTTTATTTTTTGCTGCTAAATATTTTTACAATTCATAGAGGCTCTGAAAGCTGTGGCTAAGCCAACTTGCCTCCACTGATTTGCAATGATTTGACATTACAAAAATGACCACCAGTGTATTTATTTTCTGGATTCTAGTTTTTGTCCAGTTCTTAATCACCCTCTTCTGAGTGACTATCGCTTTACTGCAGGTGGGGTATCAACACAACAGCCAAAATGTCTCCTGCTTCTTTGGACAGCCAGCAGGAGAGCTTGCCAGGCCAATTTTGGACCTCTCAGGAAAATGTAAGCAAGAAAAATACAGAAATCCAAAAACAGACTTTGGACTGTCATATATGTTAAAGAAAAAAATCAGGATGGATTTCTTCAATAAAACTAAAGTGAAGGATATATGACTGATTATGCACCCTTTGCCTCTTGTTGGTAAAGTCTCTGGGGATTCATCTCAGATTTTTTAAATTAGGGAAAACAAAACTAAAACCAGCAGCAGTTGGGCCTTGATTTAAAACAAACATTTGTAAAAGTTGATTTTCTTTTCTCCAATGACAACAAAAAATGCAATGAATGTTTTACAGTTAAAGTTCATTTATGTAAAAAGAACCACAGAGCTATTTCCTCATTGCAATGACTGTAATTGTATTGCTTCAGATAACCCACAGACATTTCTATAGGACAGAGAACTATTCAGTACCATGTGAATTCAATCCTTTTCAGAATTATCACAGCTGGAGGATAGGGAATAAATGACTGAAAGAAGGTTTGCAAAATCCTGCCCTACACTGACACAGAGATTTCAGCTACTCATGGGATTGTTTTGGGCATCTCTTCATCAGTAAGTTACTTTGTCTATAAAACTTTCCAACAGTCCTGTATTTAACAATGCATCTGTCCTTCTTTTTCCACATTTGAGATCTGTTTAAGGTCTATGTCTTTAACACAAACTTCCCAAAGACTTAAAATCCTCTATATGGTGCTCTTTGGGGAATTTTGTCTAAGTAGATGATTGAAGGCTGATTCCTGTGCTTAGATGCTTTATTTGAAGATGAACAGTAATGCGAGTTTAAAATGTACTTTCTGCCCACATGCAAATATTTCTCCTGAAATCCTTCCAGTGGGAGAACTGAGCTAGAGTCTATTGCTAGGTGAAAGAAGTGCCATCTTGCTGATTTAGTTTGCTAAATCCAGTATCTAGTATTTAGTTTGCTAAAAGCGGTATCTAATACTGATACTGCCCTGGAACTACAGAGTTAAAATTTAAAGAGTTTAAAAAGAAGCCATTCAGCTGTTAGCACTATTCAAGACCCTACATAATTAAGATTATTGAGCTGTACTTAATCTTTGCACAAATGGCAAAAAGGTTTTTCCTTACATTTGTGTATTGGCTACCAACCTACAGTTCCTTCCTCTCCCTTTCTAAAACCCTGATATACAAGTTGCATATGAGTTGGATGCTTTGGAAAATGAACCATTAGGATAAAGGATGATTTAAAAAAAAAAAAAATTATCAAGAGAAAGAATTTCTGTAATCAGGTGTGAAGCAGGACCTGAAACCTTCTAGCTAACATTTGAGAAAAGGCCTGTGGAAAGATGTTGCAGGGATACCTGTGGTCTGTGACTGAATTGCATATTCCCTTTCCTTCCTTGAAGCTTTGCCTAGCTGGATAAAGCAAAGAAGCAGGGGGATAACTCAAAATCAAGATGATTAAGAAGTATTGAGCCAAGATATATATGTGTGTGTGTGTTTGTATATGTGTATATTTACATATACACACACATACAGTAGAAAGAAAAAACCCAGTACTTCAAAAAGAAAAAAACCATATTTGAGCTTTTAGGTGGATTAACTGTATTTTGTTTATTTGTGTTAGAGCATTTTGTGTTACTTCTCTGGAACACATCTCACAACTGTAAGTCTTGGGAAAAGGCTGACAGAAAGATGATGCTGTGGGGATTTCACTCTTACTGATTTATAATTTTGGTTATGCTGCTTGGTTAGTGGATCATGTGTTATTTTTTCCAAATGACAAGCTGCAGAAGCAGGTGATATTTTTCCTCTGAACTTCAATATTGGCTTGGAATGCATGATGGTTTAATATTTTTTGTTGTTAATGATTTTACAGTATTAAAACATAAATAAACCCCTATCAAGAATAAACAGCTATGAATTGTATGCAATTGATCCCTTTTGGTAGGTTCCAGTTTGGAGATGGGTGCATGGTACACTGCAGCTAACTAATTGGTCAGGGAGAGGGCTGTCACCTAGTACAGATATTTCCCAAGAATACTACCTCTGCCTCTCTCTGTGCTGGTGTCCAGGCTGCAAACAGCTCTGACAGGGACAAGTAGTGGTGTATTCTCTGCTATGCAAGGTTTTCTTACACTGACAAGCATAAATTAAATTTTGCTCTTCTCGGGAAAGAAAGTAGTGTTGTTTTGCATTATACTCATGAATGACTTTATCTCCTTCTTCTGGGCATCTCTTGTTCCTCAGGATGGTATTATAGGCTCAGTTGTCCCTTGAACCTGAGCTCAGGCTGGCAATGCAGGGTGGGTAAGAATTGTATTGGCAGGACTGTTTGGTGTCCTTCTGCCAGTGAGGGATGTGTGGAGCAGAGATTTGTTGTAGTAAACCTCAGATATCCATTCCTCTTCTCTCCAGCCCTCCTGTGCCATTCGTGGCTCAGGACATGGTTCCACCAATGCTTCGTGAATGAACAGTCCAAATATCAATGAGCTGTTAAACATTAGAATTTGATTCTTTTTGTTGTGTTACTGCATGCAGGAGTATGGTTATTGTCTGGGTTTTTTTGAGTGGGGGCAAATGCTAAAGTGCCTGGCAGGTTACACAAGGAGCTGAGGAGGAGGAAGGGTAGATTTGCAGTAATATCTGCTTAAGGAAGAGTTTGGATCACTGATCTATGTCACTGTTCCGTTTGCTTGTGTGTATGTATTTGGTGTATCCTAAGACAGGCTCTTAAATCTTTGCAACCCATTTTGGTGTTAAGAGGACCCTTTCTATGGAGTGTTCACTGCATTTTACTTAAATAATCGCCTAACGTATGTGACTCAGTGTATTTACTGAGCTACTATAGATCATTCCCTTAATTGAAAACCACTGAACTCAATAACATTCCAGAAAAATGTCAATAGTCTGGCTTATTATATCACAACCTTTTCAAATATTGTTTCTCAAGTAATTTAAAAGTTAGTCACAGGGTATGGTAAATAGCAATTTGAAGAAAAATATGCCTGATTATGTCTAGATCCATTTTATTTGCAGACCAAGTACCTGATTAATTTTCCAATGGAGTTAATGAAAAATTTTTGTTTGACTTCAATTGAAGTTTTGTCAGACTCTCAAGCGTCCAGGCATATTAACCAATGTGAAGGAGTGTGTTGATGTGAATGAGCAAACTCTTGCCTAAACTTCTTAAGATCTGAAACGTCTGCAACAGACAGATGTTACTAAATATGTCTGATGGACTGATCAGAATTTACTTGTTTTCCAGATGGATAACAGTGATTCGAGAAGATAAATTCGAACATCCTCCAGTATAGAGGGAGATATTTTTTTCTACTATTTATGATTTGCTTATTGAGTTACAAATGATGGCAATCAGGAGTGAGAATAGCAAAACATTTTCCTGAGCTAAAACCTATTTACATAGTAACTAGGTTTGTAAGACAAAACTAGGCATGTGGAGATTACTTACTAATTGCATCTAAACACAACTGAGGAAGAGGGGCTCAGCACCCTTTTTGCCCATATGCAGAGACTGCCATGAGGACACCATAATGTAAATCATTCTGCATGCCCAGGAGACTTCCATGCATGGCTTGCTCTGAATTTATTCCCCAAATGCACCGCTGAATGTGAAATGTTCTCAACAGAAAGCTTCATAGACCTTGGTTTATCACTTTTTAATTGCGGCACACAAATCTGTTGACAATGAGAGTGAGTGCTACACATCCCACTGGTTCTGAAACTCTTCTGTTGTCTCTTACCCAATTTTATTAGTAGTGGTTGAAATACTACTACTTGCCATTCTTATGTACTCAGGTTCTGTCATTCTTCTCCATGCCAAAAGAAATAGCTGGGTTTTTTATCTCAATACCGTGTTCCACTGCTAAGTGTTTGTTAGTCTCCAAATGCTAATTAACTCACTGAGGAAACCAAACCTGTGAGGCATTTTTTTTCAATTTTGATAGACACTGAGAAGTAGCATTTGGGCAACTCTGCATGTATAATTGAATATAAAGCAAAAGCTTTATAACTAAGCATCTAGAGGAAATGTGTATTCCTGCTTGCTTGAACTTGAAGCATATGAAATATTTCCATTTCTTGGATCTGCTTAGGCTGGCAGAAATATCATTAAGGCAAAGTTTCATATTAATTTCTTGGATTTAGCCTTTGGAACTTGCAAAAGATGAGCAATAATGCAGTGACGTTTGCTGATGGATTGGAAAATCCAGGTAGCCTTGCAGCAAAAGATGAAGGGATATGAGTTAAGGCATCACTTCCAGAGTCTGCACATCCATAGGCTTAACACATTTTCTCTTCTACAATTAGACATGAGCATCTAATTATAGCATGTTTAATAGCTACATGGTCCTCATGAAATAATTCAGAGACTCCCAAAATATTTGTTTTAGTATCTTGCCAAAATCAAAAATAAGAACATGAAAGTTCAGCAGAACTGACTAACTTCTGGTTTTTCTATATGATCAGAACCTTGATGGCTTCGGGTGGTTTGAGTACCAATCTTGTTTGTGATGTCATTTAGTTTAAGGGGACATTACCCCATTGGTCTGTGGGTTTTCACATGGCATTTCTGTTCATCTTTCCTGCAAAGGAATCCACAGTGGGTGCTCTGCGAGAAATACAAGATCACTGCTTACAAAGGCTTGAAGGAATCTAGTTCAAAGTTCAGTCTTCAAGCAATTCACTGTTATGTGAATGTAAGAAGGACTCAAGGTATTATGTCACTCTCTTTTAGCTGGACTGTTTCAGATGGAAACAAGATGCAACCAAAAATACCATTTGCAGTGTGCTTAAAGACCAGTTTGCAGGGTGCGTGTGGTCTTTGAGAGCAGGTACAACTGGATCACACTGAAAAGTGAGATTTTAGCTTATTAATGTTCATGATGAATTCATTACAGAATAATTGCAGATGCGTTCTTTTCTTTTTGCATTACTGAATCCCTAGCATGTCAGAAACTTTATTGAGAAGACACCAGAATCTTCTATAGGTTTTCCCATTTTCAAGAAAGGCTATGATAGCACATCACAGAATGTCCTTGAGCTTCACTGAGTAAATTCAAATCCCTAAAATGGTTACTTTTATCTCTACTTTAAAGGACAGAGTAAAATAAACTATGAAATCTCTTTTCTATTTACATAAACAACAGATTATCATACATAGGAGTACTCATACCAGTACAGCCTAATGAATTTACAGAACCACTTTGTTTTTAAGTGTACCACTGATAAATGTTAAAGATAAGGTTAATTTCAAGGACTTGTATAAATTTCTTTTGATGCTGAGATGTGACTTTAAATCCATAAATCTGGGACAGATTTACCCAGCATTTGGTAACTATAATTTTCCACAAATTGGCTTACACAGGAGTATAGTTAATGTGGGTGGAAAGAAGACCTCTCTGCTTCCTTGGTTTGCATTGCTTAGTGGTGGTGTTTTGTCTTGTTATATTTTTAACTCATGATATATTCAGTAAAGGTTTGTCTTGCAAGAGTTCTGAGTCCAGGTATTTTCAAGGAGCTTTCTTGGCCTGAGCATCCCCATGCTCAGTGTACATCACCGAGTCCCTGCTGAGAAATGACTCATGTTATTTAGTTTAGTCTCAGCAGACTTTATTGTGGTTTTACTTGCCTTGTTCAGATACAAGTACTTTCCCCTCTGAATTACTATTACTATTCTTCTACTTTTATAGGTTGAATGTGGACTAGATACCTTGCACTACAGGTTAAGGTGCAAACAGTAAAATCCCACAGCATAAAATTATCTTTACAGTCAATGCAATGAGGATTTCCACAAAAATCCCTATCCCCAAAGAAAATGGAGAGTAATTCTGGTCAGAGTGCAGAAAAATGGGAAGTTGATGCATACCAAAACTTAAAACAGATCTGAGCGGTCTAATTAAGATATTTATTGTTTATGTGCTCACATCAATTATGGGAAATCTTGCAAAACAAATGTGCAACAAATCTGTTTTGTGTATTATGCTGATAAGGAATATGACCATGAGGGATGGGAGGAAAAGGGTATGTGCTGCACAGATGGAAGGCTAGAAAGAAAATTAAAGTCCCTTGCTGGGTTAAGTTTCCAATGGCTAACATTTTTATATCCGGAGCCAGATTATCAAGTGAGATCTCAGCCCTGGGAGAGTTTCTGCCCACAAAGCCCACCCACTCACACGAACTACTTAATATGCAGAAGTCAGCTGAAGTCTGACTATTGCTGGTACACAGAGGAACCTGTAGGTCTTGCTGTCATCTGTGATTTTAATCTGCAATATCAACCACTCAGCCAAACCCGGGCACGCGGAATATCGCTTTGTCTGGCACCGCCGAGTTACAGCACAGACAAGAATTAAACAAGCCTCCAGGTTATTGCACTGCTTTCTCCATCTAGAAATAACAGACCATTATTTTGTTTTAAGTACAGACACAGTACCCTGGACTTCATATTTACAATAAAATCAGAAATACTTTTCTGGAAAGAGCTTGAAAAGAGTTTAACTTTAAGAGATTATAGGACAGCTCTGTTCTTCTTCAAAAGAAGACAGAATAATAAACAGACATAACTCCTCTTTCACAAACACACTCACTATAATTTCTAAGCTCTGTTGCTGGAACAATTCCTATTCTATTTCCAGCATCCCAAAGAGCAATGACACACAGCACTCACTACAATGCTCCTTACATCAGAAATAAAAGGAAAAAGAGCAAAATGAAAGTGAACACGGACAGACTTTCCATTACTCCCATTTTCTAAAGTAAACCATTTTTCTCTCTTATGATCTGCCCCTGCACATAGCTGGTAGATGAATGCTTCCCCTTACTTTAGATGAACCATCTGTGTCAGTAAGGCTTGCAAGAGGGAGCTCTCTTCAGCAGCTAAAAACTACTGCTGGCTAAAAAATAGAAGCGGCTGCTCACAAACCATTGTTTAAAAAAAAAAAATCTTTATTTTCATTATATTTTGGAGCCTTATATATTTTACTCCAACAACTGTAAAAATTATTTTTGCTCTTGTCAGCTCCAAGAGTCGTTGAAGGTGAATTGTCAAACATCTAGCTTTGAACAATGTGTTAGAGTGTCAACATTTTTGAATTTCCTGTACTCTGCAGGGCTTCTGGAACAATTAGAAATTTTATGTTAAAATTCCAAATATTCTGGTTTGGCCTAGGCATCACTGTTTTATACTATGTGATTTTACTATATCCAGGTTATTTGCTACGTTTTAATGTGCATTCTTTTTTCAGAAGAATTTAAGACTCAAGCACTAAACTGATAATTAGATTGTTCCTTTTACTGCACTAAATACAACTTCATCTGGCATGCTTTACAGTGAGTCCACTATGTATGATATTGTCTCAGTACAAGACTCACCCTGTCTTGTCTTCCTGATTAATTAGAAACAGATTGTAGCCAGAGCTTTGACTGGTGGAAAGTGATTGTTACACAGCCAGGGACAAATTATTTTCCCACAGAGCCACTCCAGTATTCTAAAGCCAAGTTCAAAAATATCACAACATTTTAATATTTACATTCATTGCTCAAAAAATAATGAACACATGGAAGAATCTGTAAGATACAGTATTACAACTGTCATTGCTCATTTTATGGCACAGTAGAGAAGTTGATCTAATTCTTCAGTTGTTACAACTGGCCAAATTCTTGCAGCATCTGTGTACAACCATCCGGTACAAAATTGGCAGTGAAATGCAGTTACACAGGCAGGAAACTGTTTATCCTCTGTTATTTTCTGTACAGTTTCCTATACCATGCTTGGGATCATAACTTAAGAAGATCCTTTCTGGGCCACAATGAGGGGAGTGTGAAAAATCCAGCATGCCCATTTCTGCCTTATGTTGTTTGTGCACTCAGTGCCTCCCAAGGGGAAGAAAAGTTTGTAAGAGTTTTTCATTTTGGTTTTACTTCCTCTTGTTGTTATTTTTTCTGTTTATGTTTATTTGTACTACAGAAGCAGACGCAAAAGAAATGTTCCAACCTGTCTCTGCTCTGTCCTTCCTTCCTGGGAGCAATTTTTATCCTGCAGCCCAGAGTAGCTCCTTTTCTGGCTTTTCTTCCTTGAAGAAGACTAAAATCTAAACTTCAATGTATTGAGTTGCACGAAGGCAGAGGAGTGAAGCTTTATATTAAATCTTTCTTCCTAGATAATATCTAGATATTTCCTTCCAATAACTAAAGGAGGTTTATAAGAAAGATGGTGGCAGAATTTTCAGTAGGGCCTGGTGAAATAGGACAAAGGATAATGGCATAACTAAAAGAGGGTAGATCCAGGTAGATAAAAGGAAGAATTTATATTTTTTTTTTATGAGAAGGGTGGTGAAACACTGGCACAGGTTGCCCAGAGAGGTGGTGGATGCCCCATCCTTGGAAACATTCAAGGCTGGACTGGAATCCCTTCCTAGCCTGGATGCAAGGGAGTGCAAGTAGGGCATGCAGAGAGCAAAGCACACAGTGGGAACATCACAGCACTAAAGCAGAAGCAGACTTGCAGAAGAAAAAAGTGCCCTGGGATCATACAGGTTATGCACACCTATAGGAATCCTTGTTTATTTTTCCTTCAGCTTCTTCAAACTAAACTCAAATAGATATCCTGGATCCTGGGCATAATGGGAATGGGCCTATGGTATAGATGTTCAGGGAAAATTTCTCCTTATTTGCTTAGACCAGATCAAATGTTGTCTATAGCTCAAGTTAGGTCTCTTAATTGCTAAGGTATGTTTTATTTAAAATTTAGTTTATATGCTTATTGTGAATAAAATCCAGAATGTAAATAATATGAGAATCAACACCATTTTTTGCTACAGCTTCTTACATTGAGGTTTTTTTTTTTTGAGCATCACTTCAGTTTCTGCCTGTCACTTCAGTTTCTAATCTGTCACCCAGATTACACATTTTATAACAAAGGATAGAACTCTTCAGAGTCCCATAAAGAGATAATTTATTAAATGAATCTATAGTTGTCCCCTTTTTAACACATTGTGTAACATCAATTTAGCAGGAAGTTGATGTCACTTTCTGGAGACTGCTAAGGTGCAGCCACTTTCTCATTCTGCTGCTGGGTAGCATCTAATGCCCTGACATCCATGGATGTTGGTGTCTCTGGGAACTATGGATGGTTGTATCTTCTGTGGATCAGTCACAAACCAGGCAGCACAGAAACAGAACAGTAATATTTTGTACAGCAATACAGGAACTCCTGATTTTTCTTATACATGTCTAAAATATCAAGTGAAGTATTTCTGGGGCAATACTGTTGGGGTTTTTTGCTGTTTATTTAAAGTAACATTTTCCAGTGCAACTGAGAAATTTCTTGCTACATATAAAAATAATTCAAAATGTGTGTATGGGGCGCTAAACAGAGGTGTGTTTTGTTCTCTGTGTGTTTTAGAACTGCTTTGTTTAAATATGTTACAGTGGTCTGGAGTGGATTCTCGTCAGCTAAATTAAACTTATTTTGTAGCTGGCACTTTTGTGCTGCAAAGAAGCAGCTACAAAGAATATTATGTTTACACAGCAATTGCTTAAAGTATTTGGGAAAGACTGTACCTTTCTCCATCAGGTAACAAAAATGCCAAGTGAATTTGGAAAAAGAAAGCCATGAAAGAAAGCTTATAAGGATATGTTTCTGTGGCTAACAATTTTGTCAGGTTTTGGACCAAGTCCCTCAGCTGCACTCATAGTGCAAAATTGTATCTTTTTCTGTGATTTTCAGATCTCCAGTGCAGATGTGCCATTCCTTAGAAACATCACAAGTTATTTGCTCAAAGAGAGAATGGAATCTGTGTGAATTCATTAAGTCAAGCACAGCACTGTAAGTACACATGATGAGCCATATGTTTGTCTAAAGGAATTCTGAATCAAATGAAAGAATGTTTACACAAATAAATAGATGTATACACAAGTGACATATCAGATATCATTAAGGCATATTACACAATTCTTCTTGAATCCAATCCTTTTCTTTACTCATAAGCTGGGGACCTAAATTGATTAAAGTCTAATAAGTTACTTTCCTCTTATTTATTAGAATTTTTGAATTCTTCCTTCTGCTACAGCCACAGGTTTCCACAAAATGAGCACTGAACTGTCACATAACCCTTCGGTTAGGAAAAGTAAATACACATAGCCACTGAAGCTAAAACAGACTTAGTTTTTTATAAGCTTTTATAGTCTCATGTGAAATACAGAAGCAACAGCTGGGATTTTTAACATACATCCCACTCACAGCACAAGCCTTCCACCCATCTGCAGAACAGCTATAATCATGTTCATTAGCTTTTGTGAGATTAAATTTATATTTATGTAACCCTTTGATATTTTCAGTTATAAATTTAGAGTAAGGTAACAGGTTTGAATTGCTTCATCCTCTCTCACAGGTATCTTTCCATCTTATTAAGATATTTTCCCTCTATTCTGTTGAGGATTTGGAATCAAAAAGATTGAGTTCTAGCACCTGCTCATCAGATACACTCTCAATTTTCATATTGTGATAGGTATTACAAATCCATCACAAATCTGTCTTTCAGCTCATTAAGCTGAATATATATCCAATTTTACTTTAAAAGAGCAGATGTTTAAGACTCAGGACTTTCCAAGCTCCATCTGGCACTAGCCCAACAGTAAATTCTTTTTCTACAACTGTGAAAACATCATGTTCCTAGAAGAAGTTAGAGGACAATGGAAGTCTGTGGAAGCAAGCTTGGAATGGAAAGATGCAAAAATCTGCAAGTAAATCACATGCATTTGCAAACTCTAAGTAACTATAACCACCACTTAAGAGTCCCACAAAAACACATTTCAGATTATACCTGCTAGTAGGATCTTCAGTCATATTTTATACAACTGTACGTGTTTTAGAAACTGGTTGGCCTTATTTTCAGGTTGTCACTAACTCCATGGACATGAGAGCAGTTGCATTAGGTCAGATCAAAGTTCCATAGCTGTCTCACACTGCCCAGGGAAAGAAGATGCCTAGAAAACAAGGCAAGCACACAGGATATTTCCCTTTAGCTGCTAGAGGATATTTCCCTCTAGCTGAATCTCTAGCTGCTTGCAGCTCAGGGCCTTTCTGAAGCAGACATCAGGTCTATCTGTTCAGAAATCCTCGATGGACTTCACAGTTTTTCCTCCCTGTTTTCCCTTTCATTAACTTGTGCAGTCCCTTTCAACCCATATCAAATATTTCCTTCTACATTACAGCCTGCAAAAAGCAAACCACTGTCCCATGCTACCAAGTGGGACCCTGTATTACTTTGGTAGTAGAGAGAAGCTTTAAATTACTATAGGAAAGCAATTATGTCTGTTTCTATATCAAAGGCCATAAAATAATCACCTCTTTGCATAATTTATTGATGTTAACAGGAAATGTGCAAATAGATTTACAGTGAGTTTTCATCCTTAGAATAGATGTTATTTTGATTAGTAGGCCTCTGTCATCTGTGTGAAATACAGTATGCATGGAAGCATTACCATAATAGCCATGGATCATGTCAGTGATGTGTACATATTATATGAAGTAACAAAAGTGGCATGTCTTTAAAATTTATCCATCAGTTATGCACCATTCCTGCGGACTGAAATTCCATACCAACAGGCAAAAAGTATAATAACAGTACTATGGGACCCAGCTGGGAATGGGTGACAAGGCAGCACATCTGCTGGAGATGTGGGAAGGATGGCAAGGATTAATGAATGCAGGCATCTCATGTGGACAAAAAATAAATTAGTATCAGAGAAAAAGAGCTAAACAATATTTTTGCATTGGTGCTTATAAAAAAGGGAGTTTGAGAAAGTTCTGAATACAGGAGCATTATGTGTGAGGAGCTAACAGATTGCAGTGTCCATAGGACTGCTTTGAGAAGAAAAGGACAAGAGGAGTAGTAATAAATACTGACCTTCAGGGAGGCCTGATAAAATTGTCTGGCAGAAGACCCAAAATGGACAAAAGAGACTCTGTTTCTCATAACATGTAATTTAACTTTGGAATTCATTGTTGCTGCACTTAGTAATTGCAAAATTTTTAATGGGTTCATAAGGTAATTAATACAGTGGTGAAAGAAAATGCACCAAAGCTATAAAGCACAATTATAGAGATGCAACCTCAATCTCAGGAAGTCTCTAAACCCCAGATACATGAAAGTTGGGAGTATGTATTGCAAGAATATTAACTCAAAAGTGGCACCATTTGCAAAATATCTGTAGTGACCATGACTAAAGACAAGACTGAGTGCTAGGTGATTCTTAAGAGTTTTGAACCCACCCTGCTTTTGTGTTCCAGGCACTCCAGTTAGTGGAAGATATGCCCAGATTAGCAAAAATGATGGTATCAAGTATTTTGTTATAAAGTAAAACAAGCTTTTTATACTTTTAAGTGCAAGAAAAATAATTGCAAGTAAAACTCTTCACATAATTAATAATATAAGATGTACATTTTCACTCTGGTGGGCTTTTCAGAGTGTCATCACCACTTTTAAAAATAAAGAATGTACTCTATGTATAGAAAGAAACATACAATTAAGAGGGAGATTATTTCTCTTTGTACAGTAGTTAAAAATTGCTGTACAAATATTATTTGTGATCTTCACTCATACTGTGTTGGGGAGATACAGCTGTTTCAACAAACCAGATAAGTATGTAGCGAAATAGAAAACAGACTTGCTGGGAAAAAAAGGTAAAAAATATATAGTATGTAGACTGTATGCTCTGAGGAGACAAACTTCTCTCTGCATTCTGCACCCTGTTTCACTCAGTGGCTTTTTTCAGCATCTGCAGAAAAAGATGACTGTTTTGTGCAATTAGCATGTGTTCCAGTAGGCAGGATACACAAATATTTGGCTGTTGTATATGAGTACAGGAGATGAGAATTAATTCTGTGTTAATGTGCAGAATATTGAAATGTTTCTACTGAGATTTTGAAGGCAGAATTCAATTGGTGACAGGGTTTTCTCACATGTAGTTTACAAAAGAAAACACTGATTTAATTTTAACTCCTAAAAAGCAAAGATTGTTTGATTAAACTTTAAATTGACTTTTTGCTCAGCAACAATGCTCAAGTATAGGACAGCAAACCTGTAGTTTCCTGGATTCCCCTTCTCACTCTTCTCGAATGTGAGTGACAGCTTCCTTTATCCCGTCACCAGGGATCTCCCTGACTGCCACAAGCTGCCAAAGATGACAGAAAGTCACTCTGTGACAACGGCAACCAGCTCCCTCAGCACCTTGGATGGGTCCTACCAGCTTCACAGACTTGTGTTTTGTTCAGTTGGCTCAAGTGATCCACAACTCGAGTTCTATTTTCTGTAGGAACTCTGCTGCAAGCCAGTTAGGGCTGGAAGGTCCCAGAGAAAACCTTGGCAGTGAAGAAGACTGAGACACAGAAGTTACTGAGCAGTTCAGGTTTTGCTGTATCCTTTGTCCCTAGGACAAAGGTGCCTTGTTTTCTTTAGCCTTCCTCTTGTTCCAATGACTGTATATGAGTATTCCTTGCTGCCCTCCACATTCCTCACTGGTTTTGATCCCAGTGGATATTTGGCATGCCTGGTTCTGGCCCTGCATGCCCAGGATATATTTCTGTGCTACTTCTGGGTAGCCTGTCTCCATGTTTGCTCCCTGTATGTTCCTGCTGTGCTAGAGCCCTTTCAGGAGTTCCTCATCTCCCTTACCAGACACCCTTGGCTTCCTGCCTGTCAGGATACTCTGTTCTGCTCTAAGGAGGTTGTCCTCAAGATCAATCAGATCTCCTAGGCCCTCTGCCCTTCAGGGTACCCTCCTGAGAGATCCTGTCTGCCAGTTCCCTGACTGAATCCTAATTTCATCTTGCTTTAGGTTTTGGATATAAGGCCTGTGTCTTTCCATCACAGTACTGTATCCCTCTGCTTTGCTGAGCTATGTGGCCATGCAGGGATTTCTAATTCCTGTTTGTCTCCCACACTGTGGGCGTGTGTGTACTGGCATTTCCAAATGAAATCAAACCCTAAAGTTCAAAGCCTTGCTCATCAGGGTAGTAATCCTCTTAGAAAAAATGGTCTTGCCCCACTTTGACAGATGGGCCTCAAATAACATATTTTCTTGTTTCAAAATCAACAAGTAAAGAAGAAAAGTCAGTAAGAAAAAAAGAAAACTTTTCTTGCTCCTTTAAACATGACCTTCAAGTTCTCCATTTCAAACTCAGCCTGTCCATTTTATTCTCAATCCTTGCATCTGTGATCTATATTAAAAAAACCCCTATGTTTTTGCCCTCTCTTTTTCAGTAACTCTGCAGTATACTGGTCAAACAGCCAGCAGTACATTTGTTTTAGAATTGCTCATCTTGATATGTAGTCTACACTTTCCATAGCCTGTCGCAACCTAGTTTAATTCTTCCCACATCCTTTTTCCTTTTCAAACACAACATGGATCCAAACAAATGGTTATTTAATCTTAAATGCTATACTTCACTATTCAGAATGTATCTCACTATTGAAGATGGTCTTTTCATTTTCTGCTGGAGGGAAATATATTTACATAGTATTAATGCCATACCAGCGCAGTGTTTTTTATTTAAAAATTACTTAGGTTGGGTGAGGAAAAAGTTCTCTCTCAAAATAACCGTAACACTTTTGTTTATTGTCAGAATCTGCCATTTACCATGAGGTTATCACTTTTTCCATCCTCCTGGGCATACATCATGGTACAAGTAAATTGCTGCAGCACATTGATTTTAAACTGCTGAATTACTGGTGTCTATCACAGTATTCAAATGGGTTTGAAGAAAAACATCTTTCCCATTGCTGAGGGCTCTAAAGTAAAAGTAGATTAATAATTTATGTTTCAAACTTGCTTCCAGCACAGTCAGCGGCAAACCTCTCACTGCTTGCAGACAGCAGTGTCCTGCTTCCCACACAGGCTTTGGGGAGACTCTGGTATGGACACAGCTGAATGAATTAAAGTTCCCATCAATATAACAATCCATGTGTGACAGCATTGTGAAGAATGCACTCCTTTATTCACTGGGTGACAGTAACCAGACTTGTTCAGTTGAGAACATTTAACAAGAGTGCAATTGGACAGAACTTCCGTCATTCTGACCAAGGCTAAATTTAAGCAGAAGCACCAGAAAATATAGGTCACTGATTAATTCACTGAGATTCTGCATTCTTGCTCTGCAGTAATCACTTAATGACAAGTTAAAGCAAATACTTCAATGTGATAATTAATTCTGGTTACACGTTATTAAGGTCAGAGGAGCTAACAGATTCACTAATGATTTCTATTTTAGAACATGGGACATTTCAATCAAGCATATATAAAATAGTAAATGTAAGGGAATTTAACAGTATTTACTGGTTTAGTACATGATTAAACATTGACTACTGCTCTGCACGTAGAGGCATTAAATGCTGCCATTCTATCAGAGGGGAGATCCAAAACTTTTGCTGAAATAAGCACTTTCAAAACTTGTATTAAACTGAGTTATTACTTCACAAAAAATCCTGAACATGGTTAATATAGTGACTGACAGAAAAATAATTTTGATCTCTCCTACATTGGAATAATCTACACACGGAAAGACAAAAAAATCTTTTATCTCTAGACATGAGAAGCAAAGCAGAGATCCATGAAGGTTCCCAATTCACTTAGAAAAGCCCTTTTCTCAACCCCTCACACCCTCCTTGTTTGGTATCAAGGTGGATGGGACTGTATTGCTAAGGCAAACTAAGGTACCTACAGCACACCGAGCCTTCAGAGAAACCTGTACTGAGATCAAACCACTGGGGAGCTAACAGATCTTTATACATTATTAAACATATTTTTTCCTCCCCAGGATTTACAGCAAGCCTATCTGCTTCTTTCTGGCTCTTGCTCTTCCTCTTTAAAATATGCAGACATCACAGAGAAGGGTTTTCATGGATTCAGGAGAAACAAGAACATACTTCATTCTTTGAGTACCCCTTTCCTACAGATTTAGATACTCCATGAGTAGGAGAAGGGAAACCTACATCTTCTTTGTAGTTTATTCAGTTCTTCCTTTACACTGTTACTGAAGTTATTGGTAGTTTTTCTAAGCCAAAAGCTCAAGCAACAGCCCTAAAAAACAACCATTTATTATGTACATATCAGTACTACTACACCAAGAGGTTGTCTATCTAATTAATCAAAATTTAGATTGAAAACTAGCATTAGTCCCATCTACACCTGTCACACGTAACTCTAGATGACAATATGAAATGTTTATTAGTCTCGTTGAACTGCTTATCCATCTCACTGACACCACTTTCAAACCATATATGCTTATTTATCATCCTGGTGCCAATGAGCTGAGCTCTGTCAATTTGAAAATATTCATGGGTGGTTGAAAACACTCCTAGCTCAGCATTCCTTCTCTCCTTCAGGTCCAGAATGAAGTTCAGAAACTTCATTCACTAATGATGGATGGAACAAATGAGTTTCAAAGAATATCCCTGGTTTTGACTACTTGCAACTCACCTCAGGAGAACTCTTACAGGGAGGGGGAATTGAAATCTGGACATCTTTTTCCTTAATTTTTTTAGTTTTGTTTCTAGATAGGATAATGCCTTATGTTTTCCTTCTGTCTGTTCTTCTAAAAAAGTTTGCAATCTCTTTTCCGATTTCAAACATGTTTAAGGTAAAAAGAAAATGTTCAGACGTAAAAAAGTTTCCGTGAGTTTTGTGAAAACTGGATAGCCCCTGCATGAAAAGGACACTTGAGTTAGTACCTGCACATTGGGAAAGCATATAGTACAAGGCTCAGCACCATTCTGTTCTTTCTGGCACACACCAGTGAGGCAAAAATCTGGCTGATGACTCAGAAGCAGCTGCAGCATAAATTGCTTCTTGAGGAGATAGGAGTCAAGAAGGTGCAGAGAGCTGGGGTACTCCCAGGGAAATGGTGGATATTGGAGAGGGTGATGCAGAAGCAGAAATGAGAAGACAAGCTGGAATTACTGGAAAGGTCAGGAAGTGTAAGACTAAAGGCCAGAAAGTCCTAAGGAAGATGGGGTGCACTAAGTCTACTGTTTACAAAAAATCCTGGTAAAATCAAGACATTTTTGTGAATATACAAAGTCCTTAACCTCATCCTCGTTCATTGTCTGATCTTCTGGGCTGCATTCTGGTATTTGCAGGTTAGAGAGACTAAACACCTTTGGCTAAGACCCAAAAGTGCTTAAATCACTTAGGCAGTATAATTCACATAACTAAGGGTAGTTTAGACAGTTCAAATTACAGGGCATTAAAAAAGAGCAAACATTTTTTTGTTACTGGCTGGCAGAAAAACAATTTATTAAAATTCTGCATACCTAAAGTTTGGCTTTCAAAATCTTACATTGGCCAGAAGTTTTTGAATCCTATAGTTTACCCTCTTCATTTGCAGTCTGGGTGGGTTTGTATTATTAAATAAGTTACACAAATTGCCTGGTGTATAGTCTGCTCCGATGCTTAATCAGAAGGTAAGCTCAGCTTTGTATGTCATCAATCAACTTTAAAAGGCAATAGAGAAAATATCACTTAAGGAGCTGTTTGGAAGTATCAGACTTTGCAGGTGTTTTGGAAAGATCTGTCTTTATTGCTGAATCCCACACAAACCATGCTTTGCCACCTTTGTCCCCTCTGACATCTGGTAACAAGATTTCATATGCAATGACTTATGCATGACCTGGTTTTAACACTCATAAAAGATGCTAATGTGACCCCTTTTTTGTGGCCCAGTTTTGAAGGCATTGGATCTGTTTGTGCTAAAGGATTACTCATCTCCATGCCTGTACTCAGGAAGGACACATGGACTGAGGCTAGGCTGGTATCTCTGCTTGCAAGAATGGACAGAAGCTTATTGGAATTCTTTTTTCTTCAGCTTGCTGCCACTTGGTACAGTCATAAATATTTACTATCAGAGGCAATTGTGTCTCAGTTAATAAACCTCCATCCCTGCCATTCTCATTTAATGATTCATAAAATACTGTAATTTCCTATGAGTGCATTATGCTACCTTTTGCTGCTAAAAAATTGATTTCAAAAGAGAAAGAACTGAGAAAAGGAGATATCAACTAAAGTCTCATTAGGGAAATGAAGGCATCCTGGACATCCAGGCAGAAAGCTGCATTTGTGTCTTAACAACCAAATGAGCCTTGTAACTTATTGTTAAGTGATAAAAGGAACTGCAAGGTTCCCCACTGAGGGATAGGTACTAGAGACAGCATCTTACCCGACAATTTACTTTTTCTCAGTTCTTCCTGTCTCTGAGGAAGTGGCATTTTTGCATTACTACAGCTGTGCCATAGTTCTCTTAAAAATGAAAAGGTGGACGTTTAACATATAGATGTAAGTTTCCTGTATCACCATGAAAGACCTCCAGAACATGCAGAGATTTATTACTTTTCATCTCAATAACAGAAATCTAATCTGTGTTGATTAGGGGTAAAACCCATATACTTTTTTTTTCAAGAGCATTGAAGACTATAATAGGCAAAAGTCTATTTCTTCCTCTGTATCAGTAATTATGTTCTTGATTCACTCCATCTTTTCAGTCCTAGAGTAATCAGAACTAATCAAACTCATGATTGAGTCAACAATAAGTGTAGTCTAAGATTATGGTATTTAAACATGTGTTTCACTGTTTAATTTTATGATCCCAGTATCTAACTCAGACTTACAGCACTGTCAGACTCCACAATTTCAAACATGACTGTTCAGATCAGGACTAGGCACTGGTCTGAGCAGAGACTCTCATGTATTCACAGGACACCAGAGACCAAGTTCTCAAACAAAATTCCATACAATTACACAACAGTTAAACCACAACTTGCAACTCTTGCAAAACATTTTTTGCTGTATGGCTATTTTGGCATTCTCCTATATGAGATCCAGTCTTCAGACTTATTTTCCTGCACAGAAGGGCATCCGCAGTCTCTGCCATTTGGAAGAGTTTCTCAGTAAATGCAAAATGGCTTTTGCTCTTTGTGATGTGTAGCCTTTTCTGACAGCCTTTCAGGTGAGATTGTAAGAGCCTTGATATTTTGCAAATCAGTGATGATTCAAATTCATTAAAATTAATTTCACCCATTTCTGTATCTAATTGCTTTCTTGATTTATGAAGATTGATTTTGCTCCTAAAACCTGGCAGTTTCCAAACATGAAGGGTATGCAGGGTATGTGTATATAGGGAAAGCTTTGCTGTATCTAATGGGATCCTGCAGGTACCAGGGCTGTGCTGTGTTCAAGGCAAGCATTTCTTTCATGCTCTGACAGAAAGTAACACCTCAGTTCATTTTCCACCTGTCACTTCCCTGGTAACATGAAAAGGATTGTGGATAAATTTTAAGACTAATCAGTAAATTCTTTACTCTGTCAAGTGCTTTTGCTGTTTCTTTCTTGAGAACCCACTTGTTTGTTTGTTTTTGGTTTTGTTTTGTTCTTTTTTTTATTTTTGCTCAACACACTGGTGTTAGTGCTCAAAATTCCTTATCTCTGTTACATGTTTCACAGGGATATTACTGCTGGAAAAGGCTGCTGGAGCTGGTTGGAGACTGTTTATCAGAGATCAGGAGACACAAGTGGCCTCTGCAAGCCTCTTTGCTCTCAACACCCCTCCAACCTCTCCCTTGCTAATGCCGAGAATCTTAACAGAAGTTTCTCACTGACTTTAAAAAAAGGTCAGCAAAGCACAGCATTAAAGTAATAAACTATATATGTCAGAGAGGGGGAAAAAACCCACTTCCTAGACATAAAGTCACCATGTCCTGGAGAATATTGCATAATTTCAGAAATCTTCCAAGAATGTTTCTTCATATATGACTTAGCTCTTACTTTTTCTTCTTTTTCTTTCTCTGCATTACATCCAACTATGTTTAATAGCATCACAAGCAGCTGGAGAGCTGGTACAGATCTCTCTCTCTGATGTAGAACAGCAACAGATGTCACAGGCACATCAATCAAGTAATAGGTTCTGGACAAAGAGATTCATAATAAAACTACAGATGAAAACTTGGTGATCTCTAGAAAAACACTGAAGTAACAGAAACTTAAAAGCCAACTTTTGGGGTTTTTAAAAGTTTTTTGAGCCACTGCAATTGGCCAATAATTCCATCAATCATATGCTGTGCCTTTTAAATCCAAAATTCAGAGGAAGGAAACATCCATTTTGTGTTCAGTTTATTACTCAGGCTGAACCATGCTCTCAAACTTCCTCTTCTGAATTTCAATCTGAAAAGTAAACATTCAAAGGAAAAAGTGACTAACAATCTACCCAGAAATAAAACATCTCTGTTAACAGAGGGCACCCTCAGAGAGGATTCCCTAAGGTGTAATAACCAATGTTTAATTTAAAGGCCATCCTCTGGATTTAATGAATTATCTTGGTCATAAGTAACAGAATTAACCCAAAACATGTCAAAAATATCTAATAAGCAGAGGTTATGAAAGCAAAAAGAGTATTAAACTAAAAGTTCTAATGTTTTTTTGCACATCCCAGAAAACGAAATCACTTTTCTGTAGAAGTTGATTCAGTCTGGTAGAGGAACACATGGATAAATTTCAGACATGAATCAACAGTAAAATAAGAATTAGTAATCATAAAAGCTTGGTTTATCAACTCAAAAATCCACTCACAGAAGCCTTGCAACACATGGGACAAGGGGATAAGCTGTCAACTCTGATGGCATTTGGGTCACTGTCATTATGTGGAGCTGAGAGTTCAGCCTCAGAACATGCCTTTTGAACACCACTGTGTCACAAATGTCAAACTAAGGAAACCGTTTAAGTCAGCGAGTGATGCAAGGAGCCAGCCTCCACTGCAGAAATGAACATTCACCAGTAAACACCATCAATGAATCATCTGGTGTCTTCTTCAAAATAGCCTCTTCCACTCCATGCATCCTTTTTTAATTAGTTTTTTTTCTCTACAGCACCTTCTTTTTCTCTACAGTCATGAGAAAAACTCTTAGCTGCCTTAGCACAAATGAGTCAGGGTTCTTGGTAAGTGAATCATATAGAGCAAGAAATTTACTTCTCTATCTGATCATTAATAGAACACAGACTCAAACCAAATCAAACCCAAAGAGCAAAACACAACCACCTTCTGAACAATAAGTAATTTATTTTGATCTGAATAATCTCTTATATCTAAAAAATTATAAGAGTTTTTTTATCTCAGTCATTCATATTCTGATGGAATAATCATGAAAACCTTTTTTCAAGATTAAAAGGTACAGGATTACTTCTGCACTGCTGGAAACATGAAGAAAGATTTACTTTATTGTTATCTGCAGCTTTGTTTATTAGGTACCTACAGTTATTCATAAAATCAGAACAAAAAGAGAAAGCAACTTGGGTAACCAAATTTTTTAATTTACGATTTTTTTTAGAATTTATTTAAAATAAAATTTTCATGATAGAGGTATGCAGCGTAATTCCTGAAATTCTATTCCTCATAGGCTCCTAAAAAGTTAGGAGAAAGTGTAAAAGCTGAGGTATAAAAAAAAATTACATAGCAGAGAAAAAACACTAACAGATGTGCTAAATGATAAACTTTACTACTTGGAGGGCAAGGGTAAATATTTGTTCTTAAATTATTAAACCATTATATCAAGATGAAAATTTATCCCTTATGACTTCATGTATTTTGAAGGTGGCCATAAACCTATTAGCAGTAATGAAGCACAAGCTAAATGATTGATTTTGTCAATCACTGGGACCTTGTGTTATGTAACATGCATTGAGGGTCATCTGTAAGCTTCATTAATCATACATAACCCGTTCATTCACGAGGAAAAATGATGAATTACTGTCTGTGGAATCCTAACATTAGCCTCAGTAATTCCATGGAAGTGCAGGATATATTGTAAGCTTTTTTCCCCCCCATAAACATGTTGGAGACTGTAATCTGTAATCCTGAATGACATTTTAATCCATGTAAGCAGATATTTATTTCCCATGGAGCCACACTGATTTTAGGGGCTGATGCCTGCTTGTGTCTAATTACAATATAGTTTTCCTACTGTTCCTAGGATGATAAAATTCTGTATACATAAGAAAAAGAGATTAGGGACTTCATTTCACCCAACCTCAGCCGACTAAAACTGGACCAATAAACAAACCACAAAATGTGAAGGGAAAGTACGTTGGATTATTATATATAGGCAAATAAACTGCTATAGAAGTCATGTTATATAAAATAGATTGAATGCAATCTTAAAAAGAATTAGTTCAGGCTCCAACAAAACTTCTTTTGGGAAGTTTTTGGGAAGTATTCCAGAATTTTTCTTCACTCATGGCTCGAGACTGCACATCAGTGTTGCAATTATTTATGTCTACGCCAACATTGTCCAGTACTGTAAAACTCTCCCCTCTCCTTGAGCATTTCCCCACAATATATTTATAACAGCAATTATAACCCCCCACATATTCTTAGGCAAAACAAAAATCTAAATCTTTTAATCTGTTCTCACGAAATGGAATCTTTTCCCTTGATTATCCTCAGGATAATCTTCAACACTGGTGACAAGAAACTTCTGCAAGTTCCAGAGGAGCTCTCACAAGAGGCAAATGCATCTCCATTTGTTCCCTAGAGTACAATAGGTGACAAGTCATTTGCTGCTTGTCTCTTGTCTTAAAAAAATAGGTACTTGAAAATAATTATGCTGTTGATATCCTGAAACAAACACCTTGCAGTGCTGAGTTGTCTTGTCATCCTTGTACTTTATGTCTTTCTGCTTCGCTGCCTTTAAATTTTTTCTCGATGCTTTTTTTTTTTCTACCTAAGGTTGTTGCTATTTTGTTAAAGATTTTTGTGTGCATAATGTACAATGATGAGCACAAAATGGTTATGGCTACTCAGCCCTAGAGTGATAGTTATGGTAATAGTAACAGCAATCTGGACATTTGCATGTTCATTCTCTCAAGATATGCTAGAACATTATCAACTTTTTTTCTTCATCTAATGGCACTGTGGAGTTATCACCAGTAATAGCTGTGAGTCATTACAATTACATGCTCTCTGTGGTACTTAATACACACTTTAAGGGACATTTCATTTTCCATATGTCCCTAGATAACTAATGCAGTCCAGTCTATGCCTGCATTCTGAAAGACAAGCACTTCCTTTTTTACTGAATTAAAAATCAATGTGATTTCACTGGCATGTGCTGTAGGGTCATTTCTTGATGAGAACAAACCCAGCCCCACTGCAAGGACTGGAAAAGAGATTTCTCTTTGCTTTTGTGAAATATACACACGTGCTGAGACCATTTGTTTCCGCATGTAAATAAAAGGGAGCCCTGTATCCAGACCTACACGTGTAAGTATTAGCTTTATCTTATCACCACAACCATTTTTAGATTGATGGTGAAAGGCATTGCCTCCAGTGATAGCTCATGCAGTAGAATGCACGCTATATTGCCAACTGACATTTAACAGCATCTAATATGCATTCAGCCACTACTGGAAAATTTTTATGTAACACTTGCTAGATTTTGCTTTAATGTACCGACTGCAGAAGAGAGATGCAGTGTTCTGAACAGTAATCTCCACAGCAGTTACATTCACTTTGGAGAGAAAGCACTGACATCTGCTTACATTTCCTGAGCAGAAGAAATGATGGTAGCTAAGATAACAGCTGAGCATACAATGCTGTGAGTGTGTGTGTGTAAGAGTGTGTGTGTAAATGAATAACTGGCTGTTCACCACTTATTTTTCTGAACATGAGGTACTCTAAACAAAAATAGTCTTGCACACTGCAACAGCACTGAGTGCACATCATTGCTTCTCAGTTTAGTCTTGTTTTCAATACTAAATCTGATTTCCTTCCTCTCCCCCACCCACCCATTCACATTCCTTTCTACTTCAGTTCTGGAATGTGTGGTCTGTGGCCAGCTGACAACTCTTTTTTTTAAAATAAATTAGGGGATATTTAAACAAGACATTTTAAAGATCTATGGGTCATGAGCAGGGAGAGCTGCTGGAATAAGCAGAAAGTAGCTTGAATGTTCAAATGATTTCTCTTTCCCATCCTGCTTTTCCCACCTGTGTCTTTATTATGGAACTGACTTACTGACACTTCCAAGGGCTTTAACCACTTTTGTTGTGCCACCAATGACTGTCAGGAGATACCTGCACATCGTAGGAGTCAAACAATAACTTATTATGTTTGACTCCAATAATTTAATTCTAGTCTATATTATTTTTTCCAGATATTTTACATCTTCATCTTCAAGTTTTGTCCTTCTACTGCTTAACCAAAGCAAAACCAAGCTAATTTAGAAGTAGGCTTTATTTCTTGGAAAGTTGTGGGGTTTGTCACTGGGAAGCAGGATAGTCCAACTGTGCTATACCACAGAAGGAAGTTGTGCTCCAGGCAGACATTGTTGGTAAGGGAGGTGGGATTTTCATTGGAGTGGTTTGCAAATGCTGGATCAAAATTAAGTCATGTGTTGCCATTTTTGCAGTACAGGACAAGCTGTAGTTTGTACAAGTCTTGCAACCAGTTACCAAGGGTAGAGTAAAGCATCACTGCCTGCTTCTGAAATTACCCAATACACTTTAAAATGTTTGGCTCAGCTGGCAGGAAACATATAAAATATTAGTTTTCAGAATGCTAAAGGAGAGTAGGTTCAGTAGTTGCTATCTCTACACGTGGTTGACACTGGATAGATAGAAAACCATGAATCTTCTACACCAATAAAGCAATGTGTTTAAAAAGAAAACAAACCACCATCAAAAATAAATCCACCCCTCTGCTCCATCTACTAGCCTCAATCTTAGAGCTCATGTAGAAAGAATCATTGACAAATATCCATCTGGTCTACGTCAACTGTTTCGGAAACTTTTTTGCCTGGGTGTCAGAAAAAATCCTTAGCTTTCCAAAATTGTTACCAGAAGCCTTGATCCTGCTTGCTGCTGAGATCAATGAGAACTTTATATGCAAACTGAAAGAAGGATTAGCATTAAAATCATGAAGTATGTAAGAGAATTAACTATTTTATATATTTTTCCTCGTAGATTTCAAAGTGACTAATAGGAATTTGATCTCTAAGAGAACTGAGTAATAGATACAGAAGACTCTGTGGCAAGGTTTCCTAGCAAGCCTGGGATAGGTTGCAGCTCTTTCAAGTCCTGTTGAAGTCCTTCAATACATTTATCTATAAAACATCTGAATGTGTACCTCCCAAAGTAATTTCTGCAAAGAATTAACAAAGCAAAGCAATTTTATTTTTCATCCTTCATTTATTTAACTCCCTTAACCTATTTTGAGAAGGGGTTAGTGTAGAAGTTCACATGTCTAAATTGACCAGTTATTTCTTGGTGAGGTATTTTCATCATAATATCTTAAATATATGATACAATCAATAATATATTATATATAATAATAATATTATATATAATAATGATATAGTATCACCTCTCTGAAGCTACTGAATCTACAGAGTGTTATAATTCCTGGGTTTATGAAGTTTTATGTGTTAGTGTAAATAGTCTGGCCTGGAGAATGGACAGAGGTGTGATACAATTACATATACATCCTCTGAGTGATATGGAAAGTTAGGGCACAAGTTGGAGAAAACAGCTTAGCTTGACCATTTTGGATTTCCCAGTGATTCTACAACTGCATAAACTCCAGTCCTAAAGTTCTTTTGGAATAAAATTTATTTTCTTACACTAACAGTTAACTGCTTTCAGCTGGAACCACAAAGCTTTCTCTTTTCATATCCTTTTCATATCCTGCACAAATTCAAGGAAGCCTAGTGCTAGTAGAGATAATAGTGAAGGGTAATGTGAACTGAAATGACAATGGCTAGATTTTAGTCTTGCTGGTTTTCAAATAATCTTGATGTGAGTTTCTTTAAAAGGTTACTCTATTAAAAGAAAAAGGAAAGGTGGAAAATTTGGATCCTCCAAAATAACTCTTTTTAATGCAATCTAATCTAAAAAGATGATCTCTGTGTAGCTAGTGGGCTTATGAAGCTATTTACCAGCAGAGTAAAACAAGGGCAAGTTGTCTAATGTTGTTTGCATTAGTAAATAAATGGGTTGGGGATGGCAGGAATCTATCTTATCCTACCTGTCACAGCACTGATGAAGTCTCTGGGTACTAGTCAGGGAGACCATGTGTCTCATAGTTACAGTGCATTTGTGATTTATATGTTTAAATATTCACTAATCCCATTTTATTATAAACACCCCATGTATTATAAATATTTTCTTTCTTCAGACCAATTTAGATACTCAGAAATCATTCATTTTGGTGAGAAGGAGCAAGTAAGTAAAAAGATAGGCAGAGGACAAGATTTTCTTGCTGATTTACTTCTACTTTGTTGTAAGTGGAATGACAAGGAGCATTTATTTTAATTCCCATTGAGGGCCCTGTGAGCACTGACTTCCATTTGCTTCTCTGGCTTCCACAATGTAGGTTTTTTTTTTTCTTCCCCTCTCTAAAAGAAATTTCTGGTAAGTAGCAGAACACCAGGCTGCCTTGGGACATTACACAGATAGGGACTTCACACAGTTGCTGCCTCAATCTTAAATGTGCTAGGGCTGCTTGGGCCTCTCTGAGCTGCTTCTGGGTAATCCTGTGAAGAAATTCTTACAAACAAGAGCATCAGATGTCTCCAACTTGCATAATCAGCCTGCAGAATTTTGATAATTGACAGCAAAGCCTCCACTACATGGTTGTAAGGATGTGTTTGGTATACACAAGGCCACTATTTTAAAATAACATAAAGCCAAATTTATTAAAATCATTTTATTAAAGTGAGTTAAGTTAAAACCTGATTGTTCATGTTATGTAGATTAAAGGGGAAAAGCCTTTATTTTCTATCTGTCTATCAAATGATCACAGAAAACATAAAAGGGAGAAGAAGGGCTTAAATCCTTGATGGTTTTAGTCTCACTTTTGTAACTACTTCAAGAACACTGAGAAAAATACGCAAGTTTTAAAATTTATTCCTCCCATTTATTTCAGTTAGTTTTAAATTGAGTGCCAGATGAATTTTAAATTTTACTCTTTAATCCATTCTTAAGTGGTGTGGGGAAATACACCTATGAACTTGTGTAGAAGTTTATTAAATTCTAAAATCTCTTGGTAGACTTAAGGAAAGTTCTTGCATATGCTGGATGTTGTGTTTCATGTTGGGGAATAGGCTGAAACAACCTAGGAGGACAAGCTTGTGCTGTTTTATGCTCTGCATTTCTGCTGAAGCACAGGGTGTCCAACACAGACCTTTGCCAGCCCAGTCCCTGCCTTTCTTTGAAGACATTTCTCAGGTTATTGGTATATCAGCAAAATCACCACTCTCTTCATTTTCAGTATTTCAGTAAGAATGCCCATTGTACAAGAGGAGAAATAACACATTGAAGTTGTCCCTTTAAAAGTGATACTTTCTTTTTGTTTTTTTTTTTAGTATGAAAATAAACCCAAGAAAATTGGCTTCAAAACACATTCCTAATGCTTAAACCATTCTCTGAAATATACAAGTACTTAGGCTGAGGGGGAAACAGACATGAGATGAAGAGATTATTAAAAAATGTATGACTATTATGATGTCAGCTGTTATTGTAGCAGAACTTAGCCATACAACCATCTAAAAGTTTTATCAGCTCTGACAATATTTGAACTTATTCATGATCAGTATTCACAGCCAACCATTAGTTTACTTAGGTATCCAATAATTATAAATGTCAAACAAAACTGTTTTCTATCAAGCATGGCCTGATAAGGAAATACTGTTTACCTACTCCATTCAAAGAAGTTTGGATCACTTGACTTATTTTAGGTCACACTTTACTGTACCAGACTGAAAGCCTGGACAGGAGAATCAACCCACTGGGTGAAATTTGGTCCCAATACTGATGGCAGTAACATGCCTTTGAAGATCTGTTTGAAATGTGAAAGGTTAGACCTTTACAGAGGACAAGCTGGAGAATGCAGAAAAGCTGTAATACTGTGACTCAGTTGAGCACTTCCAGCTGAGGTGGGTTTCTCTGACACCCTTGCAGTGGCAGTGGACTTGTTCTGAAACTGAGACTGTGAGAAAGCTGCTCTCTTGACTGACATGTTCCTGTATAATGACTTTTTCAAACATTCTATGAAGCTTGCAGATCAGGCCTCAGCTAAGCAATGTTTTCTTAATTTCTTGTTTTCTGGCACCTGACTTCCTGCAAATGATAATACTGAATTTTTTTAGCGTTTGTGTTGTGTATTGTGGTATTTTGTGGGGAGGGTTTGTTTTCAATTTGCTGTTGGTTTTGTGGGGGGGATTTGTATTTATTTATTTGCTTTTTTGTTTAGTTTCATTTAAGAATACTGTACATTTCCACAACTCTTCATAAGACTTGTCTTTCTATGTGTATGGATGGAGCTCACCAGCACCCATGGGCATTTACACTGTGGTACCCTTTGGAATGACATATGAAAGGGTTCTGAAAACCATCTGATACCACGTGCACAGCCTGTGCTGAAACAACAAGCAAGTGGGTGACCCTTCTAGTGAGCCTTGATACAGCTGTGCATCCTCAGAAAAAGGTAGCTAGGAGGTTCTTTCCTCTGGTAGAAGAAAACATTGACTACTACTATTATTTTGTTTTACTTAAAGTGAGGGATTAGATCAATTTGGCAGCCATGCTAAGGATTTTCTGTGTGTTGTGGTAACAACTTAAAAAATTCAGGCTGTAAAATATCATTAAAATTGGGATTAATCAGGATTAACACCCATTGGGGGGTGGGGAATGCATTATTAAGTCTCCTTGTCTCCTTCACAGATTTCAGGGCTTTGTTTCACATGAAAATAAATACCTCATGGATTCCTGTACGTTTCAATAAATACATTATTATTGATCCAATATAGACATCCTTTTTACAAAAACAACATTGAAAATAAGTTTGTATTTATCAAAGCAGTACATCCTTGGGTTATTTTGGGTTTGTTTTTAATTTGCTTGTCCCCTGACCCTCTTGCTTATTTCCTCTGGCAATAGCTATTCCTAGACTATAAATGTGCTTCCAACACAGAGGAATTCTGCTGTTAACTATGATTTCAGAAGTGTAAATCTATGATAATAAATAGCCTAAAGTCAAGAAAGAATAGATGTTAAGCTTTTTTTTTCTCATGGCCAGTAGTAATAGCAGTTTGGTATAATATATACAAACTAGAGGAATATTTTTTGGTAAATATTCTTTTTTGATTTTCCTGTTTCCTAGTGACACAGTTGGAAGCAGGAAACTCTTTCTGAGTTTTGAGCTGCAGTAGTCCAAAGGATATCCTTGTCTCTCTCCACCTCTATAAATAAAGTGGGAGAACTTTTACCCTGCCTCTAAAAATCAGTATGTGTAGCTTTTAGGCTGTTTACAAGGAGAGTCAGAGCTGTTCATAACTATTTGATTTATTTGCAACTAATGAGAATTGAAGTATTAAACATCCAGTGTTATTTTCTGAGGCTTCTGACAAATATTAGGTCCCTCCCCAAACACACAAAAATGGAGTATGGGCATCTAATTGTTTACTTTATTTATATAATTCTAGCTGAAATGGAAGCATCACAAGAATATCAGATTTTGATTTAAAAGAGAAATCTTATTTTATAGTTGAACGATTTTTGAGCCTCTTTTTTTCCTCTTCCACTTGGTAAATTTTCCAGAATATATCATATTTAATGTAACTCAATATTTTTTTGGATAGAATGATCTGAAATAGCATTTCTTTACCTTGTTCAACAAAGCACAACAAAGTGTCTTTACAATAGTCTAATTTTGGTTTAAGCTTTCAGGGTTTTTTTTTGGTGTGTCCCCCTCCCCTCCCCCCTTGTTTGTTTGTTTGTTTTTGTTTCCCCCCGAGGTTTACATCTGCTTAAGCTCTCAAGGCAGTTTGCTACAAACTTGCACCAAAGTTACTGGAATTGTGTGGTTTCAAGGAGGAGCAGTATCAGCTTCTGTGTAGCTGCTTGAATATCAGGTTCCTGATTCCTGCAGGAAAATGTTGAAATGGTCAGAACAGCAATCATAAGAATGAGAAGAGGATGGAAAACTTACTGCAAAACCTCTAGAAGTTTAATCCATTTACTTCATCATCTTCAGGCTAAAGATTTTTTTTTCAATTGATAACAAGTATGTCTGCAGTTACGAACTAAGTAAATTCTCATGGAGATGAGATGCAGATTATATAGAAATGGCAGTAATTAAGATGATTTTAGTAAAGACTGCAGTAGATTTCCACCACCAAAAATCCATATCGAATTTGGATATCTATTTTTCTGAATGGCTATCTGTATTTTGTTTCTATTTTGGACACAATTCAGGAAACTCTCAGAGTTTCTCTTATGCAGAAGACCAGGTTGTCAGGACATCAGTGAAGTCCCTGATCACTAATAAGTGATTACTTGTTATGGCTGATTATTAATTCTGGCAAGATTTAGTAGGTGAAGGCCTGGCTATGCAAGTTCAGTGGAAATACTGTCACTAATTTAAATTATACCTAACTTAGAAATATTTTATTTGCCTGGGTGATTTAAATACTCAGTAGTAATTCTGGGTTATGAATTGGGATTGTAAATTATGATGGTATAGTCAGGAGATAAAAGCAGAGCTTTACTCATCTGTGAACAGGGAACCAGGAGGCTGCATTGAGCCTTGCTGGTTTACCAGCTGCACATGATCCAGAACATCCATCCAGTGCATTTGGGAGTGGGACAGTAGCACCAGCAGATGAAGACCTGATTTTTTGCAGTTTCTCTGGAAATCAAAAGCTTTTTTGTTACCTCAACATAGCAGCAACTCCCAAGCAGAGTGGAGCTGAGGTTACCACAGGCTGGAAATTTCTGCAGTCAGATTTTCCACCACTCTTCCCGTGGAGGTGTGACTGTAACTTTTCAGTCAGCATGGCCAGGTCTCTGGGTGCCTCAGCAGAGTGTAACTGCTGTGCCTGGGGGAATGAGGCTGGTGCTGCTCATTGGGCCAAACAGCAAGAGGTACAAGGGCACCTGCTGAGATAGGATGGAGGAACACACCTCTGAATCAGAGACCTCTCATTAGACCATGGACTTTGAGCTTCCTACCTGCAAGGAAGGCTGATTTCACTTCTGTCATCAAGATATGGCTGGAGACAGAGCAGGGATCAGAAAATCCACTTGCAGCCTCTTGAATGAAGGGACCTAATAGAGAGCAGAAAAATATCAAAGAAATAAATTAATATATTCACAAGGAATTTGTGTTCACAGACCAGTAATCATCCTAACCAAACAAAAACTGGGCAAAGAAAGGACACGTAGTCACTGTGTTTTTAACTATTCCCTCCCTGTTTTCTACCTGTTTCCCAGACACGCCAGGAGCAACACAAAAACTTCTATTCACTACTTCTTTGGACACCTCCACTGCCCCAGACAGACACATATACTCACTAATCATTATTTTCTACCTGAGAAATATTTTTTCTCAGGTAGGAAATAATGATATTTTTCATATATATGATAAAGGCCTGAGAATATTTTTATGACCTCTTCATCTGGGAAGAATAAGATTAATCTTTACAGACAAGACACACTTTGGTAGCCTCTTTTTGTCAGTACGGTATTGATTCACCATCTGACAGGCTGTCCCTAAATATTCTATCTGTATCTCTTTTTCCTTCACCTGGTACTTTTAACTATGGAGATACTCTACCCTGTCATGACAATGAAAGGCAGGAGAAGGAAGAGCTGGGAACCCTCACAGGAATGGAGGATGAGGGTTACCTACATCCTTTGTCTCTTTTAAAGTTGTTTTTTTTTTTTCCTTCCCCAAAAGATGAGAGAGTTCTTTGGTATAATTTGTTTTTAGTTTCTGAGCATGTTATGTGATGTGATGCTGCTCCTATCCTGCTTTGCAAGAACTGCAACCAACTCAGTTTGGGGTCCCTTGTGCCAGGCACATCTACTAAGAATGTTTTTGCCTAAGAATACTTAATTTCCAACAAAGGCAAATGGAATAAAGGAAACTTCTCAAACTAAAGTCCCTTCTCAAACTAGGAAACTGATTCAGTCGGATCAGTTCTTGAATCAGTTTCTCTCAAACATTGGTCACTGCTGTTGACTGAGAAAGTAGAACACTCCAGAAAAGGAGGTATATCAGGTATCATAAAAAGAACTTCTGGCATGTACACCTAGAATTGCAGATAATATTGCAGGAGGGTTAGAAGCATCTTTAATTAGTGCATTTCTATCCTTTTTCCCAGCACCTCGCCTAAGAGGCTTAGGCTCTGCAACGCTGTTAAAGTGATGGGCTTCCTGCAGTAAAATCCATGGTGCCAAGAAGGTTCCCTGAACATGGCTTTGTACCCCCAAAACAGAAAAGGTTGATCTGTGCTATGGAGCACAAAAGCCAGCTGATCAGAAAGACTGGAAAAAGTTGTGGTTTAACTTTTCTGTGGTATTTTGTACCCCTCTGCACGAGGTCTGTGACAAAATGCTTAAACATATGCAAAAAACCCCCAAACCTAAGCAAACAAAACCACAAATGGCAAAAAAGCAAACAAACTCAAAAAGCTTAAAGTTGTTAAAGCAATTAATTTTTGATGCAGAAGGTTTTTCATTTGCCTGTGGAAACAAAGCCCCACCTTTCACTGAACAGTCCAGCTATTTGTTTACATGGGAAATGAAGATGGCCTCTTGCATTGCTGCAGTGCTGCTGGGAAGAAAGAGCTAAGTTTGGCTGAGCTAAAGGCAGAAGAGCAGTTCAGTTCTCATTTCTCTGCCCTCAGCTGAAGGCAGAGCCTGGGAATGGGGAGATTTTTTCTTAAAGAGGGCTGGGAGATCACACTTGCTTTGTTTCAAGACTGTTGAATATATAACTACTCTGATAATATGTATACAATTTCCTTCTAGTCCTCTTTCTTCTTGCAGCAGAAGCAGCTATATCCCAAGCAAAAACAATGTTTCATCCTGTCAGATTTGGGTGGAAAGGGGAGGGGACGATAAAACATGAAAACAATTAAAATGTTTATTTTTAATAGTGTCTGGCAGTAGTCAGAGGTTTTAAAACTATAAATAAACAAAGGTCATAGTTAACAATGAGAAACATATGCCATACACATGTTTTTTAAAATGTAGATGAAGAAAATAGATAATGAATAGTATTATGTAGATGGCTCCTCACCAGAGTCTCATCAAAACTGCCATTGTAACATAGAACAATGTAAAATTCAGGTGTCTGTCCCTTGAGTTACCTCTGTTCTGATGCATTTAATGTAACCTTCCCCCTTTTATTTATTTGGGGACAGGACTTGCTGTGCCTGGAGAAGATGTGTACCTGGTGGGGCCAGGTCTTTGCACCAACCTGCAGCTGCTTTTAAAACCAGTGCAGGATCTAAAGAACCACTTGCATGCGGAAAGTGGGAAATTACATTTGGTGACTGACAAATGGTGAAGCTCTGGCCGAGAGGACAACCCTAGGTTTCTGATATTTGGTGGAAGAGGAGGGCAACTTGAGTGCCAGCCCAGACCAGGTGGCTAATCCAGCCATGGTGTGTGGTCAGCAGCCCTGCTCTGTTGCAGGACTGAGTGCAGGAATACGGCTCCAATTATCAGAGCTATTTATGTGCACTTGCTTTTGGCAGTCCTGCTTTGGAATGCTGCTTGTAAAAGGTTTCATACTTTTCTCTTAAGCTTCTTAAAGGGCCATTATGCATTCACAAAAATCCATATCCATCTGGTGAGGAATGTCTCCCAACTCAATTAAGACTGCATACACACCAATCGCCGCTACTCTGGAGTATGACTCTGTACTCCAATTGTGCCTCCATATTAAGAGAGGGGGTTAGGAAAGACTGGGAAAACAGTACATATTACAAGAAAAGCATAAAGAATAGTAGTTTGAGAAGGATTTTAAAAATAATTGTTTTCACAATAGGCTTTTTGGACATTGGCATTTCTGAGTTTTAAGGAAGCAGCAACATTCTCTGCTTTCAGGCCTGATACCGTAAGTAGGTGGGGCCTTTTAAAAGCACTGATACTTTCTTGAATCATTTCTGCTATGCTTAACAGCAATTAAGGTTTGCAAATACATATCCTTTTATTTTGTGTTCCTGTAATTCTACTATTTTAAAATGTTTTCTTTATTGACATTTGCTGCTGTTGCTGGGAATGGTACTTTGGTTACATAGCACTTCAATTTAACACTGATGGTTTTTCTTTCCAAAAGTACCAAGACAGATGACATAAATAGGCATGGTATCTCAGAAAACACGATGGCCACTAAGAATGCATGGGAAGTATAAAAGCAAAGTCCAGAATTACTGGCAAATCTAAAGACATTAGAAAGAGAGGGAAGAAGGCATCTACCTGGCAGAAGAGAAGGTCAGTTTCTAAAGCATTTTTAAGTTAGAGGAAGATGTGAGCTCTCCAAAGGATTTTAAAGGAAACAATATATAATAGTCAATGACACAATTTCAGGTGGTTTGAAGTGGGAAATGAAATTAAAGTGGGAATAAGGAGACAGAAAATAATAGATGCAACTTTCTGCTTGTAAGGCAACAGGGACAGAAATTCGTTTTTACAGATAATAATCCTTCTACTGCAGGATTATTGATATTAGCAGAATATTGCACAGCTGTCAGTGATAATTCAATTTGTTGGCTCTTCATGTTAGTATTTCTACCAATGGACTTTCTGTCTTGGCCACAAAATACGATTTCACTTAAATCCTCTGCAAAATTAGTTCAAGCCACAGTATGGTTTATCTTTTAAATCAGTGTTAATGTATGAAAAAAGCTCTCGTTTAGTATTTGGAATTTTTTTCCCTGTCTTTTCAATTGCCCATTTAAATACAAGTTAGTAAGTAATTAAAATCACTAGCTATTCATGGAACCTTCTCTATCAGGCTACTGTTGGCATTCTGACTGGATTCCACATAAGTGAGTGATAGGGATGAAATGGAGCAACATTTGACTATTTTGAGCATTTATTGTCTAATGAGATTCTTATTTTAATCATTGTCTTTCAGATTATAAATCGCTGTTTTCCTTTCTTTGCTACAAGGGAATAAACTCACAAGCAATGAAATATGGGTTAGGTTAATATGTCCTTTTAATTCACTGCACGAATGATGGCACATAACCTGTCAGCTCCCTGGAAATCCTCACCATTAAGTTGATTAATAAGGGAAATAATAAAGCAATAACTACTTTTATTTTGCCCCATTCATATATTGTCACAAGATGGTAGAGTCATGCAGAAAAACACATTGATAAACTGGTTTTACCTTGTTGGAGCATCAGTAAGATTGCTGGGGAGCTGCAGCACCTGAGTTATAAAGGAGAGAGCAGGGTTTGTTCTGCCTGGAGAAGAGGAGGCAAAGGGAGGATCTTAATGCTGTATTCAATTATCTCATGGGTAGTTGAAGAGCAGATGGCAAAGATAAACTTATTTTTTCAGAGGTACACAGCAAAAGAAGAGGGAATAGATACAATCTGCAGCAAGGGAAATACATTTACTCTCTAAGAGCAAAGGGAAAAACAGCACTTTGCAGCAAGGATGGCCAAACTAAAGGGAAATCCTCTTCAGTGCAATGATTCAAAATACCACTGGACAAGCCCTGGGCAACCAAATGTACTTTTGAAGCTGTTTTATTTGGAACTTGGACCAGGTGATGTCCAGAGATTCTGTCAGAAATCATCCTGGCATTATCTGACCACGTTACAACCTTAAACTCCATTAATAACTACTATAAAGTGTATTTAAAGTCCATTAATGAAGTTACAGAACCATACAGTCATAGAAGGGTTAGGCTTGGAAAGGGCTTTAAAGATCATTTGGATCTAACCCCTCTGTCATGGGCACAAGTACACGTTGAGTTTTGCTGTTTATATCTGACCCTTGCCATCTTCTGACTTTAGAATGTCTGCTTGCCATATTATCTTGTCTGCAGTAAAGAGAGTGGCTAATCTGACACCTATAAAAGCATAAAGGAGGATATTAACAGATCTTCATAATTCAGGAAGGTGTGGAAAAGACTCATCTGACCTTCTTAATGCAAGGAGATGAAAGAGAGAAAAAATATTTTTCTATGATAGGAAAATAAAATTTGATGTATCTGTCTACCTGAAAAAATAATCTGTTTTCAGGGTGCTACATTTTTCTTTTTCTCTCCCTTTTTCTCTGATGCAAGGCACGCTGGTAAATCAGTCAGAATTCTCATGTGTCTTAGGAATGAAAAACACTGAGAAGCACTGGCATGTGTTCATCAACATCCAAAAATATGTCCCCCCAGTGTATCTTGGAACCACGTGTGTGAGAATGAGGGTGGCTCTCCTGAAAGCCCTGCATTCCTGCAGGAGTAGATGCCATGCTCTGTGGGACAGAAGGCAGCTGCCATCCCTCCTGCACTTTCTGCTCTGACTTCTGCAGGACAGCGTTTCAGTTTTCAGTTCAGTTTTGCAGTCTGAACCTTGCCCCTTGTGAGACCTCAGAAGGTACAAAGTTAAAAAAAAGCTGCTTCTCCTTTGGCTGACCATTCAAAAGCATTTTTATTCTGCTACTGCACAAGTAAATGAAACAACATGAAGAGATGAAGGCTAGAACATTAAAATGTATGTGCCATCAACAATATTTCTGAACAGTGTCAATATTTTCTCTGAAGCAGCTGAGGGACTTGGCAACAGCTGGAGTTGTATTTGGTGGTCATCAGAAATTTACAGTGACATACACTCCTTTGTAGGTATGATTTTTCTGGGGGAAGGGGACTTTGTATTATTCGGCAATAACCCTGCAGTATTCATTGGAGGAAAATTTGGCTCAGTATTGAGAAATATCAAACACTTGAGGTTTTTTCCCTTCAAATATCATTTATTTCCCTGTTGGTATTTTTGTGATAATTATTCCACACCCCACTGTTAGCTTATTATTATTTGTTTATGATTTCAGGGCAACAGTCTTAGTTTTGACCAGAATTTTACATTGGTCTCTGCTAAGAGCAAATAAAACCACATTTTTTAATCAGAGGTGTTTAATTTCAAGAACTTCCTTATTTCAATGAATAATTCAGTACAACATTTTGGAAACCTGGTGCCCTGTGAGGACTCAGTGCTCAAACCCCTTTTGATTTTAGATATTATATATACATGTGAATATGCTGAAGAAATGTAAGCAGTAGGGAAGCAATGCAATGATATTTGAAGGTTTCTTACATTATAATTTCTTAATATAAAACCAGTACAGAGGTGTTTCTGATTGTGCTGATGCAGAATAGCAGATATGGAAATCCTGTTTTGTCAGTTCTTTCTAACAGAGCATTGTTCCCTCAGTATATGATTCCCTGCTCTAATTATTCCAGTCCTGAATGACTCAGTTTCCACATTTCCTTTCAGTCTGTTAAATAACATCAGGATGGTTTTGCTGAGAGTCTGTTTCTGCACTCAGTTTTATCCAGTTATCCTGGTGATTGGTAGCAAACCTGAACAACTTTGTTTCTGTTGTTCTGTTCTCAGAGTTTTGATATCACTAGTGCCTTACATGAGTCTATTTATGGACCAGAATTATCTCACCTCTAATACTGATGTATTACTGGTTATTATGTGTGAAGGTAAAAATCCTTGGGTCCTTTCTACATGATTGTTGTACTGCATGTTTTTATCCATTTGTCTTTCCTCTATCACCTTTCAAATAATATCTTTTTATAGGATTCCAAGAATCCCAGTGGAAACATGCTCTGGATTGTTTTTCTCTCAGTTATTTTTCCTATCTTTTTTCTACATCAAATGATTTCTTGGTTTGTGTTTTTAATCATTCTATAGCAAAGAGTTTACAGACATTTGTGCTGTACTGATGTGATGAGTAGCATGAGATACAGTCACATGGAATAAAAGTGCTGGGATACTGAGGTGATGGAGGAAATTGAGTAAATGATGCATTGTTTTACTACTATCAGTAAAGAGTCAATGTTCAAGGAATTAGGGGGCTGATAGAATGCCAACTTCTGGATAAGAAACGAAACAAAAGCCATGACCAAAACCTGTTTGTGGTTATTCAAGTTTCCATGGCTTTCTTCCAATACTAACATGCAATTTTGAAATCCTGACAAAATTCAAATTCCCTTATTTACATTCTGCCTCCCCATATTTCCTATTATTGTATAACACATTCTTGTTACTTAATTGCTGTGTAATGTCCTGTGATGCTGAGCAGGTGCTCATGCTGTTTTCTGCTTGGGAACGTGATCTAAATGAAATGTAAACCTGTAGTTCAGTGAATCACCTGTATCTCTAACCTTTGATTCCTTTTTATGTTGTTCATATTCATTCAGGCTAATATTATTCTAGCAATATATTCCTAAATTAATTTACATTCTCTTTTAACACTTACACATTTTGCCACAGGACAAAATTTGTCTCAATGTAATAAGGTCATGGTGTGTGGATACACAGACAGACGTACCAAAAAAGCTTCAAGCTTCTGATGCTTGGAAATAAAAATATAAATAAAACAGGCACATTTAGTAATTTTCTTACTTTCTTGATCTAAAGAAATGTATCCCTCAGTTCTATGATTTAATCAAATAATTAAAACATGAATTTAACTAATAAATGTTAAATAAATGTTAAAATTAGAATTTTTTCATGTTTCAAGTGAATCTCTAGTCTTGTTTCTGTCAGCCAGAAACTTCATGTAATCAGAACTTGGCATTTTAGGAATTCTTAAGTGTTTCTTAAGATCCCGTGTTTGGCTTTGTGTGAAAAAGTACACCAGCACATTTTGATTTCTGACCAAACCAAGAGAGAAAACTTTAAGGAGAGATATCCTAAAGTGTGTCCTTTCAATATATGTGGACAGTAACTTTGAGCTAGATTTAGAAAGTTTTAGGGAAAATTGAAGGGTATAAGTTGAAATATGAATTAGAATAATTTCTCCATTCTATTTAACAGCACAGACACCTAAATTCTCCAAGTATCTTTGGCTTCACAATAAACCCATAATTCTCTCTTTGCACACACCAACCCCCAGCTAAGGAGCTCATGACCTATCCCATGCTATCTGCTCTGTAAGTGTCCAAAGGTCCCCAAGCTGTAGGCACACAGCTTGTCTAAAACTGGCACTCTGGAACCCAAACACAGTGAAATGTTGGCTGCTTTACAAATCAAAGTGCCACAAGTGCCTTCTTACAAGGCAGTCTGGGATTGTAATGCTGGCCTAAGAGACGGGCAATTTAGTTGTTGTGTATCAGGAGTGGGTGGAAGTTGCATCTTTCACAGTCTGGAAAATGACTAGCTACTGCCAGCACTGAGTGTTCTGCTGTGCTGGCTGGTGACAACAGAAGCAGCACTGAGCTCCCTAGGTGCTCAGGTCCTTTTTTAATTGACTGGGCAACTGTTTAGACTGTGAGATCTCGGGGCAGGAACCATCACCTGTGCTTTTAAGCATCATAAAATTTTGACCTTCTTGATATTTGTCGATGTCAGTAAGGAAAAGTGAAGATGGCTGAACCTTTTGTATTTATGTATAACAAAACAAGAAAAAAGATATATTAGGAAGTGGAGGGGAGTTTCCTCTTATTTTTTGGCTCTAATGTTTTGAATAATTCCTTTTCTACCTTTACCCTAGAACTTGATAGATGGCTTCAATGTGACTGTAAACTTTCTTAATCCCTAATGAAACAGTATTTTAAAAAACCTTTCAGCATCAGTGAGGAAAAAACGTTAAAATTCTGCTAGCATATGTTGAAGGGCTGAGTTTGACTGGAAAATTCAATTTCTTATCAGCAAGGTTAACACTGAACAAAATCTATGCTACCATCTTAATAAATGTGTATTCTTCACCTTCACTTTCAAAAACAGTGTGGATGAGACCGAATTTTTCAAAGCTAAAAGAGCATTTTCAAAATTAAATACATTGGCTTTCTTTATGATAAATAACATCATGCAACCATAGAAATGTTGAGTGGTCTCATGAAATACAATCCATTTTGCTGCTTGCCAGTAAGCCTTACACAACATCGCTTTTAAAAATAAAAGAGCAGAGGTTGAAATATTTATGATTCTTTAAATCAACAACTGTGCAGAAAAAGATTGTTTCTGAAAAATTTCCTATTAGCCTTGAATTTCACAAGGGCACTACCCCTTCTATCACTTATTAATACTATAGTGCCTACAGGCTCCAATTAGATATTAGAACACAGCGGTAACAGGCACTGTAAATGTGCAAGACAAATCTTCCCTGAGGGGCTATAATACAATATTATTTTATAAACCCCAAGTAATTTCTTAAAATAGCTTTATAGTTAAGGCAGACTATTACTAACTTTGGCCTAGATCCTGCAATGAAAATGTGTGTTGTGGCTCTCCATCCAGGAAGCAAAGGCAAGGAACCTGCTCTTTTAGTAAAAGGCCATTAAAAATGGAAGCTGATGGTACAACGTGGAATTTTTTTTTTTTTTTGTTCACCTTCAGCAAAAAAGCCCCAACAGCTTAGCTTGCAGTTGGTGCTCAGAATCTACCCTAGAAGTTACTAGTCAGATCACAAGACACTACTGAGAGTGCTCCAAAGCCAACGAGTGCCATTAATGACAGAGAAATACAAGTAGAAAAGAAACGTGCTCCTTGTCCTGGATGATGAGGTGTCTTTGACCACTGATCAAACGTTTGCTTTAGGTCATGTTCACAGCACTATCTGAGGTGTCCGAAGCCAGCTCTAACTCCACGGACCCCTCCCGGTGGCAGCGGCTGGACTGTCCTGTCTCTCGGTCTACACTGACCCTTGCCCGTGTCCCGAAGCTCCTTTCCCACAGCCATAGGTGCAAACGGCATTTAGCACACAAGCTTCTCAAGAGCGCTAGCAAAGGTGCCTATTTTCAAAACTCGATTCCCGACCCACACAATGTTTCCAGCTGCCGATTTCCTGCCCCGTGCCGGGGCTGGCCGCGCCTCTTCGCTCGGCGGCGCGTCCTTGGCGCATCCGTCCGGGTTCCCCCGGAGCGCGGACCCCGCAGCGGGCTGGCAGCGCCGCCGGGCACCGAGCGCAGGCAGCGGCGCTCCGGGCGCTCCGGGGCTGCGGCTGCCGGACCCGGGGAGGGGGGCGCGCCCGGTGAGCGCGGCGGGCGGGGGGGGGGGGGGCCCGCTGAGCGCCGCGGGGTCCGCCCAGCGCCGCGGCGGCACGGGCTGCGGCAGGAAAGGAGCGGCGGCTCCTCGCAGAAAGGAGGAGGAGGAAGGGGGGTCCCTCGGAGCGGAGCGGAGCCGGCCGCAGCGAGAGAGGCGGGGCGGGGTGGGCGCAGGAGGCGTGGAGGGGCCCGCGGAGCGGCGCGGACGGGCGCGTGCCATGCGCGGCGCGGCAGCCGGCGGCTCCCGCTCGCTGGCTCAGCATGCGCGGGCTGTGCCCCCGCCTCTGCCTGCTGGCCGCCGCGCTGGGGCTCTGCGGGGGCAGCAGGAACTGCCCCGACCTCATCGTGGACCGCTGCCTCTGCGCCGCCGAGCGCGCCAAGGGGCCCGGCCGCCCGGCCCTCCGCATCAAAGTGGTCTGCACCGGCGGAGACTTGGTGGAAACTTTGCAGCCCGCCGTGCTGCCCAACCGCACCGTGTCCCTGTGAGTACGGCCCGCGGGGCAGCGCGCACCTGGCGCGGGCAGGGGGTGCCCCGGGGGAGACGCGCGGCTCCAGGGGACCCCGCGCCCCGCCGCTCCGGAGCCCGCAGAACCGCTCCGTGCGCGTCCCTGACCCTGCTTTTAGAAAGTCTGGTTTGTTTTCTTTTCTTTTTTTTTTTTTTTTTTTTTTTTTTTCGTGCTCAGTTGGGAAACTCCTGCTGGCGTTTGGGTCGAGCTGGGTGAGCTGGGCTTTCCCTGGGTAAATTGCACGCTGCTGCGGGGCGGCGGGTTGGGAAGTGTCAGTGGTAGCAGGACTGATGGAGCTCTCGTGTACCTCCCTGCCAGCAACGGGACGGGCTCGCACTGTCCGGGCAATAAATGAATGGTATCGGTAGGCTGAACTGCCTTCTGCAGTCCGTGTCATTAACTGGTTCTCCCTTTCTCTCTCGTCACCTCTAAATAAAGTTTGGAATTTGATGTCTCCTTTTTAAAGATGAGTTTCTGTACAACCATATGAAACTCCAAGATCTCCAATATCGTTCAGAATTGTCTGATAATTTAAAATTACTCAGGATATGGTGTTCACTTTTTGTAGTAGTAGTATTTGTTTGTTTGTTGGTTTGTTTTTAACTAGGAATTAGGTTATGATACTTTGTTGCCTGTTGCATATAGCTAAACTTGAATAAATAGTATGTTGTAAGTAAGGTAGAAGAACTTTCTGTGATTGTATCCTCAAGTACAGCTGAAAGTACTGTCCCTGTAATGCATCCAAGCAGTAACAGCTCTGTGACATTTACCCTTTAGATCATACACATATCAACAGATCTTTTACTGTCGAGTTTAGTTCTGTTGACAGTTCCTGCTATGAACATCTCCACTGTTCAGTGCATTTTCTTTAAGTCAACACTTTCAGGAGGCAACTGGTAAAGATAGTAATTTATAACATCTGGGGAGCTTGTGCTTGTAAATGTACAGATGTGCTGTGTATGCTCTAGTTCAGTTTTAGCTATAACTGTTGAGTGATTTGATGCTGATTATCTGAATGCTGATTATTTATTTAGGAGACTTCTGCTTCTATACAAGATAGAATAATTGCACTTCCTCCTAAATTTTAATGGGCTGGCTTAGAGTATTACATTACTTACCAACATAAGTTTTAACCTCAGTGATAAATCCACTGCTAGTTCTTTAGTTTGTATAACTGGCTATGTAGTTAGAGGTGGTAGTCACCAGAGTTATTAAATGTTGATGTCTCGGGGAGGCAGGAACTACTTTTTCCTCCCGGTTAAAGAGCTACAGAAACTCTCACACTCAGCATGTCTGCAAAGGTTTTTCCTCTTAAACATAGACTCACAGAGTCTTATTTAGGTTTTTAAGAAACTTTTGCTGAGGTAAGTACCAGTCAATGAATCCAGCTGACCATGAGATCAACAGAAGTATGTATTCACTGCAGTGAAAAGAAATTGAATTGGAAACAGAAGTGAGGAAAGATGAACAGTGGAGGTGGTGTGTTTGAAGTGGTAGGTGGGAGGATTTGCTTCCTTATACATATGATTTAAGGCATCAGTAGCCAACTTGATCCTATCACCCTAAACACATTCATTTCAGGTAACGTTTGCTCAAAACTCATTACAAAGGTACTGTGCTAGTTTTTTTAAACTTAATCACAAATACCTATTGACCTGAGAGCTGATTAGTAGGCCCTAGTTGATATAAAATACAGAGTTTTTTTGTTGGTTGTTTTTTTTTTTTTTTTGTATTTTACATGGACAAGTACAGTACCATGTATCACATAAACTTACCCCTTTTCCTCTTACAGTCTCTCTTGTCATTTTTGAGAAGTGTTTGGGTTATTGTTGTTTTTGTTTTATTTTTTTTTCTCTCCCAGAAGTAAGTTTAAGGCTAAATATTGTAGGAAAAAAATTTAAAATCTGTGTTAGTAGTTTTCAGTAGCTGGAATATACAGGTGACAATTTGATTGAATATGTCAAAGATTTTCCAGGTGAAACTGGATTTTATGAATTAAGTTACACTTGTGGGATTTGCCAGTTGTAGAAAATAATGATAATGAACTCAAGTATTAGTGCTCCTACATTTGTTTTTGTAGCTGTATAGGACAGGCAGGCAGTAGAGAATATTCTGGTAGATGCTTCCTGCTTCCATTCAGTTTTATGGGCCCACAGAGAGAATGGGAGCTTTAACATATGGAACATAACCTTTTGGATTGCTTTAACAATTAAGAAATATAGAGGTGAATAAAAGAATATACATTCAGATGCAGTAGCACTGTAATGAAGCAATGTAATAAACATTTTGGGGGGTTTGGGGCAGATTATTCATTATATAGGGATGCTGGTTCCCTAGTGCTGTGATCTTTTGGAAGGGAAGATCAAAGCCAACTCTGGTAACTGCTCTGCAGAGATGGAAGTGAATTACCTCCATTTTATCTCTTAAGCCATTAAGAGACAAAGCTGTAGATGTGTAACATCTCATTTACATGCTCAGTAAAGTTACTTATCAGCAAATTTAGAAGTTATGATTTGGTAGCTTAACTGAAGCTTGGGTTTGGTATCTTAGGTTCTTTCACCTGAGTGACTGTGGGCCTTGTCTGAGTTTGATAGCTTAGGCTCCATGGTATATGTATGTACTGAGCTATTGCTGCTAGAAATACTTCTGACACAATCACACACAGTGACTACAAACTAGTGTGAAGTCACTGAAGAAATGCTTATTCTTGACATGTTTGGACCAATTATTTCCAGCTTATGAGGTGGGGAAGTCTGCAGGGTTTCTTTGAAATCTTATGAACACTAGAGCTATTCAGTACTGTCTGAATGCTCATGATGATAAACAATCACACTAGAAATAAAATATAAGCTGATAAAGCACCTATTCTCTCCTTTTTATTTTATATTAAAACCCAAAACAAACAAAAAACCTCCTTGTTCTGGACTCCGTTTCACTGTCTTTATTTAGTATTTTACTGCTTTGGAAACAGGATTCATGTGTTTGATGTGGATCAGAAGAAAAAACTTAGCTGTAGCTTCACGAAGTGTGTGCACATATCTTGTTAAAAGGGATTCTGGTCCTTATGGATTTGCAACATGCATCTCTTGCTTTGTATTTTGGGATGGGGTGAAGAAAGGGAATTACTTCTTTTTTTTTTTTTTTTTTTTCCATGAAGAATACAGCTGTTGAATCACTAATTCATGGGATCTACTCTCACCATTTCACTCTCAGTAGGCACTGAAGTGTAGACCCAACAAGGAGGAGTCATATCACTTCAGGATAATGTAGTTTTCTCATTTTAGACTCTGTGGTTGAATACTTGGGAATTCTTGTACGAAACCAATATTTTACATTTTTTTTTTCATCAGTGCGATTGGGTTGTTGGTAGTCTAGGGAATAAGACTGCTTGCAATCTTCTACCTCTTCTATGTTGACAGAAAAATTAGTTGTAAACTTTTTGACTGAGTTGCTGAAATTTGGGCTATGTGGAGAAGTTTTGCTGCTTTTTATAATGTGAAACTTCTACAGTTTGAAATTTCAGGAATTAGCAGATTGGATTCTCTACGGGACAGTATATTGGTAGGTTACTTACGTACTTAGTTCTTTCATGTCAAGTGGTATTAAAAGCTTTTTGTTTTTAATCTTGGAAGTTCTCAGTTCAATATGTGTCTTGGTATCACTGGGCAGAATACACTTTGAAGTTATAAATGCCATCAGTTTCTGATAGTAGCATCATGGTTTTTTTTCCTCCATCAAATCAAAAGAAGGTCTAAGATTTATACCAATGATTGATATTTTTTACAAATTTTACCCACAGGTACACCTATTGAAAGGTGTAATTTTAAGCTGTCATAGTAGAAATGAAGAAAATTTATAGTAGTGCATGGCTTGTATGAATTCTTTATCATACAGGATTCTTCATACTTTTTATGTCTAAGCCTTTCTTCTGACTTCGCGTTGGAGGTTGTATCAAATTCCTCAGATTCTCAATTTCAGAGTAAGGCTACATGACTCCAATGGTGATCCATAGCCATAATACATATGAAGGGTGTTCATCTTCAAAGCACTTCACAAACATTAAATAGTCTTCTGAAAGCAGCATTGCCCCACTTTTCTTTGTCCCAAAATTACTTTTATGTCACATTCATTTATATCACGTCCACTGGAATTTCTTCAGAGTTATTATGTTATTGTGGTTTTTTCATGTCCAGTCTGGTCTTTCACATGCCTATATTCAGTTTAGGATATATCAATATGGTTTATTTGATACAAGCATCTTGTTTTAAAAATAGATCACAAAAATGTTATGTCCCAAAGAGTTCAGCATTGAAGCTAGCCAAAGCAAACAAAGAGTTGAAGAAAGACTGAACAGAAAATATTATTCAGTAGTTTTATTTCCACGTCTTAAAACTCACATATTCTTCTTTATTGATTTGAGGCCTAACATAGCATTGCTAATTTGTAAATTTGTAATAAATTAAAGAGTTAGGGTGATTCTTGTTATAAAGGTTTTTTGCAAACTTTTTCACCTTGGTTAGCTTACTGTGTTCACTCAAAGTGACAGGAAAAAAAAGAATAAGAAACAGGTTTCCTGCTCCATTATTTATATGTATATACATATTTATACATGCTTTCTCTGAAACTCTTAAATAAAGAAGAAGGAAAAAACAGTTTGTGGAAGAAACTGCTTATAGGGAAGCCTACATAAAATACACCAAAGACTTGGAAGGTCTGGGACAGATGGTTGGGGAGAGAAAAGTATGGAGAAGATAAAGGTTCTAGTGATGAAAATTCTTCAAATATTCCTCAAATATTTGTCTAATACTCATATATATTTATCTAGAGTGGCCATAACATTTTTTTATTGTTGTTTTTTTTTTCCAACAAGGATACACCTGCACCTGAAAAGTACAAGAAGTGTGACCGTTTCCAAATAATGGCTTCTTTGGATGAAACTGATGCATTGGCATAATTGGAAATTGTATCCCGAGAGGAGTGTGAAAAAAAAATCTACTATGGAAAATAGAACTCTCATAGCAAATAATGTTCAAAATACAATAAATGCTCCTTTAATAGTTACCATATACCGTAACGTTTTAAAGGTGTATGAGTCATCCTGAGGTTTCTTTCTCTATTATTGTTAAACTGTAAAGGCCATGAGTTAAAACAGTCCCATATATCCTCCTGATGCTCTTACGTCCTTGAGTATAACTTTTTTTGAGGAAAGCAGTTTGTGTAAGAGAATGGGATAAGAATATCTGGAAACAGATAAAATTATTTCACAGTATTGAACAGTTCATTAATTTGGTAATTTAATGTAGAAGTCAAGTCCTATTTTTATCACATGCTAGAAAATTTGCAGGATTGTGATCTTTCACTTAGTGAAACTAAGTGATCTTTCACTTAGTTTCATTCCAGAGGTAAAAATGAACTGGTGAGGTTAGCCAGGGGGAGAGCAATGCATGTGGGAAGGGAGTTTTATCAGATATGTCTATATGATCTGATACCTATTGAGAAGTCCTAAATGAAGCTGGGGTTTTATGATACGGTATAATTTGTCATTTGTCTGGTACTGACTTTGTTTGCCTTAAACAGGAAGAGATTTAGTATATCTTCTTGGCTCTCTTATTTTTATTTTTTTTTGGTATTTTGGCCTAATATTCATAGAATCTATTTAATTTTAATGATCTAAAGATGTGTGCAACAGAAATTTGTTTCTGAAGTGTATATATTTGCATCTCTTGTAGTGAATTGGTTCCAGGTGATTTATGTATATGGCATCTGCCTTTATATGAAGCTGCATAAGTTGCTGGCCCTTGGGACCAAAGTACAGTCATCCCTTAAAATGGATTGTTCTGAAAAGATTTGAAAATGTGATGCTTTTTTGTTTCTGAGGTTTTTTTTTAACGCATTTTGGAACATTTCTCAAAGTGTATTTTTCTTTCTTTGTCCCCCTTTAAATATTCTGACGGTATAATAAAATACGAGGTGAGGTGAAGAGTAGTGAGTGGTGGAGTGGTTAGGAAAGAGGTGAAGGGGGAAGGTCCAGAAAGAAGGGGTCCAAAACTTATTAAAAGGAAACTCCAAAGGTTTAAAGTTTTATAGATGTTGTCCTTTTTTTGCATCCTCAGTGTCTTCAAATCACAAATTTTTAAATGTTGGATGCCTTATAACAACAGAATCACATTAACCCCTGTAGTGCTAGAAGCCCATTTATTACTTTGCTGTTAAAACAGACCTAGAAACTTTCTGGGCAGAAATAGTCAAAGAAAAACTATGTTTATGTACAAAGTTTCTCCCTATTTGAGGCCCTCTGTCATCACAAATTTTGCTCCTGTTGGATTCAGCCATGTTCCAGCTTACCCATACCTGCTTTCCTCAGTGATGTCTTTTACCTTTAATATAGAGCTGGCATAACTCTGAAAGTTAAAGGGCAGAGTACCTTTACCAAGGCAGAACTTCTGCTCTAGAAGCCAAGAGGAAACACACCTTTGTGTATCTGCACCTTTACACCCTTTGTTCATGCACACCTTAGAGCCAGGGCTTTTGCCAGCTTGGTTTTCAGTACTCAATAATATTGATGCATGCTTTCAAGAATTGCTATTCATGCCATTTGACTTAGATTTTTGTGGAAAAATAGCCTATTGATTTTAAACTTCCTCCCTTTCCATGTTCCTAATAGAATATCCAAACCCTCACAGCAATAAAAGCCTACAAACCATGAAAAGGTTGGGTATGTATGTACCAGTCAACTGTGATTATTTTCTATCAGTTACAAGTTTGCTGTCTAGTTCGAGACTTGTCAAATATAATTTGGCTAAACCCTCTGTATTATCTATAATATTAACATTTTTTCATCTACTTTAGCAATTATGTAATACAGGGAAAACAGTTAAGGCTTTGTTCTTATTTTTGTGGCAACATGCCATTCTTCACCCTTCTCTTAAAATCAGTTCCAACTGTGCTTTCATGCCTGGGACTGATTTGAGACTATTCTGAAGGTATGGTTTGTCATGAAAGCTCTTATTTTGCAGTTTCTGTTACAGTCTTGCCGAGTCGTTGACAGTTTCTTTTCTGTACTTAGTTGGATATCATCTTATCTGAACAGCAGTTTGTCAAATGCATAAACAGTTCTGCCACTAACAAAAACGCACAGGGGTTTTTGGGTGTTATGCTCACAGACCTTGAGTCTGCAAAAATCTGAGATTGATTCCTAGGTCATATGGAATCTGGATATGCTGATAGGTGTGCATAAGTAAGCAAATTCCTTTAAACTTGTATTTTAAGCTTGCCTTTGCTGAGTGGCTATTCATCAAAACTCGTGAGGATGGAAGGACACTGGGCTGTGTTTTCAGCATTTCTGCTGTAGGCTTGGTGCAACACACAATGAGGTTTAATGGATTTTCTATGTTATTAAGGTATCATTATGGCTTTCAAGTAACCTGGTAAGTCAGGGTCTCTAAATTATGAACATTTATGATTGTCCTTGTTTATTGAAGAATTAATAGGAATCAAGATGATGTCTCTTCATAAAACCTTTCTCTTTGTGTTGTGAGATTGCTTGTCCCAGAGAACTCATGTTTTATAATCAAAAGTATTAATTGCAAAGGTAAAGGTTTTATGTGTACTATGACTTAAGAAAAGGAAAAACAGCATCATAGAATGGAAAGTAAGGTTAAACCCAATAACAACAAAATCAAGCCTGGAAAATGTGAAGAAAAACATAATGCAAAAATTGAATTATTGTATAGTCTTAGTGCCCTGGCAACATTTATTTTTATATTTGCATTAGAAATTAATGTCCATGGTACCAGTTTCTTTGAGAGAGGAGGGGTGGAAGGAGATCATAATCTGTTTGTGAGCAACTTTATTACCAGATTAGGTTTTATAGAATTTTCACAGGAAGTATACTGAAATGATAGGAAAGATTTCTCTAATGGAATGTGTTGGCACAATCTGGCACAACAGGAAATCTACAAGCATTTATGAGAGAGGGAGAAGCAAAGCAAACGTATTACCAATTTTGAGGAATAAAATTTGCCAGCACTCCCAATTCCTGTGAACTCCTAAGTCATGAATTTTTATACATTAACGTGTTCTATCTGGGGAATTTTGCACTAAGAAAAATGCTTAGTTGTCTGTCTTCCATGGACTATCCTCTTTACTTTGTCGCATCCGACGCATTCCCAGAATCTTTCAATTCTACACTTTCCTTTTAAACTCCTATTATTGTTGATACTTCTGCCTGTTTTTTCTTCTCATCTGCATCTTGTTTTTGTTCACTGTTTATATGAATTGCAGACTGCCAGTGCATTTCTAAAAAAGTGAAGAACCTGTCTCCCTTCTCACCAGCTCTGCTCCTGGTCCTCTGCTGTGCTCCACTTCCGTGCCAGCCACTGCACTTTCACTGCTGTGTGCTGCAGGTTCTGCTTTCAGCTCACGGTCTCCACCACTTCTTTAGTCTTGCATGACTTACCAGTTTCTTTTGCTTTTCTGAAACCCTCTATTACATCTTCCCTCATCACCTTTGATCCTTGACTCATTTTACCCATCTCTTCTGAACTCGCTGAGTGGAACTGAAATAAGCGAGGACACAAGTCCTTAGAGAGATCTGAATTAAGTCCTGGAGTTCAGCCGTGCCTGGAATTGGGGCCAGGCAGATGGAGTTGATCCTATTACACAACTTAGAAACAAGAAAAATCTTTTGAATCTCTAACTCTCCCTCCTTAGAGCTTATCATTAAAACTGCAGCTAGTGGAGCAGAGAGGTCTGAATGGGGTTGTGTCAAGCAGTGATTTTATATTGACCCACCAGACATGCCACTGATGATCAGAGGGAACAGCCACAATGATCAAAGTTGTTTTCCATCCTCAGCACTGCGTATTGTTTAGAGGGGAAAAGTCTAATTTCCAGTTTTTTCTACACCTTTGTGGCAAGATTCAAACAGTATTGCAATTGCCCATGAAAAACTGTGAAATGTGTGTAACAAATAATTAGAGTGGTAAAGATGAAATCTTAATGTTCGCTGTTACCCTCCATGCAGTTCTTGAGCCATAAAAGTAAAGTTTACTTCAGTAAATCTAAGCTTAAGGGGCTGTATTCATTTCTTCTGTGATACAGCTAGTAATATTCACATAATTATCATAAATCTTTATATTAAATTAGATCAGGTTAATGAAATGTTCTCTGCTATGGCTGAGAAATATGGCTATTTGTCAACTGAGGTAACAGTTGACAAATATGTGCTAATTTTGGAAAAGACACATTTTTATATCCATACTACACAGGGGAGGCAGAGTTGTCATTAGAGTTTTGTTTTCCTGGAGTCCTGGATGCAGTCATACAACATCTCACCTATGGCAAGGTGATAAAGGGAGAATAGCAAAATTTGGTCACATTATGCTTCAAGTAACTCTTCAAACTACGATATTACAACTTTCAAAAGAATTTGGATTATGTGGTGCTTAGAAAACAGAGTCAAGCTGTCAAGCTGTGGGAGTTATGACACCAGATATTCAGGTCCCTGTTAAACTGCTGGTGCGTGTGAGAAATAATATCTGTGCTTTGTTTCTTTATCTATGTTTGGTAAGCAATAGGCTCTTGGAAAGTTAATCTGCTCTTTGCCTGGGCTATATCATATAAAGAGTCTTGTGGAGGGAAGTTCAATAATTCCTCTAATGTTGGGAGACTGGTAAGAATATTAAGTCTGTCCAGTGGGAGCAGTAAGACATCAGTTGTGGTTTTACGGGTTCTTTTTCTGTGAATCATGCTTTCCTTTCTTTAGCATCCGTGCTGGTAGGGTCACATAAAGGTTTTACAGTTTGAGGACCTGTTTTTTGTGGCCCCCAAGTACACCTGAGGAAGAGCAGAAGAGGACAGTGTTTGAGATATGAACATCAGAAAGTGACTTGATGTCAATAGTAGATGTTTGGTATTTATGTTTATGACTTAATGTGTACAAAATGAATGCCAACTGTTGTTCTGGTTAAATTAAAAGTTACCTAGAATATTCATATGCTTGCTAGTCCTTATGGAGCTCTAGCAGATATTCTGGTTCTGTCTTTGTTTCTTTTTCTGTTTAAAATAATGAGATTTGCAGAAAAAAGAGGAAGTAAATTTTCTAACATGTTTCTTTATCTTTCCCTTCTATAATAAAGGGATGAAAATGGAAATTCCTAAGACTTAAAATGTGGGGGAAAAAACATATTAACAATCATTTTTTGTTGTACTATTCATAATTCTCTCCCCTTTCTGCACAATTAAAAGTTATAAATAACAATATAAAGAGTCAGCAATATAGATTGATGAAGCAAAAAATAACCCTGAGCTAAATAAATGTAATAAATTATAATATTCTGCATTTAGAATAAATGAAGTTACTGCTGTAAAGTACTTCATGATTATTGATTATCATTATAAATTTTTTCTAACAAACTATTATTTTTAAAACAATTCAAATTAATTCATTCGTGCCTATGTTTAATAACAAGTCCATTAGTGAATTGATGTATGAAATGACCTTCATAACAACTTTACACAGTTGAATAGTAACTTGCTGACTAGGGCAACATCTCTTTTTAAATAAGTAATACAGCAGTATTGCTAACTGGATGAAATTACTTCATATGAAAATACCTTCTATATATTTTCATATATTTTTAATAAGATTAAGACTCTCTGTGTAATTAAATGCTGTTTGAGTTTTTGTTTTCTGTAGTTACCTTTGAAGAACTCAGGTCAACTATTTTGGTGTTGTTATTGTGACTACTTTGCAAATGGAATACTTGGTTACCAAGCTATTTGGTAATGAAGAAGGATTAGATGCCAAGCTTCAGTTTGGAAAAGATTAGAGCAAATAATTTTTTAATGCTGGCTTTCCGAAGTACTTCTTTAGCTGAAGCAGAGTGATTGTTTTAAACAAATAAAATCCCTCAAGTAATCATTTATTTAATAGCACTTAAGTCAAGTTGGTTTGGTTTTTTCTCTGAAAGTTTCTGTCAGAATGGTGGTACTGAATTCCATGTTGAGCCAGTCATTCCATATGATTAGTTAGTCCATTAGTCTTTTGGGTGGGCTGGCGTTTCCTTTTTAAGAAACAGGTAATAAAGCTTTAGAAGAAGCCTTAGAGGGAAGAACAGTGGCAGCTGGGTGTCCTGGCTGTTTTTACTTGATGCTTTACTCTTTTGTGTGAATTGTCAGTTAATAATGCTGTTCTGGAATGAGTGAAGATATGATAATTGGACTTTTAAAATGTTTATGGTTACACATCTTTTCATTTTCTGCAGTCTGGACCATTAATAAAAATACATGTGACTACCCTGGACAAGGCCAAAGAGCCATGGAATATCCCAGTATCTTGTCTCCAGGCTAAAAATTTTTAAAGCAGGTGCCTGCAGTAGAGTAACATTGTGATATTTTCCACAAGAATCTTCTAGCCTGCATTGCAGCTCAGAGTTGTGGTTCCTGTGCATTTGATTTACCAAAATGGATTGGTTTTCCACAGCCTGATCCAGCCCCACTACAGATCCCATGACAGTGCCCTGCATTTGGAGCATCCCAGGGCAAGAAGTACCACAGCTCAACTGCCTGCTGACAAGGAATCATCCTGCTTTTGTTTATTTCTGAATTCCAGTTTGTTTCAGTCAGAGCTGATGTGGTTCTCAAACTTGGGAGAATGCATCAGGCTTGGTCTTCAGTAGGGGACACTGTATCTCTCTGCTTTTCCCTTATTAGAGAAAAGGTAAGGGAGTGATGAAAAGTCAGAAATCAAAGATATTTTTTTCTACTAATAGTATACTTTCTTCTGTTTTCAACACTGTGAAGAGAGAACAGGGATAAAACTTTTTATAACAAAATCATTTTATTTAACTCAATCCATGGGAAAATGCTTTGGTCTTCTAGGAAAAATAAAAGAAGCTCTATTCCTGCTTTTAACATTTTGGATTAATGAAAAATGAATAAAAGTTCAAAGTCAGCTTTCTCATTGGTTGGCCTAGTTTCCTTGTGTCAGATTGATAGATTTTCCTGTTTCCCTCTGTATTCCTGAACAATAAGAGCATCTTCAATTTTCCTTGTGTGTTGAGGCCAGTATTTTGTGCTTTGTTTAGTTGTTGGCACTGCAGAAAGTGGAGAGGGAGATGGTCTGACCAAAAAAACCTGCTAAATTGCAATAACAGCATACCAGTGAAAAAAGGTTTTGGAGGAGGTAAATGGCTTCAGAAGGTCTAGAGTGCTGGTCATTGGTCTTTTTTAATTCCATTTTTCAGCTGTTAAAAATAAGTTTCACTGGTTATTGAGGCTGGCACTGTATTTGTTCAGAAAATTGCAGCATGACTCTGCTGATTGATAACACTGAGTTATGCTTCACTTTTGTCTTCCACTGTACTTCATAGTTATTATATGCTGAAAGAAGTTGAGTAGATTTTGTTACTTGATGGATATGGGCCACAACACTATTTATCTGAGACTGGAAGAAAATGAATGAAACTGGAAGTAGAAAAATTCTGATTTTGAACCTGAATTTTGTGACTCAGGGGAAACAAAGGTAAAAACATTGACGATTTTATTTTATGCAGGGTTGTACTTCTTAGCCAGTCTAGAAGTCTCTCTGTAGTGCTTCCTCCTTGATGTAGTCTCTCCCCATTATTTCTGTGGGACATACATGAGGCTGATCCTCTGTGAACATCTGGCTGCAAAGCCTGTGATTCATCCCTGTCTCTGGGCTTCTACCTTTTATTTTTTACTTTGTTCTGCACCATTTTCCTGATTTTGTGCCATATACTGCTGACTGTCTTGAGTGTGTGTGCTTTTTGGGAGAGAGAGTGTTTCAGTTTTGTTTTTTAACTTTTAAATTATGGCAGCCACCTTCCAGTAACTGAGGAGTAGGAGACTCCTCTCCTTGAGCCTTCAGCAGGAAAGCCTTTGCCAATTTTGACCATTCAGGGTGCCCATTGTCTGCCAAATTAACCCTGAAAGATGAGATGCTTAGGGACAGACTTATCACATGCTTACACCCCATCAATTGGGTGCTTTTTATGGCAGGGCAAAATGCTTAAAATTTAGATTATTTCCTCCATGTATCCATCTGCCTGCATGGTTTGGAGATTTACAGACTGCACAGGACATCCTGCCCAGTCATCAGAGACAGATCTCTTCTGCCAAGATCTTTGTACAGGTCTGGAGAAATGTGCCTGTTGTGGACAGTGAGTCAGAGCTGAAGGCTATCCTGCGGCAGTGGAGGATGCTGTGGGGTCCTGATGGGTTCCCCAGCCCTGAGTGGTTAATAGGGGATTGTGTGCTCACTTTGAGCTTCCAAGTGTTGTGTGAAAGTAGTATTTTTTTGTCTGGTTTTGTGTTGTATTTAACTGCAGTTGCTCTGCAGAAAAAGACGTACAGATCACTGAACAAGTAATATTTTATTAAGGTTAGCTTGCTAGTGTTTAAAAGAATGGGGATGAAAATATTAGTTGATGTCTTGAACTTATGAATATTCCATTAACTGTCCAAGTCTTTTCCTCCTCTGCTTTTCTGTGATTTTCTGTAAATTTAAGTGATCAGAAAGAAGAGTCCTATAAAATCCAGATTAAATTCAGCATTGATAAATGCTAAGTGAAAAGGAGTATTTGAAACATTTTAACCTTGCTTACACATTGATTGGCTGTGAACGAGGCACTTGTTACCTACAGGAGTGATGCTCTGGAGTCAAAATACACCCTGTGAAAGGGAAAGCTCAGGGTAGTCAACATGCATGACAGAATAAAACATCTTGTTCCTGCTGTGTAAGCCCACAGTGATGCACCTGCATCTTGGACACTGATTCTAACACAGCTCTTGATTCTTCCATGGCAAAATGGCATAACAGGACAAGGAAAGCTATAGAAATATGTGGAGTAGTGAGAAAGCTTGTGTGTGAGGAATGATGAATAGCTGAGGGGCTTTCATCCTGAAAACCTCTCAAGTGTGTTGAAAGTAAATAGGGAACATTATTCACTGTTTTCCATATTACAGGACTGAGGAGGCAACAAATTATTGACGTTTCATAAGAAATTGAAAGTAAGTTAGCTGCAGAGCTTCTTCCTGTGGTTTTGTATTCACATGTCTTCTCTTGACCACTGTTGGAGACAGGAGAGAGTTACAAGGATTCCTGTCTGACCTGCTCCTGATGGCTTGTTGCTATATTTATGCACCATCCAGATGGAACACACGAAGTTCTCAGAAGACAGGCAGGTGAAATGATTACAGCCAGGGGTAGAACACGGATCACTTGGCGAGCTGGGCTCGACAGATCAGCATTCATTTTTACATGGCCAAGAATGTTGTCATACATCCCGAATAAAGAAAATAGTTTGTACTTGCATGTTCCAGAAAAGAGTTCCAAAATTGTGTCACTGAAGAGCAGTTAATTATAACGGTGCATAATCAGTTAAACATCTGTTCCTGGAGTGATATTACTAAAAGTGCAATGTTCTTTTTCATCTTTTTCATCTTGGATCCAAAAGTGAGGAATAAAAAACAGAGTTGAGGAGTGTTACTTATGTTTGCTGCTACCGAGAAGATGACCAGAAAAAGGTGTTACTTTTTAGTTTCAGGCATGATTTGAGAACTACAAAATCTGTGCTGTATCCTTGAATGTCATCTCATAAATCTGTTTTATTTGTTTGAGGTTTGGAGGTTATTTGATCATGTCCCAGAAAAAAAAGTCTGATGTCGAAGATATTTTAATTTGGGAAACAATAAGATACAGCTATTGGAGAACTCAAAACTAGTGAATTCAGAGTAAGAATGCAAATGAAAATCTAAGAGTAATTAACCTTTGGAAGACATAGGAACTGTAATAGAAACCTTTTACCTCCTTAAATTAAGACTGAATATTGTGAAACTTCAACAAGTTAGTGGCTTGACATGTTTATTACTGAGAGGGGTTCTTAGCTTTGTGATCACATTGTCTCTTCTGGGCATTAAAATAAATGACCTGGTGAAAATCTACTTCTGGTATGTATACACATGTACTCACATGAATACTACCAAGCCCCTGGTTTCAGTGCTTTTGGGTATGGACATAGAAATACCAAGACAATCTATGCAATTTTTCTTTCTGTATGGTAGAAGCTGCCAGTCTAGTTTAGTACTTGTAAACATATGACTCATTGTTTTTAATACAGAAGTAGAATCCTGCTAGTATCAAAATAGTGTTGTTGACTGTACAGTAGTACATTGTGTATTTGGAAGTACTCAACACTGGATAGCTTCCAAGTGTCTTTTGGCTTGACACTGGCAAACGTGTTCACCAGGTGTACTTCATCTGTGAGTAGCTCTGCTTTGAATTCTGCCAAATACTCTGGCTCTAGTTTAACTCTTGAGATGTCAAATTCAGTGATTTTAATGGTGTTGGTTTATTGTTTGATGGTGCACAACTTATTCAATTTCTCCATTGAATTTAATCCTTGCCACTTTACCTAAAACACACTGACCACAAAAAACATATTAGCATAAGGAGTTACAGTTTAAAGATAATCACTGTGTCTACTATATTCTTCTGTAATGAACTGTATTTCTGCTTTCCCTGTCTGTTGCTGCCATTAGGTTTTTCTTATTGAGTGGTGGGTGTTGGTAAAGGGGATGCTGCTAAAACCCAGTATAGCTTTAAGTCAGTGTATAGCAGCTTTATTACAGAGATGAAAGTCGTGAAGAGCTTTGTGATTTGAATGTTACCATCCTTTGATCTTTAAGTTACTCGTTAAGTTTAATGTTTCAGTAGCTACTGTTTTGAAGGTCTTCTTCTGTACCTTGTATTTTAAATTAAAAAAAAAAAAAGTTATTTCTGTAATTTGGCACTGTTTCTTTCCTGTACTAGGAAATGCGACCTTTTAGCCATATTAAAAAGATTTCCTCTTAGACTTTCTTAGTACTTTTAAAAATAATTTATGCAACAATGAAACTAGTATGTTACAGTTTATAAACACAGGCTGAACAAGTTAGATGTCTGTTTTTTTCATATCACTTTCAATCAAGCTTACAGCTAGTTGGAGAATCTACAGTTACATCATGTGTGTGCAGAATTAGTGTATTTTACTTACTGAAATGACAACTGCTTAAATTAACATATAAATCACCCTGAAGATTCACTGGTAAATTCTTAAGTAATGTAGGATTATTTTTGTGTTATTGATGGATGATCTCTTGTGTAACAGGCATGAGTATATACATTATATTATACCAAAATTCTAATGGCACAGGACTAATCCAAGGTGTTAGGAGAAATCTTAATGCTGGCAGTTTTTTAATCACAAATGCTTTCTAGACAATTAAATTACTGCTATTTCAATTTGTAAAGTAAAAATATAGGGAGAGAGTTTCATGATACAGCTAGATTTCAGCTTCCTGCTGTGTAAAACAGCCACTAATAATTTGGAATTAAATTGAGATATGCTACATATGCTGGGGGAAAGGTTATGTTGAAAAATGAAAAAAATAAAACCCCCACAAAACATTTATAACACTTGAAGCCAGCAAGCTTTTTTCTCCTCTGTAACTTAAAACTGGCTTTCTAAGACAATGTGCAAACCATTATAAAAGTATTCAAGAGCAAAGTCCTTTGCCAGAGTTCGGTAGCAGGATCTTGAAATATTTTTATGGCATCCATGCTGCAGGCATTAAAGGAAGCTGCTGTTCCCTTCCGCTGTTCAGAGCTCTTCACTTCATCTGCAGTCTCTCCAGATGCTATCCTGATTCTCTGGTGTTGGTAAAAATTATTGCTGCCGCCCATTTCTGCAAACAGGTACCACTTTCACAGGAAAAACTTTTTAAAGTCACATCAGTTTAATGGCACCATTAATGAGGTCTGTATGGAAAGTGCTTATGGTACAGCATGTGTGATCAAAGATTGCTAGACTTACTTAATACAGTATGTATTTATACAGCATTTTGATGGAGTATGTGTCCAAATGTTATTGTCAATAAATCTTGACAATAGCCAAGCTGAGAAAATACGAATTGACAATAGGACCTGGCACATGTGTAGCAAAAGCTATACTTTGGGGATTTCTAATAAAATAAAAGGATATTGAATGACTTAAAACAAGCTTTTTCTGAATTTAATTTTTCCCAGGACACATCAATTGTATATTTAAGCACTTACATTATGAGCCTGGTGAGAGTGATAGTTGCAGTTTCTGGGATTTTTGTCAAGAACAGAGAATGCAGAACATGTTCTGTGTTCTTTCAAGGTGACTAAGATCTTTAATGAATATAGAATGGGGAAACTTGCTCATACCAGTCTGGCAGAAATACATCAATAGTTCCTTTTGTGCAAGATGATAGCACAGTACTTGATTCATTTTAATCATGTTTGTGAGAGAGATAAATTCCCATTTTCTATAGTGACAAATCAGCTCTTTGTAATTGGTTCAGTATTCTAAGTCAAGATCCATTTTATAAAAGAATGTTCCTTGCTTTGCTGTCTTTAAAGATCCCCAAAATACATTTTTTAAGTTTACCATAAGAAATGTGTAGTCTGTGACAGAAATGCAATATTACAGTACTCGCTTTCTGGTTTGAGTATTCTACACAATGTGCACATTGACTTAATTCTAGCATTTACCAAAATCTGTAGTTTTGTCTAAAGCTAAATCTATACTTTTATCTGTAGTATTTGTTGTTCAGGAAGTTTAGTTGAAAGTAAGTGAAAATTTTGTTTTATTTATGATACAAATGATGCATGTTGTACTTTGATAACTAACTCTGTCATTTTTGCTTCTGTTAAGACACATGTTAAAGGTGTTCATAAATGACATTTCAGTATTTAGGAACAGTTAAAAATCCTCACAAAACAAAGCACCTTAGGGAGTCAGACTGTTGGTCCTCTAGACAAATTCTGTCTCTGAATTCTGTAATTTGAAAAGTATGAATTTAGATTGCAGGATTATTACTTTCGAGATGATAGAAAAAAAAGGAAAATTAGAGGGAGCAGTGGTGATGCATAGGTTGTAGGAAAGCAGTAAACCGCTAAATATCATGTAGATTCAGATGACCATTGTCAATACAATGGAACACCATCCTTCAGGTAGATGCTGGATACCTCTTTAGTTGTCAGAGGTAGGGCTTAATGATAATCTGTACTTTCTTTCTATCTTGCTGCATTTTTACATCTACCTATCGTGTCATTGCCATTTTCTCCCATTACTGTGATACAAGGAATGATTGTGCTGGGTTTCTTGCACATGCTGTAATAGAAATACCAAAGAGTTTATTTTTTTTATGTGTAAGAGGTCACAGATAATGTGATAAAATGGCAATAGCTCTTGATGATAAACAAGAGCATCCCTGCATTGCTTTTCCAGGCCTGACTGAATGATGGGTCTGTGGGGCTTGTGACAGGGTGTGAGAGAGTGGGGTTTGGGGGAGGTCACTTGTCATGGGTTTTCAATATTTACAAGGCTTTCTAGCCAGGTATGGAAACTCAGTTATCTGCAAGTAAATTAATTGAGCTTCTCCTGTGTTTATTGCCTGTATTTTCATCTAACATCCCCTGGGATGAGGGTGATGGTGATCAGAAGGAAGTATTTCCTTTTCCTCATCACGACATAAAAGCTGCTGTGATGATGTTTGAGGGCAAGAGGGTACAGTGCCTTTTTCTGCCTTGAGATTTTTCTGCCTAGGGTAAAGTGGCTGTTCACCTGGGATTCCCAGGTACCTGTTGGCCAGCAGGAGGGCAGATGGTGAGCAGGTGCCTGGCTGACCAGGGCGTTTGTTCAGGGCTCCAACACAGCCAGTGCTGTGGGTCTGTGGGGTGAAGGAGCTGGTGATGAGGAGTGGGTGTCCATCCCAGAGAGGTTTCTGGAATATTAAATGCTGCTGTAGGACTCCTTTTTACATACTTTGGGCATGTGTGTTTGTATTTAATTTCAGACTAGCTCTAGTCTGGTCTTGCAGACTGAGTGCTCCTCTCCTTCTGAAAGGCATTAGATGCATTCCTGGAGCAGAGCTTGAACTTGATTTCACCCACAAGAAATCCCATCAGCATGCTTGGAGGCAGTGTTGTGCCACAAATCAAAGCACAGAAGGGGGAATGAAGAGGATTCCATTCAAAGCACGCTCATGTCCTGAACTCAACAAGACACCAGCAAGGGGACAGTGTGGTGGTTGCCAAAAGACCAGAAGTGGTGGTGGAGATTTTGATACAAATGAAACACAATGAATTTTCAAAAACCAATTGCCAAACAGGAAGAAATACCTCCATAAAATTCTCCCTCTGACTGAACAAAAGCAATGGTCTGGATTAAGCCCTTGTTACTCCTGGTTTGTCTTCTGTAGTAGAAAGACCTTTGGGCTGGACACATCTTCATAGTTCTGGCCAACTCACTGCCCTGTTACATGTACTTGAAAATTACTCGGTGTAGTTTGATATATTAGTTCAGAAATTAAGAGGGATTCTGTGTTACCTCTGTACACAACACTCCTCAGTGTTACTCTGTATTGGGTCTGGCTGAGATGGAGTTCATTTTCCCATGGCAGCCCTCCCAGTGCTGTGCTTTGCATTGGTATCTAGAAGGGTGTTGAGAACACCTCAGGCTGCTGCTGAGCATGGCTGGCACAGCCCTGATGCTGTCTTCCTGACATTCCCCCCTTCAGGAGGCTGGCGGTGGGCAAGATCCTGGGAAGGGACACAACTGGCCCCTGATGAGTCACAGCTGTATCCAATAAAATAAGTGTGATAAAAGGGAGTGGGTTAGCGAGGAGTCATGAAGGAGAAGGAACCTTGAGGAAGAGGAAATAAGAGGCTCATGAAGAAGAAGGATCCTGGGCAGAGAGAATCACTGCTGTGAGGTCAGTCTGGGCTGGGTCTGCAGTTGGAACCTGATGTTGGAACCTGCAGTCACAGTCTGGCTAGATTAAAGCCTGCAGTTAGAGGCTGCAAGGGAAACCTACAGCAGGAGCTTGCTGCAGCCAGGGTCAATGAAGGGTTGGAGTCAGGATGGCTGAGCTGTAAAGAGGAATAAACCAGGACCCTTTTTATGCTGTGATGAACAAGAAGTCTGTGTCTTGGCTCACTTCTACTCTCTAACAAGACGGCTGCTACAACAGACCAAGACATAAATTAAAAAGCTGTGTGGGTAAAAAAAGGAATAGCAAAACAAGAAACAGCTTCATCACAGCTGTTATTTAATACCTTTGAAAACTTCTGACTTTGATTCTTGGGACAGATTAATTCACATTAGCTTGATTTACTACAGTGACTTTTAACATCGTGTTATGTCAGATACAAGATACATAGAGCATTTGAACTGAAAAATACAGGTTAAAAATCTTTTTATTAAAAAAAGAAATTATTGTGACAACACTATGTCATCAGATAATCCAAGTCTTGTACTGCTCCAGGTTGGAATTCAGGGGATTCGATTTATTCTTGTTTGCTTAAGCCAGGGCGACATGGGTCTCAGACTTGAGTTTCAAAAGTGATCTGTTCCCTTTCAGCCAGCCCTGTGGGGCCCCATTGAAGTAGGCCCTTTACCTTTAGGATTAAACATTCTGAATGGATAAAATTTAAATAAATATATTAATTTTTACGTTGTCGAAGCTGCTTTCCTTGCAAGGTTTCCTTAGCTTGGAAGAAGAGCTGATATATTTGTTTCTAGAAGAGTTATGTTTCGTAGAAGATGGTAGGAAAGGAATTTTTCCCATGTTTTTTTTCCTTTTCTGTTGGAGTGGTTTTAGTTCTAACCTACCTAACACTTCTAGGTGGATTTCTAGCTGTAGCTGGCACCAGCCACAGTAAGTCTGGCCTAATGCCTTCAACAAGGTAAGCCTAAAAGTAAACCAGGCAGCCACAGGAGTGCTTAGTAATTGTACCTTAGAATAAGTGTAGCACACTTAGGAAAAATACCTGTGCACTGCTTTGCTTTTCTGAAGTTCTTATCCAGTTCATGTGCTTGCTGGCTAGTCGTTCTCATCTTCTGAAGAAGCTGGGATCACATCCCATTTCAGTAAGGTTTTGGGACCTTCCTGGTCAGCTTTAGTGTCCATTCCTGCCTGTCTGAATCCAAGCTGGAAAAAGTAGCTTCCTTCTCTGCAGCAAAATGTTGATCTGGAGACAGAGGTTCTGATGAGGAAAATAAGCATAATGGAAATTACAGTGATGTCTTCAGATGGTGAGTTATGAATTAAAAATTACAGGTGCAGTCCTCAATGTCAGTTAAGGATAAGAATGTGATGGATGTGAACAAATATGCTCTGGTGATTCAACTGTTTCTGCATGAAAAGTTGTCATTATTGTTTATTTATGATGTACTGTGAAGATGTGCTGGGTTTCATAAATGATCTGAGACGTAGATGGGGAGGCGAAAGATGCTAAAATTATCAAGGATTTTTAAGTACTGCTTCAGTTCTGCAGTTCCTACAGGAGAATTAAAATCATAACTTTTTAAGGTGGACTTATATGTGATAGCCGTTGGATTGCTGTATTGGACCAACATGGTTCTGAGTTTGCCTCTCTCATTTTATTCTGTGAATAAGTTGATTGGTACAAGGTATTCAGCAGACTTTGAAAGCAATGCAGTAATATCAAGTCTTCAAATACATGTTAATTACAGTAATAATATTTTGCAAGTCTGGAGACCAGAAAAATGATTCCCAGAAGGAGACCAATAGTTCCAATGAACTAACCTTCAAAGAGAGAGTCCAAGTATAAAGAAATAAGAAACCTCTTTGATGCTGATATATCAAAATTATCTTGAATTTTATTTTCATGTAGTTGTAAGAACATTTTACAAGGATTTTAACTGTGTATGTTAGGAGAGAAAAGAATTAAATGAACATATTTTAAAATACTTTAGTGGCAGGGTGATTTTTTTTACATGAGTAATTATCATAAATTGTTATTTTTTTATGTTTTTATTAGATACTTATGCATTGAACCCAGAAAAAGTAAAATTTTTATTTTTCAGGAGAGAAGAGGTAGGGCCGAATGTTATCCTTGGCAGGCATAAAGATTGTCAGGATTTAGTCCACACTTGGTATTTGCAAACTGTTCTCATTTTGCACTTGTATCTACTGAGTTCTGATGAAAAATCACTATTTGCCTGTTGGGCACTCCTTGAATAAACCCCACAATTTTTGCTTTAATTTCTTTTAATACATGCATTTTGTAATGTAACAATGTTTCTCATTGTAAAAAAAAAACAAAAAAAAACCAAAAAAAACCAAAAACAACAACAACAACAACAAAAAAAAACAACACAAAAAAAACCCCCCAAAAAAACCCAAACCAAAACCCATTTAAATAATTTTATTAAATCAGTTAATTATGAAAGAGCAAGCTTCTGTTTTTGCTTTTCTGTGCTGCAATAATATTTGAGCTTGAACAAAAAAAAGTAATCTGTTAATTCTTACAACTTGGAATGCATAATGACTACTTATAGCCCTTCTTACCTTTATTTGACCCAAATGAACCTGGAAAACCTCAATACTCTGAGCTTTGGTGACTGAGTATAGACATCATCCCCAGTAAGCAGAGAGGGAGGAATTGGATACGTGGATGTAAAGCACAAACAAATGCACTGGCAGGATGTAATGAGCAGTGAACTTGGGAGGGGGCTTTTAGTGAAATTGGAACACAGTTGAAGATAAGGAAGTGAAATTTAAGTATAGCACAAATATAACTTACAAAAAATACTATTTTCAAAAATGTTCACCACTGCAGTAAAATAAATAAAGCCAAGTTTAATACGCTGGGACAAAGTTTTTTTTGATTGAAATAGGAATGCCTAGATGAAGCAGTAAGTTTAGTTGATATGAAACATAAATTGGTATACTTGTATAATCTGTATCTGAATGCAGGGAGTGACACTGTCAGAGCAGATGCTTTAAAAGGAAATTTGGAAAAAGAAATATACAATGAGGAACTGTGTTTACACTGGAGACGTTTAAAAAGGCTGCAGGTACATCAGGTACATTAATTGATGCTTTGGAGTAACAAGTTTACTGAGGACAAACATTAAGCAATGTGGGTCTTTTTTAATGTCTTTAAAGTCTGCAGTACTTCACATGGTAGAAGCAGATTTCTGAATGTACAATACTATCATTAAGTTAATTCCTGTATTTCTGTATTGCTTACTAGCAGAAGCAATCAGAAATTAATTTGAAATGTAAGGAAAATGCCAGAGAACCCTTATGAATGCTGATAGAATAGCTTATGCTGCTGGTTTTGTTTTGATCATTTGCTAAGTGTAGACATATTAAACAAAGTTCATACCCTTTTTATTTATTGGTGGCTGCCAGCTGCTGTTTATAATGCAACATGTGCTTGGGACAATATATGCAGGGTAATATTTATTTTGATTTTTTTGGCAGGTTCAGGTCAGCTGCACATTTTGTTATTTTACTTTTTCCTTCCCTCCACTTCCTTTAAGTCAGGAACCATAGCTTCCTGTAATGTGGCTTTCAGATATTCTCTAAGGAAATTGAATTTCTGGATTCAAAAGTTGCCCATCTCAAGTTCAAGAGCTCTTCTTTCTTCATGAAAACATATTTATGAAACTATATAGCTTAGGAAAATTTTAATCAGCCTTATGAAAGTTCTTTCTCTTTAAACATAGTAGGAAATCTGAAAGAATTTAAAGATAAAGGCACATTGTTGAAGTTTAGCAAACTGTCTTAAAGGTTCATAATAACACTGCAGGATTTAGGAATTCAAATTCCTTTTATTATAGAATCAAAACCACCTGTAAGCATATAAAATACTTTGCCTAGTTTACAGACTTAACATTCCAAAGCAGTATAGCCAAGATTTCCACCTTTATTTTGAGCCTATGGAACTATTAGGAGCTTGATAGCCTTCTCTGGGAACAAAGTGAATGTTGAAAAGAACCAAGTCCACTTGGAATGCAAACTTAGTGGGGTGGTGGTGTTTTTTTTGTTTTTTTAAGTTATGCTGCATGTTAGAAAGTAAGATATTGGAATTTTCACTTCTTTAAGTGATAATGCATTTGGGAATGAATGAGGCTAGTTGTGGTTTGTAGTTATTTTTGCTACTCTTTCTTCTGAGCTATGCAGCTGCAAAATTATGGAATATAAACTATGTGGCCAGCAATTTTACTTGTCTCATGAATGTTATATGCCTTGGGCTAATACAGCTTATAAAACCTGGTGGCAAACTTAAAGAAATATAAATAAACTAGTGTCGCATGTACTGCATAAGCTTGTTGATGCAGACAGTGTCATTTAAGTTATATTCAAGCTAAATAAGAAATTTGTTAATCTTATTCCTGCATGCATCTTACAGCCCACAATAATTCTGTATATATTTTTTCAAAATTATGAAATAAATTGCTACCTAAAGCATGTAACTGCTGATTATTCAGTGGTTAGCTGATGATTTACAGATGGGGGTGAGATGATCCAGATTGCAGGCCAAGGAGCTTTTTATAGTTCTGGTGTATCATTTGGATAAAATTGCAACCATGGATGCTTTAGAAGAAGGGTGATCAAGTAGTTAACGTGAGGTGCCTCTTGTTAGATTACTACATCTGTTCTTTATTTGACTGTGGTGAGTGTGGTGAAACTTGCTGGGGCATTCATTGAAACATCTGTCTCTTGGGCATCTCTGCAGAGAATACCTAAATCTAAAAAGTGTAAGAAAGGGATAAAAAGTGAATTTGCTTCTCTAATTTCAGTCTAATCCTGTTATTTGCCTCATTCCTGGATCTTCTTCCCTTGCCCTGTTCTGGATCTTGCCTGTAGTCCAGGACCTCACTTCCACATTTTACATAGATGGTGAGAAACTTCCTTTAAGTGCTGAGCTGAGCTTATCCTGATGATGGTTTCCAAAGCTTATATGTAGATATTCTGCATTGGTCAAATTGGTCTGAGAGTATTCTGTCTCTGAGCAAAGGGTTTATTATGGTGAGCAATTGCCTAGAAATGTGTAAAGAGTTTTCCAAACTGATCCAGATTTCAGTGAGACTCAAGTATTGGATCAGTATAATTTAACATGATTGCAAGTGTCAGGCTCAGGTATGAAGACAGTCTTATAGTTTTTAAACCTCTTTTTAAAATACTCTTTTCAGTCTGTAAATGTATAAAAACAGAAAAAATACCTAAGATCAAGGAGATGTCTCAAAAAAAAAAAAAAAAAAGAAAAATACAATGTACAGAGCAGCCCTATGGTAGTTGCTCTACAGTCACATATAAGAGAATGCTGTGACTTGTTTTAATAATGTCACAAGGTTTGTAAATCTGTAAAATAGAGATAAAGTGAAGAAAAAATAACTCCAGGTTTGGCATTCTGAAAAGCACTAACTTTTTATAGAGAATCAGTGTTTGTAGTGAAATCTATCAAATGCTGAAGACACTTGTGCTGCTGGGTCAGGTGGTGTTAACTGCATCCTCAGTGGTTTTTATATTCTGTTGACATTCTCCAAATGAGGTTGGTACTTGACTCTCTTATTCAGTTCAGCCCCAAGTCATTTCAGGAAGTTGTTATGCCTTAACTTTGCTATTTTATTAATATTATTCTCCTCTTCCCCTCTCTCTTTTCATCTGAACTTGAACAGATGCTATAGCTGTGCAAGTATCTGATTTCAGGCTCTAGGGCCAGCAGTAGGTCCTTAAAATTCTGAAATCGGCTCTAGAAATAGCCTTTAAAAGATTTACAAGAGTAACCATCTTACTTTGTAGTACAAGCCATAACTGGAAATGTGATTTCATCTACTTTAAGATAAATTTGCAGTCACACAAACTGTAGTAACAGTGATTTATCACAGCTGTAAGAGATTGGTTCAAGCTCAAAAACTTACCCAACAATGAATGTTTTCATGAGACTTATTGCCAAGGCAGGTATAGGGGAGGTTTTGTTTTTAATATCTCGGATGATTTAGTTGATCAGGGTGAGAGCAGAGTGGCAATTTATAATTGACAGACTAAGTTAAGTTTTTCTGTCAGGCAGCATTAGGTGTGGAGTAAAGGTCAATGAATGCCACCACAGTTTTTCAGTGCCCTTGGTACTGAAGTATCTACATGAAAGTCAATGTCAGAATTTCACCAAGTGACAACTGATTTAACCCTTCCTTCACCAGTTTTGAATGCAGCTCTGTCACTGCTGTGAGCTGTGACACTTGTTAAATGGAATCGCTGGGTTCAGTTGTCATCTTAATCTACAAGAGTGGCTGTAAATTTTCAAAACTTCTGCCCTTCAAATATGTATGGAGATTATACCTAAAGAAATTTTGACAGTCGAAATCTTTCTTTCAAACCCAGGTACTTAGAGCACGCTGTAAAGGTGCCAAGGAGTCCAGCAATCTTTTTGATTTATTCTCTGCACTGTAGAGGGAGCTGAGTGTACAGCAGACATCTGACATCTTGATGGAGTTCTGGAGATGTGCTCTGAGGCAGGAGTTGTTTGCTGATGCCTTTAAGTTTATGGTGAACTCTGTGCATCAGTAGCCAGACTTTCTTGTACTGGATTTTAAGTCTTGGTACACTGCATCTGCTAAGTGGAAGTGATTTCAGGCTTTACAGCTTGACTTTGCAAAGTCAATACTCTCTGTGCCATGTTCTCATTCTTTTAATCTTGTGTGATCAAATCTTGCTATGTTGTCCCTGAATTTCTATCGAACCATACTGGTTACAACTGGGAATGCCCCTTAAAGGCTTAATGTAATATTCCTTAGGATTTTGCAACATAAAGAAGATACTGGCTTTCCAAAGAGACCTGAAAAACCCTTTTTCTCTGGCATTGACAGTGTTATTTTCTGAGGTGTATCTTCTGAGAAAATCCCCAAGTATATCTCACAAAGATGAGTGGTTATTGTTCATGTTCAGTGGTGGCATGCAGTGAAAACGAGCTCAGACTTTGCTTGGAGGTTTTGTGTCTCTCAAGCTCAGAAGATCCCCTTCCTGTCCATCCCTTGGGCACTGGGTATCCCTGGGAGGAACCACTGCTTGCACTGCCCTTCTGCTCAGATGGGTTTCATAGCTGAACTTAATGATTTGCCTGTTTCCCATTAACAGGAAAAGCACCAGGAGAGCTATCCCAGAGAGGGGAGGTAGTTGTGCTTCACTGAAACCCAACTGATTTAATGGAATCTGTAAAATGAATATATGTTTGTGTGTTGGTTTTCATACTCCTGATTTAATAAGAAGCTCAGTCCAGTACTAGGGGTGAAATTAGCTTTGCCTAAACAATGCAGCTGGAGTTTTCTTAAGCTGTCTGAAATTGACTCATGTATCTCAGCTAAGTCTTGCTTACAGCTTTTGTTCTCCTGGTATTTCTCAGCAATGCAATTCTTATTCATCCCAATGCTCAGGTTGAAGTCAGTCAAGTGGGAGGTAGAGTTGCTTGCTCAGAGTTGCAGCCTGAAACGCCGGAAATTTCATTTTGTTGCCAACTCACCCAGAAGTCCAAAGCCACCTGAATAATTCTCTTTCTGGTACTTCAATTCGCTTTCTGTGGAATAATAATACTTAGAGAAATGGGTGTAATTTTAAGGGTAGAGAATACTCAGATGTGCTTTATAAAACAAAGAACACAGAGCTTTCAGTGGTAGGGACCTAATGAAGTTCATCTCATTTTTGCTTCTACTAGATCGCCCTGGATTTTGTCTTTGATCATAAAGCCTGTGTAGAAGTTTAAATATTTTTTCCCATTATTCCTTTGCTTCTGATCTAACTGTTCTCAATATCTATTTTATTTTGCACTGAAAGCAAAGGGAGCCTCAATTTCTGTATTTATTCATGTCCTGTGCTATTATCAAGAAAGATTATTGCAAAATAAATACAGTCTTGGTTCTGTTCTGCTACAACCAGTGAGAGAAGGCTTTACAATGAAAAATAACCTTCGAAACTTAGCATAATTCATAAAACAATTTGCCATTTCAAATATCTGAAGATCTGTTCCCTTAAAAAAGGTTAAGAAAATTCTGTTGGCCAAGGAAAATACCTTTCAGAGTAAGAAACACTATTATTTATATATCCTCTAGTATGTGTATTGTAGTAATAAAAAAGGACACAGATGATACTGCCATTTGCTTTTCTGCAGTTCCCTTTAGGTTTTGGCTATATGGAACTGGTTTGGGTAGTACTTTAATGTTTAAAAAATGTTTTTTGGTACATGCAGTATGATAATGGTCCTCAGATACACGTGTATCACAGAAAATAACTGTTGTGTCATTCATTGCTGTAGATGTAAGACACATCAAAAACAATTTAAAATTCCACTTGTCTTGGCTCTGCTGAATCCTAAAATAATGTCTGAGTATCTACAAGTAGTGTCTTGAAGGTAGCACGTCCCCTCTCTAGGACTGGTTACTCTGATGAAGGAAACATGTCTGAGTGGTATATCTCCAGCATCTATAAATCTGAAATGATGTAAATTTATGGATAGAGTCTTTCTAAATAGAAATGTGAAAATTAACATCTAGATAACAGATTTTCCTCTTTTTTTTAGTATAGGATTCTTAAGGCATACTTGAGTTGAGTATCAGATTATTCAGCAGCAACAATATAGCTTTTAGTTAAGAAGTGCTTCAGGGCTGACAGTCTGAATATTTTGCTGTGAAAAGAGCCCTCAGGGAGCCAGGGACACTCAAAATGAAGCTGCTTGGTGAGATTCCCAAGTCCTTACTCTCCTTCTGACTTACTGGTGCCTGGAAGGAGCCCTGGGTGAGCTTGAATGTCCTGTGCAGGTGGGCTCAGTCCTCAGCAGCCTTTCCCCAATCCTGCTGTGCCACATGGGGAACCCTGACCTCTCTCCATCTCAAAATAGATCCCAAAGGTCTGCTGTGGGCTCCAGGGGGGGAAATGGAGTGTCCTGCAGGGGTAAGTGCTGTGGCAGGGGAGTGTGAGGCTCTGCCAGGCAAATCAGTGTGTTTAGGGACTCCAGGGTCTGCTACAGCAGATGACTTAGAGTGTCAGACTGTGAGGGTAGGAAGGGAGCATTGCAGAAGTCATGACTCAAGGCTGGGGTTTTTTGGGGGAAAAATGTCCTGATTTTTTAAGGATTCCTCTGGTGTGCCTGGATGGTACCCTTGGGTCAGATTTTTTGCTTCATTTGTTGTTGGTTTTGTGTCCATGGTGTCTGGAAACTTCTTGTTTTAAAGAAAGTTGACAACCAGACTTCTCAGAGGTGGAGACTTTAAAAAGTGCCAAATCCCTCAAAAACTAGTTCCAGAGTTATCATCTTGTAATGAGATGCATTTTATAGGTATAGGAACATTTTTGAAATGAATGGAAAAGCAAATCAGAGCATGACACATTAGATAATATTGCTGTAGGTAGACAACTGATGTGGATGTGTTAAGCTTCACTTCAGGTATATTGCTCTTATGGGAATGTGTGCTTATCTTGCCATGAAATGCTTTAAGGTAGTCTATTATTCTACATAAATATTCAAATTGGTTAGGCCAGAATCATACATAATTAAGACATTGAGCCATTCTTATTAATATTTTCCCTAATGTATGCTGAATATAATTGATTTTCCACAGGAGCAATCAGTTCAGATTGCTTGGCTTATGTGAAGGACTTGGAATGAAAAAGTCTCTGTTTAGTCTAAAAGTGCCTAATACAAAGATTACAAAGAAGAGATATATTTAAAGTATGTATTGGGGTTTGTGCTACCATCTTGAAATAGTTTATTTTTTGGAAATAAAATTCCTGCTTTTACATAATGTTTAATACACAAAGCTTTCAGAAAACTTGATAAAGAAGGACTTCTGATACCTTCTAACTATTCTGTGGCATTTACTGGGGCTAATTTGTGGCATCAGTTTCTATATTTCTATGAGTGCCTTGCTGATATTCTATAAGAACTTGGAGTCTGGTGGAGGGTAAGTAAACAAATTTTAGAGCAAGGGACCTAACAAGCAAGGAATACCAATATTAACTTCATTCAATACCAGAAACAGAGCAGAAAAAAATATTTTAAAAGTTTGAAGGAAAATTTTATTTACTCTTTGTTTAGTCTGTGTAATAACATAGTGTGAAGATGAAACTGATGAAAACACCATTGAATTGTTCAGGTTTAATGTTAGAAATCTTATTTGATAATCCAGAGAGTGTATGTTACAGTATATTTTTTTCCAATACAGGTTAAGTTGATTTTTTTTATCATCATCTGGCTGGCACTTGGTAGTCTTTAAGATATGTTACATGGTTTCAGTCAAAATTCAGTAATAGTGCAAAATATTTGTACTAGCAACTTGCTGCCTTAAATACTATCCATTAATCATCTCCTCTGTCAACTCAGTGAGCACAAAGTAATAGGTGTATGAGCAGCAAAGAAATAACAACTACTTGTGTTGCATGCAGTGCAGTTACAAATGAGAAAATGGCATTTCAATGGAAAAGAGATGGATGGTGCCCAGGCTGATTTTGGCTGTTACAAGGATTGTCTGTTGTGCCCTGTACTTTCTTGTGCTTTCTTGTCTTTGATGGGTGATGGATCTTCCACACTGGTACACCCAACTGCCCATTACTCTAACAGGCTTGCCCAAAGAATGAATGTCTAAGGTATTAATTTTGTAATTATTTAAGGACAGAATCTTTTTTTGTAGTTCTTCTTCAAGCAGGTTTTGCTGATTTCCTAGAGAGCAAAAGTTCAGTATTGCTTGTAGACCAGTTTAGTAAACAGCTTGTTAATTATATGTGTACCAGAAAAAAAAAATCTTTATCTTACTTTTCTTTACTTGTTTTTCTTCATTAATACTCATAGCTATACTCTCTTCCCTAACCCTGCTTTTATTTCTCTTGTGCCTTTTATTTCTTCAATTCTTTTTGAAGACAGTCTCTGTTTTTAAAAAAAATAAGTGCAACTGCTTTTACTTATCCTTTCATGTCATTTCAGGCATCCCTGAAAGGTGCTATCACTCTCATTATTTATTCAAAGATCTGAAGACACTTCTGAAAAAAAAAGAATAAATTATTCTGTCATCATTAGGTTAGGAAAACTTTTAAAACCCCTGAAAGAAATGAATTGGGAAACCATTAGGAATAACCGAGCTTCATTTAACATAGCTGTGATCATTTCAGGACGTGATTCCCTGCAAAGGCTTCGCAATTCCTTGTGGATATTGCTGCCAGAGTTTATTATTTTAAAAGCAGTGCATTCAGCTACAGTTATTGTATAACTAAATGTTTTAGGAGCCATTTGGCAGAAATGCAGACTGTGAGGTAAAGCTGAATATTTGCAATCGTGTATCAAACAAAAGGTGGTTGAGTGAGCTGAACATTGAGTAATGTGAAGGAAACAGGCACAAAGCAAGGTGGGAAGAAGTTGAGTAATGCAAGTTGAATCAAATGATAGGTGTCTTTGTATTATTTATACCAGTGTTTTGAACAGTTGTGCTGAAAGCTTTATTTCAGAGATTGCAACTATAGCTAAAATGGAAAGAACATCAAATATTGAACAACACAGCCTTAGGAAGATAATTTTAAGTACCTGAACTGATAGATATAGCATTTGAGACTGAGATTAAAAAAAGACAAATCACAACTGAGACTGTCATTGACCACTTTAGCTTGGAAGCTGGGAAGTAGATGGACTCAGATAATTGCTGTGTTACATTCATCACATGGGGTGAAAACTGCTTTCCCAAATGTCCTAGGAGAATTTTCTTAAAGCCCGTTTTCTTAAGGTAACCACATTTCCCTTCACCACTGCAAAATCTCTGAGTGATAAGACACTAGGATATTGCTTAGGCTTAAAATTAATACTTTTAACCAAATAAGTGGAGTCTTCTGCTTACAGTAATTAATTATTAATTGTCTAGTTAGGGACCCATGTTGGGAAAAGCAGAAGGAGATGTTGAAAAAGCTAAAGGTCTGCATCCTCATGTTTGGAGTTCCTCACTCTGACTTACTTACTGTGGCAATTCTTTTGCATAAATGTCTGGTCTGTGCAGTAAGTTTAGAGCAGGTGACTTCTGTGCTGTCTAAATTTCAAATTTTTAGGGATTGTTCAATCTATTGTAGTCCAGTTTATAAATAGTGCTTGAGACCAAAATAATCTACAACAGCTACCATGGATTACACAATTACACAAAAGTGTCACTATTTTACCTTAGGCAGGGGATGGGCCTGGACGACCCCTAGAGGTTCCTTCCAATCCAGATGACTGAGAAAATCAAATTATCTGTCATCCTGCATTTTCTGCCTCAAATGGACACTAACCCAAATCTGTTTTTTCAACCATTTTGCAGACTTGAAGCACCTCCAGAAAGAACTATAAACTTGTGTGATGGACTGTGTGCATTGTTTTGGGTTCACTTGCCCTTTGAATTAAATAAGAATAATCACTAACTGTTTAAATCGTTGGGCTGTCACTCTGCTAGAGTGTGTATCAGTAGCTGTCTGAAGTGCCTTAGAAAAACTTTGTCACTCCTTATTAGCAGCTAAAATTCTGTTCCTCTCAGTCTTTGACATCAAATGGAAGGCTGAGGAGCATTCAGTCATATTGGTTGAAGCAAAACAGAAAAAACAATTTAGATTTCTTAACCTAGCTCTTTAGATATATCCTTATGAGAAAAGATTTTCTTTTCAAATTCAGCTAGGAATTATTTAATGATGCCACACCAGATTTTTTTCAGGCTTTCAGTTTTAATATATATTACTCAAAGGATTCACAATGAGTTCTTTATTTCATTGAATTATCAGAAGGTATACATTGTCATTTAAAAAAAATATTACTGCAGATAGCTCTTTTGCAGAATACAATTACAGTCCCAGCAGAACTTGTAAGTTAAGCTGTAAACATAAAAACAACAAACCAATTTGTGGGAAAAACAAAGTAAATTACTACAATGGAAACTTTTCGGTATTTTTCTGGATTTATAGTCAGCAATTGTTACTGCTTAACTGTTTTAGGAACTGGAGAGACGTGAGCATTTTGAAGATAATTCTGAGCATAATTTTCAGAAATAACGTAGAAACTTTATAATGCACTTTTAAAAATACATAAAAGATTAGGGAAAATGAAATGTTTCAGGGCTTAAAAGAAGAGCAATGAGCTGAATAAGAGAAGTGCTGAAAAGATCTTACAAAGGAAACAAAAGGTAATATAAGAAGTAGAATAAAAAAGGAATGGTGACTCAGAAAATTTTACTCTTTTTACAAAGTGACTTAGAAGTAAGTTACAGTAAAATCTGAGTTAGGAAAGGTGAATTTCTTATAAAATTTTAAATTAAATGTTAATCATTTATTTGGTAGTCTTGTTAAAGTTCCTGAACTTAAAAATTCAATATTTATTTGTATAACAGAGCCTCCTGACTGTATTGTATGTAGTGTAAAAAACATGTTTGGCCCACCTTTGGAGCTGTAAGGCATTTTGGGGTGCTTGTGATCGTTTGGCTGAACAGTGGAGTGTAAGCCCAGGAGAGAGGAATGGTTATGCTGACCTTGCTGTGAATCACCATGGTAAATTGCTTGCAGAAACCATTTTGAAGTGGAGAACCTAAATGAACTTCTTATTGCCACTGCAATGAGTGTAAAAATTCATGTCCTGTAGGACAAAGGTGTTTCTCAGCTCTTGTCTGTCTCATTGGTGCTGAGCACACTGAAATGTTCCATCTGCAATTTTTCCAGTGCATTGTTCTCTCAGCTGCTCTGCAACTCCTGGTGGTGTTTGCACCACTGCTGTTGGTGAATTGTATAAAAGTGTGAATGAGAAACAAACATAAGAATGTAATCTTCCCACAGTGTCAACTGAGTTGAATGAAAAGCGTGTCAAAAGATAATCCTCCTGTAAACAATCACTTCATTAAACCCATTTGCATATTGCACAGGCTTACTCCATGGAGAACTTTTAATTTTTTTAATACTCTGTAGGAATCTCATTTTTCCCACTAAAAATGGATTTTAAATACATATTGATAGAAGGATGTACAATGAGTCAAAGGCAAAACCAAGAACACCAGGGCATGCAGACCATGCTGTCACCAGTTGGCTACATATGCTTTTAGAAATAGTGTTTTATTGCAAGTTCAGACATAAGGATTTCCTTTTCGTTGTAGAGAGAGCTTTGAACGATTCCTCTCTTTCTCCAAAGAAAATGTTGACAATAGAATCTTTGATCTACAAAAATTAATGCACATGAGAAATTTAATTCATGTAAAGAATTCTGCTGGATTCAGTAAGACCCATCACGGGAAGTTAAACATGCATAACTATCTCTCAAGTAAAGACCATGCACATGGTAGGTGATATAGTCCAAAAGTTCATGTAGATGAAGTTCTCTCTTCAAAAGATGTAATGAAAATGCTGTCTTATCAAAAGATCATGTGGGGTTTTTTTAGCTAACATTTTAAAAACATTACATGCACTCGAGTTCAAATCTTGTAAAAGCAAGATTTATCTAGACAGCTGAATGGTGTTGTAAGTGTCCATGTTGTAGTAAAATAGTAGTGATTTATCACATTTTTTTATATCCTCATATATTATGTTCAGTTCAGTATTATGTGATTTTAGGGAATATCACTGCATAATTACAGTTTACAATTCCAGTGCTATATTGCTCTTGTCAAACCTTTTACTACAATCATCCACTCATGATGTAAGTTTTCCAGGTGCTGCCTTTCTTGAATACAATTGATTCAACTTAGAGCACAGAGTCCTGTATGACACTTTGGGTGTTCAGTGATCTTTAGAAATAACCTTTAGACCTCAAGTTCTTGTGGGAAAAAAGAGTTTTACTTAATAGGATCATCTAGTTCAGAATTTCTCTGGTGCTTGACAAAAGTCATAAAATAGTCAAGCACATTTCTTTTCAGAAGTACTTGCAGTCCTATTAGTAATGCTTTGATTCCTACTGCTTCTTGTCCTGTTCAGTTAATTAATATCATTCTGTAGTGGAGTGGGCTTGTTCAAAAGCTGAAAACTCTTTAACTCCCCCACTGTTAGGAAATCATATTAAAACTTCTATTTGAGAGTGACCTTGCTGCTTCCTTTTGTTGATACATTAATACCACTAAACCAGTATTAGGGAGAGAATGAGTTGTGTGTCCTGCTAGTGATGATAATATTTTGTTTTACTGTTTGAGTTGTGACGTTGCTTACAAAAAAATAAAGCTCTTGAATATGATTTTACCTAATTAAATCAGTTCATGTGGTAATTAATATGAGAACTCTCTGGGTTTGGTATTTTGAATGTGACCTAGCAATCCCTTATATAATCCAAGAGGACTTTTGATTAGAAGCCACCAGTATGAACACCAAAGACAAAGAAATAAGAGTTTTGCCTTATACTTCAAATTACTGAAAGTGGGGCTGTTGAACAGTGGTTTTCCACAAAAGCAATATTCCTTTTCCATACTACAGTTTATCCCACATTCGGTTAAATTTATGACAGACTATTATCATTAATTTATTTGCACTTTTGTAAGAACTTTCATTTAAATAACTTAATTACCTAAAAGGAAATTTCTTGATGCTTATGCTTTCTTTTGCTATCATTAAATAGCGTCAAGATCTGGAAACTGCCGTGATCTTGTACTTGCTGGTACTGTACAAATTAGAATGCTAATTAGCACACTGTGACTGCCTCTTTGGCTGTAGCTGTTTGAGAGTTATTTCTGCCATATGAACATGCTATGTACAATAGAAGGCAGTTTTGGAGTATTTTTCTGTTTTCATTAATGCTTGGTATTGCTGCAAGTGAATGGGTTTACCAAAAGCTGGTATATGTGAAAGATAATGATAAAACCAGCTGGAATTGGAGGTGCTGGGTTTTACTGCTTTCTACAGGATTTTGGTATGATTCTTTTTAAGACTGCTGACCACACGCTTTCTTTAGTTTGAAAAGACAATACAATGGGCCACAATCCCCCTTGGGAAGAGAGGTGTCACTTTAGGCCCTTATATGCATCTTTACTCTTCTGATAATTTAGCTTTATGCTCTTTTAAGCTTCTGTGTTCTCCAAGTCAGGAGAGGCAGACACTATGAATTACTGTACACAGATACTGATATATAATAAATTAATAAATACTCTCTGTATCTTTACAACTTTTTCTTCCTTGTGTTTGGGTATCAGACTGTGTAGATGTTCACCACACCTCATTCATCTCGTGAGCTGTCAGTAATGTTTTCAGTCCTTTTTCTCTTTTCACTTGTTCACTCAGTTTTGTTATTGTTCTGTGACTTCCCTCTTAGTCTGTCTGTAAGTTCTGACATTATCTGTTGAAGTCCTAGGTAGTAGCTCAGCTCTGGTTTTCAGTTTGGAGAGGGGAAAAAAAAAGTGCAGTTAGTACCTGTATTTTATGATAGCTCCATGTGTGGCACAAAAAGCAGGTATCCTTTTTTAATTCAGTTTTCTGTTTCTGCCATGTTTGTGGGCAAGCTCCTTAATTTGTTTCTGTGGTGCTGCTCTCGATGAATTATGGATGTTGTGGGGAATAAAGAGCAGTCTGGTTTACCAAGAAGGATTTTAAAACATTGAAAAAAGTTTAGAAAAACTTAGGGTTTTTTTGTTCTGCACTGTAGGATTTCAGTACAAATGATGCCAGTCTTATTCTAGTACTATGAAGAAGTCAAATTCATTTTTTCATACCAGCATTTCAGGGAATTTTGCAGGATGTCTGCTCACACTCCCTTTGTATCTAACATGTAAAGCGAACAAACATCTTAAACTGCAATGTGTCAGCTGTTATCAGGCTTCCACGAAAAATGATTAACTACTATTTGTACTTAAATTGTTATTTTGTAATAAAAGATACTTTGAGTTGCTTGATGTTAAATTAGTATGTAAGAGGAACTGCAGAACTCTGAGCACAATTTCTGAGCAGAACCCCAACACAGTCGTTCCAGATGTTCAATCTCAGTGGACCACGTTTTCTGTCTTTCTTCAAATTCTCGTGGATGTCTGCCTAGCACACCTTTCTGCTCGAGAAGTGGAAAACTGAACAGGGATTAAGAGGAAGTGCACAGCAGAGGCAGGTGTGGTTGGGAGTCTGGTTGGTGTTTGCTGTAGCACTTGACTGTCACTGTGCTCAGTGAGTGGGGCTTAAAGGAAGGATTCTGATGATTTCAATGTTCTATTCATGGTCTGTCAGCCTAGATACAGGCCTGGGTCAAGTCTGATCTATACCAGCTCTTGGGCTGCTCAGCAGAAAATCAGGTGAAAGTTGAAATTTTACTGATTTTTCATGAAGTTTGGGTGGGAGTTTTTTGCTTGTGGTTTTCGTGTTTTCCCCTGTGAGTGTTATCAGAGGAAATACATATTTTCATTAATGGGTCACACTTCCTTCTGTGTTCACTATGCATTTGGGAATAGCAGTCTTCACCTAAATGCCTTGTCCTCCACGGATTTGGTTATCTGAGCTGTGCTTTCTCTGTGGATGCACTGCTGTGTGAGCTCACAGGCTTCAGGCTTTACTGGGTGGGATGCAGCACCATCCCACTGAAGAAACCTCAGCTGGGGAATTTGTTTACTCTGTAATGTCATTGACTTTGGAGGCTTACTAAAAAGATTCCTTCTCTCTGAGGGGTTATAGGAAGTTGAAGCTTGTTTGCATTATGATTGAGAGCCCTTCGTTTGATACCTTTTAAATACTTTAGTGAGTTCTCTTATGCTGGGCATGTTTTATGCTTGTTGCACAGGGTCACGTCATCCTGTACTTTCAATGGTTTCGCAAAACCAAAAATCACAGCATCATTTTAAGCAAACTGTGATTTGTGGCTTGTTTAATTCAAATGGAGGAATTGGAAAGAAAATCAGAGGAATTACTTTGATCCATTAGAACAATTTATTCTTTTAGGTATGTCTGTACTGTAAAAGAAAGGTGTCCAGGAGAGAGTGGAAGCAATGGCTCACTGTCTGTGCCTTTTCCATTGTTAACATCTCCTTGGCATGATTTTGGCCTTGGTCTATAAGTGAGGTTGGTTGGTTGGTTTGTTTCCAATGCAGGGTGAATAAAATTGTGTTCAGCCTGTGCTGCAGCCCACCAGGGAAGTACATTTGTGCTGTGAAACTACGTGCATGGATTAAATGCTTTAGGATGTCAGTGCAAGTCAGGAGAGGGTGTTTGAATGATATCCCTTCAGAGCTGGACCAGTGCTGGAGGGCTCAACAGGGCCAGGAAAGAACAGACCTGGTGTTAATATCTTCTGAACAGCCTCCCTGGGGTAAACTGTCCCCCAGAGTGCCTTGGGAGAAGGAGACATAAGATTTCAGAGGGTCAGCTGCAGTAACCAAATGGTTCGTGGCACATCTGATCAGCAGAGTGGTACTGACAAGTAAATTGCTCCCCAGCACAATTGTAGTTGTATCCCATCAGAGCTGGGACTGAAAGTACCTTGATTTGAATTTGCATTTACTTGGGCTTGAATCATTAATATATTGTACAAGACAGTTTGCAAACTGAACTTTAAAATAAGTACTTATTAGAAGGCTTCCCTGGGAAACTTCTTTCTTAACGAAACCAAAAAAAATAAACAAAGAAAACCATTGCCACCACCAAAAAAACCAAACCCCAAACTGACCGATCAACCAGCCCCAAAACCCCCCAGAACCCAAACCAAACTAAAAAGAACTACTTTAAGTGAATTTTGGTGGAAGACTTCTTGGATGGATTTTGGAACACACGTTCATTGAAATAAAGTGTGCTCATTTTCATAATGTTTCTTCTGCTGGAATAAAATATTTAAAATGTGAGATACTTAGCACATGGCTAGAAACTGATAATTATTTAAACCAGCTGCCTGGTTACAGTGTGTAGTGAGATTCATCACTGTGATTCACTATCACATCAGAAAAAAAAATCGCAAAAAGCAACCAAGTGAAAATGCGATGGATAGATAAAATGTGAGAAGTACTTATTCACAGTGGGTGCATGGTGTGGTTTATTTTTAAAAAATGCAACCTCTATTTCAAGTTTGATTAGAATAAGTGAGTCAGTTTCTGTTGGATCTGACAGTTATAATTTCGTTATTAGCTTTCCAAAATAAAATACATGAATAACACTTTTTTTCATGTACTCATTCACCAAACCATTGCATCTGTAAGTACAAGAAAAGGATGCTCATCCCTGCAAAATTTCTGCAGGTCTTTAATTAGAAGCATTTCCCTGTAAGCAGATGACTGTATTTGAGGGAAAAGAGAAACTTACCTATTTTGGCCATACTTGACACATTTCATGTCTGTTCTGTTACTTGTCTAAAGAAATAATGTACGAAAATTACTCAGTGTAATTTCAGCATCAAGAGTAAGAGCCACAATTTTTCCTGGAATTGATTATTTTAAAAGATTTTTCATTGTCTGTAGTTAGGCCTTATTTCTCTGTTAGGATTTTGAGCATTGTAACCAAAACTTTCCTCTCTTCCATTCTCATCCCCACAGCAAATATTCTCAGAAAGGAAGAATGTTATGAGTTGCATCAAAAGTTTAGTACATGATTCATTACTGTATGAAAAATAATGTGATTTATGTTTATTTAAGTTGTTCATTTTATTCACAGAACTGATCTTCAGTGCAAACCAAACCCTTCTTGATAACAGCCTGTTGCAAGTTCTTGTACATCACTAAAATTACAAAATTAATTAAAAACAGGTGGATTCTTCCCATGTAGCAGTACCACTCAGCTGAATGAAAATACTTGTATGAATTGTTAGAGAGGATGTTTTCCTTAGGGATCATACTGGAATGTTAGGATTCTCTGAAGCTGCATTTCTGAACAGAAAAAGAATCATATTTTGACTATGACACCCATATTAGTTTGTTTAGAAAACCTGAATTTAAGTTGGCACTGTAGAGAAGAGACCCTGAAGGAAACTTAATTTTTGAAATCTGATCTCTGTGTGAAAGTCTCTGTGAAACTCTGGTATAAAGACTTGAAGGGCTTCATTTAGAAACTCAAATCTACATAGCTAAGTTTTGTTGGGTTTTTTTTTTTAATTTTGTGGTGTCACATTTTTCAAGATTCAGTTTATCTTTCACAAAAATAAATGAGATAGCAGCGTTGAAGAATCATGAGCTGTTTTTACTGAGTATTCAATTTATGAACTAAATTATCTGCTTAATCTTGTGATTTATTGCTAGTTTGATAGCTCTCTTTAATTATTAGGAGTTTGTTTTATGTGGGTTAGTGATGCTGGTTTCAATCTAGGCGTGTAGGGCTGTACAGAACAGGACATGGAGGTAGAGTAGGAGACCACCTGGCTTGTGCTGCATTTTAATGGAGTGCCAGCAAAGTTCAGACTGCCCTCTTTTTTCTGGGCAGAATGAATAGAAGGCTGGAAAAACAAATTGGCACAATGAAAATTTTTTCAAGACAGAAGTACGTGTGTCCAAGGCAGCTGGGAGTTTTGTGCCCCTATCTTTGCAAATCAGACTATGCAGAGTGGTCCAAATATTATCTTTGTAACTAATGTAATTGTAACAGGCCTCAAAGATGGTTTCTGTGTAACACAGCATATTAAAAAAAGACCCAGTATGAAGTGGAATTTATGTTAGTCTTTCCAAGCCTAGCCAATTTTAATCTTGGGTCTTCATTTTTTCTTGACTGACTCAAGTTCTGTGCAGCCTCAGAAGACAAGTTGAATAAAAGAATAAAGTAACAGAACACTGAAAATAAAACACTAGAGCATTTCGTGCATTTACATTTTCTAGTTTAGATGTTTTGAATTTTAAAAAAGTCTTTCATCATGTCGCTGCTGAAGTGTATTCCTAAAATGGTAAAGAAGAGTTGCTAAATTAGATAAATATTTATTGTCATACATACAATTTTTAATCTGAGAAGTATGAGGAGGAACTTGTGAGATGTGGAGTTTCTTAATTGATGGAAATAGACTGTGTGTATATTGGAACATATTTAACTTTTGTTGCAAACTTAGGCTTCTGTATACTTTCACATGCATGGGTGTATGGATGATGATTGATGTCAAGTTGCCACTTGTGGGGGACACTGTCTGGTGCTGGGTGAGGAGCAGTGCTGCTGCACAAGTGCACTGACAAGCAGTAAAGTGTAGGTCAGGTCTGGGCACCTCTGTTCTCCATGCAGATGGCCCACAGTGGGCCTTCAACCCACATCAAAATATACATTTATTTATTAACTTTAGATCTGAAGAAGATTCCAGATCTTACTAACATGGCAGTACTTTAACTTTGCTACATTAATAATTATTTTTTGTTTTCCCATGGGTCAGTGTTGTTACATTTGCACCTAGACTTGACATTTTATGTGGTAGGTGTGTGTTGGGGCAAAGAACTTACTGTTCATATACAATGGCAAATGCTAAGAGCAAGACTATCTTGTGTAACAGATTGTTTAAAAACACTACAAAAAATAAAAAAAAAAGATCAAAAACTTCTATTTTGCTAGTTAAGAGTATAAAAATTCTTTTGAAATTTTTTTTGTCTACTTTCTATCTTATTGCAAGCTGCATGTCTTATTTGGAAATGTACTTTTGTGCACTAGAGAAGTACAATTTATTGTAAAGGTTGCCTTAAAAGACTCGTTTCTCAGGCAGTTGGAATTAGATTTTTTCAGAGACAAATGTTTCTTATGCACATTGCATAATCATTACATTGAAACCCCAATTTCTCCAGCTTCTGAAACAAACCATTTCTTTTACATATTGAAAAGATTTTAAGGGGTTGCATCTTCAGAACAAGTGCATGTTCATACTGTATTGCTTCTGAAATAGCTGGGAACATACAGTGATGGAAAATGACTAAACTAGAAAGGAGCACTTGTGAAATTCACAGTCCATTAATGTAAAGAGGGATAATAAACAACTTTCTCAATGGCCTGTGTGCAGGGCCAGTTTGCATGTGTGTGACAGTGGTGGTGCTTGATGGGTTGCATAGCTGAATTACTGAATTTCTGCTGTGCAGAGGTTGCAACTGGAGAACGTTTTTGGACTTGTCTGGTTTTTTTTGTCTCTCCTACAGAAAATTAAATACTTTGTCTGTATATGTGAGCTCTCCATGGTATGATGGTTTGTACCTTCCTGCTACAGCAGCCACTGCCAAGTGATTTTATTGTCCTCTAATCTACTGGAACAGTTTTTAACATGTATTTTGCTTTACCAGCCTTTTTGCAGACTGGGCGGCCCAACAAGTACCTTAGTGGTGATTTAGAATCTACTAGTAAAGTGTGGGCATTGAGCAGTGTTAGAATTTTCAAGCTGGAGTCAAAATTCATTTCTTGATGTATTTCTTGACTGTGCTTTTATTTAATAAAGAAGAAACCATGCACTTCAGGAAATGGTAATCTTTATTTATGGCTATGATGTGAAAATGCAAATGAAGCAGTGAATTTTGTGATTAGTATTTTACTGAGCAGTCACTTACTATAATTACATGTTTTAGACCAGTGGAATTATCATGTTCTATTAACCAGATTATTTCCTGACTTCTTGTAGGATTCTGAGTAACAACAAGATCTTGTGGTTGAAGAATGGCTCTTTCTTCGGGCTGAGATCCCTGGAGAGACTGTGAGTAACTGATCAGCCTTGCTCGACCTTCAATTAAAAGTCTTTGTACTTCAAATATAGAAACAAACATCAGATAATGAAGTTGAGATGTTCTGAACTGTATTGCACAGTAGAGTTTCTAGGCAGTCATCAGGTTCAGGAGCAGCATAAAAATGAGTGCATGGGGATGGACGTGGAACATACAGGAAAGCACTGCCATCAATTTGGAACTAAAATAAACATCCAGTCAAAGCCTTGTACTACACTATGTACACTATCACAGCAAAGACTGCTGTGTGGAATGGTAACACTAATATACCTGACATGTAGTTTGGGTTATTTAACTCGTTGGTCTCCAATACTTCTATTTTAGATCTATACTAGTTTTAATTTTTTCTGTATTGTAATTATAGTATCAACAAATTGGACAGCATTTATCACAGGAGCAAACAATGACTTTGATAAAGCTCCATGGCTGTGTATTTCTAACCAATATTTAAAGGGGGAAGAGGAGCTCAGGAGCACCTAATGAGTTAGGAAGAAAATATTTGGAAACCTCAATGGAAATAAATAAGAAGTAACACCTGTGCTATAGTAACACAGCTTTCTGTACATATAGGTCAGTCATTTGAGAATAATTGTGAACAAGCCTAAAAGGCTATTTTCTGTATTTACAGACAACTTATAGTACCAGTGCATCTAAAATGAGTAATTATGTCATGATATCTTACAATATCTCCTGTAGCTTAAGCTAAAGTACCTTTATACTGCTTTGTAAGAGTGGCTTTATTATGTAGAACTGTTGATGTAAAATTGCTGCTACATTCATGACTGCATGAATGTATTCTGCATTCTGTGTGTGTGACTATTTCCATGTGCAAAGAAATTATGTATTAAAATCAGCCTTAGCTAATATTTTTACTGTAGATGTGTGTCATAGGCATGCTGTTTATGCTTACGGAATAAAGTGGGTAAGTATACCATACTGAGATGGTTGAGTATCCTAAATGTGGTTTAAAAATTAACAACTTATTTCAAGGTCTAAAGCAATCCCTTAAGCACCTTGAAGGATTTGGGTAAAATGACTGTGTCAGAACATTTATGCTAAGTAACATTAGATTTTGCTCTGCATATATGTATAGTTGTATCAAATACTTTCTTTAATGTTAAATATTAATGTATTAAATGATATGGAATATTACATAGCATGGAATGGAGAGTGAGGTATTATTTACTAACTGATTTAATGTTAGGATTAACAGTGATCTGAGGTTTGTAAAGAAGTCTACAAACTTTTTAGATGAAACAATTTGGAACACAGAATAGAATTACAAATTTATTGCAAGAAGGGAAATAAGTAAATTTAATTCTCATGTAAGTAAATGTAAGTAACGTAGTGTTGAGGAAAGGAAAACATTTCCTCTGAGGTTTTTTTTTAAGGTTTAATTTACATTGGGGAATTATACTGAGCATGTACTTTTAAGAATTTTATTGGTTGACTAGTGAGAGAAATACTTCAACCTTAGAAGACATTACGAACAAACCTAAGAACAGTGAGAAAACAGAAAAAGTGCCTTAAGTGTGTAGGCTCAAGTACCATCATAGTCTAAACCATTTCATTTTCCTGTGCTGATTTTCACAACAGTACAGATAAAATGAGTATCATCTCCTCTGTTTATAAATCTGTTTGGTTATGGTGTTAATACAAAATCCATGAGTGGTCCATCAGTCGAAGACTGGAATTCAGGTGATGGCATTCTCATGATTCACTGTTCATTGCCCTGTTTCTGTTTCATTTGGGGCTACTCTGGCCCCATATGCTTCTTATCAATGATATCTGTGAAATCCCAGTTTCAGCTGGAGGGGTGAGAACAGCTGGAATAGTCTACTAGGAGGTGACTGTGAATGAATTACAGCTGGATGAGTGCTCCTAGCTCTTGGACAAAGGTTTCCTCAGCTTTTCCTTTTTAACAGAACTAATTCAGAGCAGTACTTCAGGTGCTCATAATGGAGAACTATGGCAGCAACTGCTGTTGATATTCATGACATATCAAAATGGACCAAGAACTTTAATTCCTTACCTGAAAGGAAGTACTGTAGCAGGAAAATCCAGCTTCCTTTAAAATGATGTTAAGTTTACAAGATTAGGTGCTTAGGAACATGGGTGTGCTGGAATTAAGAATTACTCATTTAATTTGGCTTTGCACTCTTTGTGGTCCTGTTCAGATGAAAAAGTAATGCGAATGCCACAGAGGAAAGAATCATGTAAGTCAGTAATTTTTTTTACAGTTACCGTGAGATCATGAGCTAGAATAGTGTAAGCTTACACGGAAAATGAAATCATTCAATGTCAAACTGGAAGAAATTAGAGAACTAAAATTTCAGGTGAAATTGAATGACTTGTATATTAACTTGCTTATTATATTGACTTGCTTAAACCCTTTTTTTGGATAAAGAATGGTTTGAAGCCGTACTCCAGTGAGTGAGTGACAATTTTCCCCCTATTATTTTGTTTTTCAATGCATATCACAACCAGAATTGGATTACAGAAGTGTCAGTCTTCTCAGGTTCTGGTGATTTCTCAAGAGTTACCCAAGTGAGGTCCCTCACTGAGCAGTTGTCTCAAAGTGGGACTCTCATTCTATTGAGCACATCAAGAAAAGTTATTTACCCTTTAACTGCCCATTCTAAGAGTAAGACAAAATTGATTTCCCTAAAACTAAGACTATTGTAGAATTCTAATATTTTACATGAAATTTTTTTTTTTCAAATGCTTTTCAGAAAATTGCAATTTTTAAACCATGATAATAACAAGGTTACCATTTCAGATTCTCTCAAACTGTGTTGATGCTATAAGAAACCTGATACTAGGTTTTCAGGTGATAGAACCAACAAACTAGGGAAAAACATGTTTGGGGATACAGTTACTTCATGTTTAGTAATTTAAAGATAGTACCATATTTAATAATAAGCCATTAATATTAAAAAATGAAATGTAATAATGTCTAGTAAAAATAGTGATCAAAAGGCATGTATGAAATGCTAATATTTTTACTGGGCATTTTGTAAAAGTGCTTTAAAAACACTGCCTCACAAAGGTGCACTTTCAGTTTTCTGTATGTGCATGAACTCGTGAGGGATCTGGAGAGGTGGCAATCCCTCTCTGCAGTTACAGTTTTCTGAAATTAAGAATTGCTGCCATGTGCTGGCTTGGAAAGGTTGGCTCACAAAGGTGACAAGGCATCTGGATCCTCATGTGCCTCTGTGCCATTGAGCTTATGCTGTACTACTAACAAGAGGCACTAAGTAAAGATCATAACTTAAATACTGTGAGAGAATAAAAGTGTTCTGTAAACTTAGATATTATATGCTGTCCAGTTATATGGTCCTTGAGTTGGAATAAAATCAGAAGTGTAGCTAAGGATATCAATAAGCATTTTTGAAGCAAGCATGGTAAAGGAACTGTTTGTTAAAATATGAAGAGCTGTGTGGAATTTAACCAGCAGAGATCTACAGGCCGTAAATTCTTTAAATGAGAATGCACACCTTGAACCCATTTCTGTGATACACCCTGTGGAGATGGCTGGCTTCACATTCAGGAGGCTGAGAACTCAGTTTGGATCTGAAGCTCAGGGCAGACTTGACAGCTTGTAATGATTTCAGTTTCAGTGCCTTCCCTGCCTGCAGTCAGTGTTCTGCCTTCCCCAAACAGCAGGAGTTATCACAGACATTTCATTAAGTTTTTCCTATGCTCTGTGTACCATAAAAGAAAGGCAAGCTGGACTTTCCAAGCCATGAAAGAGTGAGGTAGCTCTTTCAAGTAAGTCTCAGCAATCAGAAAACTCTGATTTAGTAAAATATTTGGAGGGATCTGAACAACTGAATTGTCTGTGTAATTTGGTGGTGTAATTATTGCATAAACTGGAGCAATGTATCACATAGATAAATCTGTGACAGTTTCTTTCTTTGAGAATTATTTCTGGGCATGGGGTTAAGCATGCTGTTACCCAAAGAATCACAGGCTAGTGCAGGTTACCAAGTTACTTGCAGATGCTTTGTCATGGCAGTGTGTGGTATGGATGCTGCCATGAAGCACTGCCACCCCCCAGTGTGCAGCAAAGTGATAGTATTAGTGCCAGCTGTGGCAAGGCTTTTTATGCCTGAGGATATTTGGCCAGCCATAGTCCATGGGATGCTTCTGGGAACAAAGACCGAGGTGACTGGGCCAGGTGCTCCAGCTGTGCTGGACCTAAAACCAAGATCCAGACTAGGAAAATAAATCTTTCGCCCTCATCCCGGGGCCAGCTGGCACAAAACAATATGCACTTCAGCTATTATCCACACTGCTGATTTTCTTACTTTGCACAGCAGGCACTGCACCACAGCTGCCCCCATAGCCCCTGCCCTGAGCTGTTTCCCCATCTTACCCCTCCCTGGGGCAACCTGTCCTGGCTTCCCTGCTGTGGGCTCCTGCTGCTGTGGGATTGGTTGTGTGCTTGGGATTTTCAGAAGTGGGTGTATGAAGTTGCTCTCTCTCTCTCTTTCATAACCAAATGTACTTTTTCGTCAGGTTTATAGGAGCATTATACCTCTGACACTTGCTCCTTTGTCCCAGTGACTGAACCTCTAATGGGTTCAGAAGCTATTGGGAGGGAACCAGCAAATAAAAATAAAGAAACATACACAAACAGACCATGGTTGCATAAGCGGTTTCCTTGGGAAATCAGGATGAAAGATCACTTAGCAAGATTACACATATTTTCCCAGCTGAGCCAGAAGAAAAAGCATGCCAGGCACTAAAAAGCAGCAGTGACTGTTTTACAGAAACTTGCTTTGTTGCATTTTCAAGACAAAGAAAAATAATACTGAAGCATCTCTAAGAATTTAGCATTGAGTGTGTTTTGTTTTAATTTTTTTAGCGCTATAGGTGAGTCCTACTCAGCCAGGCCTCACTTAGATTGTAGTTTTATTAAGTGCTGCTGTAGCATCAAGATCTAATCACATGTCAGTGCTGCACAGCCACATGTTGTATTCACTTATTATCAGACAAGACTGCCTAAAAGCTACTTCCAGTAGATTTCAGTGGGACATTCTGCAACTATATGTTGTGGTGTGCAGTGAAGTAATAACACACTGAGCTGAGGGATGAAAAGGGCTAGAAATACAACTATAAAAATTAGACCATACAAAAAGCATGTTGTTATGCAGTTGTTACAAAAATATGATACTTAGAATTTCTTTAGCAAAATTCAAGTGATGGAAGTGTAAAATACAAAAGTTTGACATTTTTTAATGTGCAATTTACATTTTCAAATTACTGTCCTCTTCATTTTTTCCTGCCCATACATTTGAAATGTGCATGTGCACACACACACAAAGAAACAGATGTTCTTCCTAGATACTGTGAAGGATTGGAAATATGCTCAAAGAAACTGTTAACAATTTTACTTTCAGCACGTTGTGTATGACATCTTTAAAATTAGAAGCTTCATAGATTAAATTTAGAATATGTGGGGTGTTTTTTTTATTTTTGAAAAAATAGAAAAATACTGGTTATTATAAACTCATAATATTTCAGACTGACAGCCAGGATCCAGCTGTGCAACGTTTTTGCTTTTTTTTTATTTCCCTTGAAGATCTTGCAGCTGAGGAGTGTGCCCCTAACTTTGTGCAAGCACTTTTAACAGAAAATAAATGGATAAGCTTGGGCACCTCAAATGCCACTGAGCTGAGTGTTTAGAGAAATGCTGTGATGGTACTCAAGAAAAGGGCAATGTAAAAATCTGTTTCTTAGGGCTGTTTGTTGTGTAAATAGTCATAGTATGAATAAAATTGTTCAGTTTTATCTAGTTTCTGTATTTATAGAAATATGGAGAAAGAAAACTCTCAAGCATCTGGAGTTGTCTTGCAACTTTTTCTTGCATTTGAAGTTCTGCGTGGATTTAGTAAATTCTCTGGGTCCAGTTGATAATGATAGCAAACAAGTTACTTCTTAATTCTCAAAGAACAAAAGTACAGGTCCTGCAACCATTATTTTTTCTTCTTTAATAATATGTCCAGGACACTTGAGCAAGTCGAAGCAGTTTTCCATGTAAAATTTCTTACTGTGTTGGCTTGTAATGGTTTACAAAAACTCATTATGCTGCATTACTGTTTGAAGTGATTGATCCTATTCTGGTAGATGCAGAAGGATGGGAATAGTCATGGGGAAGGATTTTTCTCCAGGAGCAAAACTCTGCTTTGTGCCTGTACCCTGAACTAGAATGAAGAGGATTCATGTTCCTCTTGGCAGTCATTGAACTTTGAGTTGCCCATTTGGTTTCAGTATCAGATGAAGAGTTTATCCTTTTAATTATGATGGTGCCAGGGTTTGCATGAGGCGGGAGGGTTCCCTTTGTCAGTCCTAAATGCAGCTAGTGTAGGTGGCAGGTTGATGTTAATTGATAAGTGTGTTTGCCTGCAATATGGTCTGTACAGAGACACTTGTAAATACTGAGCTTAAAAAGCAAAGTTCTGAAAATTCAGGAATTACTGAAGTTAAGGTACCTGTTGATTCAGAGACATGTCTATTACAGATAATTGGTTTTGGAGTGTTGGAGATACTCAGGAGATAAAGAGTTTTACAAATACTGGAGGGGAAAACAAATCCAGTGAATGTAGGCTGTGGACAGATTTGACAAGAAGAGGAAAGAAAATAGTTATGCATGTAATAATTATTTATCACCTAAAATTAGAATAGCTTTTTGTGAAATGAATAGTTTTTAAGGCTCATCCTGGAGCATGGAGAAAAGCAATTTCTACCAAGAAAATGAGTGTTTAAGCTAGGAAATGGGACTGTGTTATTCAAAGCTTAATACATACACCTCATTGGCCATATCATTTTTTCATTGGTAGAAAATACCACCGTCTGCTGCTGTAAGATTATTTATTTTTCTTTTTTTTGGTGGGGTTTTTATCATATCCCTGGGTTAGAATCAGATTCCTTACCTGTCCTGGGAGGACTCCTGCATTTCCTCACACCAATCTGTCTCTGTGGTGGCTGCAGCCCAGGGATTTTGCCTCTCTTTGGTGCTTGGTTCTCTGTCATTGTGGTAATTTTGGTCATGTTACTCAATAATGCCAATGTCAGATATATTCTGGTACAGACAGAAGATAGAGATGTTCACTTAAATGAATGTGCTCTTTAAATATCTGACTTCATGTACCTGTCAATGAAGATTGTAATATATTATTGAATTATTGAAAAATACTAAATGTATGTCAAAAAAAGAGTATTTTTCCATAAAATCAATTTAGTTCCACAAAATACATTTTCTATAAAATAATTTTAATATTTTAAAATTTTAATGCATGGATTGGTGAGATTGGTATGAGCCTGATATGAGATTGAAAGGAGATATGAAATGATCCTGGTAGCACTAGAGTACCTTCAGTTCCTCACTGACAGGGTGTTTTTTTTTAGCATCAAATAAGAGTTCCTCATTAACATTTACAATATTTGAATTATATCTGTAAATCATGCAAAACCACAAAATTAGTAATTGCAAATAAAATTTAATGTTACAATGAGAAGTCTTCCCTATCACTTAATTAGCTAGAATTATCTAATTATTTCTGACTGTTTAAGTTGAACAAAGTTTTTACTCGACCATATTTATTTATTGACAGATTTCTTTTGTCATTATCTGATTCTGGAAGATGTTACATTAGGCATTGCATTCAATTAAAAGTTTCGCTCTTTAGATTCTATGTCTTTTACTTGAAAACAATCCTTAATCATAAAGGACTTTGTCTAAATGGGGAATTTTATGCATGCTGTAACAAATGCATAATGGTTAGGTAATACAATATTTATATGTTGGTGTTAACCAAGAGAGTCTTTTGAAAGAAGAAAATCTGTGAAAGAAGAGGCTTTTATTTCAGAGAAATGATTGGAAGTCAAGGACAGTCTTATTTTAGAGGTCTTTTTAAATTTTTCATTCAATTTTTGTCTCTTTATTCTGTCCTGTGGCTAACAGTAAGTTACTCATTTAGTAGTACAAAAGCTGAGTATTTTTTGACATGGCCTTCCCTAAAAGCAAATTAAAAAAAATCCCATCAACCATAAAAAACCTCCCCAAACTCTCTAAATGCCCCAATCCATTATGTTCTAGTGTTCAGTATCAAAGAGAGATTTAGCATTCTATCAGGAATAGTAAAACTCTGCTATTCTTAATATGACTGTCAGAAACAGAGGAGTTAGAAATTAAAAGTAAAATTACATTACCCTTTTTCTAACAGGCTGTACATACTGTAAGTCTTACAACCATGAAGTATCTATCAAAGCACTTGTAATACAATGTGACAGAAAGGTAATGCATTTTTTTCTTCTATTCATTTGTTATTTACCAGTACAAAGTCACAATACAGACTATTAGGCATCACATACATTATAGTTTAGAGGATGAGACAACAGGAAAATACCCTGTAAGTCTGTTGCTGTAGAGTTGCTATGCTGTAATGTGAAAAAAAAAAAAGGCAGTAGTTCTAGCAAAAGAGGATGTTTCCTTTGGGATATTACAGTGCTGTTTAAAAATAGCAGTAATTAACTCTGAAAAACAGGTTAGTAAACCAATCCCATTGTTCTAGAGCAAGGGTGAAGAACCAAGTGTGATTCCCATCTTTTCTTTATCCCTTAAGCCTGTTTTTTGTTTGCCTCCTAAACGCCACATTTATTTGTCTGGTTCTGTGGTATACTCGTTTCCCCCTGCAAACAGCTCCCAGGCCGTGTCTTTGCTCTTGATTCCATGGTTTGTGGTGAGATCTGAGACCTGCTCAGTGCTGCCTTCCCTCGTGGGTGCTGCTGGTGGCCGTGACAGGCGTTTGTCACTCTGAATGCACTGCTGAGATTATGTTCCTCTGGTTCTGACATGGAACTATGGTTTCAGCTTGGGCACAGAACTGCCAGCTCCTGGCACAGGTGTGATGTAGCACCAGTGTTGAAGATGTCAGTGGTTTGCCAGGCTGCATCGATGGACTTTTGAGTGTTACTATTTGCAAAAGAGATTTCTGTTGGAAATCTGAGCATGGCAAAATAAAAACATTCAGTAAGGGACATAGCAGTTTCACAGGACCATCTTTATCATAGCTACCAGTGTTTTATTTAAACTGCTTTGTAGTCACAAAATACAGTCTTTTTTGATTGACAAAGCTGAACTATACCTCTTAGTACTGATGCAAGCTGTGTTTCTATGAAGAACTGGTTGAAACAGTAGGAAAAACAGAAATGTGGTTTTAGGGCAGTTTGTATGAAGTCAGAGAGAAGCATGCTGGGAAGCTAAGCTGATAAAAATTAGTGTTAGTTCATCAGCAACTGAGCTAATCTTGTGAAGGGAACTGTGAGGTGAATTGGTGGCTGAATCCTTTTATTCAGTATGTGGTTTTGATTCCTCAGCTGCAGGCTGTTGGTGGAATAATCCTCTCAAACTCCAGAAAATACTATATATTAGTTATATTCAGATGCAACGCGGTCTTTAACACCTTTACTGTCAAGAAGACCAAAAAGTTGCCTTGACTGGGTAGTATTGATATATAAAATGTGAGAGACCTCACGTTCTGACTAGGGACATCTCAACACCATAGTGGTGTTGGGTAAAAGTGAGTATCCAAAGAGAAGCTCCAAACTCAGTCCTTCCCTCCCAGAGAGTTTTCTGGGCCCTACTGATAATTTTTCTTTTTGTGTCTCCACCTCTGACTCGATACCAATTGACAGACATTTCTCAATTGCTTACTTATAAGGACAAAACCCCCTATGTATATAAGTTATTGTCTGCCAAAAGTGCATGTCTGTAGACTGGGCTGGGAGATCTCAGATGAAAACGTGCTATTACTCATTCATATCATGCTGGTCTGTAAATGCTCCAGGGGTACCAATGACCCTGGGAGCTTGCTGCCCTCAAAACTTCTGGGGATGCCTGCAGAAAGCACGGCTTGTTCTCTTGACGCTTGTGCTTCGCCAATAATCTCTGAGAAGGCAAAAAAAAAAAGAATAGAATTGAAAAGGAATGGAAAGAAGGGCTATGGTTTATGCCAGTTTAGTTTAAAGAAAAAAAAAATCTCCAAAATGAGTTGTCTGAAGTAGTTAGGAAAGCTGATGTAATATAACAGCTGTGGGCAGTTTTTCTCCCCACTTCTTAATATAGACAGAATTGATTAGTTGGGTGTAGTATAGTGCTGCGTGTGTCAAGTAGGTACAAAATGGTTGTTCTCACGAGAAAATTGCATGCAGACTTAGCACATGATAAGCTGTCTTGTGTTAACACAAATTGCCTCGTTCTTGAAATGGAAAGTGACTGGGAGAGCTATAGAAGATGTTTGTGTAGTCTGAGCTATGCACATATTCTGTGAAAAAAAAAAAGAATTACAAAATTCCCCTATGTGCTGCTTTAGAAAGTGTTTTGCTGAGGAGAATACAGAGAGAAACATTGTGCTGAAATAAAATGTGTATTTTTATTTGCTTGTTAACTTGAAAAAATGAAATAAAAATTGGTATATGCAATGGTAGTGAGATTCATCTGATAAAAATAAGCAGTTTAAGTTAAAAATAAGCCACTTGAGTTAGCATAATGCAAGAAACTTGTTGAAGCATAAGTAAAATGTTTTATCATGCCTTTATAACCCAGGAAACTGCCAAAGGGGCAACTTGAACCTCTTAAAGTCAATTAATCTCTGTATGTGAAAAAATATGAAAGATGCTAAATCAGGAGAAATATGTTAGCAGTAGGTGCCTGTAAAAGCCAGATTTATTAAAAAGCATACCCTCAGCCTTAACTGTAACACTTCTGCCATGATGATATAATTAATGGCCAGTGAAAGAAAGTTTTACAGTTAATGTATGTACTCAGACACATGGTACATTAATTGCTTTCACCAAGTGTGTTTTACCATTTTTTTTACATTCAGTATTCCCATTTGTTTGTTCATGCAAAGTGAGTTAATACTTTTTTAAAGACCTTAAAGACATGCTTTTCAGCTGAAAGGGCAGTTTAAAGTACATTGTGTTCAGAACAAAACAGTGTTTTATGTACTATGTCAGCAGCTAAATTGAGAATTTGATGCTTTTTTTCCCCTTTGTACCATTAATTGCTTTTAGGTATTTCTGAGAAGTGCAAGTGCCTCACCAGGGACAATTCTCCCATGTGAGTGAAGTTTAAATACTGTATTACGCTTTCCTACTGTACAGAGTTATGTGAACTCACAAAAATATTTAGGAATGTAAGACCAGAATGGGTTGCAGCCAGTCTGAACTTCCAGGGATAAAAAGAAAATTTGTTCAGCTCTGCCTCTCATCATATACACCAGAAATGAGCCATTCCATTAACAGCTTTCCAGCACTCCATTAAGAACACTGGAGCTTCAGTTCAATAGAATGGCTCTAAAACTTATGTGTCACAAAAGAAGAAATTCTAATATGCCACAGGTTGGGTTTTTAAATTTTTCTTTTATGTGTCTTTGCCGCTATAACCAGTAAATCCTTATCAGCCATTCTGACAGTTTCTTTAGCCATGGCTGTGCTAGCAAAGGTACACCAACACAGGCACTGATTTTTCAGTCCTGCACTAGAGCAGGTTACCAGTCTAAACTATCCAGTGCACCCTCTCTTAGCCTTTTTTAGCGAAACAGGGGGAGCAGGGAAAACTCCTGAAGCCATGTTCTGCATCAAACGAGAAATAAATAAATGTTGCTGGTCCTGGAAGATGCCTGGGGAGGAGTCAGCTCTGGATATGCAAAAATTCATGTCACAGGCGGCAGTTTCTAACTCTGGGAAGCCACGTTCATGCATAAACAGTGTCAAACTGAACACATAATTTGAAGGCTGCACCAAATCTTTATTTCTGCTTTTTCTTATCTATGATCTAACTGTAGTCAGAGCCTATTTTTAGCCATATGATTTTATAGTACTATCATCCTTTAACTTAAACTAATCTTTTCCTCTTTGTAGGGTTCACCATTCATAAACAGTGATGTAATAATCACTGTCCTCATCTAAGCAAGCCAAAAATATGATAATCTCTTAGTGACATCATGAAAATAACCATGAATTGTACATATCCTTAAAAAAATGTATGGGCACAATGCCTGAAGTGTATCTAAAAGCAAGATTATTATCTGCAAAGATTTATTTTATACATAATGGCAATGTTCTCTCTTTATAGTTTAAAAATTGATTTTAATCCAGTTAATTGAATACTCAGATGAATACAATTTCAGCTTAGTTTAGCATTCAGAAGTGATGTTCTTGTTGTAAAACTGATGCAGTTGAATATAGAAAAGATCCCTCTGGACCTGCAGTAAATAAATATCCTTGGGAGATTCCCTGTGACTTTAGGGCTTAGGAGGTCTGTACAAAGCTGCTTTCTCTGGTCTTGCATTACAAGCCAGTGCTGACCAAATGGTTACTTAAAGCAGCCCAGTGAAAATTTAAAGCTTCCTGCTGAGGACATTGAATTGATTCTTACTTTCCATCCTCTTTTTATTTTTGTTGCCTCTATTTTCAGGTTGAATGCTGGATGGATGGGGCTGTTCCTTTTCTTTTTGCCCTCTTGAGAATTGAGAATTTAGTAAATTGAACATTTTTTTTTCTTTTTTTCTAAGCTCAGTCATCTGCACAGAGGGTAAAATACAGACCTTTTCTTACAGGTCTTCTCTCCTTGCATTCAGGTGTTTGAGTAGCAGTCTGTGATGATTACTTTGTAGTTTATTCATTTAAGTCAAATTAAATGTCTTTCATTCAGAACAGAAATTAGACATTTCACTCATTTTTCCCTATTGACTATGTTATTGCACAACAGCTGCTCCCTGGTTTCATAGAGCTATCTACTCATGTATTCAGACTCTGTATTACTGTAAGATGAGAAAATTCATCTTAGCTAATAGTCTGACATAACTTCTTCATTCATTAATTTCCTACCTTTCTACTTGCCTTGCTTAAATCTATGATGAGCAGTGACAATGAAAGGAAAAATATAGAATAGAAGTAGAAATATTGTATTATAAAATAGTAAGTATTAGTACAGAGGTGGAGGATCAAGTATTTATAAGGGGTCACCAGGAGCATATTGGATGGAAATTGTCTTTATGCAGAACTTCTTCTACTGTTCATCCTTACATAAGGAAATTTCTGGTCTTCCCACCTCTGTGTTGAGTTGCTGTGCTATTGGGTTCATGTCCTAAAATCTTGTTTTCTCATATCTCTTCCCTTTGAAAAGTCCCAGAAGTTCTCTCTTTTTACATGAATTGCATCATAAATATATATATATATATATTTCTGTCCTTTGTTGTGGCATGTGTGTTTCTTTTGTCATTCCATGTGCTTATTCTTATTATGTTGAAGTACCATACCACAACACAGGCATTTTGTTTTTCATGTCCAGTATTCTATACCTGAATAATTACTTAAATAGTTCCATAAGTGTGCATGAAGTCCTATATTCTTACTTACTTTTGGGCCATATCCCCCCCCCCCCCCCCCCAAATCTGTAAAAGCTTTTTTCATATGACAGTTCCTCAAAAAAAGAACCAGGGTTTAATGCTCACAAAGGTGAGCTAAGCCAGGTTTCATTTCTTCAGCCCTCCTAATATCTCTCAGGAGCACATGTGGCTCTTCTGTGTCTCCATGTTGTTACAGAGGTGCTGTTCCCCAATGCTCAGCTCTTTCTCACAGGAGCAGCCAATGTTTCTTGAGAAAATACAGCATGCCACTGTGCAGCTATTTCATTAGCAGGCATTTTAGGAAAAAAGGTAGGTTCAGGCTGGGGAAATGAAACTCTGCCTGATACCTACAAAGAATGTAGAGCCATAATTTATGAAGGCTGTGTGCTGGACACATGGAGCTGAGCATATGCCAGCAAGGAGCGTGAACTCTTCGGGGCTCTGGGCTGGTGCCAACTTACACAAAAGCTGGTTACAGGTACGTCATTGTTGCTGCTGCTGCTACAGCTCATGTAACCTGGGGTGTGCCAGGCTTTCTTTTGCTAAATGAACCTGGGGAATTCATTTCTTTAAATACTTGATGTCTCATAGTGAGGTTGAGGCTCAGTTGGCTAAAACTCTAGCATTTGTAATGAACCGTAGAGCATTAGCTGTGTGATTTCTATTTATTTATGTAAAAGCTTGCATGTTTTAGAGTTTTTGCATAGCTGGCTGTAGTGTGCTGTTTAAGCCATTGGTGGTATGCCATGAAGTCCCACTGATTGCCCTATTTTCTTGGTATGTTGCATCTAAAAGCAGGTGTGAATACTGTTTTCATTAACTGGGTTTAAGGAAAACTTACTATTTACAAAATTGATGGGAAGGGTAAACAACATTTACACTATTTTCTGATCCTCAGTCAGACTTCCATGAAATGCACATTTTCTGAAACCAAAGCCTTTCTAATGACCTATTAAGTCATTGTGCAGTTCAGCATTTAAAAGATGATATATGAAAAGCAAACCCTAATGAAGTGTGGTGAGCCAGCAGAAAGCAGATGGGATCACGCACGGTATTGCCGGTCTTGCCGAATGACTGAAAGAACCTTTTATACTAGTTACAGATTTTACTGTCACACTTTAGTAACGGGCTGATGTTAAAAAACTGAACTGTGAGAGCAGCTGCTGCTCACTTTCCTACTTCAATCAGGCTGAAGTGAAACTAGAAATGGTACTTCTCTTGTTTCAATATTGAGGTAGTAGTAGATGTCTAACTTAGAGCTACACAAATGCACTGTTCATGTCAGTTGCTAGGATAAATTCATGTAAGCGTGAACTGATAGATCAGAACAATACTGGCAGTTTGGCAATATTGGTTCTATGTGAATTACCTTTCATTTCCCATTGAATTTTCAAGCTCCTCTTTGAGACAGAGAGTATGGGTTGAAAGAAATTAAAAAGGAAAGTGCGTGTTCATGTATGTATAATACCAGTGCCAATATGCCAGCAGTGAGCCTGCAGGAAGGCAGCCTCTCTGCTCCACCACTCACCCAGAAAGTTAGCTGAACAGTCAATCAGCCAATTACCCAGCAAGCTACCTACATCCTCCAGTGCTAACAGGCAAAGCAATTTGGTTTTGTTCTTTACTGACATTTCTCTTTTGCATGTCAGCTATTTTGTGCATTTTTGTATGTTTAACTTGGGATTGCATAAGCTTTATTTTCTGGCTTATTTGCTTGTTTCTTCCTAATCATGTATTTATTTCATCTTATTGTATTGCTGAAAAAAAAAAATTTCTAGGTGTTAGTACTATTATACTTAAGTGTGTCCATTTAGTTTTATCCTACCTAACTTTATAGAAGACTTTATGCAATAAAATTGAAAGTGACTGCCTTCCTTCTTACTTTTTCATCCTAACCACATCACAGAAAGAACTTCAGGGTACAGTCTGATAGAAACAGAATATGAGGTACGGCTGCAGGTCTTTATCTTCTGTCCCCTCTTATTCTCTTCTCTGCTCCCAGGGACGGAGACAAGGGAAATTGGAGCTTTCCATGCCTTGCACAGGAAGGTTACAGTTCTGCTAAGGAAAATATTCCTGTACAAACATATACCACCCCCTTATGATTTGGGCTGCCTGTTTCCAGGTTATTTGCAGTTAACCTTTAATTAGTGATTACCATCATGAAATTTATGAACTGTTACCAGACCCAAGGAATTATAATTTATTTTATCCTAAAGAAACTTCTCTGGAGTCTAGTCTGTTCTTGATACAACATAATTTTCATCAGCAACAAATCACTCAATAATCACTGCATGTTTTTTGTTTGGAATAATGCTCAGCAGTTCAGTTTCTACACATCTCCCATACTTTTGGATTACTTTTTTTTTAAGGTAATTTGAACTGTTATAAATTTGAGTACCCATTCTTGGTTTTCATGGTTGAAAGATGAGTACAGGTTGTAAATTTTTTTTGAGAAAAAAAGATCTAATTTACTGCACCATAGAACTCTTTCTAAATATGTTTTATGTCCTATTTTTATGGTGTTAGATTGTATTGTATTGTATTGTGTATTGTATTTTCCTAGAATGGAATAGATATTGTCATTAAAATAGTGATGCCACTATTTTAAGGCAAATGTAGCATTATATAGATTATTTGTACAATTTTTTTCTTTAAAACCTTCTAAAATGTGCACTTATTTCTCCAATGAAACACTTAAAAGGTTGAAAGTTTAATTTTGAGATTTTTTTTTCTCTTGCCATAAGCAGAAGTCTCTTCTTAGAGCTTAGTACAGATTTGTTCTAATTCTGTTTTTAATCTCTGGTGTGAATAGTTTCATCAGATCTTTTGGTTATTGTGTGGTTCATTTTAGGTTAAGCCCGGGGTTAACTTCTTACAGAGGTTTGTTAAAAAGCAGATGGGTTCTTTCTGAGGACAAATGTGCTTTGGCCAAGATTTAAAGAAATCATGCAAAATTGGGATTTGCATCCATTCCCTTCTCTTCCCTCAACACTTATGTTAAGATTTGAAATATTCAGACTTGAAATCTGGCAGAAATTTGTCCCTGTGTTTTAGATGGGATCTTGCACAGTTCAGTAATTGTTTCCATTTGGCTGAGATGCAAGATTTTAAACAATATACATCACATTTGTGCAAAGGTTGTATTAAACAGTGTGATCAGTGATCTAACAAAGTGCCCTTGGTACGTTATTTGTGTGTGTATCATATATAAAATTTGAAAATTCCCAGTGAAAGTCTTTATCACAGTATCTTGCTGGATTCATGTGAATAAAGAAAGTCAGAGAAAGGAGTTTAAAGATATTTACAGGGCTCAGGAGCATAATTAACATAGTTCAAGTGAATGAAATCATGGATGGAGGAATTTTGACTGCGTTCATTGGGGACTGAGTATGAGAATTCTGATTACCAGGTCTGTGTTCATGATGACGGAGTTATCAGTATCTTAGTATGCCTAAAAGTGGGTATCTAAAAGCTGTACAATGAACTAAAATATAAAGCAATAAAAAAGTTTCACCTGAAATGCTAATATCTTAGTGTTACTGAAAAAAAGGGTAGTTTTGCAAAAGTAAAAAAACTTTGAATCTAGCCAATCAGGCCAAAAATAATTTTTCTTAAAATTTATAAAAATGAGGAAAAAAAAGTAAAAACCAAAATAATACTGCATGTCAGATTTTCGTCTTGTGGAATGACAAAAGTTTGTGTTTCAATCCTGAATGACCTATTTATTGGAGCTTAGCATTACAAGCATTAATTGCTAAAATAATTATTTTACTACAAGCAAGTCAGATTATGTGATCTTAGCAGAATAAATTGAAAAATACTACACGTAAGCTGAGAGGGGGAAAAAATGGTAATTGGACTATAGAATTATCTGCCTTTTCATATTGATTTTACTTGTTAAAAAACTGTTAAGAAATAATGTTTTAATGGTTACCATGGCTGTAGGCTATACAATGCCACCATTAGGAATCCAGACATTTTCCTTATGGTGATATAGCAAAAACCTAACACTGACAAATATTAGATATCCTCCCTTCTTTTTCTCAGAAATCCAGATGTCATAATGGGCATTATGACTCCAGATGTCATAATGGGCATTATGGCTCTTACTGTTGCCAGAATACTTCAGTATAGTTGTCAACTTGATGGTCTTTGCACATGTTAGATGTGGGCATGAGCATATCAATAAATTTTGTATAATCCTGTGGAATAATTAATAACAGAATAGAATATGAAGCAAAGTAAGCTTATACTGAGTCAGAGTTTGAGGTGTATTATTGAACAAACTTAAATTGGTCCAGTTTGCATTTTGCCTGTATTCCCTGTTGCTGCTAAGTTGCATGCTTTTGAGACTGATATTTATTGTGTATGGTCAATCTCAATGAAGCTGTAAGATACTGTGAGCATGAAAATTTATAGGCAGATTAATAGTACCCCTTATTAATCTCTAACTAAGCCTGACATGGCACAGATGTCGTCATTTGCTAAAAAAATATTCTGTCTTCCTGAGGCCAATAGTGAGATAATTATCTGAGGATACAGAGAACTTTCTTGACAAACAGTTCTGAGGAATGAAAGTCAAACAGAGAACTCTAAATATTTTACTAATAAGGGGATAGTAGCTTTGGATTTATTGTAATAAGCTTGACAGAGTTATAAATGAATGGATAGGAAGACTGCCTGTGTTATCAGGTTTGCAGAGCAATACCTTGTGAGCTTCTCAGCTGCACTGAAGTGTCACAGCACTGAGCCAAGCAGCACAATAACCAATATGAGGGAACTGTGTGTGCTCAGCCGAACTGGGGATGAAGGTGATCTTTGTGTAACATTAACACTTACAGCTCTCTGACTGAGGTCCCTGCTTCTAAAAAAGATGATTGGAAATGGTAAAAAAAGAAGATAAATGTAGGAGAAGGAGAAATGAGTATGAGGTTAAATAAAAATCCAGGTGGAGAAAGCAGGGTTGGAAAATTTTTATTGGTACTGCAGTGGACAATGAGCTGTGAAGATGCAAATACAGAGTACCTGTGACTGAGGGCTGGGGTGGTGACACTTACACAGGGAGGGTGGAGAGTACCAAAGAGGTGCCGAAAAAGGAAAATTCATTGTTCTGAACCTGCTCAAACCATCAGCATGTGGTGTTACCTGAGCAGGGCTGGCTAGGCCTGGCCAAGGAGACTGGTGGACACCTGTGCTTAGGTGTATGTTTTGTGTTCCTTATCCCTGGAATGGCTGGTGGATATTGCAGAGGGAGTCACGTGCTCCTCACAGTGAGGAGGAAGAAGGAATAATTCACATTGCTTAAAAATTACATGCTTCAGATACACATTGCAGGGCACTGTAGGGGGAAACTGGCAAAGAGTGAATGGTTTATGTTGTACTGGAAAAAAAATTATTTAAGAGTGTCTTGGGGGCAAAAAAATCAACCTAAAAACTGTAATTCCTCTGCAGGACAATGCTTACACAATTTGCTGCTTCATTGCAAAACATTTCTTTTGCACAACTATGCCAGAGGTATCTGTTACACACTAATACATGTAACTCAGTCCTTCCTCAGCGTGATACCAGCTTGGGTGGTTTGCTGAGGGCTTGCTGATGGCTGCCTGTCTTCTGTATAAAATCTGTGATTTTTGCCAGGCAAAGGGAGAAATATAGGAGCCCCTAGAAAGTCAAATGGGTTTTCCTGACCATGGAAGGAGATGAAAAGAGCAGCAAAAAGCCCTTCGAAAATAAAGTAAAATAGAATGGGAGATGCCAACATCGTCCAGTTTCTGAGGCACATCCTTATTATGCCTGCTCTTAGAGAGATGTCTGCACCTTTGAACTACAACAACCTCTAGCAGATCTGAGTATAACCTGCACCAGAAAAGCTGATCATAAAGGAAAAAAAGTCAATTAATTCTTAAACAGTGAGTAGATCCTGCTGAAGTTGTGAGAACCTGGGCTGATCTACAGAAGTCCAAAGCTGAGTCTTTGATGTTCAGGTCTTCAACTTAATACAGGCTCCTCTTCCCTTCTCCAGTCCTTTTCTCAACTTTTTGCCTTATTATCCTTTGCAGCTAAGGAGCCATTCAAGGTGCTCCTCATTGACATCTTGCTGATTGTAAGAAAGGGACATGATTTCATCCCTTTTTGGGGCAAGAAAATGCAGAAATTCAGAAATAGGAAAAGGGCAGTGGTTGTGAGTATGAATTACAACAGAAATATTGATTTGGTTTTCATTTGTTCAGACCTTTCTTAAAATGACAGGCTTTTGCAGCAACTGTGCTTTGGTGTTGAAAAAGGAGGTTTCTATCTCCCTTGAAAAGAAAGTCACTTTAATTTTTTTAACTATCTTCTTGCCTTTTTTTTTGTTTTATTCCCCCCCTTTTTATTGTTTTGTTTCCTTTTTAAGAGTTCTGGCTATTAAACTGTAACACTGGCCACATGTGCATTAAAACTATAAAGTTCTTATGAATCTTTAATGAGGAAATGCTCATGTGTGTACAAAGTAGATGGTTTTAACAGAGGCACCTCAGTCACTTTTGATTTTGTTCCCTCACCATCCCCCAAATACCTCAAGGGCTCCGTTCTGCATTCCTTACACATTTTGCTTGCTCCGGAAAGACTCACATTCACATTAATTGAAAGACCACCACCTCCTTCCTCGCCCCAAAACCCAAAAACATAACAAAACCAAGACTCCATTGCAAAATCATTTTGATCTCAGAAAAGAGGATGATTTTTTTTTCCCCCTTGATTGTTTTCAGAAGTTTTTAATATGGGCTGGGGAACAGATTATTACGACTGCAAAGAGCGAAACCTTTTGGAAGTGCTCATGTGCTGTGCTGTGGTGGATCTGGTCAGTAATGTTTTTATGGTTTATTAGAGTTGCTACTGTAATTAGGGCAGAGGGGAAAGTGAGGGCAGTGTCAGAGCAGGCAAGAGGACCTGATTAGGTCTCACCCTTGGAGCTCAGTGGCGTGGCAGACAAGGATCCTCCCTGTTGACTCCATGAGGGACCCCATGTAGCAGCCACCTGGTTTTGATGCACTATTGGAAATAACGAAGATCAATGCCATTAAAAATGGTGTATAAGTAAAATACTTATCTTGCAGGAGAAATCTCAAAACCCACTAAATGTGGCTTAGTTGTGAGTTGAGTAAAATATTGATGAAGGTTTATCGTCTCTTTCAGAAGTGTAGGCTGACAGCAGTCAACAACAATAGTCCCATATGAAGTCCCATCCTTTCTGTTAATTTGCTTTCTCAGGAAGGTTGTCCTTGCTTCTTTGTCTACATTTTGAGAAGTTATTCACCTTATGTTATATATGTTATGTTATATGTTTCTGCTTTTAAGAAAAGGAAACTGAATAGAGGGATTAATGTTTTGAAATGTAACAAGAAACATGTTTTAGTTTGTGGGGGTTTTTGTCCTAAATAAGGCTTCACAGTAATAAATCTAGTGGCGTTTGTGAAGACGGAGATATAATGCAATGGAATATAAAAAGCCCCACCCACTTAAGCTTTCTTTTAACACCAGAGAGGACAAGAAATGGTTGTTCCACAAGTAAGTTGTCAGACTACCACTGTGAATTATTCCCAGTGTCTCAAAATGAGCCTTGACAATGGAATTGCTCCGCTATAAATATTTTTAAAATCAGATTCTGAAATTTGAGGCCAGCTGTATACAGCTTCAAACTTAAGTGTTCTAGGAGGAAATACAACACTAGGAGCAATACAGCTTATGAACTCACTGGGTTTACAGGTCTCCCATTTCTGGTACAGCAGATATCTATTGAATGACAGTGGGGGGAAGCAGGCCAGTTCTGTTACTGTGACCATGGGATGAGGAGATCTGCAGCCTGACCCTGTCTGCAGGGACCACCTCAGCAGCCAGGACACCAGGGGGGTTTGCTGGTGTTTGTGGGAGGTAAGTTGTGCACCTTGGCTTTAAAAGGGTGGGCATTTGCAGAGTAACAACTTTTTTTATATTTTATATACGCTTACCTCTGATCATGTTATATTGTCTTTGGTATCCTGTAAATGCATCAAGTAACACTTAGAATCCAGGACACAGGGAGGCTGAATGTGGGACAGGATTGTATATCTTTGTGGGTTTATGATTAGGTGGCATCCAAAACTTGCTCTCAGGAGGCTACCCTGAGTTTCTACTGATCTCCCAGGGATTATTTCAGTTCTTGCTGCAATCTGAAAGCCAGGAAATATAAAGACATGAAACTTCATTTGCCCCCAAGGTGCACCTTTAGCTGGATCTTTTTTCCCCAGGTCTTGTCATGTACTGTACCACAGTATGGAGAGATGAGAGAATTTAATTTGCTTGTAAGTTTATTTTGATGAAATTTATGTAAAACTAAAATTGATAAGGCCTGGATTGACTATGACTTAAAGAAATCAGTACTTTGCATGAAGTTCCAGGATTTAAAAGAGGATAAACATGCAGCTCAGCATGTCACAACACTGGCCATGGATAAGCAGCATGACACCACAAAGTAACGTATCGTGCCAGCTGGAAGTGCTGGCAGATAACTTAATTCAGTCATCAAATTGTAACTGAGGCTAATCGTGGAAAAACCACCAGGCCATGCAGCTGCTGCTGTCTGTGGAAATTTGTCATATGTCAGTAGGTTGCCTTTTAACTATTTTGAAATGCCAGAGTTTGGCATGTCACAAACTCTCTCAACTGTGTGTTGTGCCAGTTTGTATGCAGTGTTTTACAGTGTGTTGAAATATAACTCAGAATTCAGGAAAGACTTAATATTCCATGTAGTCCTCCACAAAGGTCTGAGAAAGTTTCTTTTTTTGACAAAACTTCATTTTCTTTTGCTAGCGCATACTTGGCCACCCAGAAGATAAAGTCCATCCTGTATAAGTAATAAAAGTAACTTCACTTACAGATTTAAGGGTTTTTGAAGGAAATATTTATTTTTGTTGCTATGCTAGGCTTAAGGTTTTTGCTCAGTGTCCTGTTTTTCTCACATCATCAGATGTTTAATGTATGGAGCTGTCTGCAATAAGAATATAAAGCTTGTGAAATCCTTCATTATAGCATGCTAAGGTTGTAATTCTAAATATTTTCAGCTTAGTGGGTGGCTTTATATCCAGTTTGGGGTTTTTGTTACTTATGAGCCCCACAGCTATGTTGGTATTAACTGGCATGATATTGAACACTTTTGCATTGCCTTTGCAAAAAGGCATTCGAACAGTTAACTAACCAGAAGAGTTTCTCATCTCTGTATATACTCTATTACAAAGCATTTTTATAAGGTGAAAAATTTAAAAAACCCTGTCTTAAGAACTAATTAGCTTTGGATTTTTTTTTCTTTTAAAGTGTTGTGGTGGTGCTCTGAATTCAAGTCAACAAAATCAGCAATTTGTGAACCACTGTAACAGGAAGTTACATGTTTTCCCATTCAAGCAGCTGTTTAACTGCTCAAAATATTACAATCAAACACATCTTTAAAAGTTAATTGCATAAATTTTGATTATATGAGCACTAAAACTGCCTGGCATCTTTCAGGTGCACATCTAGTGAAATAATATAAAATGATTAATACCATGCCTTGTATAAATGATAGAGAATGTAATATATAAAACACAAAATGTTAATATTGTCTAACAATGTCTGTAAATACCTATGAGGATATGGTTTTATAGATAAAATACCCCAGCCCACCATTTCCCTTTCGCCTACCATTTCCCTTTCCCTGGTTTCCCGACAGAAGCAAGATTTCCATTGACCAAGTCTGCTGTTCATTATTAAACTTGCAAATACAATTCCCAGAAATGCATACACTAAAAATGCTATCGTTGGGCTAATTTTTTTGTTTTTCTGTTGAGCGTTTTCTCACAAGGAAATTCACCAATCATATTGCAATAAAACTCCCTTTATTGGCACTCATGGGTGATTTTATAGCAGACATTAGGAGATATGTTGACTTACAAGCAAAACCAACCTCCAGCAAAATATTCTGAATGACGGAAGCAGCTGTGTACCACTCAGGCAGGAATGCATTGTTCAAGTGGGGAATTTTAAATTGGTCCTAGCCAGCTGTAGGTACAGACCCACAAAAGAATGTAATTGGAGAAGCATATGGGAAGAGAGGGTGTGGCAAAGTGTGTACCACCTTTATGCTCCCAGCTACCCTCTTTTATCCCTCACTGCATCCACCTTCTAATTGAGGTCCCAGGGGAGAAAAAGTCAAAGGTTTTACAGCTTGAAAATGAGGAAAATCTGCTGGTATTACTTGATAGCAAAATTACCACTTTGGATAGATTTTGCAATGCACAATCTTTTGTTATGCTGTTTTACTAGTCAAATTTGAATTGGAAGTAATGGAAAAGATTCTGTCCTAAATTAGGAGAGGAAATGAAGGGAAAGTCTCTTGGCAGAACCTCAGACCTGAACAAGTGTGTGCCTGTTTTCCTGTAGTTGTCAATGGGGTGATGAATGTAATGCAGATTCAGTTTTAGTTAAAGTTGCTGAAAGATTATTCTACTCCAGCCATACTCGAACCACAGGAAAGCATTATTTACTGAAACAGTGTATATCATCTCTTCTTTTGCTGATTCTTTTTCGTTGCAGCCAACTCTCCTAGCATCATGTATTCCAAATCAGAAGTATAGTTGCCATGTTAACAATTGAAAATTTGTCCTTGGCTTTTCTTCTGTTTGATCTTTAACGAAAACTAAACTTCTGGCATTAATAAGGGCTACTGTAATGCCAGCTTTATTCTAACTATTTTATTTTGCAGTGCTGCTAAATATAGGTATTCCTTATTAATTCCCTTGGGGAATGTTCCTCTGTTGATGCACTAAAGAACATTTTGGTATTCACATTAATTTTCATTGGTATTAATGATGTCAATCTCAAAGAATACTTCCCACATATAATTGGAAAGTTTATTGAGATAGTCCTGGTTATGTAAGTTAATATATCATTAATAGTGTTTTATATGGGAAAACAGATTGAGTTTTATGCTCATTTCCTCAATTTATGAAATCTGTCATGTTACCTTGCAACTGGAGGGGGAACCTCCCACTTCCTATTCCCTAAGGAAATAACTCTTCTGTGTCAGTGTACTTCCTTCCCTTGAGAAAGTTGTATCTTAAAAAAACAAAGTAATTTTAGGGAAAAGGATTTGTGTTTTTCAAAAGCCTACATAGAAAAAAAACCGGCACCAAGTATTGCTTTAAGGTAGGTTCCCCACTTCTGTAAGGAAACAGTGTAACAATCACCCTGTTCACTGGAATGGTGTCTTATCCATAGTGGAATTTCTTACTTTTAACATAAAAGATTTATTCTGCTTCCTGGATTTCCAGAAAATACTACTTCAAATGCATAGTGTGAATGTTTAAGTAAATGAGAAAATAGTTGTTCCTGTCTTTCAGCCTGTTCTGTTTTCAATATTTTTGTGAGACTTTTGTCGGCTGAACTCCTTTTTCCTTCTCTGGGACTCCTGTAGAATTTGTTGATTCCTGAAAATGCTTCTCCCTTTAAATATGGACAACTTTTGTTTATCTGTGAACAGAGAACCTGAGTTGCAGATTCTTTCTGCAGTACCCAGTAGTTTGATCAGAGCAGTGCACATATGTATGGCTTTGACAGCTGTGAATTCAGAAGCAGCATCAGTTTTGTGTGGCACAAGGCTTGAGTTCAAAATGTGTGCTGGACTTAACCTGTGCTTGACCTGGGAGCACTCAGAAATGTGGGACAATAAATTTTTAGGTGAGTGACATCAAAGGGTTGAGTACAATGCTGCACATAGGCTCCTCCTCTGAAAACCAATGTCCTGGGAAGGACATTACAAGGACAATCCAATGTGACTTAATGGAATTACATTTCTCTGTATGAACCACACATTATCTCACTTATTAACCAAAATTTCCTATCACGTAGGCTCTGCTGTCCCCTTTGCCCTGGATTAGAGACTGCACTGGATTTCATGAGCCATGGAGGTCAGATGGATATTTACAGGAGAGGGGATGGGATGTGGCAGCCTATTCAAACTCATCCTTTCTTATAGATGATTTTTCTGATAGTAAGTCTTTCTGTTCTAGTGAATGTTTGCCCAGATAATCTTCCAGTGAGACCAAGCTGCAGTTTACTTTTAAAATATTTCACATACTCTGTTTTTCATATGGAAGGGAATTTCTGGTGTTTTCCAAAAACATATGTAAAGTTTTGCCTATTCTACAGCCCATGAGCTGATACACAGTTTAGGGTTTTAAGTATAAAAATACAGGAGGATCCGGTATTTCTTAAAGTATTTCAGCTGATGAAGGTGATGTCATGGTTAGTCTTGAATACACATGATGGTTTCGATATATATTTTTTCTCAATTGACCCAAATGGAAGAAAAAGCAAGTAGGTTACTAGTTCAGGTACAGGGTTGTTTTCTCTGTGGTGTGCATGCCTAGTAGTAAAGCAGTGGACATGCATATTTAAGTAGTCCCTTAAAAAGCTTGTGTTGAAACATGCTCTTGAGAACAGTTAACAAGATTGCTTTAAAAAGAAGTAATTGCATTCATATAAAATTAGTATTTTAAAACTCTAAAAGTAGAGGAAGACAATGCAATGGGCAGATTATATGGTCTGTTTTATGGTCATTACTGGTTTTACAAGTTAAAACGGTGTCAACATAAAAAAATAAAGACGTGATATGTGGCTTTTTCTCCCCCAATATGTAAAATTTAGCCAGTATTTTGTTTCATGCAAATTGATATATAGTATGGTTGTGTTGTATTTAGTGTAGCTTTATTCATTTTTGTGTCAAATACCATTGCCACAGATGCCATAACTGGGGGCTGCGCAGCTGTATGGAAAACTTTGGAAGTGACCAAAGCCTCAGTGAGCACTTCGGAAAAGATGCAGTACTAGGGCAACAGTGCCTGGCTCTGTCATTTTTTTTCTGGTAGGGAAAAATCTGTATCCGTGGACTAGATGGGCTTTGTTAGTGTTCTGTCTCTGTGCAGCAGTTGCAATGGGCCAGGTTTGTGCAGGCAGACTGAGCTCTGTGCAAGCCCAACACGGCGGGGCCCAGCGTGTCCCTGCAGCGTCAGCTCCCCGAGGTGCACTCACAGGTGTTGGAACATTTGTGACAAAATAATAGTCTGGACAATTACATGGTCAGGCTGAAATAATTGATGTCTTTCTTCTCTGCCTTCTGTTTTTCTCTTCTCTTCTCTTCTCTCATCTTTATGAAATTTTCAACAACTATTCATATTCCCTGATTGACCAGGAAAAAAATAATTATAGAAGTAGACCTTAAATACCGTACTCAGTGTGGCAATACACCTCATCTACATGCATTGAGGGCAGCTATCATCGAGCCTAAAACAGAGCCATAAATTTGTTCTGGAGCTGAACTGTAAGAGATTGAAAAATTTTATTTTTTTCCCATTCACCAGCTCTAATCTTATTGAGGTGTTGTAGATGCCAGGTTTTCCATTGTGTCAGGAAATTGTGTATACACGGGTTGTTAAAGTGAAGAAAAACTGTGTGGGAAATAATTCTTGATAGTATGTAATATGGAAAGTATTACAAAAGTGCTGTTAGACTGATTTGTGCTTCCTGACCTTTATACAACTTTGTATCCCATTTCCTGGTAGTGACAGATATGAATTCATTATGCTCTATGGTAATATAGAATATTTCAGGCTTTTGAATTTTCGTCTTTTGACTGTGGTTCAGACTTACTGTATCTCACCGATTTAACTCATTTAAAATTGACAACCTGATGCTAGCTGGGTAATGCTTAGTTACCTTTCCTCTTAAACCATCTTCTACTTAGAAAACTCTTCCTTCACTTCCAGTTCCACTCCTCTTTTGGGAAATTTCGAATCAACTCCTTTCACTGTAGATAATAATTTTATGCCTGCACATTTTCAGACAAACTGAAGGGCAGCTGCTAGTTTTGCTATATGGATGCAGCCTTTCAGTTCAGATTTTTATGTGTGTTTTCTGTATCTTGGCTTTAATAACCTTCAGCACATGGGTTTTCAGATAATATGAGGAACTGCACTGTCCATCAGTTCATGCAACATTTGTGTTTCTTTCTAAAAACTTGACTAAACAGTAGTTTCCCTACCACCATGATTTTCATCTGTACTATATATTTTAGATTTAAAATTTGCATTGGTTTTTCTAAGTTAAAAAATTAATTATAATTTAAGTTTTTTCCTCCTGTAAATACAGCAGAAGTTTAAAAGGTCAAGGTTGGGGCAGTTGTTTTTTGCATTGAATGCCACAGGTGTCGTGGCTTGTCTGAGTCATTTTCAGCAGTATCTGAATGGGAGTTAATGGAGAAACCTTTATGAATGTTTTATTTTGATTAGTAATAGTTATAGTACAATCCTGGATGTCTCAACACTGTGCATGGTGGCTATTAAGAATACCAGTGAAACATTAATTTTCTACTGTGTTAAATGATAGTTTTCAATGAGAAAATGGTATACAAAAATCATTCTACTATGTAAATGTACACTAATACAGAAAATCCTTAAGTACACAAACAAGCTGAGATGAAGTTAGGAAATAGCAGTAACATCTGTGAATAAGGTGATAGATCTGTGTCACAATATCTTTGACAACAGCAGGTATTGCATTAGATGTGCCATATATCCACTCTTTTGCCTGGTAGTTTTGCATTTAATCTTACTGATTTAAATGTATTTATAGAAATTATTTAGCATAAGCGCTTTATACATTATTATTATTTATTAATTTAATTAATAAACTAATATTTTTGATGCATGTGATTGGATCATGTTGAAAAAGAAAGAAAGAGAAGCCAAACAAACTGTGTTGACTGTGACTAAAAGTAATGCCTAAAGGTAGTAATTAATTTGGAACCCAGCTAATGGGATTAAGGCATGAAAATACTTTCTCTGAAATTATCTTTTCTGCTAAGTAACAGGCATGGCCTGATTAAATAAAAAGAAGTGAGAACATCTGTAAAAATTTCAGAGGCCTGCAGGGTGTAACCTTCTCTTTGTGGGAGCCTACAAAAATGCCTGGAACCACAATACTTTGAATACTTCTGGTACTTTTTAGTAGCATTACTGTGAAAACACCAGCTCACTAGTCAATAGATTTGTGTCAAGCTTGCTATGTGAATTTTCAGTTTTCCATTGCAGAATAGCCTGATGGGCTCCTTCAAATTAAGTAAAATTACGAAGATGTGCATAATGATGTGCTGTTCTATTTGATAGTGTAGACTTTTGTTTTAGACATTTGGTTCTTGAAGATGATGTGCAGCACATAGATGTACTGCACTACTGTGTGTCATTCTAGAAAAGAGATCCAAGCCTTAAATTGGGCCTCCCTAGGCAAAGCCACTACAGGGACCAGCTGTGTAAATCACTCTGGTACTGATAATGGTTCCAGTCTGCAGCTTGCTCAGGTTTTGGACATAGCAGAGTTACTGTTTATGGGCGCATGACTTCAGATTTCTCAGCTCATAGAGATGAGATGTTGTCAGCGAAAACAATTTAATAGTTTCTTATCAATCAGTATTTAACCTTTAGTCTCTCCTAACTCGCCTAAAGTCTGAATCTGTTTTGATGTTACTGGTATGTTTGAGCAGAACAATTCTACTACTTTCAGTATTTACAGAAAACTCAGAGGTGTTTAAGTGTATATCTGGTTTGTGCTCGTGGTGGTGAGGTCTGAGTGGAAGGGGCACAGAAAAGGCAATCACACAGCTCTGTGTGATAAAACAAAAGGTGCTGGCTTTCTTTTGGTCTCTGGCTGAGTAAAAGTGTAGAAGGCTCTTCAGAGGGCAGCGTCAGTAAGGAGCACAGAGGATGCCATCTAAAGAGATTATTGATTAAAGTAGAAATAGATTGAGCCTCCCTTTCTCTCATGGCTGGCTGGAAAGAAACAATTGCCTTTTGTGCCAGTAGGTTTATTTTAATAGGATCAATTTTATCAATGTGAAATTGAATTCAGTTGATGAAGACAATCTCTGACTCTCAGCTGAAAGCCCATAAATGGCTATGAAAGACAGCAATATAAAATTTAGATCATTTCTGCTGCTCTTCTATTATGATTAAGTATGTACAATTGATCATATTTTCTATATATCTGTATATAAATAGATTATTATTCAGTCTTTTATAAAATAATTATAAATACTTGGAAAATAAAAGGTCATGTTGTCCCTTCATAGCTGTTTAATTAATTGGCCTCTAGCAGTTTGTTCCCTAGACAGTACTGCTGCGTGACTGAGGTACTGAAGCCTACTCTTTCCAATAGAATGTCTGAATTAAACAAAGTTCATTTGCTGCCCTTCAATTACTGTGATGAACCTGTTTGCTTCTTTTGCTATGTCACATTGATAATTGTTACAGGACTGTTGTATAAATACTTTATACATATTACAGATTTTTAAAATAGAGGAACAAGTCTCTGTACAAAAATAATGAATGGTGGTTTTAAGAACAAAGAGAAAAGTAAGTTCAAGGAAAATCATGAAGGCAGAGTTGCTGTGCTGGGATCTCTGGTTGCTTTTGTTTCCTCATGTGTTATATTAGGTAAAGGTTATGTTTTCCCAAGCCATCTACAAGTTTGATATGTACAAGCATCAACACCAAGATGTTAATCAAAGAATTTCCTGTCCTGCCAATGTGTCTGTCTGAGATACAAGAACTTTTTATTTTGTGAGATTCGTCTGAACAGATGAATTTAAAGATGTTCTTGGTGGAGGAAGAAAAAAAAAAGAAACTGAAACTCTTGTTATACATCATGTGTTTATAGTTCCTGTGCCTGTGTGCCCAAAATCTTGTATTTTTGACTGTATTTTTTATTGCATAAATATGCAACTTAAGTGAGAATATGCATTAAATATTTGCAATAGTGTCTTAACTGATGGGTAACACCTATTACCTCCTTGCTGAGTTAGGCTAGTTAGCTGTTTCTCGTATTGAGAAAGTACCCATTTTTATAATTACATTTAGATTTATATATTGTTAGATTTAATTTATAATTACATATATATGTGTGTATATATACACCGATGGTGCTTCCTTATTTGTGTTGGATATGGGGATATGGTTTGGAGATATCTATCAACTTTTTGCTTATATTTTCAATTGTGTATTAACCAGCAGAGCTAGTTTTAATGCTGGTTTCAACTTTCTGCAGTGAAATCTTTTCAGGTTAGGAAAAAAACCCAAAAAACAAAACCCACCAAAATAAAAATTCTAATAACTTCCTTTAAAGATTTAAAATGAAAGCCTGGAAAAGAGAAGGCTCTGGAGAGTTCTTAGAGGATCTTCCAGTACCTGAAGGTGCACACAAGAAAGCTGGAGAAGGAATTCTTACAAGGGCATGTAATGATAGAACATAGGAAAATGACTTTAAACTTAAAGAGGGTAGATTATATAAAAGGAGGAAATTTTTCATTCTGTGGCTGGTGAGGCACTGGCACAGGTTGCCCAGAGAATTTGTGGATGCCTCATCCCTGAAAGCATTCAAGGCCAGGTTGGATGGGACTTTGAGCAACCTGGTCCAGTGATGGATGTCCCTGCTCCATGGCAGGGTGGTTGGAACGAGATAATCTTTAGGGTCCCTTCCAACCCAAGCCATTCTATGAAATATAGATTTTTCATTATATCAATGAAATACAGAGCTGTTCAGCCAGTTGGTGGAGAATTTGCTGTAAGATGAATGTACATGCCATGTACTTTGCAATGTAATAAGGCAGTTAAATATTAACCATTATTTCCAAGCTTTTTTTCTGGTTTTAGAGATACTCTTTGGCACAATAGAGGCAATTTGTAACCAACCTTCAGACTATAAGACCTATACGAACTGAACCTATAAGACTTCAGTTTGTGCAAGTCAGGAAATCCCATTGAATACATCACAAATACAGGCAAGACTAATTTATTTTTAATTTGATGAAGAGTCGCTTAATTCTGGAGTGGATAACTTCAATGTCAGGGATTTAGGAAGTCCATAAGGAGGATAACAAATACCTGGTTGAGGAGAGTATTTGGAAGGTTGGTGACAATTGAGATCTTACATATCAGAAATAGGTGTCAGTTTCCTAAATGAGAATGAGAATGTATCACTATCTCCATTTTTACTTTGGCAAAAGCTGTGCATTAAAGGCCACAAATGGAGGAAGTACCTTTCCTGTATGAGGGGAGATTGTCATAATAGTAAAGGGCATTATTTCTAAATAATCAAAGTATTTGTACTCTGTGCAAGCAGACCTTTGAGGAATCTTGTACAGATTGTGGGTACCAACAAATTTGAGTACTTCCTCACTTTTCACTATGGCTGAAATCCAGACAGGACTGCCACCCAAATATGTCTACAACTGGTGTTTGGTTTGCTAGTGTCAAACTACTGGGTCAAATTTAGGTTACTGTTTTTGGTAGCTCTTGCCAGTAGGCTGCAAAAAATGTCTTCCTCAAAGCTGGTAAAGCCTCTCTTATCTATGAATCTGGTACCTGAGTGAGAGCTGGAGAAGCTCCTTTTGTGGCTTCATGTTTATGGGAGGTCTGAAATGCTGATGGCTGTTGTGGTGGGGTGATGTAGCTTCTACCTCCTTCGGCTGCTGCCACACTTCTGACCTCCCGGGATGCCTGACAAAAGTCAGAGCAGTCTTGCACTGCCTCAGCCTGCTCCGTTCCACTGTGTCAGCACTCTGTCTGTGTGATGCCCGTGTCAGGCCACGCTGCTGTCTCCTCCCAGGGTTTACGTGATGATGAAATACCCGTGGTGCGTCCAACTCGTGGGAGAGAACGTGAGGGAGGCGTCACACTGTTCCTCATAAGCATTTATTATGAGTTTCCACTACTGGCCACTGTTGGCTACAGGACTCTTGGCTGGATGGACTTCTAGTCTGGTCTGGTAGTTCTTGTGCTTCTAATGTGTAGGAAGCCAAAGAGCTCACTCGAGACTCTGGCTGCAGCCAGGCTCTTAAAGCCTCAGCATTTGCCTTCGTAGATCAAACCCACAAGGTCCTGAAAAAGCAGCAGGACGCTTGCTGGCAGATCTAATAATATCTTTCAGAAAACTGTGTCCAGCATGCCAAATGCTATAAATATGCTGTAAATACGAGGTTCCAACTCCTCTGTCCCTTTCTTTTGGTTTTTCAAATGTCACTGTTGCTCACGAAGAGAATGAAAATGAATGAGAACACAATGAAACAAATTGCAGTTCTAGAGGAGCACGCTCATCTGGGACCAGCAGGCGGAATTTTCAAAATAGAAGTACAGACAAATGATCTCTAATGAAAAATTTGTATAAAACTAATACTGTCACTTTAGTGTTTTCTGCTTTCTGTGAGGGTTTGTAATTTTTTTATATTTTTAGGGTTTGTTTTTTTTTTTTAATGTGGAAATGCCCAATTCTCACATTTTGTTAAGTGTTTTAAATGCAGTTGACAGTTTATGCCTGGCCCAGTTCATAGAAAACTCATGCATCAATAATGTGGGATTTTCATGCACTTGGAAGAATGTGTTCTGTGTGCTTCCAACAGAAAGCAGCCTCTTTAGCATGTACAATATGTTCATTAAATAACTTTCCCTGTTTATACAAGTGCTCATGTCTCCATTATTCATTCAAGCAGAAACTAATACAAAATGTGGCACATCTGCTGTAGCACGTAAAAGTAACTGTGGAAAAGAAAAAAAAGACTTTTACTTGGGAGGAGGTAATTCTGCTCTCTTAAGAGGAATTCTGCTGCATGTTTTTTTCCATAGCTGGAATGTCATCTAATTTCTGATGGATATCAGGTGACATTAGAGTCCTACATTTGTTTTAAAAACAGGGGGAGGGGTATGTTCTCTAATTCAAAGCTGAAAATTTTTGTGTTAATGCATTGGTGATGCTTTCAGTGGGAGCGGTGGCTGGAACTCGGAGGCTTTTTGGGGCTCAATGTTGAACCCTTTATAAGACACTTGGCAGTGTTTTGTGTTGAACCAGGTAGTGTTTATTTTATACTTGCAAAAAAGAACAGTTTTAAGAATTAAAACTGACCGAGGCATTTGCCTAAATTCAAATGTTTGCTCCGTATTGTGCAATGACAGCGGTTCCCTGTCACAAGACATCTGCTTGCTGGGCTCTCAGCTGCTCTCCATCTCTCCTATTTCCTTCAAAACCACTAAGAAACTGATTTCTTTTGTTAGTGTTGAATGAGAAAATAATACCAAGCCTCCAGTTTTCTTGAAATTGAAATGTTTTCTGGCCCTTCCTGTTATTACAATATTGGTTATCACTACTGAGAAGAGTTTCCCTAATATGGTGTCCACCCAGATATGCTTTCTATTAAAGTAGTGACATCTGGTTTCATACTCACAGAAACACCAGAGTACAATTTTGCAGATGCTCTTTTAAGGTTTGAAAATGAGGTTTTGAGAAGGTTTTGATCTTTCTGCATATTTACAAAGGTGGCTGCATTTTAGAGGAATACTTCTCCATCCTGGCTTTATGAGGTGGCATCTTGGTCTCTGTGTGCTAGAGAGATCTGAAAAAATCTGAGTGATTTGGAAATTGATGCTGGCTCCATGATACTGGGGAAAGTGTTATAATTTCCCAGGAGTTCATTTGGGAGGGCCCTGGATACCAAAGGATGCAGGGATCATGTACAAGTGTATGTCCAACCTCTTACCAAAAGGCTCCTGTGCTTTTTAAAGATTTGCTGCAGGTATAGAGCAATGAAAGAGCCTTCTTGCTGGAGTAGACAGTTCTTTGCATTAACTCATGCTGCTTATAGCAATTGCTATAAGCATTTAGATAAACTGGTAATGTCTTGCAGAATCTTTGAGCCATGACTTATTCTTTTCTTTTTTGGGGATATAATTAGTTAAATTGAGAAACTCATTGTGTAAATGCAGCTTTAAAATAACACTCTGCTTTGCCATTCCATTATGTATATCTGCTGTCAACAGTTTATTTTTTTTAATGGGAGTTTCTGAAAAGTTTGGAAGTTTTCTAAATCCTGATACTTTAATGGAGACTGTAGATGAAATATAATCCTCATCTATTCATAACCAGTCAAAAATAAACAATTTTTTCAAGCCATTAGAGCATACAGAGGAAAAGTTCATGAACCAATCATTTGGGGCTTTTGGCAGACCATACGGAACTTTTCTAACAGCTATTTATAAGGTCCTAATGTGTTTATTTTCACAATAAATCTGACTTATTGCTGAATGTGTTGGTTTCATAGTAAAATAAACACTGAAGATTACAAACACATCCTTTTGTGAAGTCTTCTGAAAGTCCAAGGCTTAATTTAATAAATGTGATATTCTCTATATTGGCTGGGAAATGAGTGCCGACTCAGAAAAAAAAAGCGAGGAAAAAAAGAACAGCCCAAACCCTTGCTTTAAATTACAAAATTGTCATCAAGTTTACATTATAGCTGAGCCATTTGACATGTAAAATTATTAGTAATTAATAGGTTGATAGCTATAAGAACTAAGAACAAGCAAAAGAGGGAAGAGTTGTGCTTCAGTGCTGTTGTTGAATGGCTGAATGGAAAAACGCTGTCTATTTCTAAATACACAAGCTTAATTTACAGGTTGTTTAAATTTGTGTAGCTTAATTCTCTAAATTAGTAACAAAGTTACATGTAGTTAGGCTGCTTTAGTGCTCTGAAAGTATTTGCATTGTGGCTTTTATTGGTTTAATTAGAAGAATTTTTGTCATCGTGTTGTAAATCAAAGTATTTGTGCAATTTCTCTGATATTTTGCCCCTTGCCGGTACCTGAGGTGAACACCTACTCTACTAAAGTTAGTGGCTCTGTTACCCATGTTGTTGAGTCATGTTTTAGCTCAGATATATAGTAAAATTATCAGTTCTTTAGAAAGGAATAATCACTCATCAAAACCCCTTTCTTTTCTTAAAATGTGTCTTCAGAAATCCGGTCTGATGTATATGTGAATGTCCTCATGAGGCATATAATTCCTGATTCTTTTAGTGAATCTTACTAAGCTCTTGACCCTAGTGATATGTTCCAGTAATGAGACTGTAGGTTAATTGCATATTGTGTTAGAGGACTTCCTTCTGACAGCTTTAAATATATTGCTTTTGTACTTCATTAGATATTCCCATGCTCTTGTAAGATGAAAATGTATCCCTGCCAAACCATCAAGTAGACTTTTGTGTTGGTTTCATTATTTGTTTGTCACTAATTAACTTTATCTTTCCTTCATGGTAAAGTCCCTTCTGACTTCAACCAAATGCTTTAGGTTCCACACAATGTGAAGCTGCTTTATGTAAGTTTTATTGTGCTTCGTGTATGTCCAGTTACAAGGGTGGGAATTGAACTTGGCCGTGATTTGGGGTAATGCTGAGCATCCAGTGTCAGACTGCTTTATGTAACATAGCATTGTTTCAATATATCATTTATTTTCAAAAGAGCTTGAATCATGGCCATAGAATGTGCTTTATGTGCACGCTTTGTTCTCAGATAGAAGCCTGCAGGATCTCAAACAATTAAAAAGAAGTTGTCATTCCAGTTGCTGAAACGCTAGTGCTTTGGGGAAAGTTTGGGAACAGCTCCAAGGGACATGCCTGGGAGGGTGGACCTGGATAGCAGATTGTTTTTAAGAAAACAGCCTTCTTCTGAGTGATTTTATGCAAAAGAAGAAAGAGACCATTGAAATCCATTAAAAATACTTTGTATTTTTTGAAATGGTTTTTAAACCTTAGAAAAAAAATGGACCAGCTGGACTAAGGATCTTAATACACTGCACAGTAGTTATCTGTTTTCTGGGTGACACAGCGGACATTTATAAATGCCAGAAATCTTGGCCTGTGCCAGGTTTTGAGTCGTTGAGTTTTTATTTTGGTGGGGTTTTTTCAGCAATGGGACAGCCTTTTTCTGCCACTCAGAAAGCTTCAGATTTCTGATATTTCTGTCAGGAATTACTCTCCTGTAGAGATTTTGTGGATATTTTGTCTTCCCAGTGAATTATTTAAGCTGTGTTCGATTAGTTCAAAAGAAAAAAAGATTATAACAATAAACATGGTCATCACATTCCCCATTTTTCTGAAAGTAATTAAGACTCTGCTGGTACGAGTTCACACTGTGGTAGCTTATAAATCTTGTGCAGATCCTTAGCACTGGTGTCACATATACATTAGTTAAGTCAGAGTGAACAGATTAGTTGGGAAGGAGGTTTTTGGTGTAATCAATATCACAAAGAAACTGTGCCCAGGGAAATGCTCACAGTTATAGAATTAGCTTAAAATGAACTCCATCATCAGGGCAACTGGGACACTTTCATTTATGTAAATCATGTTTTATTTAAGTTTTGTTTCAGCTTCTGTTTTGTATTTCTGTTGTGTTTGAAATAGTTGTAAGACAAGAATTTCTTTGACTTCATTCTGGTCTCTCAGAGGTCCGTGACAAAACTTGGATGAATTTTATTCTGATCTCTTTAGGGCAGGGAACATAACATCTGTGGCTGATCCTGCAAATGACTGTATATGGGTGAGCTTATGACCTATCATTCTATATGTATCCAGAATAAGAAAAAATGTGTTTGCATAGCACAAAATAGCTCCAGCCTTGACTGGAGCCTTCTGGAGTTTTCTGTATTTTCTTTTGTTGTTGTTGTTCCTGGAAACAAGTCATTCAGCCAAAAATATACAAAAGTACAAGAATACTTCTAGTTCTAGTTGATGTAATTCTGGATATCAGCTTCTGTATTTTATTTAACACGTAAATGGCCAGATTTATTGGCTTAGTGGAATGTAGTGGTACTTGGTCATGGCTAGTGATGCTAGAACCCTGTGGTTCTAGATAGTTAACATGTACAAGACTGTCCTACCCCAGTCTGCTAAGTCAATCAGGAGAAAAAACTTACTCCAAATGTTGACCAGATTTCTAGATGAATTGCAGTACTATAGCTTCTGACAAACTCCAACACTGATGATGCAATCAAATTACAGAAGTGGATAATTACTCACAGATACAAATGTTTTAATTCTTCTACTTTGCCATGAAACAGTTCAAATCCCCTACTGAAATGGGTGCACAGTTCAGTACATAGTCTCTCAGAATCTTTTTTGAACTACCTAATTCTCTGTTGTTCTCTGCACTTGTAGGTACTGTGTCAGGGAAGAGTTTTAATTGATGCCACCTATATGATGTGGCTTTGGATCAGTCACCCACACATTGCATAGAGACAGAGTGACAATATTTAGCTCAACTCTACGCAAGAGAAGCCTTCATTCAAAACAAAGCCAAAAAACCCTACCTGTCAACTGTCAATATTTCCAATGTTCACATTGTTTAATAGCAGCATTCACCAAGCCAACACTTAAAAGCAATAAAATGAGTAGTTAAATACACAATAAATTTTCTATTTCATACATAAATAACAAGCGTGTCATCATCATCAGTTTTGGAGGAATACATCGATGATTGCAACTAAAAGTCCTAAATTTGTCTAATGATGATGAGGTTTGCTGGATTTTTAGCTTGAGATTTTGACCTCATCTGCAAAACACTTTTGAAGCCTGCATAAAAACATTGTTATCACTTTCTTTGTTGACTCTTCACATTCTGATAAATAATTTACAGTTCAATTTCTTGAAAACTGTATAATATATTGTAAGTTATCAGTAGAGTGTCAATATAATGTTAAAATAATATTGAGCTTGTATTTGAGGCTATTTTTATTAACATACGTTTATAAATCTACTTTTTTTTTTAATTTTTGGGATATGTGGGGAAAGGTTTTTTTTGAGGCTTGCTGTTAGGGAGGGAAATAAGCTTCTCATTTTTTGGTCCTCTGTGCAATAGATGTCTGCATGTGCTTTTTTTTTAGTATGCTGACAATTTCAAAATCAAAATATTTTTAACATACTTTTCTTCATCTGAAAAACTTATTTTCAAAGTAAGTGAAAGAGTCTTAAGTGCTCTCTACTCTTTTGATTATTGTACGAGTTCTATTTTTCTTGAGTTTAGGATGACTGAAATACTCTGTGATGTTTATCTCATTTCATACACTATTTGGCAGGAATGTGTTTGGTGTAGTTACTTTCACAAAGTCAAAATCAGCCTCTTACCTTCTCTCCCTCCTGCTTAAGTGTGCTCAAAACAGGGACAAGTGAGTGATGAAATTCGGGCCTATGAGCTTGACTTAATGTATGTCTTTTCAAATCAAAACACTGCTGAAAAAATTTCACAGCAAGACTGCTTTCCTTTTAGGACAGTCTTCTTGTTAATGAGTCTGTGTCCAAACAATGGCAACATTTCTTTTCTTTGTGTTCTTAATTGCGTTGCTTAGGTAAGAGCATAATTTCTTCGGCATTGTATTTGATTTTCACACAATTTCTCGTAATTGACTTTTAAAAACAAATTATCTGTAGTTTCTTCATGTGAAAAATCCTATATATTGATGGATGAGCATGTAATCTGTGTGAAAAATGTTTTGTTAAATCATTAACACTAGGTTGTTTGTCTGCTGAATCAACGACCTTTTGATGGCAACAGAGATTTCACTGTAATAGTTTTTAATATTCTTCTTTTCCCATTAGGGCAAGGAGCACCAGTTTTAAAGCAGCCTCTCTTTCACTTTGATATGAATAGATAAATTGTCAAAGCTGCCAACAAGAATGCTTCCTACTACAGGGTACGTTGTAAGCAACACTGCATACAGTGTTCTTGCTGGTAAACACAAACTGTGCACAGTTAGTGGTGCAGCTTCGTTCTCATCCTTCAGTTGAATTTAATGAGCTGAACACTGATGAGATTTTTGAGAATTGGGTTAGTGTGTGCTGAGTGGGAGACAGATATGGGATGACATTTTTTTCTGAGTTGCCCTTTCCCACCACTTATCAGCAGAGGGGAAGGGATAAGAGTGGAATATGTGCGTAGTGTATATTGTTCCAGAGGAAAATGCTGTTCTTCAGAATTAACCCTTTTAAAAATGCTCTATATGGAAAAAGAATTGCAAAATCATATTTAGCCTTTATTTATTCCATGCCTTCATGAAATTATAAATTCATTTTTGAAGTATTGCCTGCAGTATTTCTTATGGGTATTGCACTGTGCCATTAGTTAGAAATTGGAGTTGCAATCCCAAACATGCACCTTAGCTCTCTGCTTTGGAAGGGAGAAAGTGTCACATTAATTATGCTCTCTGCTCTGCTTTCTCACTCCTGTCTTGCTTGGGCTTTCTTGATGGATTGAAGAGAAAGTTGATTCTTGTCTTGGCCTATTTCAAAGCCACGTGAAAATAGCTAAAAACAAACTAAACCCGAGCCAAATGGGTAGTAAATAATGCATACAGCCCTTAAACAGAAAATTTAGCAGCTTGCCAGCTGAGGAAGCTGCTAAGACTCCCATCAGCAACCAGATATAGTAGATTTAGTGCTTCTCACCACTGTCATGTGTAGAACAGATACTTAGCTTTCAAAATGTAATTCTCAACTATTCTTTGGAGGCTTAAGCTCTGTATACAGTGAACAGGGAGAATAAGTTCTGTAAGAAGAGAATCCAGACCAGCCATCATGGCTGAGGGACTGAACAGGCTTTGAGCATTTCAGAAGTGCTGAAGCCTGACATGTTTTCTTTCCTGGGACTAGTATTTGCAACCTAATACTTCTACTGAAACCATTCCTCTTTATAGGCATAACTGACTCCATATTTTATTTGAAATGTGGTCATAAAAGAAAGTAACTGTGCTTTCTGTACTGGCCTGCTGGCTGGAGTATCTGCTTTGGAAGAGAAGGACTCAGGTTCAGCCTCTTCAGCCTGAGCACATCACACGTTCACTTGCCTCTGTGGGAAAGGCCTTAACCAGGATGTAGATCCTGTTGAAGTGGAGCTGTGCCAATATGTATTCAAGTGTTCAAGATTTATGGGGCCAGAAAGAAAAGAACAGAAGCAGACAAGTGCCAAGGGCATTCCTTCAATAAGGAGATAATGGGTTTTGCTGTAAACAATTGTTCGATAAAATAAAAAAATACTGTTTTAGGGAACAAAGACCCCAGCCAGTTTCTTTAGCTCCTGTGTGTTTCAAATGTGTTATCTATGCCTTCTGGGAGAGGATGGTACCAAAACAGTGTCTTCTATTTCTCCAGCTGTAATTAGTTCTCGTAGGAACAACAGAAAGCAATATTTCGTTGTTCCCTTGGATGCTGGGCTGTGCTTTGCTTTTGTGGCTTTGCTGATGGCATCTTCTAAGCCTGCCTGGCCCCGCAGAGACCTGTGGTGTCTGCAGGTCTTGCCTGAGAGTCCCAAAAGGACTTTTGTGTGTCACCAAGCACTGAGGTGTTGGGCACACCCAGCACCCTTTCTGAAGTTTGGGGAGTTGAAAAGTGGAGGCTGAAGTAGCTGCAGCCATTCGGACACATAGGAGGTGAAGTGGGGGCTGGGAATTGCACTCTGGGACTCGGTACCAATGCTCCACTCAAGTTTTACTTTAGTTGGTCTAAGTGCTTTTTTGGACTCAGGCCAACACTTTCCCTGCCGTGCTCCGGGTGACCGGTGTATATTGTCGTGGCTCTGCTGGGCATTAAGTCGTTCCTGAGTTTGATATGCTTTGAGTACTTGAAAGTGTTGAAAATTATTTCTGCCACTCAGGGCAATTGATTTGAAGAAAAGATTATCCAGTCCTGCTTTTTGTTTCAGAAATGTTTGTGTGCCAGTTTGTGAATGCTTTACACGACTTGACTGACTGTGCCCCAGCATTCTTTATGGATACTCCTTGTATAAATATAACAAGTATTTTATGTCTCAATATTGGCTTAATGAAAATAACCTAGAAAGGAAGAATCTCTAAATAACATGTGCATGGATCTCTATGCCAATCATTGCTAATCTGTTGAGGTGAGTTATAGTAACAATTTTCAGGAAAAGGATGAAAATTGAAAATTTCAGAATAGAAATTAAATTCAAAATAGAAAAGTCAGAGTGACCTGCTCCCCAGCAAGCCAGTTTTATGTCAGGCCATCTCTTAGGAAGATTTGCTATCATCTTTTAATAAAATGGTTGGATTCTGCTAGTGTACAAATAGCTATAGAGAACTTTAATTCACAATTACCTAGAATTGCAATCAGCATCACAGAGCTAGTGTTCAGCTGAAAAGGTTTCAGATTACTTGAAAGAAATGACAATTTAGAAAGGAAATGTCACTTTGAAACAGCATTATTTCCCAATTAATAAATGTCTCCTAAAGGAAGAAATATTTTAGTGATTTTGAATAAGGAGACATGGCAGGGTCCAGGGTCAAGTTTAATTTTCTTGAAGTAAAATAGCCGCAAGGAGAGATGCTTTTGCAGAGTAGCAGTTGAGAGGCTTGTGCACCACAACACAAACTGCATACTGAGTGGTAAATATTGCTTCAAGTAAAAGAACGTAGTTTTGTTATTAGATAAACAGAGAGTAATAAAAACTACAGTGCTTTGTAATTTTTCCATTGATGGATGTTGTTCTGTCGGCCATGCTATTGGAATCTTTGGAAGAATAAGAAAAGTGTAGCCCTACTGATGTTCAGTAGTATAAAGCTTAGTTTATGAAGGACTAGTGAAGCCTCATCTGTGCAAGTTTCCTTCATGAAGAGATGCAGGAGATATTTGAAATACAAGATCTAATTTGACTTGATCATTAATTATTGTTTACATATTTACTACTACTACTGTTACTATTGTGTCAAATTATTAAAATTGTATGTATTATGTAATTTAAATACTTTGAAGAGTTCTCTGTGTTATTGAATCTTGCTGGTGCAATGGTCATTATCTTTGTGCTCCATAGGTCTCATATAATCAAGATATTTTTGCCTTTATATATATGATTTAATATATTATGACTTTAATACTAGTATATATCTTTATATATCACATTAATTATCCTAGTGTCTAAAAGTTTTGTAAGATGACTATACAAGAATTAAGATAATTACATTTTTTAGTAAGAATGAAGTTTGCAAGTGATTGTCACAAATCATAATTCAATAATTCATTTTACTGGACAAAAATGTTAAGCAGCTGTTTCTAATTTTTGTCTAAAAACATTTAGATCCCAGTCTAGTGCTGTGAAGCATTTTGTGAGTAGATACTGGATCCATCATCTTTTAAAAGGGCAAAACATTGTGTGTTTCTTTTCAGGTGTAAAAGATTGAAATGTTTCAAAATGGGAGGAATGAGTATAAGACACCTATTTTTGTTAAATATAATCCCAGGGAAATTATTTACTGGAAATACATCTTCAAAGTTATTACAGTGGTTGCATGAACAGAAAAAACAGTCAGAACATGACAAAAGCCAGGAATTTCTTCTTGAAATTGAGAGGATAGGAATGTAAGCAAAGGGAATGAAATGCAGGGAAAATAACTAGTGGTTAAAAGTGAGAGAATTGATTAGAAACAGAATGAAAGAAAGTTGTGTTAGACAACTGCAGGCTGGAATGAAAGGTTATAATTTGCAGATCACTTTTGCTGTCAATTTAGAATTAAAAGCATCTTTCCTGTTGTTAGTGCAAAGCACTTGTGCAATTTAATAAAATGCCAGTTCCTCAGGGTCAGCTGTAGCTGCATTCCTGACCCAGAGCAGTCTAATGGTCTACTGGTTTAGATACATTTATTTGATGTAAGAGTTGTTATTCCAAGGAATTATTTTTATATACCTCTTAAAATGCAGGTATGTAAGACTACTTGGCAGTGTTTCCTAGGAGTTTTGCTTGAACTCTTGTTGTTGAGTCATAGTTTCCCTGCAGTATAAATTTTTACTTTACAAAACAGTTGATTAGACCAAAATTGTTCTTGTCTTAGCACAAACATTAGGTGTTTTGTCAGGGCATTGTATATTAGAAAAAAATATAAAAGATGTTCTATATAAAAATTAAATTGTGATAAATGGCAGGAATATAAAACAAACTCACTTGTAAAGCTAGTTTATAGAGCTGCTTAAATCATGAACAATTTATTTTTCTTGGGATTTTTCTTTTGAAATTTATGTAACATAGCGATGTGCTGTATTTCAGCACATCACTTAACTGAATTTATGAATATCTAGGCTTCTGTTTCCCTTTAGGACCTCAAATAGTTCTCTTAGTCTGATGTGCAGTCAGCCAAGGTCAGCCCACCATGATGATATATTCATCTGACGTTTTATATAGTGATGTCATTACGGTAACACATGATTTGTGTCAGATGCTATCATCCTTTAAGGAGATGTAGCGAGTGCAGATTTATAAATCCACGTGTTAAAGTAGCCACCACAAAGTCCCTTTGAAGACTGCCACCAGATTCTTGCTTAATCACGTAGCTCTCCCAGAGCTGTTGGAGATCTGGGAGGCGTTAGTAGGGCTGTTCACACCTAACCACAGCTTTTGTGTGCCTGAAGGAGGGTTTGGTGAGTGAAATGAATTATTTGTGGGAGAGAATAGCTGGATCCCAGGCCTGACCTAGGAAAAGTGTGGAAATAGAGCACTATTTCTGAGGGCCTGAGGGAGAGGCAATGTGATGAAAGTAGAAGAGATGCCATGAAATAAGGTATGAGTTAATAAGCTGGGAAAAGAAGTTCTGTTACTCTGTGTGGTGAGAAGGATTGATAAGGAAAGATGCCTAACTGAACAAAACATGCCAACAGCTTTCAGCAATAATGGTCTCCAACAATAACATACTCCTTCTTTCCCTGCATCCTTTTTTTTTATGTTTCCTTTTCTGTTTCCTCCATTTTTTGGTATTCGTTCAGGCTGTGAAGACCTGTGGGTGTTCCTGTGGCCCCAGCTATTATTGTGTGTTATTATGTTCTGTGCTGATTTTTGTTAAGTTTTTCAATAATCTTTGAATATCCTAAGTCTGAATAACTGAAACTTTCATATAAGCAAAAGAAAATTTATTTTAAAACCCTATAATTTTGCCTGAAACACAAGTGACGAAACAAGGCAGGAAAATCATTGAAAAAGAGCATTTCAAATGGGACCAACAGAGACAGGTTGTTAAGTATGTGCCGGCTTATTATTATTTATAATAGAATATATTTTTGCTTGAAATTAATATTGGCAGTTCTGAGATGGAGGAAATAAGGTTTTTTAGTTTCTTTAAAATAATTTTTACTTGAAAATCTCAACATATACAATATAAAGTATATGGCAATGAGTTTAAAGAATGGGTAAAAAATTATACATTCACATAGAACCTCTGGTCTTATTTTTCAGCCTTGTAGTTTGCTCATCTGTACTTTACATGAAGTCTTAGCAAAAAGTATTTTAAAATTTCTGACATTTACCTGCAGGAAAGTGCAGTTTTATAAACTGCACTGAAAATACTCAAGGAGGTTCTGCAGAAGTGCTGCAGAGGGCTCACATTAACCCTCATTTCTGCAGAAGATAATTCTGCATGTCTTCTCATTAGCACACATGGTTGATATTTGAAAAACTGAAATTTGTCTAAGTTATTACCAAAGACCCAGTTTATATAAAATAGGGCCTTCTGGGGGAGGATTCTCAGACCAGTCTTCCAGAAAGATTTAATTCCTCTGAGTTAAACTGCTTATAGGCAATTCTTCCCTGTTATCCTTAAATTACTTACTGACAGTTTAAATTGACAGGATTTCTGTGCAATTAATGTTGCCTCTAATACCGACTGAATTAGGTGTTCAAATGGTCTCTACATTTGTTTCCCCCTCTCCTTTTCTGGAAATGCCTTCCTTCTCTATATGATGCTGGGGTGTATCTGGGCATTGCCATATTCCCAGGTAAACAGGAAGAACAGATTTGAGTATGAAGCTCCTGGAGATGGGTGGAGATTATTGCAGTGTCACCTTGTCCATCTCCCATCATGAGCTGAGTAGTTACTGCAAGTCCTTGGACTCAGTGTCCCTGTCAGTGTCTATGCTCTTTGTGATATTCTTAATTAAGATTCTTACTCTTTTAATGAAACTCTATAGAAATAGTAAGCAGGAAGAAAGATGGAGTTGCTCCTTGACTTTTTTTTTAATTGATTCACCTTGGGTTTAGAAATGTTCTACTTCCGTATTTTGAAAACGGTACAATGAAATAAATGTTGTAGGAAAGATGATTCCTATTTTCTTGATCTACTCTGAGTAATAAACTATCTTAGTTTTGGCTCAGAAGTACTCCTAGATTAATCTATGTGCCATCTGTGGTACTTATCTTTCCTTTACACCTCAGGCGAGAATTCATTCCTCTTTTCTTTGGATGAAAGCTCAAATTGAAATTCAATAAAGAATCACTTGTGGTTTTCCAGCTCAATCTTGATACAGTAACAGAAAAAGAATCAAATATTTCCTTAAAGCCCCACCCAAAACTCCATGATATGATGAATGTATATTTTAAGGTTCTCCTACCTAGCAAAACACATTTTCATTATGCTGATACCTCTGATAATTTGGTATAAAAATTAAAATCTCCATATTTTATTATGAAAGACTAATTCAGATGCAGTTTTGAGAATTCTGGATGAATTTCCAGTATTTCATGTTATTTTTTTCCTGTGATTCCAGAATTTGAAATTTGACCTAGGAATGTTGAATTTGCTGGAAATCTGTAACAACCAAAGCAGCACAGTCTTAGAATGTGGAATAACAACTCCTACAACTGGAGCTGAAATCTTTCTCAGTAGAAAGTATGTTTTACCCACTTTCTATGTGTCTGTTTTATATTTTATTTGGTCTGTGTGTTTCGTTTAAGAATTAAAAAAAAAAAAAAAAAGCTGAGGATACTTTCCCCCCTACTTTTTAGTTTTCTTTACAGTTTTCTCACAGGCTGGAATTAATCTCTGAACTCATTTCTTTTTCCTTTTTTTTTTTTTTTTCTTCCCCTAACGATTAGCCTCTTTTCAAGAGGAGAGGGGCACATGTCAAGTAACCCATGCTGAACTGCCTTCGAGGCATGAATACAGAGAGATGTCCCAGTAGGTGTAGAATTTAAGGAAGCCTCTGGCTCTTTGCAGCTACCAAAGGTTTCTGTGTTCCTCGTGTCTCTCCATAGTTATGGAGAGGCACAACCTCTGCCATTGTAATCAACATAATGCCAGATCTGTCACTGTACACCAAGGCCTTGTTGCCAGCAGGGAGGCATTTTCTGCTGGCACTGCAGAGCTGGGGACACTGAAACCCACTTTATCTGCTCTCAGCATTTATTTTTTCTGACCATTCAATCTTGTTTTAGCCCCATTACAGCTGATCCAAGGGACCCCTCTTTGGGGGCTGGATGGCACAGCCACTCTGCCTTCAGTCCCCAGGTTACAAGTGCCAGGCATCTGCTTCTGTGCCTAATGTGACCTTACCACGTATGTCTGTGTTTGTGGCATAAAAAAGAAAACATACAGGAACAGTTGCATATGTTTAGAATGCTGAATTCTTATTTCTTAAGAACGTGCCAGAGTGGAAGAATCTGGAAAGCATAGATGATTTTTCTTTATTTGAAAATGCATTTAACTTTGAGCTATCAATAACAAAATGCTGAAAGTAGAGGCTGTTGCCAAACATCTTTGCACCTATATTCTGGCTGGTCAATGCTATATTTAGAACAAAACTGCATTAATTAATCTTCTGAAATGTTGTTTTCTATCATATACATTTATAAAAATACATCAACAAATCTGTACTGCAAGTCTATCTTGTTTTACCAAGCTTTTTAGTCATTTTTTCTTGACGTGCTGCTCCTTCAGTTCAAATACCCTGAGTCTTACATTTTTGCTCTATGACTATTACTGTGAAAATGAAATAACTTTTAACATTCTATGGGATTCTTTGAGCAAGCAAACCACCATAAAGCCTCTCTCTGTTTTGATTCAGCTGCCATTATTAGTACTTTGTTTTGCACTTTTAGGCATGTTCCTAAATAATGAATAACTGCCAAATTGCCACAGCCCATTTGATGTGAGTGAATCATCAGCTTTAAATTAAAAACCAAAGTATCATGACCTTTCTGTTGCTCTGCATGTCATAGTTGCCATCAAGTGATGGGTCTGAAACCTCCAATCATTCATTAGCACCTTGAGTGGACAGCAGTCGTTTTTCTGTCTAGTCCTTAGGGTCTATTGTTTTAGGGAATCCAACCAGTAATGGCTTGGATTAAAAAGGGGAAATTAAAGGAAAATACATCATCAACATGCTAAGCAAACAAAAGAGCTATTGCCTCTGTGTCTGGACGGGCAGACCATTATTAGACAATTATTGTCCATATTTGTGTGCATGCTTATGTTTATTATCTGATGTTTCTAACTGAAAAGAGTTTTGTCTCTATCTCTTGGAACTTAACTGAGATGTAACCTTAACTTCTCTGATTCTGGAAAGTAGGTTAAATATCACTCCCATTGTTTAAAAAAAAAACAAAAACCAAAACAAAAAAACCCCAAACAAACAAACAAACAAAGACAACAAATGAGCTCTGGAGTTCCATGGGAGCACCTTAGTTGATTTAGTTACTGATGATTGTACCAGGTAATTGATATTACTTAACCTGCCTGTTTCATAAGATGTGCTTGGCTAACAGTGCATTTACCAACAATGAGATGAAAAGAAGTTTTGATTGTATCTATGCCACCAAAGTACAGCAAGTTACTGGCTCCTGCACAGATGGGTACCTTTGAAGTATCTTCAAAACACATTTTGCCAATATCAGCCTAGTTCTCGTTTCTTGTGTTCAGGAGTTCCAGCCCTGACTGTCAGTGTCATGATGGCAGAATAGATGCTAAGTCTTGTCTTTCACCACTGGCTATGCCTCTTTCCTGCTGCAGTGACCATAATCTTTTCTTCAAAGATCTTGAGTCTGCATTCATTTCTTGGGCAAAAGTGACAGTTTAGCTGTAATATTTCACATGAGAAAGAAGTGGAAGATGTGACCTTAATTTTTTTTCTTTTTTTTGGCTGTTGTTGTTTCATAGTAGTATGCAAAATGTGGAAAGTCAGTCATATTTCACTGGTGTTTGGCATCTGCTCAACAACTGATTGCTCTTCTCAGAGCTTTTTTGGAAAGTTTGCAGCACCATAATGACAGCTTTCTAAACACAGATGTCCTCTTGGTACAACCTATAATTTTTTATGAAAGATGTATCGATGTCAGGAATTTGAACAAAGTGCTGGAATTAGTTGAATATTCTTGTTATGAATATGTATTCAAAATATCTACAGTACTTATATTGTAAGTTGGAGGAAGAATATGCAATGTCTGAAGGCAAAGATGTTGGTACAAAACATCAGAATATAGTTTAAGATAAATTGATTATTTTGTTAGTGGACTGTCTATACTTGAGTGAACTTTTGCCCACTATTTTCTATACTGTGTAAGTGCATACTGTGACCTCGAACCATCAAGAATCTCAGGAATACATTTAGATAATTAGGGATTTGGCCACAGAAGATGTCTAATAGCTGAGACGCCTGGAGTAGTTATTAAATGTTCTTGTGAAGTCCCATTAGCAGCCTGTTCCTCTCAGCTAAGCCATCAGGAAGTGAATACTTCAAACACAAATTCCCCCTCCTCAAGTCAGCTATTTTTCTTAAGGTTTCTCTTAGATGTTTTCAGTAAGTAAAAGTCAGTTGAAAGCTTAATGTGTAAGATGATAAACTTCTAGCAGCTTGTGCTTCTTAGTGAAGGAATCCCTGATTGTATTTACCTGTGGGCCTATTATTTGCAAGTACCTACAAATAAGGAGACAGTACTTAATGGTTATTGTATGTAATTTATGTAAGTTCAGACTTGCAGGTGAAAAGGAAAGTCTCCTCTGTAACCATTTGAGATTGTTTTTTTAATGAAAATGCAGTCCATTCTGTATTGTTCTTCCACTTATTTAGTTTAAGATCAGAGTACCATGCAGGAAGTTTATCTAGCAACTCTAATGATATTAAGGGAAGTCTAGTTCAAGAAATACTGTCCCATTTTGGTTTTGTGCAGCTCCGCAGCTTGGATATAAGTGCTGCAGTTTTTATGACTATAGCTAACTTCCTGTAGCTTCCATCTATCTGTACTTGTACATGGCACTTGGTTTTGATTTATTTTCAGGTCTATACTCCCACACCACTAATAACACGTCATTCAGATTCAGAATAGATACTTTAAAGTTAGAATGCTGCATCAGAAATGATGGAAAACCATAAGTGTTAGTTAGAGGAGGCTTTCTTTTTGGACTTCAGCTGGGTCACGCTGTGGTCATTCAATATTATGATACTGGGGTTCTTTCCCTTCTCTCTTGCTTCTGGTTGATGATAAAATCACTTGTCTGGTATATGTGCATGTGTGTGGCCCAGCCTGGGCTGCTGTTTGGCTTGTCTTGGATCATGACCTTTTGCCAAACCTCAGCAGTAGCTCTTGGGGGAAAAAATGTAAACATACAACCAAATTTACTCTGGTTTCTTTATTTAGCTCAGTGCTAGTTAATTCTAATTGCTATAAGGCTTCAATATGACAAGCTTTTTCCTAAATCAGAAAATGGGAGAAGCTAATTTAATATTTTAATTATAGTAATTTAGTAAAAAATATCAAGCGGGTAGGAAGCAAATGGAATCTCCTAATGCAGAAGTAAGAATTTTAAGTGTTTAACAGTTTTGATAATTTTATTTATTAACTTTAATCACATTAAAAGATGTGTTCAAGGATGACAAGGAAGAAAACACCTATTTTCCTAGGCCAGAATTATATGGAAACATTATGTGATAATACCAATTACTAAGAACGTGCCAGAATTGTGGTCAGTGTAATCATCTACAATTTTCTGAGACTATCCTTACTGAAATGACCTACCTAATTTAAGTGTAATTTCCAAAATAAGGAGACCAAGACTGTTTATGACAGTGTAAGTGATGGACACTTTTCCATGTAATAGTCTACTTTCTACTAACATTAAATGACCTTTTTTCTTCCTGTAGGTGATAGTTGAGGATTATGCTGGTTTTTCCTATGTGGTTACAAGTTATGGGGAAACAGGGCAGAGTTTCCATTACTAGAACATAGAAGATTTCAGTAAATAGAAGGCCTTTTGTCTACCTGGGTATTTTGACTGTCGTTAAAACTCACCTGTCAACAGTTTGCCACTTACCCTGTTTTATATGTGTTCTGAGCTGTTACCACTGTTGGTTACAAGAGCTGACCACTTTGCCTGATTGCAACTTGCAGAACATTTAGATGAGTTGTCAGTTAACACAGAATGTGTGTAATTGATATAAAAATTAATTATTAAAACTGGCAGTTTCCTCTGTCTAAAATGTGCATATTTGCATATGAACTATGCCTCATATTTTTTACAAATGTGCCCCAGTGTAAACCTTGAGATAGGTTTTCACTTTGTCTTATGAGTTATAAGAATACAGCTGTTCCATGATGAAAATAGTGTTCTTCCAGGCTTCTTTATATAGATTTTGACTTCTGCAAGCTGAAGAACTGCTTTGACCTGAGTAGTTACATATTTAACATACTGTACAAGCAAAAGGAGTTGACACAAATGTTTAGTATTGAATATTTGAATGTTAAAAAAAATGAGGCTTTGACTCACCCACAGAGCAAAACCCCTAAATCATCAAAGAAATAAACACTTGTGTAGATTAACTTTTGCCAGCAAGAGACTTGTCCTTGCAAGTTGACTCTTGAGAAGGGGGTGCAGAACTTTTGTTTAAACAGTTTTTATGATAAGGTGTGGAAAACTCACAGTTAAAGAAATGGTCAAAACTTCTTGAGCAAATGAAGACAAAGAAAGATAAATCTAGTAGCTGCTGCTGATTCCAGGAAACCAAGATGAAAATGTTTGAACTCCACAAAATATTAAAAAAAAAAAAAAAAACAACCCTAAAGCTTCTTCCACTTCTTTAAGACTTCTTAAAGAGTCTAAGTGTTGCAGGCTGAAAGCTGAACTTGACTGTTAGAGTCCAGCTCAGATCATATTAGGGACAAATCACTTACTGGAATCATCATTATAATGAAATGGGTGTGAGACACAAGTTTTTGGAACTGTATTCAAAAGCTCTGCAAAAATTACTAGAAAAGTGCAGAAATACTCATTCATGATGTTGGCTTTGAAAATAGAAGAAATCCTTCTGTGAAGTAAACATTTGGGATGAAATCAAACTCAGGCTTATTCAGGCCAATCACAGGTAGTGGACTCAAGCTTTCAGCTAGTGTGCATTTTATCTGCAGTAAAATAAAAAGTCATAAATAAGATTATTCCTGTGGTTGTTGATCCATCCATCCATGCTTTGGCAGAGTCAAGCAGTGTAATTTCTGGAAGTGGCCAGTCTGAAAAACAGCACTGAAATTAGTGAGCACCAGTTGCTCCCTATGAATTGCAAATTGTCAGAAGATGAGCATTGCCTAGAAGAATTTACAGTGTTTGTCTCCTAGGCCTGCTTATCGAGCTGCACTGAAGGCAGTTCCTCAGGGTTCACATCACAAAAGTCTTTGAGACAGTTCAGCAGTAAATCTCTGTGGGGACTGAGCTGAGAGCAGTGTCATGGCCCCAAGCTCTGTGTCAAGAGCAGACGAGATTACTAATGCCAGTGAAATATTCTTTATCTGTGAAACAGCCAATCCTCTGGATTGTCAGCAAGTGCAGAATGAAGCACGGATCTGCCAAATATGAGAAACTGCCTGTATTTCAGAACAGAAACCTGACCTGTCTGCTTGTCTCACATGCCAAATGCTTTGCCTACATTAGGTGGAAAAGAGAAGTTTATTAAGTGTAAAGTGCACAGCACAATGAATAAGCAAGCTAAAAGACTCTTGCTTTGCTGACTAATTATTTCATTCACTCTTTGATTAAAGCATTTTTTCCTCGGGCGAGAATGGCTGGTAAGCTTGTTTTGAAAAGTATAAATAGGAAAAGAAGAATTAAAACAAGCAGGTTTTTTTAAAACATCTAATCTTAACCATCTTACTTGGAAAAATGTTTTTATAAACTGTAGATGATTTACTGATTTTGATGCTACTATTTAAAATAAATTCTTAGTTTCAGCTAAGACAGATAAAGGTTGGAATTGCATTTCATACTCCACATGTATAACAGGGGTAAAGTAGGTAAAATGATAATTAACTGCTCCTCCTATTATGTCTCTCTAGAGATCTGAAGAATAATTTGATCAGCACAATTGAGCCAGGGGCCTTCTATGGGCTTTCAGAACTGAAGCGCCTGTAAGTATTAATTCCATTTGAATTATTCTGAAAATTGTGTTTGTATCGACGTTTCTATCCTTGGGCAACTCAAATATGCCACCAAGCAATAATCAAATAAAGGCACTGGGTGTAAAATAGAAAATCACACACTCTGCTTTTTACATTTACCATGCCTTTTTCTTCTCCTTTCTCTTCTTTCTTCCATTTTCTTTTCTTTTTCACTTTTCCCATTTAAAATCATCAGTTTGCCCTCCACTAAGTGTCCTAACAAGTACACCTGCAAAGGTAAAAAACATGCCTAATTAATGACTAAGCAAATGATATATCACTATAGACATTAATCAGAAATAACGCTAAACAGTTCCGATGTGTGAGAGCAGTGGTTTGTGCTACACTAGGTTTTTTTTTGGTTTTGTTTACTTTTATCATAAATCAGTCCTATAAAATACATTATTGGAAAGGAAACTTTGTCATAATGTAGAATCTGTCATTTTCCATACCATCAACCTTGACTTTGCTTGATTTTTTTTTTTTTTTTTAATTTTCATTGTGGTTTTCTAAGGAAACAAGATCTTACACAATATATTCCCTGTCCATCATTCTTGCAATTCTGCCTTGGAAAAGGTTCTCATAGTACTTTCAGAAGCAGTGGCTGATTTTTGAACTACATTTTACAGGGTAAAAATATCTAAGTTACTAGGATTCTACAGTTGGGCATTTTTCTTTTAATTAACAAGGACTACAGACCCTCCTTAGTTATCCTCAGCCTAAGGAAAAGTGAGATGAACCCTTTTTAAATTATAATTTTCCAAATGACAGCTTTCAAATGTCCATGCACTAACTAGGCCATCAGCTCAGCCCATGCCAGGCATTTTCCTAGCCATCATGTGTGCTGTCTATGAGAAAACAGGGATTATTTTAGTGGGATGGGAAGATTTAGATGAGAAGGGGAAGGAATGCAAATCCACAGAAAGAGAATTTTACAAATCCTCTGCTCTTCTGCTGTGTGGTAGTCTGGAACCGCTGTGTGCTGGGAGCACTGCACAGGGTTTCTCTCTCTGGTCCTACTGTTGCTGTGCTTCTAGCACCAGCCTCCCAGTTCTAGTGTGTTGGGGTAGAGAGCCACTTGCATGATAATGATGAAGTCAGAGTAGCATATACATTTTTAATACAAAGAAGAGCATTAGGTTTGAAGCTTTCTTGCTGCCTCTGCATACAGGGATAACAGTAGAGTTCAATAACAAAAATGAGCGCTGCTAATTGTTGCCTTGGCCGTGCACTCTAATAACACAACCCTGACCTCTTGTGGGAAAACCAGGAAACCTGTGCAAGTCATGGGCTGCACATCCACAGGCTGCACAGGTGGAGCCTTTAGGTCAGCCAGGAGAAAGGAATCAAGGGAGAGGAACTCATCAGGCATTGGAAAAGAGAAGAAAAGACTCTTCAGCACCGTAGAATTGGCAATGTTGAGTTTTGTCATGCCAAATCTCAAAAACCCCCGTTGCTGATACGAACAAGTAACACTGGGAGAAATCTAGAGACAGAGAATCATTTAATTGCTGGACTGCCACATTTGATACAAATCTGTGTAGTTCCATGGTAAACAAGAAAATATCTTCCCACCTTCAGTGTGCAACCGTTGGGAAGGAGACACTAGAGCACAGGGAGTAAATAATGTAAACTCCTGTTGAATACTGAATACAGTCATTACCTCATACATTCACATCTTTTTGTTTCCTGTGTAAAATATAAATGATGCTGAGAAAAGAAGAAGCTGATGTAATGTGGGCAACTGCAAGAGAAATGGCTATGGCAAGTCAGACAGACAAGCCACAGCCTGTCAGAATGTTTTCTGTGAATGATTTGGAGAGCTGTTACAATTTGTATTTGAATGACAAACTGAATTATTTCCATGGTTTACTCAGAAAGGTACACACAAAATTAAATGGAAATAGATAATTTATGAATCACTGAAATTATGGTGTTTGGTTATTTAACACAGAAGAGGTTTTTTTCTCTAACATTGACTTTTTAAGTCAGCTTTAGTAAGCTAAATGTTTTATTCCTGAAAAGGACCACCAGCTTTGTACATTATGAACTGAATTGTGTTTAATGTAACAGGTGTTAGTCTGGGCGAAAGTGTAGCAAGTTGCCTCTTCTTTTTGCTAATGTATTTTTTTGGAAAACATGTTTTACAATACAGAAATTTCAGCCACTGATATACGTCTTTTATGAAAATAACTCTTATTGAAGTAAACTTCAAAATAGTGAACTTCAAAAAAGAAAACAGTGTTTATGCTTTCATTTTGGTAAAAATGAGATTTTAGTGTGTGCCACTCTTAGAGAAATATGCACTCGTATTGATTAGTACAGACAAAATCTGCTTTTGCTACCCAGATTATGCCCCACATTGTGATGCAATTCTTCCATATATGTTCAGACTTTGCCTAGACAAAAGTAAAGCATTATCCAAACAAGAATTCTGGGTAGGTTCCTCTTTATGTCTTCTGATAGAAAGATATATAGATGCATATGTATTTTTCTTAAATTTGCATTTTTAGATTTCCCATGAAGCTTTTATTAGGAGAACATAAAGAATAATGCTAATGTGAAATTGTTGCACTATATTGTATCCTCAGTATTATCTCAGCTGTTCCCTACTTAATATCCTTGACAAGCATTTAAAAAATATTTTCATTCTAATATGATTTTTCTTCATATACTTGCACAACAATATATTCTTTGTCTGATAGAAAACGACTTCGTAGTGAACTCTAAAGAGATCGCCTTCATTTTCCAGCTAATTGGATGTGTTCCCATGAAAGCAGTAACTGGATTTGTCAAACTGCAACCTTTAGTCTTCCATTTGATTGCTTTAGTGTTCTCATGTATCAGTAGAAAAATATGGAATCCGCACAGTGTAGTAAAGGAATCAGAAAACTAGTTCTAAAACAAAAAATACATCCAGATCAATTTTAACGTTTTTCTTGGCTGCGTGATCACTTAAGTCCTTACGCAATTGCAATTATTAAAAAAAAAAAAATGTACTTGGTCAGAAGGAATATTTGGGTCAAGGTCGAAACCCAAATACATAAAAACCAAACTCTAATTCAGAATCTACCAAGGGGACTTATTCATGTTTTTACCACAATGTAATTGCTTATACCTGTCTTCATCACCTTCCTGTAAGCATCCTTTGCACTGTGTTGCATGTATGGCTTATACAGAAAACATTGCTTTGCTTTCTGCAGGCAAAAGTTATGGAATGTAATGCCTTTTACTGTTTTTGCTCTCAGAAAGCCACAGTATTGCTCTTGAAAGAGCTTGCCAAGTGCTTATCAAAACTGACCTCACTAGGCTCAAAAATTAATTGCCTTCTGGTTTCTGTGATTTCAGCAAGAAAGGCTGCTGTTAATGAGATGAAACATGAGTAAACAGTAAAAAAAAAAGTCAACTTTGGCTCAATATTGCATGGAACAAAATGCAGTATTCTTCCTAAGTAAAAAAACTGTAGGTGCTAATAACTCAGATCAAGAAAATTCTGTATATTTGTAATATTATTTTGCTTTTATATGCTACATATGTATAAAATCCCATTTTATTGCAGTTAGAACTCACAGTATGATTTGTGGAATATTGCTCAATGATGTTAATGTAAAAGTTATATAATCTACTTAATTCAGTTTAGTTGCATTATGGGAAAAGGTTTTATTTCTCATTTGTCTCTTAACTCCTTAAGTACTAAAAATATAGATGCTTTGTGTGATTACATAGGGATGTATATAAATGACAGACTCACTTTCATGGGATTTTTGTTTGTTTCAGGGATCTTTCAAATAACAGAATTGGTTGCCTAACACCAGAAATGTTTGTTGGACTTAACAACCTTCACAAACTGTGAGTATAACCCCAGTTTTGTTTTAAACAGAAGAAATCTAAGCTGTCACATGACTGACCTGAGTATAGTTGGCAAGAAAAACATTATAAGAAAGTTGTAGATTCTGTAGTAAAAGGCCCCTCTCCTGAGCCTTTGATTACGATGAGTTGATATTTTAAATATGTATTCTCTATTTCAGTTGTAAAATCTATCAGAACTGCAAAGAATTAAATTTCATTTCCACATTAAAAAGAGGCTAAACATGAAATTTCTGTCTAAGAAACAGTTAAAGTAAGTTGGCTGTAAATTTCCTGGGTGGGAAAGAGACAATTCACAGGAAGAATCCTGGTTTAAATGGACATTTGGCTGGGCCCAGGAGGGCTCTGGATCTTCATTCAGATCTGTCTTCATTCCTGAATGAGAAATAAATTCCTATACTGCATCATACATAGTGTGTGACAAATCTTACACTTCATTTTCATCCTCTCCAGCCAGTTATGGCATTTCCTTGGATAAACAGGGAAATCTTTCTAGGAAGATATGCCATGAGGTCAAGTTAACACCAGGTAAAAGGCTGAAATCTGGCACAATTACAGATCCCATTAATGAGAGTAACTATGCCAAGTCTTCTCTGATGGAAACAAATGAGAACAGATGATGGGAAGAGGCTTGCTAGCATGTGATGAACAGGTGCAAACCGCCCCTCTTTTTACTCATCTCAGATGATGTGCCAAATTAGGCAAGCCAAACTCACCTATCGAGGCTTTCTGTCTGCTTTTTGTTGTGCACAGCAAACATGACTGTGACTATAAAGCCAGATAACCTGGGAGGTAAGTTTAATTCAAAATGGTGAGGTCATGTTATTACATGGAATGTGTTTCTAGATGCTGTGAAGAGACTCAATAGAAATTGTTCAAATCCATGCTCTCTCAGAAAGATCTGAAATTTCCATTCACAAATCTGTAAGACCCCATCTTAAAAATGAATTAGAAGTTCAGTACAGAACATCAATCTCTTGGTGACAAAGAACAAGAATTCCTTCCCAGAGAGTGCACAGTAGTTGGTCTGTGACGGTGTTTGGCTGTACTGTCCCTTTTCTCTGAAGCCCAGGAGGGAATGTGGCAATGTATCTCCACACACTTCACTGATGCCAGAGGTGCTGGGGAAAGGCACAATGTGCAGGCTGAGTGCCTGTGGTTATTGGGCTGGTCAAACCACACCATTACAGTTTCTTGTTGTACAGGTTTGCTACATCCCTACTATTTCTGGTAGCCCAAGTATCTGTTCCAGCATTGGCAAATTTTTTCTGAGCTGTAAGTACCAGAGAAAGACTCACCAGTTCCATCTACACAGTCCATTAATGTTGTATTTTCTTGCATCCAGTCTTCTTGTGCGTCTAACTTTCATTTTGAAATGGCAATATATCTAGAACTTGCTGTATTGTTTTCCTTCTGAGGCCCCTGTTTACAGCAGAAATTTGAGTAAGACATTTCTTAAGTGTAGCTCCCAAGTGACAGTCTAGTAAAATTTTTCACTTTGAATAATAATTAAATAACAATTTGATGAATTATAAGTCCTTTCATCTTTAAGAAGGTTCATCTCTTCTTGTTCTCTTAACGTTGACCAAACCTTAGTTTTGTTATCACCAGATTTCATGTTCATATTCTCTTAATTCTGTGAGGCAGAGTCACTGTTGAAAGCTCTAAATGCAAGCACTCAGAAGACCATTTCTGCAGAGCATCAGTAATGTCTTACTCCCCTCCCTTCCATCTTGTCCATTATCTCACCTTGTTTTACAGTAAATGCACTTAACACCAGGTTCTTCACGCTTTTGTGGATATGCATCAGTGAAAAAATTATGATTCTGGTAACTGGAGACCTCTTAGTCTGGCCTCATTTTATAAGCAAGTTTTGAAAGAAAGAAAAATGGAAAAAAAATGTTGGCAAATCAGAAATTGGTAAGAAATCAATATGTGGCTATAGGTGGTATATCATGTAATCTTATAAAGTGATCTTCAATTTTCTAGACACAATAAATTATTTTGTGGTTTTCATACACATCTAGCATGATGCTACATAAAAAGGAGGTGATCATTAAAATTTATACTGGTGTTTTCATGTGAGTGGAATTAACCTTGCAGGCCCCTATTTGCCCGCCTAATCTTCCAATTTTAACTAATTCTGCAGATCAGAAGTTACACTGGGGGTGGTCTTGGGAAATACACTTTCCAGGATTTAGTGTGGGCTTCTCTCATAAATACATATAATCCAAATGACCAACCTGACTGAACAGAAGAGAAGATCATATTAATGTGATATATTTAGGCTGTATATAATACCTAGTCTTTATTAATCTCTTAGTTATAACAGAGTAGAATTGTTGGAGTATCTTTTGCACTGTGTCTTAGCGTACTTTCCAAATTTTAACTTAAATTCTTCCAGTCATTTGCAAAGCTTTTCTTGTTATCTTCTCTCCAGTTCTTTGATCTTTTAAAAATTTGAATTTTTTTTTTCAAGATTTAAGATTTGGTTGTTAATCCATTTAGCCTATCTTCCGTTTTTCTTACTTGGGTTTTAAATTGCCTTTCTACTGCTGACCTAATAAATGGGTCCATCCTGCATTGTAGTCTATGTGGCCTAGTGCTTTATTAATTACTTTATTTGTTTTATTAGTGGTAGTATTTAGAAAGTCTGTCCTTTGGAAATCAGAGGCTTAATAGTCGTTTAGTCTACCTTATGCTTTCATCTGAAGTGAATCAGTTCACGATTGCTATGTCAAAAGCTACAGCTGCCTTGCAGGGATCGTCCTCCTTACCAAACCAAAGAGCACCACCACTCTTGGTGATTATTTTGTGAAGAAATACAGCCACAGTTCCAGTCAAGAGGGACTGTTCCCTGCCATTCAGAGTTTCACTCTCAGAAATCTCATATAATGTTCTAATGCTGATGGTAATTGTTTGAACTGGGATCTCAATTTGCCTGTGGTATAAGGTGTGGTCATTGTTGGACTGCAAGCTGATGCTGCCTGATACTTTTCTAACATTCTGTAGCTTTCTTTCCCTTGGAAGTTTATGAAGAACCATGCTTTTTTAAGATGTTTAAAAAGTGACAATAAGTCACCTTTCCGTTGCTACTGATACTTCTGAATTGTGTTTACTTGCCATTTGAGGAGTAGGAGAAAGCTGTTCTCTGGAAAGGTTATGGAGAAGCATTTACTCAGTGCAATATCAGTGTTTGTAACAAGGAAAATATGACTAGTTCTTAAACATGGAACTGGTTCCATAGCCATTTACTGAAGGAGAAATATAAAGATGTATACATATGTGTTGATTTATGTAGCTGTTGATGTGGTAATTAGAGCTCTCCAGTGTTGTTAGCAGAGATGAAGTACAGGAGCATCTTTGCAGGCTGTTATCAAAACCAGTAGGGAGAGCCATGAGTCCACTGGAAGGAGCAAAGGACATAAATCTTTTCATGTGGCTTCTGTGAAGTACAAATATGGGATTTTCTTTTACTGTTTACAAGCACAAATGACAGGTGAAACAAAACAACACAGCGTGTTTCACTCAATCTTGTAAATCTAATTCAATTTGAAAAAAGATGGAGCTAGACCTGAAAAATCAGCTCTAGGCCCAAAGTAACACAGTGTGGCTTAGCCCAATGGTGTGATGCATAAATCTAAACTGAGTACAGTAAAGGTATGTTCAAATACTTCACTAAAAGGATGAGGATTGCCTGGGCTTTCAGGGATAATGCAGACATTCTTCAGGGGGCTTGGTGGTTTTGCGCAGTCTAGTTTAGAACAGGACAATGTACAGAAGTCTTGATTAAAGAAAAAAATGAATTAGTATTACCATCTTTTTAAAACATGCAGACACACAGAAACCACAAGCAATGGTCAGCCTCTTGATGATCTTAAGTCTTAGAGAAGACTTTTACTCCATTGCACTCAGGACGTGTATGTCAGGGAGCAGAAATTGAATTAGAAGTTACTAATGGAACCTAAAATTTCATACAGGCCCTGAAATTACTGCAGCCAGTGACTTCTGATTATCTTCCTTGAGATTGATCTAATTTTTACACCTTCTTGGATTTGATGATTTTTACTCTGTAAAATGATTTCAAAATGCGTTCATGTCATATAACAGCTGCAGCTGGCAGTGCCTCAATATGAGAGTAGATTTATTACATCTAAGATACTAGTTTACTTCTTTTGGCTAATATATTACCTTTTGGCTGTGTTTATGCTGTGATGAGGTGCATGTATTCTAAATAGGAGTGACATAATTGAATGCAGCAAATCTTCCAAATCTCCTTTGGACCCAATGTTTCAGTGCTTTGTTCCAGAATTATGTATGCAAATATATTTCTGCTAGGTAATGGAGCTGCTATCTACATTAATTCTGTTTATATTTAATCTAAGTATTAAGAGCTGTGGAATACTGGGATGATGCCACTGTGCTGATATACCAGACTTCATTTATTTAGTCCCTCATAATTTATCTTTACAGATTTCAAAATGTTGAAGCCTGAAATCTGTTTCAACAAGTAGCTACTGCTGGATCTTCCCTTTGGAGGTTCAAACCCAAACTTTATCATTGCTTCCAGTTGTTTGATTAAACTATATCTGATTTACTCTTCATCCTGCCTCTGAATCATCATCAGCATTACCTTTGTGATAATATTATACTGCAAATTCTTGTGTGACTTTCTTGATGTCATTGCACCAACTAATCACTTTGTATGGTGCCAGAAATCAAATAAAAACCACTAACACAGTTAATCAGACCCCATTTCAGACCCCATTTCCTTATTTCAGCAAATAAGGAAATACACAATGTAACCTGCCCTCTCTGTATTTTTGTTGTCATTTTTTTATACCTCCTGTGCCACTTCTCTTTTTCTTTTTGCACAGATCAGTCTGTTACCGTTGCATTCGACTTTCGCTTTTTAATGCTGTTTTTAAGAGGAAAGCATTCTTCATATTCATATACTTCTGCTTCTATCTGTATTCTGCCTCAAATGGTACTTTGACACATGTAACTCTTTTTGACTGTTTTGTGGCATTTATCATTGATATTAAAACTTTTGGGAAAAGTGCTTTATTAATTTCTGTAAAAGCACAAATATTGGTATATGAAAAAAACAAATGTAGGACTTGATAAGTAAGAATGAAATGTTTTACCTGTGATAAAATTGAAAGCACATCTTTCTATTAATGGAATGAGTTAATGGCATAGTAAGTGCTATCAGCTTTGGAGTGCATTAATTTGTTGTGTTTGAAATGTTTGCAAACTAGGTGTTATAGATATTTTTAGAACAAATGCCCTTTTAAATCAGGCTAGAGTGGGGTTTTAGGATATCTAAAATGGAGGAATTTTACAACAGTATTTTTATATTTAATGTAAATTATGTGCAGTAAAGAACCAGGTATTTACATAACGCTGCAGCATTTGCTGAGCTCAGCTCAGAAATGCATGAGTTATTTGGGTGATTTGAGAAGATTTCTGAAATTTTTGTTAAAGAACAATCTATTTCCACTGTTGGATATCCAAATACTGTAATTATGTTTCTTGGACATAGAAGTATGTTGCTTTTTTGAATTACACAGCCCTGTGAACATAATTCTAGTCTGCTAATTATTAGTAGTAATATGAAAACGTCAAACCAGGTCATTGCCAGAAGAATATGAAAAGCTGAAAGCTGGCTTTCTGCTGATGTCACTGTCAGGAACTCATTTCAACACCTGGTAAAAAGGAATTCTATAGGAATTCTACAATCTTCTGTAAATAGAAAACAAGCCAAGAACTTTTAGGCTACCACAGTGTAGGCCTTGGTGAATTTGGTAGGACCTAAAAGCTTGTGGATTCAGCCCACAGCAAATGAGCACCTCTGGCACGTGCCTAGGTACATCAGCTGAAACTTCCTGTGTATACTGGGCAAATGACTTGCAGTTTGTCCCCAGTTCCTAAAATATTGACCAGACATAACACTTTCCTTCAGTCCAAATGGAATTACCAAACTTTGGTCTTGGTGCTCTGTTTTGCCATATGAGGCCCAATAAGCTGTTTAAGGGAGAGCCTGGGCTTTGCATCAGATTGGAAAACTCCTGTACAGCAGGAGGCAAGGCAAAGGATGGGGCAGATTGCTTTCCCCATCTGTCAGTTCAGGACTAGCTGACTGTCCTCTGTCAGTAAGTTTATATTCATGTAACTGCTTTCATACCACTGGAACCACTTGGGATTTATTTCAGTGTAAATGTCAGGGTTATCAGTTTCTGATTTAGTATTTTTAATGTATCTGTTCACTGAGCTGCTGCAGCATATGCCTTGTCAGGCCTTACACCCAAAAACCACTTAGGCAGTTCTATCTAGTTTTAAGTAAAGAAGTTAAATGAGTCTGTGAAATGCTCAATATTTTTAGTTTCCTGTTGACAAATCCAAAATATTAAGTAGAGAAATATGTATCTACAAGCAGAGATTCATTTCCACCTTCAGACATATCCACACTTGAAGAGGTACTTGAATGTTCTTCCAAGAGCTTTGCACCACAACTGTAGAAAGGTGCACTGTTAAATAAAATCTTAAAAATTATTTCAGTTATATTAACACATCTATCTCATTGTCACTCAGTAATTTCACTTCATGTTGCTGAGCCAGTTTATTTTTATATTCTATTACTATTATTAGAATTTTGTTTTAAACTACTAAGAAATTTTGAAGTGTTCAGTTGTATACAAAAATGAAATTAGTTATTGCTTCAGGAGTGTCTTAAACCAATTTATGAATTAGCACTATTTTCTCTTCTTACTTGAATTCATTGATCCATAGATTTCTAGACAGGTTTCAGTAGAAAGGAAGGTTCTTGAGTTTCAGTCTTTCTTGCTTTGGCTCCTTACCTGGTTCAGATCTCTTGCAGCTTGATAGATTCCTCACTGCAAGCACATTGCTCCTGATCTCAGTGTCACTCTTCAGTTGAGCTTACATTCTTTACTTTGTAGAGACAAAAGAGGAGTGAAATCAATAATCATAACAACATCCTTTTAAAAGAAAAAGTAATAAAACCATTTTCTTTGCCAGTCTACTTTTTTCTTTTTTTTTTTGCCTATAATCTTCAACGTATCTCCAGTGAAGAGCTCTGAAATTTTCCTGATAACTGAGTTCTTGTTCAAGTTCAACCTTGAATTCAAGCATGTAGTTTTCAGGTACCAGACAGGAAGGAACATACATCAGTATTTCATAAGTAGGTAATTCATATGCTCGGAAATGTTCATCTCAGATATGCACTAATTTTTAAGTTTATGGGTATAGGAAAAGACATTATTACTTGACAATTAAGCATTTAATTTTTGTACTACTAGGCATTGGCAGAACAATACTGTTAGACTATGTAAAAGTGAATTGCCTCTGTTTGCAAGTATTCAGCCTGAGCCATTCAGCCATCAAGACAAGAAAGAGCAGAGCAGTAATTAAAATGGAAATGTCCTAATTTAAGGATGGGAAAAATTGTGTGTTTAAAGTCTTTTGTAATAAAACTATTTGTGCAGTCACTTTGAAAACTCATTAGTGTTTTAAGGAGTTGCTTGAATTCTTTGGAACGTTACTAAATTAAGACACTGTTTTTCTTTCTTTAACTTGAAGTGACATTCTGTGTATACAATAAAAATACAATATAGGTCTCACTGATTATTTATTTTGTTAATATTTTCACTCAAATTCTAGAATATTCTCTTCTCAAATTCTGTTCTTTTAAATCTGTAGAAGCATTCTTCTTTATCAGACCCAGTGAATTGTATGTATTTCTGCTGGGAAAATAAAACAAGTGAGAGTGTGTGAATTGATTTAAATATTACTGTCACCTACCAAAACCAAAAAGCAATGTACCAAATTTAAATACGTTTTTACTGTTGTCAAGAAAGCAAAACTTCTTAATTAGCACTGGGAAAATTATATTTTATAACAAATTTCTTTTCTCCTTGTAATTGTTATAACCAACATTAAATTGCCTTTTTTTTTTTCCTTAGGAATTTGTCAGGGAATATTTTTTCAAGTCTCATGAATGGTCTTTTTTCTGAGCTGCTAGCTCTGAAAGCCCTGTGAGTATCATTCCTTTTGTTTGTAAATCTGAAATAATTCAGAAAGGCATTAGAACAAACATAGCAGAGTTGAATATGAACTTAAACAGGATTGTTTCTAGAGATGCACTCCAAAAATAAAATCTGCATTATTTTGTTATCCATGTCTGGCATACTGTTGATGAGCTGCCATCTTTACCTGTTGCAGGGAAATGGACAGCACTGACAATTCAACCCTGACTATCCCAATCTAGTCCTCCTGTCTAGCATCCCTTTTATTTTTCTTTATATTTTATAATCTTACACTTTTCCATGGTTTCATGCATTACATCATATTAGGCCTCTAATTGCAAAACCCAGTAATCTCAAATATTTTTCCTGGAATTATACTAACAGTTCCCAGTTATTGATATTGATTGTACCTGCCTAAGATTTAAAAGTGTGTACTAAATGTTTCTACTCAGAGGGGTTTTTAGAAAATTAACGTATGTTATAGTATGATTTTCTGCAGTAAAACAGACTCAAAATCATTTCAGTAGTCAATGATGCTGTTCTAGAACCAAACCCAGAATTTTTTTATAATGTTATAAATAATAAACAGTGGGACAACATGTATTGGTTGTCTCAGACTACCTTTGTATCCATGTATCCATAGTTATGTATTTATCTGGAATTCTCTTTGGAATTAGATAATTTGAATCTAGCAGACAAAAGTATGTTCATGGAAACATCATGTGTGCCAATCGTGGTCATTCTTTGCCTTTGCAGACATTTCAACACTGATTCACTGATCTGTGACTGTAACCTAAAATGGGTCTTGCAGTGGGCCAGGAACGCTTCAGTCCGAATAGCAGAGGAAACAGTTTGTGCTTACCCCAGTGCTTTACATGGACTGTCACTTTATAACCTGAAGGAAAACCAGCTGATATGTGGTGAGTTGTACTCCCGTTTACCTTTACAAATTGAAGTGGAATCCAGAGAAAATATCAACCAGAAATGGTGCAAAAAACTGAAATAGCAGTGAATAAAACTGACAGGTATGTGGCACAGAACATACACCTGAGAATGAAAGAGAACAGAAAGAAATAGAAATTTCTTATTTTGTATCTCAAGAACACCACTGTTCTGCAACGTGCTCAGTAACATGTGATTATGACATAAAGCATTTAACAATGTTGCTAGTTCTGCATTGTATTCTTTAAGAAACTGAGGATTCCTATAGGAGTTTATATAAAGTTTCTTTCAAGTTATGTATCTGACGGTGTGATATTAATGCCAAATTTAATCCTTGTATTTTTTTTTATCAACCTGTAACTATATGTTTCAACACCACTTCCTGGGGATGTATAGAATTCTTACAGTCAGCTTCAGTTAGGTGAATTCTGTATTTGAAGATCTAGAAGTGAAATGTTTTTTGGATATTTTCCACCATAATAAACATAATAGATACAGCATGAGGGAGAAAGCAAAAAAAAAATAAAAATGAATAAGTAAGGAAAACTCATTTCACACTGGGCATTGTCTAGCAATGAGCAGATTAATCCAGAGATTTTTAAAAGTATCGTACTGCAGAGAAAAGATCGCTGCCTGAGATGATGCTGGTGGGTTCCGGAATCAAGTCTAATTTCACACATAGTTGATTAATTTCAGAATATTTGAATTTTGACATGCTTGAATGACAGAAAATTTGTGAGACTGTGGCTTTGCTACTGTCTTTTGCAAACAAAAGGAGGGTTACACGTTTCTCCTAATAACCAAAAGAAGAATGGTGTGTATTGCTAACCAACATATTCATAACAGAAGGGACGGGATCAGAAGTTGACTTGTATGGAGATATATAGAGAATTGGTTTTAACAACAAATACATATGCTAATAAGTTGAGAAGAGATGTTTATAAAGAAGAGATGTGAAAGGATGTGAACACTACCTACAGATGATCCACCAGGTGAGTTGTTAAAGAAACGCAGATGGGTGTCTGGAGGCAAATATGGAATGAGCTCTTGTGAGCAAAATGCAGACATTTTCAGTAGCCTGTGTTACCAAACCTTTGAAATTCTGCAATACTCTTCAAATATCAAGCTCCCATTTTATAGAGAACCATCATGGGCATCTTCATAGAGATCCATTTCCCAGCAGGAAAAGTACTTCTTCTAAAAGTGCTGGAATGATCAGAAAAGTGATTAAAGACTGTTAATTGGAATTTCCAGGTAACAAGTGGATATAAATCTCTGAACTCTACAGAGGAAATGAAAGCAATTTCTCAGAATTTCATAATTTAATTCCTAATAGGAACTCCCTATCAGACCTTTGATACAGAATTTATGATGCCCATCTAGTTCTCACTCCTATTTACAGTCTCCACAGAACACTTGACAAGGGCTGTAATGACTGCCAGTAGCTTGACTTTGCTTCCAATATCCACAGAGTTTTACAGTGGTTATAATTGCTAAGCCTTCCACCATCTCTTTAATATCTGCCAGGTATTTCATGGTGCTCAGAGTGTCTGCTGGGTTGCTCAAAGTGCCCAGAACATTTAGCAATTTCATTTTCAGTAAGTTGATTTGAGCTTAGGCATAATAGAAGACTGTCTGGCACCAAAATAATAATAGCTATTGAGAATGATTTATAAATAATATGTGTTGAAACATGCACAGAGCTGATCAAATTAAACATATCTTAAAGAAAATATGGAGTGACTTAAAAATTAAAAACTCCTTCATGTGAACATCATCCATACTGTCAGACATTTCCATTTGTAGTCGCTGATCTTTCTTCTACATGCTAAAAGATGTTACGAGATATCACAGTCCCAAGATGAGCAAAAAAATAGAAGAATGAAAGGGAAAAAAAAAATGAAAATAGGAGAGAAGTGGGCAAAGAGTTTTGCAGGAGAGTTAGGGAATGAACCAAAAAGTCAAAGGATGTGCATTCTGAGTAGCTACAGGGAGCAGTTTGTCATCAGCTTTTTAGATTTATTTTATATGTTGAGGTGAGAAAAAAAATCATCTTTTGACTTTCTTCTGGCACATCTTTCTCATGCATCTACTTACTTATGATAGCCAAAATAGTAATTTTCCTGTTGGAAACAGTTAAAAACCTGCTTTAGGGGTTTTTAGGAGCTAAGTAACTGCACAGTTTTAGAATTCCCAGGGTTCTGCTTGCATATTTCACTAACAGCTTTTAAGAGCTACTTAAATCTTCTTTAACAAAATTCTGCAACTATCAGGAATGTTTGGTTATAAAACAATTCTCCACAATGTTGGCAATAAGGCTGAAAAGCTAGTTTGATGACAAAGTATGGTTTTGCCCTTGTCTTGTGCCTTAATGATGAGGGACTGTGATGAATTCATAATGGTGTGGACTGAGTAGCTTTCTGAAAAATGGTTGTGAAATTGGCTTCATGCAGTGCCTTGTAACTCTTTCTCCATGACTCCAAATACAAGTTACTGAATTTCCAGGAGGAAAATTACATTTTCCTGAATACAAGTGCTATAAATTCCACCTGATGTCTGATAGGAGTCTGCAATTTTCCCTGACTCACATCATCAGCAGAGATGGATTCTCTGGGCCAAATTCTTCACTCAAGAAAGACCTGTATGAGAATTCGTCTTATGGAGATTATGAAAGATTGCTCTTAAAGCTGGGTTTTGATTATTTATACTGATGAATGAAATATTAGAATTTAGTCTCTCAGTCTGAAAACTGTATTGATGTTACTGAACAGCATGAAGAAATAAAATTTCAGTTGTTCTGCAAATTACAATTGACATATAACTGTGATGGAGTGCTTTTCTGTTAGAAAATGTTGACTCATCAAAACAGATGTTTGGAAAAGTGCTGACATTCTTTTTTCCTCCAATTAGATTTTATTTAAAAGTTAGAAACTAGTTGACATAATATCAATAATATTTAGATAAATGTTTTGACTAAAATGCTGGAAGTATTTGCTAAATATTACCAAAAAAATACTGCAAAGGTCAAAGTATAAAAATAATTTTATGGTGCTTTAAGACATTTACTTATTTATTTATTCATTTATTTATTTATTTATACCACAAAGAAAATTATCTAATTCTCCTGGGATAGAATGCTATCCCTCATATGTAGATCTCCTATGAAATAAAATTTTGGGCTTTGAATATATATATGCTCTACTGATGTTTATAAATAAGTAATTGAGAACATATTCCCTTCTGTTAATTAAAAAAGAAATTGCTTGAAAGAAAATATAAAAGAATATTGAGAAAACTGGGGTTTTTTTTGCTTCGAGTTTATTGCATTAATACATAATAAATTACATTTTTATTCTTTATCATTATGTATTTTTTCATGCAGTTAGTAAATAAGTTTTGTTCTTTTTTGGCGTCAGCAGCTTTTCAGGTTTCTGTGGTCTACTTTTCTAATCATGGTCATGATATGGTTGCATGGATCTATAAAGCAGACAGGTTCAAAGAACTAGGGGTAGTGTCTTGTCAGTTCTCAGGAAACCTAAATGCAGAGAAGAGTCTACATTGTTTTCAAGTGATTTTTCTCTACTCAGCCAGGTGGTTTGCTATGCATACATTCACATCCTTGCATGCCAGCACTTCCAGGCAAGCTCATCCTGCTGCATGACACCTTTGCTGTAGCTGTCCTTGCCTTTCTGAGCCCTGCTATGAGTCTGCCAGAAAACGCCACAAAGCAATTCTGCTCCACAAAGCACTCTTAAACTGTCCTGGGTGGCTCTCAGGCCACGTTAGCAGAGCTTGCTCTGGCTCTTGCAATCTGACCCCATATGAAATGCTGGCTAAAGGTGATCCCCAAAAACTGTTTGCCCTTTTTCTCTGTGTTCATGCAAAGCTATGCACAAGTCTTTTCCTTGGAAAAGACAAATCGATTGTTTCTCTCTTTATTATGCTTCTGCATTGAATGTTTCTGTTTCCCTCTTCTTTATTATCTGTGTTGAACTGAATGGCAGGAAATCTCCTTCTGTGTTGAGCTGCTTCAACACAGGACTGTAGGACAAGAGGTACAGGAGGTTCTAAGATACAACATTATTTCTTCACCTGTACTCTGCACATCTCTGAAAAACCCATGCTGTTGCAGTAATTACAACCAGCAAATGGAGACAATTAGCAAAGCTAGTATTAATACATGTTCTCTGTCCTCAGCAAAGAAACTTGAAAGGTAAAGGAAATACCTTTATGAGCACAAATGTTAGATACATTCATTGAAGAGACAGCCTCAGGGGAAAATACGGTAGAAATAGAACTTGCAAAGCACAGAGTAACAGCAAATTACAAGACAAATATCTCAGCTGAGTCATTTTCCTTTCTTGTATTAACATGGCTGAGATAGCATCTGGGTTTAGGTACCATCTCATCTACCATAGATGCTTCCCGAATCACAGGAGCCTGTTTTTCAGAGGCTGACCCAGAGCTTCAGTACCCAGAAGTTTGAATTCTCTTGTTGCACAGTGTGCTTCACATTCATGTAAATCAGCTGTAGGGTGTTTCACAGAGACCTTATTACAGTAAGATATTCTGAAAGTATGTATTACACCAGGATGTGTGCTCTGTGTGCACCTGTTGGTTGTGATCCATGGAATTGCAGGTCTTTGCATCAAACTTAGAGTGAGAAATTCTTTGGGTTGGTTCATAGTTTACTAAAAGCTTTCATAGTCAATTTGGACTTTCACTGGGGAGGGCAAGGAGTGAGCACTTAGAACTGGAGTTTTGTCTGGGTAGGATCTGTATGGTGAGGCTTCTGCTGTGCCTTAGGGGGCTGTCTGCTGAGAAAAGAGTTAGACTAAAAATCCATCCTACTGAAAAAAGAGATGAGAAAAGAAGACAATAGCTACAAGTTGTGAGTGTCCAACCTTGTTTGAATTATTACTCAGTTTCTGAATTCTGTAAACTACCTTAGTTTAAAGTGTTAACTCATGAGTGAAATCAGCAAGTGCTGACTCATAAAATATTATTGAAATATGGGGTTTGGGGTATGATATACTCCCTACTTAGGAGGGACACTTCAAAGGGAGGAATAAAAATCAAAGAGATAAATCCTTTTCTGACTTCTGTATTCTGCAATAAAATTCTTTAAATTTTTCATAGAAAACGTAAATAATTTATTGGAAGGGAGGAGATAAAGTTGTTAGGGAATTGTTTGTACTTAACCAGCACCTTGTCTTTTGTAGTTTGCCTCACTTCACTGAGAATCAGTATCTGTTCCCCCAAAGGAGCAGAGTCAGGCTAAAATGTAGGTGCATTTTTTGATGCTCTCTACCTGTTCACATTGAAACTTGTGCAGGGCGAAAAAAAAAAAAAAAAGAAAACACATTTATATTTTTTATGCGTTCATTCTGTTGTGTTCTTAGAGATTTCTTGTCCATTTTGAGATTCAATTTCTTACAAAGGTAGAAAGTACTTTCGTTGTTTCCTATCTACTGTCATGTTTTTTAATCTGTATTTCTCATGCTTAAATATCAGGAGAATATTAGGGTGTATTTCTCTCAGGCTACGTGTCACTCCCTAGTCTATTTTTATAAGTAATTTTTTCTTTTTTTGCAATCTTACCTAAAATACCAAAAGAATTCAAAACATTCAAGACATTTTAAATCAATTAGAGTAATACCATTGGGAAAAAAAAGAACATTTTCTTTTCTATACTTCCTCTATAAAGTACTTTCGTTTTTTTGAAGCAGGTTTCTTTTTCCTTGACATAGATCCGTAAAAGATAGTAGCTTTAAATTATTTCTCAGCAATGGTGAGATGTTGTTTTAGATGCCGTATTTTTAGAAATTTCTTTATAATTTTATCTTCTGTAATTGCACATTGTTTCCCCATCCTTCCAGAGTAAGTTAGTATCCACTGTCCAATAATAAGAACTTTGACAGAAATACATACTTTTAAAATGCTGAAAAAGGAAAAAAACTAGATACTGGGGAATTTTGTCTTTGAAAGAACTTTTTCAACATTTAAATTTAAGCTGAAATCAACTGAATGCGTTCAGTCTCGATCTGTGTCAGTTTTTGAGAGTACTGTCAACTGTCTTGTGTTAGGGATATTGGTTAAGAAGTGAGATTTTAAATTCCTTTTTTCATTTGGTGCCAAAAATTAAATATCTACATTGCCATTCAAGTCCTAAAATTACAGATATATTTATTTGCACAGAGATTGTTCTTAGAAGTTTCCTTTTCTATGTAAAATATATTGCAAGGAAAAACACTGGCTTAAAATTAACAAGGAGTATTTTTTCTTCATTTATTTTTCTCAGTGTACTCAAAACATATTTTTGGTCTCATTTGTTACTTAAACTTAGGGATGGGTTTGAGATTGTTTCAACCATTTCTTTCTTAATTTACAAGTCACTCTTACTACATTAATGCTGTGTAAATATTGAACTGTGGGGGGTTTTCAGTATGTAGTAATGGACTAAACTCAAAGCCTCAAACAGGAAGAATGATGGATTAATTATCCAGATTTAGATTTCAGTCCTGCAGTTTCTTGGCAGTCCACAGGTAGCTTGCTGCATTCATGCAGAGCATCATTGTCTTCCAGAATATGCAGCATCAAGACTTCAGCTCTAATTCTGCAGGGAGTGCCTAACCACATGAGTAGGTCTAATTATGTTAAAATAGGAATATTCACACTAATAACCTTTCACAGGATTAGGTTTTGCAAGACATGGATAGTGATAAAATTAGCAGTATTTAAATCCTCTTCCAAATTACTTTTGTTTTACAACGTTAGCAATTCAGGGTTTTCTTTAATAAGAAAATATGTGTAATAACAGAATGTATATAAATCAGATAATACAACTGTATGTTTTGGCTCTTTCAAAGATCGATGGGGTAAATTCATTTTATGTCAGAGCTAAGTGGCCGTTTGTATATCAAAGCTGGTTTCCATACTGTCATGTGGTAGTATGAAATGAACAGTGTTTTAACCTTTTGTCTCCAAATTTTTGATTTCTCATCTAATATGATCAGTCTCAAAATGGGGGGGGAAAGCACTATGATGCCCTAAATTCAATATTAAACATTATTATCTAATTTCTTTAGTGGCAGTTTAGAACACTTCTGCAAGATTAGGGGCATAAAATTAGTAACGGTTAAATCTTATAAATGTGAAATAGCAGAAATATTAAAATGTTCATTTGAAGATTAAATTTTACTACAACATATTTTCTTGCATCTGCGCTTGCACATGAAAATCCAGTTCAACAGAAATTTTCGTCCCTGAAATCTTGCTGATTTAAATGCTGGAAATGTACCAAATTGGGTTTTTTTCCCCATAGCTTACTCTTATATACTGCATTAAAAGTTTTTAATGTATACTTGTATCCTATTTTCTACATTGTCTTTGACTGCTGTTCCAAAAACCATGCAAAATAGCTGAAGGAAAATGTAACCAAGGTGGAGTGAGAAAAGCAGTGAAATGAGGCCTTTTTAATCTTCAGATTTCTGCCCTTGAACGTTTAGGTGGCCATATTCAAAAGCCAGTTGCTCATGAACAAAACACTGTTCAAACAGAACCCTTGACTACAACCCATTGAGTATCTCTGAAGATATATTCTTTATTCATTATGGTAAGATGAACTTTAAAACACTAGGGTTAAACTTTATACTGTTGATTTCCAGATAAAATTATATTAGCTTTCTAACAAACCTATGTTAATATTGTCCAATAACAATGCTTATTAGAGTTTGCTATAATTAATCTTAATTTTTATCATAGGGAAACTCCCTATAAAGCTTCCATTCTAACAGTCTCTCTTTTAATTAAGTGGTGTATACCACAGTGGCATTTCCCATTTTTATAGCACATTTCATCATACAGCACTTCTTTAATGTTTGTATAAAAATGGCTGTTGAGAGCTCCTAACACTGTCAGCTGGGCTGAAAGGAGTTTGGAATGGAAAAATTTAGTACTTCAACAGAACTGTCACTCATTCAGCATTTCTTTTTTTTTTTTTTTTTTTTTTTACATTCTTGCATAGATGAGAATTTATGCAGCCTTCTGGACTCTGGGCAATTAGGGACAATCACTGACACTATTGGGACCTTCCTGCCACCATCTTTCCATGATCTGAGTGCGCAGTTGTGATTTGAAAACAAAGGAATTTTAAGCACTTCCCAGTTAGATAAAGCTAATCAGAATATTTGATTATACCTGTTGGACCTATTGGAGTAGATCCATAGGAGAGCCACAAAAAATGATGGGAGACGTGGAACATCTTTCCTGTGAGGAAAGGCTGAGGGAGTTGTGGTTGCTTAGCTGCAAAGGTGAAAGCTCCAAGACCTCAGTACATCCTTTCAGTACCTAGAGAGGGTTTATAAGAAAAATGGGGACAGACTTTTTAGTAGAGCTCGTAGCAATAGGAGTCATGGTTTTAAACTAAAAGAGAATCTATTTACATTAAATATAAGGAAGAATTTTTTATAAGGGTGGTGGGACACTGGCAATGTGCTACCCAGAGACGTGGTGGATGCACCACTCCTGAAAACTTTCAAGATCGAATTGGATGGGACTCTGAGCAAACCTGGGGAGCAAATGTCCCTGCTCATTCTGGTGGCAGTTGGACAAGGTGACATTTAAAGGTCCATTCTAACTCAAACCATTCCTATGATTCTGTGATTTTGTAGAGCTGGGTGCTTTACCTTTCCACTGCTCAGCCGTTTTTATTACCTGCAAGCTGTAATGAGTATGCAAAGCCATGAGCCAGCCAGTTCACTTGCCATAAGGGTAATTTGAGTAATCAAAATTAGCTTTCTAACAGTGCGTTTCTGACTGGTGCCAGGAAGAAATTCATGTTGATGAATCTTCCAGTACCATGGCTCTCAATATGTCGTGGTCATCAAGTTTGAGTGTATGGCAAGTAATCAAATGCTCCCCAGCTTCTAAAGTAGAGTTCTGAGAAAATTTGAAAATAAAAAATTGAAAAGTTGCAGCAGTTTAATTTGATAGGAAAGAAATCAGTGATGAGAAAAATATTTGCCTATTTGTTTAGATTTCTATGCCAGTGCAAGACAATGCAATTTTTTAATTGTTTAACTGGAACAAAACCTTGAATTTCATATTGTGGCAATATTTCAAGTAACTGTTACCATTTTAAAAATTAAAATGTTATGATATTTGAAATTTATATTAAATAAATGAAATTTATTATTAAATAAATGAAACCTGCTTCTACTTTCCTATCAAGTAAATCACTGCTATCATCAGTAAATAAGAAAGGGCTTTTTCACTGCTCCCTCACAAGACACATCAGTCCTTAGAACTGGTGCAAAAAGGATAATTTAGTTTTACTGGGTCTTAGGAAATTCTGGAGGAAATTCTTGTAGACAAAGACAGGTTAATTAACTTTGTCTTGGCTGGACATGTCATCCATCTGCTGAGTGCTAGATGAAACCTGTATTACTTGGATTTGCCAGAAGTGACTAGATTCCCCAGCTCAGCCTTTCTTAGTTTCTGTGTAGGTGTAAATTATTTTAAGTAAATAAATCAGATTAGTTGTAGAATCCAATTGAGTCTTGAAGACTCATCCAAAGCTGTGATTGTAGCTCGTCTTGGCATATCTGCACTGAATTTTAGCTTCTGTTTTGTGTCTGTGGAATACCTCTATGAGGTTAGCTAACCCAGGTAACTGAAGCACCAGTTGCAATGGACTAGGACAGCCTGGGCTCCCTATCCTAATTCATGATAAATCCTGTTTACTACTTCTGCTGATCTCCTATGATGGGTTACAGAAGTTTGCAGGAGTTAAAATTCAATAAAGAACTTGTTTCTTTTGGTAAAACACCATGCATGTCAGAAATCTTGCTCTTTGTTTGCTGGCTACCATTTCAGTGTAGCATTGAGCATTACAAAAGAAACGTAACCCCATAATTTAACTCTAAGATGCTGGGAAGAAAAAAACAAAACAAAACAAAAAAACCAACAACAACAAAAAACCACAACAACAAACTAACCAAAGCAAAAACACTGCTTGATATCCCTACTTTAAAAGCGTGTATGAGAGTGAAAGGGACTGATAAAATGGGGTGGAGTATCTCTTGCCATGCCAGCATTATGAAGCTGGTGGAAATAAGAAGCTATTACACGAACAAAAGCTCTGCTTTTTCTGCAGCGAGTGGTAAATGAATGTGATACAAAGCTTTCTTGTCCCAAGCCCAAGAGACTTACCTTATTCTGTTGTGTTTAATACATGTTGGCATCTGTATTTTCTTGATATTATGTTGAAATTGGAGCCAGGCACAGCTTTTATTAAAACTGAAGCTTGGCCTCAGTTCTGTATTTATTCTTGACTTCCTTGGCACATGGTGCAGTCTGTGACCTTCTACACCAAACCTTTCCTTACTGCCAGCAAATTTTGCAACACAGAAACTGGCGTTGCTCTGCTGGCACCTCCCTTTTTGGCAGAGCTGGCTGTTGGAGCAATTAAGATCATGCTCTTTTCTCCAGTTCCATTTGGTAAATATCATCAGATATAATTTGCACTGTCAGCAATTCAGATTTTTAACTAAGGTTTTTCAATTTGTTTTTCCTCATTTTCATCTGTCCTTTTTCTTGGATTGGTTCCTTTGCTTTGTCCTCACTTCCAGCTTTCCCCCACTGTGCTTTCCATGCACATTTCTTTCCCACTGAGACTGTATACAAATATTAGAGCTCTAACTCACACTTTTGTCAGCAGGATGTGCCGCACTCTGTAGGCATACTCAGTTCAAATAAAAAGCCCATTGGCAATACAATAAATCAAGTGATTAACAAGAAGCAAAATGCCAACCTCTGGCTTTTTTTTCTGTCCCAGAAGCTTGTGGTACACTGTAGCAAACTGAATTTTCTACCAATGAACTGAAGTCAAAGGTGTATCCTGAGATATGAGCGCTGTAGTGCTGAACTGATGTGTGGGCAGCCTGGAGAAACCTGTGGATTTTCCTATTTCTGGCTGTGTGAAAACTGTTGATAGCAAAGCCAGTTAACGAGGACCAGAAAAAGTATAGCAGGAAACTGTTTCTGGTATGTGTTTCTGGTATGTAACTGAACAGCAGAAGGTGCTGTGTAGTACAGGTTTATGCAATTAGCTGTTGAGCTGCATAGCTGAGCTGCCCAGGTTAAAGGTTATGCAGCAGGAAATGCAACAAAGGTGGCTGGAGGTAGGACAGTTTCTCCAGTACCTTGTGCTGGTCATTTAATGATTACCCAACCTTGTGTGGTGTTCAGACAAATCTGTTGCATGGGCCAGGTTTTGTGCTCACAGGTTTGCTTTTGGTCATTCCCCCAGGCAACAGTAGTGTGCACTCATTGGAAGTGAATATTATCTAAAGATAGTAGTATGGTACTTAAACATGTAACTAAAATATGGGTAAAATGCAATTTATGTTATCTTTTTTACAAGCATTTTTGTTCCATGTATGTCAAGAAACAGCAGTATTTCCTTCGTACTCTTCTCCTTTCCAACTTTTAAAACAAAATAGAAGGCCAAAATTAAATGGGAAAATGAAATACTTTTGAAATCTCAAGAACGTATTGTAAGGAAAAAACAGGAAATACATGATGTGCGCACATTTGTGTGAGACAAATTCTTTTATAAATATATTAAGGGCATATGCAGTGGAACATTTCTGTAGAACTTCAGTGCACCTTGCTATTTTTCTATTTTTGCTAATTGTTTTTAAATAATTTCTGTTTTCTTTTTCAACACCTTGGGACACTGCATGCATTTGAAAAGGACATGAGTCATAATCTTAATTCAGTGGGTTTTGTGTAACCGGATTCCTTCTCTGTATGTCCTCAGTATTCTAGTCTAGATCTAATCTGAACTACAAGACTGGATGGCATAGAGAGTCTGGCCTTCAGTCAACAAAACCCTTTTCTGCTGAGAAGTGAAAGATAACGAAAAAGATGTAATTACTGTAATGATGGGTTAGACCTTTAGATTCATGCTGCAATCAGTGATTCCTGTGGTGCTCTGCTGCAATCATGGTTTAGTGCTGACTGGAGAGACAAGACAGGTAAAGACCGTAAAACACTCCATCAGCTCTTGATCTGCATGCCTAGAGTGGAGTCACAACTCTCATTTGCAGATAGGGGTGCTGGCTCCAAGCTCGAGGGCAGCACAGTGGATTGTCTTGGAAGGAGCATCTTGGAATGGTTTTCAAGTGTGTAAAAAGTAAATAAAATCCCTGTAAATTACTCCCTCTCTTCTCAAAACTCAATAGTAAACGTTTTAATTTTATGAGGCTGTCGTGTCTGCCTTACATGCACACACACACATAAATACAGGCATCAGAGATTATATATATTTAGTAATCCCAATTTAGTCTTTCTTACCCACATAATCAAAGAAAAAAGTCAACTGTATAGGGCTATGCGTGCCAGAGCTGTTATATTTAAACTTCTGTTAAAGCAATGCCAAAATCATTCCAACTACTTCCAGAATTTCTTACTTCTTACTTTATTCTCAAAGTCAAGTTTTGAAAATGTGTGTACGGCATTAATATTTTATTTTTATTCTGAATTTGAAAGATTGTTGGATTATGGATTTAAAATAAGTATTTCCAGCTGATGTGACTCTACAATAATTTTATAGCCATTTGGGATAAAGGGTATTGGTCCTAATTCTGAACCTCTTACTGGTGCAATTAATCCTCATAACTGTGAGCTGTGTCACAGAAGTGAGCTGGAACTTCTGCATGAGTAATGGTTGCAGAACCAGCCTCAGACATTTAAGTCATTACTCTCCCAGGAAAACAACTAAAGATTAGCTCTGGTATTAATGTTTTTATGTGGACATCACAAAGAGTAAAAGCAGATGTTTTCCAGGAGTACTTACGTTTACCTTCCATGGTCTGCAATGTCATAATCCATAGAAATTTTATTATTTTTAATTTGAAAATGAGTTTTCAGCATTATTTGTCAATTTGGCCAACACAAATAGGTACATTCACAAAGTTGGTCAGGAGGTTATCCTAGCATAATGGTATGTTTAATTCCAAGTGTATTTTTAATTCATCTTGTATCTTCATTGGCACTTGAAAGGGTTTGAAAGAAAAAGAAAATGAGTACGCTGTTGATAGGATGGATCATTTTTTGACATGCTGAAGTAAAGAAAAGTTTTCATTCACTTCTGAACATTAATTGACCAAACCTGTAGAGAGCACCTCATTCCCACTGCTTTTCTGGGTTTGAGGATCCCCAACGCTGAACAACAGAAGTGATTATGGCACCAACACTCAACGCAGAGAGAAATTCAGAGTGATAGTGTTACACTTCATCCATATGCTCAGTTATTTAACTTAAAGATATTGATACTCTAGTTCACACTCTTCCTACTTCATAGCCTCGTGACCCAATGTGTCACTCACTGCATGACCAAAACCACTTGACCAGATACAACATCCTCAGTTAAAAACTACTGTATTCATGAGAAATACTTGTTTCTGTGAGTGGCATCTATTGCTGGGTTTTTTCTACATTTTGGTAGTCGTTTCATTAATTTATGGCTAAATTTGCATTCCATATATTTTCTTATATTCCATAATTGACTTCAATATGCAACACAAAAATCGCAACTTTTTGGAGATTCTCTCTATCTGCTAGTTAAAAACATTTAATATAAATGACTGAGTTCAAGGCTGCAGCTATTGGGAACGAGGCATTAATCTGGTTTACCTTCTCTTCTCTTAATTAGAAGCCAAAGGTCATGTAAAAATACTGTGTATATGTTTCAAGGAATTTTTAGTAGCACATCATTGTCTCCATATAAGAAGTGCAATCAAAAGGCAAGTTACAGGATGGGTACACAGGAGGGCTTTCTGAAGGCTGCACTTTATGGTCAAAGAAGACTTAAAACATTTCAGTAGAGAGCAGCTGGTCCCTTAGTCCTCTGTGTGCTTCTCCCCAGCAGCAGTAGCACATACTCACTTGTACCAATCTTGTGTGCTGTGCTGGCCAGCATTCTTCTTTGTGTAAAAGTAGAAGTGATCCCTCTCACTGTTTACTCAAAGCAGGTGATGAATGTACTATTTAACACTTAAATACTTAAATAACAAGGGCCCAAAGCTGGGCTTGTAAGTGCAACTTCTCACAATTTAAGAGTTCTGAAGACAGCACCTGAATGACATAAAGAAGGGTGTTAGGGTGAAATGCTGAGTAAGAGGAAAAACGCTATCGACTGTCCACAAATTTTAGCAGTTGTAGAACCAGTGATTATGGCTTGCAACCCGGATAGGCATGGTTAAGCTCATCTGTATTTGTTATGGACAGTGGAAAATTTTGAGGAGCAAGTTTAAGGAAGATAAAATGGCAAGCAGTGAAATGGAAAAAAAAAAAGGTACTTGTCAGAAAAATAGATGTTTGAGATAGTTACCAGTGGTGCAAATGGTGGAAGGGTGACCTTTCAGCTGACAACTCTGTGGGATGGATTGATATTAATGGTGAGAGGCCTTTAAATGAAAACAGAAGAAAAAGAAGGGATGAGATCTAGCTTTAATATTCTCTTTCCTCATCAAGGTAGAATGATAACCAAGGTGCGAGACTGTAAGCCTTTTGTCTAAGGTGAGATTGCAGTGACCCAGGCTCAGTGAATTGTTTTGGTGTTGAAGCCTGAGGTGAAAAGGCTGCATTGTAGGAGCTGTTGTGCAGGATGTTTGTGGTAATCTGTTTGTCAGTCATGATTGTGAGTCTTTAGTGTTTTCATTACCATTAGAGTTTTGTGCAATGATAACGAAGTATCAGTGGTAGCAATTTTCGTCTGCTTAAGAAGAGTTATATCAGAAAAAAGAAATTAAGGTTCTCCTTTATTCCTTATTATTCTAAAGATTATCATCTTTAGATGCAGAGCTTATGTTTTTTCCTAAAATTCTCCGTTTCAATTTTCTGTTACGAATTTAAAGAAATAGCATTAATCTCATAATATGGAGAAAGTATTTTGCAGCAGTTGTCTTAAGGTAGTTTTGAGATAAAAAGAGAAGAAAACATATACTATTTAGAGATACAGTCTCTAGGGAGACTTTAGGATTGAGGAAAATAACCTTCAATCACTCTCAAATCTATGAAATAGCAGACTTTCATCAGGGCAAAAAATGTACATACCTTCCAAATTTGCAATTTTTTAAAGAAATTTTGTTTAGGTATTTGGGTTTGTGATTATGAGAGCTGTTTTTTGTAATAGCCTGCTTAGAATGCGCAGTATTCTCATTATTGGGATGTTTCTGGGAGAGAACTTTGAGAAATAAAGTTCATTTGAAAATACGGTAAAAAGTATTCATCTTTAAATAGATAAATAGAGCTACTAAGATAAATATTTAATGTTAAGTAATTATCTAGAGAGTAGAGATGACTTGTGGAATAGGCAGAAGGAATGGAAAATGAAAAGTAATGGGGACAGTTGAACTTAAGGGGAAAGTTTAACTACTATTAGTCTTGTTATCCAAATCCCTGGCATATGAAGTAGTTTAGGCTCTCTAGGCAGTAACTTTTGTTCTGGAGCACAGTGGGCATTTTCTCTACTGACAGTGAAGTGGACTTATAAATGTTAACTAAACCTATATAAATAGCTGTATTTTTTCTCTAACTGTAAGACTCACTTTTTTATAATGTACACTTGTATAGTAAAGTGTACAGAATAAAAAGCAAAGTGTACATCCTGTCTTGCAAAGGAGGCTGGGTTGGAGCATCATCAAAAGATTCCTTCCAATCTCAACCGTTCTGTGACCTGTTTAATGAAACTCATTTTCTGTAGATGTTCTGGTAATCCTGTATTTATCTGGGCTCCCACCAGTGAAAAAAATGTGATCTCTAGAACTCGCAATATGATCAGACTGCAGTGGGTAGTTAGTGGTCATATCTCTTGTGCTAGCATTTGCACATGAAGATCTAAGAAGCCAGAATTGTATACAATTAGCTCACTTTACAATAGTCATAAGAGAGGAATTAATGGTGACTTTGTTTTCCTGTTTTTGTCCTGTTTTGTTTTCCCTGCAGCTGGGCCTCTGGAGCTTCCTCTCTTCGAGCTGATCCCATCGCAGAGACAAGTGGTTTTCCACGGAGACCGCTTGCCTTTCCAGTGCACTGCAACTTACGTGGACAACACCACCCAGGTGCACTGGTACCACGCGGGGCGCCTGATCGAAACCAACGAGGAGAGCGGCATCTTCGTGGAGGACAGCATCATTCATGACTGCTGCCTCATTACACGGTAACACATGCCTCTTGTAGTGGTCAGGCTGGCAGGCAAGGGGAAGACTCCACACTTGCAGCAAGCCTCGTTAAAACGTGCATCACTAGTTATTTAATTTGGAGCAATTCAATTGCATGCTTGAATCGGGGTGCAGAGGTAGAGATTTTTCATGGCTATGATTGGCCATGGGCCCAAATTGTACTTTTTGTGTCTAAGGACCCAGATGTGATTAGATATGGGTTTGAAACAGATAAAACCAGTTTCTTATACCTCTTATATCTCTTATAACCATGAGGAGAAACATGAAAAAACAAGAAAACAAGCAAAGCTTCAGTAGCATATGAGAGCGACTTACAGCCAAACTGCTTCTTCATGACACCATGTAGAAGTCTGAGTGATGCACCTGTGAAGAACTATTAATTGAAAAGGCTTGGATTAGTTTTTGTGGGTTCCAATATACTAGATCCTGTATTCTTTAGTTAAGTAATCTCATTTTTGTTTCTTATTAAATATTTCTCAATTTTCTGTGACTTTTACCATCTCTGTGCCTGTGTGCTTGAGAGATACAGAGATCTACAGATGCATTTGCTGGTGTCAAAAGTGCAAGAGGAATGGAGTATGCTTATATAAAAGAAGCAAAACTAATATTTGGCAGTGACTGTAATGTTCCAGTTTTGCTTCAGTTTTCCTGTTAAACATTATTTAATAAATTATAAATTTCAGTGTTTATTTTTAGGTTTCATCACAGAGTATTGGCTTGTCACTAAAAGCTGCTAAGTTGTTGTACACATCCTTTTGTCCTCTGCCAGTTTCCATCATTGATCAAAAAGAGAGTCTTATTCTGAGTGCATGTTCTGCCTTTCTCTTTGTAGAAGATGGAGTGAAAATAGCTATGCTAATTAGCTCTGGATAATCATTAACATCTTTTCACTCAAACAGTTTCTATTAATATAATTGACCTGAAATGCTTCTTGAACTATCAAATAGAAGTTATGAAGGGAGTCAGATTAGATCCTGTCCACTGGGGACTTTTGGCTTTATTAATTTCATCTACCCACTGATTATTTGACCCCTTTTGGAGTCCTGTAGGTGTAGAGGCAGAGATCTGACCTGTTCTCACAGCTACTGGCTTTCTTCTAATATCAATGAAAAGGACTATTAGACCAATTAGTACAGTAATGCCAAGTGCATGAGCTATTATGTAACTGCCGAGTCACTTAAATTAAAGTGCGTTCTTCCAATTTCCATTATATCAAAATTAAAAGACATGCTGTTAATCACCTCATTATGCCTTTCCACTAAATTATATTTTGCACTGTATAAGCAATTTGTAAAGCATAGTAATAAACTAAAATAAATAGTCTAAAATTGTTTTCGAAATAGCTACTCCTTTTAAAAAGCTGTAAGTAGCTTGACTGGTTTTTACCTTACATTACTTCTTTTTTGCCAGACTGTAAAATAAAAACCATTGTCTACCACAGCATTTTTAATAAGGATGGTTGATCTCCTGCCTACCTCATTACTGTGCCATTTAATAGGTGACCTTGATGCTGATGGTGCAATATGCACTGGAATGTGCAGTATGTACATCTATTCAGAAAAAATGTTCTTAAAATACGTCATCACATTCACTGTTATAGACTGGAAAAATACTCTGACTTGCCCAAGTTATGTGATACAGACTGTTAAAATAAGACAAAATATTTTTGAATAAAACTCCAAGTCCTTAAACAGCTGTTTAAAAGCATTCAACATTTTAATTCCTCATTTATTTGCACTATACGTGGCACTTCATAAGATAGAGGGGCATCAACACTGCATTTACCATACAGCACGGCCCTTATCCATCCAAAAATGTTAATACTCGAGCAGCTGTGTCTCTGCCTTGATTTAGGTGCTGATCAGAATTAACTTATTAAAGACATACTTTTGAACCTACTTTTAAAACTGTACTATTTTGAAGTCAGTGTTTTTTAAACATAACATGTATTGTTGAAAATAAGAAAAGATTGGCCATGTTGTGACTGTTAAAATTATCTTCAGCATTTCTTGATTTTAATCCCGTCTTTATGACCATATATACTATATCCTAATTTATATAATTATTATCATAACAAATTAAAATAATACGTAATAGCACGCTTGTTACATGTTACAATAGCATGTATTAGTATGCTTGTTCCATGCTATTACACACTATGATAGTTCTTAAGGCTAAATCATGGTTGTACAAGGCACTGAAACATCAGAAAGACTGTGCCTCCCTGAGGCTATCAAATGTTAAGTATGTGATTTGGACTAAAAATAAAGGTAACTTGAAATCAGTTCTTGCAGTATCATATTTTGCCTTTGCATACCTAGTCTTTACAGCAAATGTCCACTCTCTGTGGCTTTCTGTAATTGCACTAAAGGACAGACTTTGGCCTGTGCTACTTAGCAATTTAAAGATTTCTATAGCTGGTTTTGAACAAAGAGGTGTAGTCATGCTCCAAAAGCTGCTTATTCAAACATTTTTAGGTGGTTATTTTATTGGGTAGTTCCAGATATTTCTGGACATGGATTTACAACACAAATATCATGCTAAACCCTTCTGTTTTATTAACTGTCACAGTAGAAGGATAAAATATCCAAATGTGTATTTTTTGTCTCCTATGATAAAGCAGAATAAACTAAAATAAATATTTTTGTTACAATAATTAAACTAAAGTTTTGAACTGTATTCCGGTCTGTGACATTTTTCTTGGCAAGGAGTATTCCTTTACAGGAGATCTTGAAAAGGTGTTTTCAATTCTACTGCTAGCTTGCATTTATCATTTCTTGCCAATGATAATAATATTTGATTTTGCTGGTGTTTAATTTTCTGTCATTATGCCTGTGTATAAATGTCATAGTCATATATGAAAATATACATATGATGTGGGACTAATTTCCTATCATTTGTGAATGGATCTAGCTGAATTTGTTATGGTGCTTCCATGAAGACAGCCTAATTTCTTTAGCCTGAAATATTATATCAGTTTAATAATAAGCAGCAATTCTAACTCAACACATCCTGATTCTCTGATATTCCTGAAGCCACAAAGAAGGAAGGTCATGTAGGATTCTCTGCAGCACAGCATCTTTCCCAGCTTCCCCACTGTTCCCTTTCAGTGTTTGGAGAAGCTAGCCAGGACAGTTATTAGAATATTAAACTAGGAAAGGAAATTATTTTAGTTCTATGAACCAAGAAACTCCACAGTGGCAGAGATACTTTAATTTTCAAGAAGTTTCTTATTTACCACAAAGACTATAATGACAATTTTGAATTCTTTTTTATTTCTGTTCTGTAAATATTTGTGCAGTGTTTAACAGTGCTTGTGCCCCGACAGCTGTAATAGCTGCTCTTGGACCATTACAGTTCACAAGTGCTCCTTCTGAAAACATTAAACTGTGAAGAAAGTTAAGAACCCATAAAAAGGAGAACCCAACATGCTCTCATCTACACTGGCTAACAGGTGCTAGGATCAAAAGTTGTTTTCAGATGTAATTTTTGTGTAATTACACAATGGCAAATCTGTTGTGTACATGGATTTGCCACTGGAAATACAGACACTTAGGACTGAATTTTGCTCCCCTGAAAACTGTATTTTTCTATTACAGTCTGTCCTAAGTATCTCAGTTTTCTAAAAATGGTTGACAAAGCCACTTTATTTTGTGGAGGGTTTTAATTAAAAAATATATTAAGCTTAAGAATCTGGTTTTTCTAATCCTCTAAGTGCATTGTGACAGTAGCCACTACCAAGTAAATAATGAAATAAATAATAATGTTTGAGATGAGAGGTATATGATTATGTGAAAATCTCAAAAATGTGCAGAAGAAAGGAAGAATTTCAAATTATGATCCACTTGTAGTAGTGAAGGTACAAAAAAAAATTCAAATAAACTAAATGTTGTGCATTAAAACTTCTGATCATAATTGACATTATCCAAACAGAAGGTTGAGTCCAATTAATACTTTTGTACTGTTTGAAATTATCACTGCAGATATTAGTAAAGAATTAGGAGTTTGCTTGAGATAGTTTCACTAGAAGAATAAAGATTGTTTAAGATGTGATTAGAGAAAGGAAATTGATTTCAGGTGGTATTATGGCAAGTTTGAGACCTAGGCAGACACTTCCTATAAGAAAGAACAAAATGCTTCCAGAACTTCTGTGTGAAAGGCAGAAATTCAAGGCATGAAATGATCCAGATGATCCCTAAACTTTGTTATCAGTTTGGGCAGGAATACATCTGGAAAAGACATGAAGCAAGCAGTAGTGGTTTGAACTGGTCCTAGGTAAAAAAAACAGTCTGAAAATCCCTGATAAGGATGTTTGGTAGGTTGGATACTTGACTGAACGTTCAGATATGTACCAAATCATGGCAGAATATTGGAGATTGCACAAGATTAACAAGATTAGAACAGATCCAAGTAACTTGATTCAGAAGTGCAGGTATTTTATAATCACTTTGTGTTCTGCTGTCATGAGTGTTTTGAAGATGAGCAGCTGTGGGTCATACTGAGAAATCCAGAGAGATAAGCAGAAATTGTTCAGTGCTGATATTTTTGGTTTACGTAATTGACCATATTTGACCTTCAGCTGCCAAGGAGTTAGGAAACAAATGAAGCAAAATAACAGTTTAAATTGTAAATCAATATTTCTGTATTATTTTGAGGTCACTTTAAACCCTGTAGGCAATGGTCTACAATTCATTTCAGGCACTGGAGGCGGAAAAGGGCTACGAACAGATGCTACTTCACCAGCAGTGTTCTCATATATCAAATAGGAAGATAATATTTTAAATTATTGCAGAATATTATGAAATGCCCAGGGTAAGGGTTTCATTATGTGAGATTAAGAGTACCTTCATATGAATTAATTTGGAAGATTAATTAAACTTAAATCTAAAAAGATTTCAATTACCTGAATAAAAGTCAATGACAGTTTTACTACTAATCAGTGTGGGGAATATTTTAAAATATAACCTGTGGAGAGACTAATACAATGAAAAGCAGAAGCAGCAACCATGATACCCTCTGTCATTAAAGTAATAGACCATTACTTAAGAGTTGTGCTGTGTCATAAAACCTTTAGGCTTAATTTGGGTAAGTGCTTACTGAAACATGATTGAAAAATAGGTATTTTCACCAAAAAAGTATATATAAATATTTTGGCTGATAGAATTAAAATATCCTAGAAAAATAGTAAGTCAGAACTATAAAAATATTTTGATGGAGTCATTGAAGAATGTTACAAAAATATACTGTCTTTGGTGTTGTGACCAGATTAAGAAGATGCCTTGCACTCAATTTTGACCTTTCACTTCCATCTCTGCTTATATCCAGCAGCTATACATGGGTCCATCCAGCCACAACACTGAAATATTCAGTAGTAAGAACAAAAATTGATGCTTTATCTCCCACAAGGGAGAATCAGAGAGTTTTGCTTTGACTTTTTAAGGCCAGAGTGATTTTAATGTGGCCCTTCAGAGCAGCTACAGCTACACAGCTGAGGACATACTGCACTGTAGCAGCAGTTTGGAGTCAATATCTCAGAGCTGGCTTTTTCTAAAGTACTTTCCCTGTCAACATCAATGTTAGGTATAATTATACATTTTCTCTGAGTCCAGGCAGTAGTTTGTAAATCTGTGAACCAAATGTGAGCATATCAGAGCATTTATGACATACGTCCAGAGTCTGATGCCAGGTAAACCACCCTAAATACTGGTGAAGCAAACAATTTCTTCAAAGAAACACTTGTTAGAAATATTAAAACAACAACAGAATTACTTTTCTTTGAATTTTTTGAAATTACTTGCATTTTCATGCATTTCAATCTTTTCAACGTTGAGAATATATTGTAGGGCATAGTCCCACTAACATGCTGGAATTCCATGAAAATAGGTCCTCTCCCCTCTTTTTTCTCCTTGCAGGATAAAACACCCCCTATACTTAATTGTTTATGGTATTGTGATTGGGTGGCTCCTGGCCATTACAAAATAAATTTTACACTGCAGCAGATACACCAAAAACTGAGAAAGAAAAGAGATTGTTGCTGAAGTTCTTACGTAGGAAACTGCTATGTCTTACCTTCTTTTTAGAACTTTCCAAATTTCTTGCAAGTGGGCAAGTAAAACAGGTCCGTATTCTAACCCTAATATATCAACCAGCCCATAAAATATTCATTAGATAATTATTTTCTGCATTTGTATCATGCCAAAGTAATACGCATTTGACCTACAAAAATAATTTGAAATTATAAAATTAATTTAGTAGGGTTTTTGGTTTGTTTCCTTTTGTGTATTGTTTGGGGGTTTTGTGATGATTGTTTTGGGGTTTTTTGCTGGTCCCAGTGGCATGTAATCAAATAATCAAGAATTCTCATAAGCAGATTAACACTTCTGAGTCATCTGGGAAATATTTTACTTTAAAAGCTTTTTACACAATTTTAGCTATTGGTGTTATTTTTGTCTAAGAATCTCTGATAGGTACAGATCACAGGAGTTATGCTAATAAAATAAAGCTTCCTCTGAATATAACATTGCAGCATACAGACTACTTAAGGGCAGATGAAAGGCATACAGCAGGTGTAGCACCATTTCCCCAGAAGGCTGCAGTTGTATCCATCCTGCAATCCTTCAGTTTGCTGGTAGAAGAAAACTAATAACAATAAACACATCTGAGCATCCCTAAACCTTTCACCAACTGACAGAGCAGCTCAGTGACAGACAACTGATTCATGAAGTACTTTAAATAAGCCCAGGCCCAGGTGTACTCTCTTCAGAGAGCTTTATGGCACTGTGCTACCTCAGACCTGCCAGCTGTCTGAAGGTTTATCCAGCAGGAGAAAGCTTATGTCTCTAGGGCTGTTGATCCTTTTCTTTTTCTCTTCCCACTTACATTCTCAGCTAGCTAGACTGGCATGTCCTGACTCCAGGACTGTGGGACTTTGAAGATAAATACAAGAATCTTTATGTGTGCCCTTCAGTGTAGGACAGTAGCTGATTGTCTCTACCTGGCAAGCTCAGTGAGTGAGAATGAGCTCATACAACAAACCAAACACGTTGTGATAGGATGTAGAGATGTTTAGGTTTCTGATGTAGTTTCTGAAAATGGTTTGGTAGAGTCACTCTAATATTAATAGTGTTTGTTTTCTCAGTTTTATGAAAGAAGTTGATGGCAAATATGTAGGTTACAGGTACTTGGATATCCACCTATAGAAAACTCATCTCAGTGCTGACTGTTGGGCAGCAAATGGATATACAGCCTGTGACAGTATTTTTGAACATTTGCATTTCAATTGTAGTAACTTGAGCAACACAAAGGAAATAAAGTGAAATAGTTCTTCTAACTGACATACAGCTCTTTTCTCCTATTTTGGGAGTAGGTTTTTGTTTGGTTTGTTGTGGATTTTTCCCTATATTTTTTTCTGTCAATATATTGTTACTAAATCTTTTCCAACTCTTATCTTTCCAACTCGTGGCTCTAGCATGTGAACAAATTAGCTGATAGACAAATTATAGAAAAAAGTATGTAACAGCACATTACATCTCTTGGGTACCTACAGATGGTATTAAATGGTAGTTTAAACTTTGTTTTCATATGCAATCAAAAGAAAAAAATCATGTGTATTGCATTACCTTTGTGTATGAGAAATTGATTACACCTGAAAATACTTGCTAGACATCTCACATAAAATGAATACCAACTTTCATCTTCCTTTTTTCTTGCTGTTGCCTGGACACAAGTTTACTTCAAAGGCCATCATCCTTCTAAAGCTGTTTCTTTCAAGGGTAAATAACTAATTTTGTCAGAGAGATCAGACTAGCAATTTGAGTTCAGACAAGTGCCTTGATTTACAGATTCTCTCTTCATTTTCCATGTTTTAACCTTATGTCCCCTGTGAAAGGCTGTATTCCTAGCTGTACTCTGGAGACCAACACTCATTTTTTAAATTGCATGTTAGTATTAATAATTTAAGGTGGTATGGGTTGGAGGCATGTTATGCAGACCTTCTGCCTGAACTGTGGGAACACAATTGCTATTTATCTGTCTGAAGAAGAATATGAGAAAACCTAAATGTCTCCTGTGTTTAAGTAATTAATTTTTATTTTCCTGCAGGAAGACCAGTTGGTTCTTCCTAAATCTTACAGAGACTCAAGTCAGACTTTCAAAGTATTTCTTGTTGAAAGCCAATCAAAATACGGTGTTAAAGTCTCTTCTTTATTTGTTACTTTGTTTCCTGGCATGCAAATGACTGCTGGGGCGTACAGTAAATGTCGCTATAGTACTTCTTCAGGACATGGTTGAGTAACTTTGCATAATGAGACCTACTTCTGATTGTCTAATTAGTTATGCATAGCTGTAGCAATGCAAAACTATGCCTCAAATAGAACTCTATTGTCACAGGTTACTTGATTACATGACTATGGCTTCCGCTTGTATTATGGTTCCTCTCTTTATAATGACAAATGCCACGGGCTTCTGTTGAATATTATAAGAACTTTTTCATGCCATTGCATCAGCTGTACATTTTAATTAATTTTTCAATATGTCAGTCATCACATTTGTAAAAAGGAATTCTACCATGCATGAAATTTCCCAGTACAAAAAAGAATCATGTATATTCTCTTTCTTCCTTTCAATGTTTTTACTAAGAAGGTCACTGTAGTTTTAAAGGGAAACTTGAGAAAAGCCCACTAGTCATCCTTTTCTCATCAGGCAGCAATCTTCATATCCAGTTAACCTTGATACCATCTCATGAATGTCTGACTTCATTTTCTCATCATAGAATATAACAGAATTGTTAAGGTTGAAAAAACCTCTAAGATCATCAAGTCCAAGTGTTCACCACTAAACCACATCCCCAAGTGCCGCATCAACATGGATTTTGAACGCTTCTTTGGAGGTAATTCCACAATTCTCCTGGGGAGCCTGTTCCAATGCTGGACCACCCTTTTTGTGGTTATCTAATCCAAACTTTTGCTCTGCTGCAACTCGAAGCCATTTCTTCTCATCTTGGAAGTCAAAATTTCCATGAAAAGTGGCAACTGTCACACTGCTGAGGAGTAGGATGTGATTGCTAATGCAGAGGGCGTGGGAATGTGTGTTGACTCATACTCCATCCTTACGAAAGCTGCATAGTAGGGGCAAGATTGTTGCATTGGTGGCCTGATGTTTATTAGCTCATGTGAGATAGGATAGTCAAGAAAAGAATACAGCCAAAGGAGACATCCTCTCTTAATTATTTTGTGTTTTTGTCAAGCTCCTAAATCCGAGTCCTGCCGTGTTCTCAGGTTATGGGAGAGTTCTCACCTTTAACCAAGACTTATTGCCATTGCCGAGAGAGATCAAGAATGCCTTTCGACTACGAGTGAGAATCTCTGGGCGTGCTTATGTAACCATGCCAGGACTTAAAATATGTAGCTGACCTACTAGAAAACTTAGTGAAATAGAGTTTTAAAATTCTATACCCAGGAAAGGCCCACCCTTTCATTCTATTCTGCCACGACTGTGAAGTTGAAGTCTCCAAGGATTATAAGCAGAGAAAATGCTGAAGGACCAAGTTGACTGCTTTTTTTGAGTATTAAAAGACTTTTTTTTTTAAATTCAGTTCCCCAAATTCTCCAGAGGTATAAGATCAATTTATCATTTGTCATATCCAGATGGTAAGTAAATGAACAGTTTCACCACTGGGCTTGCTATCAAAATATTCCAAGAGGAATATAAATGAATGCATCATTTACGGTGGCCAGATGGCAATTCAGAAGACAATTTCATGATCTAGTCATTATATTGCATAAACCTATTCTGGCTTGTTTTTTATCACCATCTGAAGAAAGGGCAATAGAAGATTAAAAGTGTGAATGTGAGGAGTTGCTGTTTTTTTGAGATAAATTTGAACCAGTGTTCAAGTATTGCGTTTCTCTCAGAAACAAGGCTGATGTATCAGTAAATATTTGTCTCTGGGTCTGGAAAACTTTATCTACTGATGGGAGAACTGTTAAGAAGCAGATAAATTTACATCAGAACACATTTCAGCAGTTTAAATAAATGGAAAATGTACCCTTTATATTTATTTATATGCGTACTGATTACTTGTAAAATTTATAATGAGCTGAAATATGGTATTTACCTAACATCACCATGGTTTCCAATTTTATCAAATTTGAATTGTTAACAATGAATGTAGATATTTTCTAGAAAATATATCAAAAGATCAGCACAACTATCATACATTCTATTCATTTGTGAAGTCTCCAAGTCTTGATGCCACAAGTGAATATACCTGCTGCCTTTTCTTTCAGTGAAAAAGTTTTATGCATAATTACTTCATAAGCACTAGGAATATGATCTTCCTTAACTGTCTATAAAGATGATGTGAGATTGTTGTGACATATGAAATGTAACATTTAATTAAATCATTGTTAAACTGGCTAATTTCACTGAAGTGTTTCTACCTGAATACAAAAAGATGTATTAAGAATTAGCTAAGAGTCTGCTGTTACTGGACTATTCACCTGAGACTTCTTAAGAGAACAATTCCTTCTTTTGACATTAAAATACTGAGATACTCTCAGAGAATGGCTATTAATGCTTTTTCTCTATTTTTTGCTGTAAGAATATGTTAGAATTCATTGTAAAGATGAAGTAGGGGGTTACAAGGAACTTGGAGTTCAAAGCCATTATAAATAGGAATAATGTGAATTTTTTAAAGTTACTATTTAATAATAAATTTCACTGACTATCTGGAGAACTATGCAAAAATTCAGAAACAACTAACTTAAAAACTACTTACCCTGGTTTACTTGTTTTCTAAGGACCCAGATAACAGTTCTGTAGTAGGTACTTAAAAACCATCTTTCAAAATGTTAGACTCTACCTAAAACTGCTAAAGGTTACAAGTAAAATTTTCAAGGTTTTATTTTAAATACAGATTTGAAATAAATGTATTAACTTTTAATTCAGTCCTTCAGGTTTCATAATGTACATTCTCTCTCTCTCATCCTACTGAGTTTCTTCCCACATAATTTCTAATTGTCTAAACCACAAGGCATATTCAAAGACAAGCCATTTCTGTAAAGCAAAGTAAATATTTCAGATAAGTGCTACTTCTTTTCCTCCCCAATTACTTTCAAAAGCTTTAATTTGTTTAAAACTGCAGTAAAATTTATTTCTAGCCCAATGGCAGATTTAAGATATAATGTGTTACCTTCTTAAAATATAGTAGTTAGCATTAATTTTGGTTTATGGTGTCTGTAGAGTTAGAGTAATTGAATAATGTTCTACCCCTGATAGTGGAGTGCCAGATTCTGCTATTGAAATGCCACAGGAGCTGCAATCACAGCTGAAGGCAAACCCATTCTCTGTGGGTTGGTTGTGTGGTCAGCTTGAAATACATTTCTGACTTGTGTTTGGTTAGGCAACAAACCAAATATTCTGTAATACCTGGGGAAAGGAGAAGGGGCTTTGATAAATAGTTGATAATTCTTTTGTGATGATTTGTGATTTGTGTTATAGCCTGTTACAACCTGAGTAGTCAATACTAATTGGTGCTGCTAAGAGCTTACTATCACTTACATACTGTCTGTCCCTCTGATATCATTGACCAAACCCCATTTTGATATGTTCATAAAAGTCTCTGAAAATAAGTTAATGTCAGAAAACCAGTGACTTGATATCTGTATAATTAAATATATACAATGACGAATCTTTTATTTTTTAGTGAACTTATCCTATCCAGTATTGACATTGATGCAACTGGAGAGTGGGAGTGTCTAGTCAAGAATTCCTATGGAAATAGCAGTAAACAAGTAGAAATTGTGGTACTTGAAACAGCTGCACCCTACTGCCCTGCAGAAAGAGTTATTAACAACAAGGGAGATTTCAGGTATGACTTTCTGGGTTTGGAGTGTGTTTCATATATTAATGTAGGTATAGACCATATTCATGCCTTCATGATACTTCAGTGTCAGTTACAAATCACTTATTTTACCTGTCATTTTTATCTAATATGGTAGGAAGGAGGAGCACTGTATGATTTTGATGGGACATGGGACCTAGTGCTTCAAGAGAAGCAGTGGTTTGTAAAAGTCAGAAAATCTTCTAATTCCTCAGTATGCATTATGGAAAATTTTTAAGAAATTAGGTAAATGAGAGAAGGTTCAAATTGTTTTTTGGTCTTCTTAAAAGATGATAACACTGCATTAAATCACTAGAAGATTAAATCTTCAATGCTTTACTTTTTAGATCTGTTCTGGTTCTGATGGCTTTATTCAGCTGAGATTAGAGGTAACAAATGACATAAGACTGTTAGTAGAATATTTCACTGAAGAGGATCAAAATAGAAAGTAAAACTATTTAGTAAAACAGATTGTATGAGGTGAGCTTAAGGACACAGAGTTTTACCAATATATCACATGCTTACAAAATACACCTGTCTTGCTATCTGAACCTTACGAGTCTGTAAAATTTTGTAGATTAAATGTAGTTTTTGCTCCATCATTACTTTTATCTATGTAAGCTGGTGGGGTTTTGTAAAATTTTAATAATTTTAATCAGAAGAAAAGGTTTCTGTGGAATTTTGTATTGTTTTCAGTCAGCTCTAAAATACACCAATGATATGCACAAAGCTCTTACACAAAACCTGTTTGACAATAAGACTGATGTATGATGGCAATCCCATTGAGAAATCAGGACAGCAATTTGTTACCAAATGAATTATAATGAGAATTCAGCTTGAATAGTTAACGAAAGGAAAATAGTTGAGGAAGGAAGCTTCTCCTAAATAGCCGAACTTTCTGCAAATATTTCTGACCTGAAAGCCACTATTTTTAGGTTACCTTTAAAACTTTCCCAAAGGATTTTATGCTATTTTTTTTTTGTTTGAATAAAAGTAAAGGATTGAATTAGAAAGTGGAAATAAAAACCTATTCAAATAATCTGTTTTCTCTTTACTACAAAGGTATTTTATTATGTGTCAACCTCAGTGCCAGCGAGTTTGCCTCTTTCACTGAGGCAAAATTGCTGAGGCAATACATATATATGGATTAAAATTCATTAGAGACCTTTGACAATTTTAGCTATAGATTTTTCTGTCATCACAAAAACTGGAATTGTGTTTTTTCATAGTGGATATACTTAAATAGGTTTTAATTAGATCTTTTAAAAAATGTATACATCCTATCAGAAAACTCATACTTTTAGATGACAATTCTATGAAGTTCATGTTCTTGCCCTAAAATGACATCATTTCTCCATAAATAAATATATATACATCTTCAGGCTTAAGAAACTAACACTAGGGGCATTTTTGTCATTTCATATAAATCAAAAGAACAGGAGTGGACATTTTTCAACCTATTGATCATCTTCCTAGAAATCCATATAAATTTATTTTTAAAATGTACATCAAAAGAGTGCTGAATGCAAAGGTTCTTTTGGCATTTGAGAGAATGAATTTAAAATTGTAGAGAATTTGTCAGGCTCAAACTCAGCATTAGTGCTTGAAATCGTTCCAAAGGTTTATCCTCAGAGATGGAGCTATCACACCAGCAAGTTTTCTTACAAAGGTCTTTGAAGTTTTGGTAACATAACAAGTATGAAAGTAGAAAGAATTGAACCACAAAGGCAAAACTAGAAAGAGCAGTTCTTTTATTGGGTAAAAGAAAGGAAAAAAGCGTCAACTGTTAGGGGAGTGTGGCTATTTCAGTTGTCCAGCCTAGGTGGTATTTATAATTGCATAACTGCAGCAAGCATTAGGCACTGAGAGTCAGAATGAACTGGCCTTTTGTACTCAGTGGTTTTCTCCATCATGGCCATATTTTACCTTTTTTTTCTGTTGTTTTATAGAATGCTGTAAGCTTATTCTGAAAAGCAAATATTAATGTTGTTACATGCTATCATTCCATAAAGGCCAGATTCTGCTTGCTGTGACAATGCTGGGTTCAGAATTCTCTTTAGTTTTACTTTTGAAGTAAGTTGCCAATAAGTGTGGTCCAATTGCATTAATGCCAAGGTTTACTAAAAATAATATTTCATAGAGGCAAAAGGCCTCTATGCTACTATATGCTCTATATACTGCTGTACATATTTTGATTTTTTGGAGAAGCTCCTTTCATGATCCATTTTTTATCAACTGTTTTTACATCAGAGTTGAATTATTTCATTGACAGCTGTGAAAAATAAAAGCATTTTTCTTTTTAGCTTTTCTTTGAAATGAAGAAAACTTATAGCCCAAAACCTTTCAGCATATTATGTAGCAATGTACAATTGAACGTGCATTGTGTAACTAAGAGGAGCTAATACATTTGTTTCAGGAAAGGTTGATTGCCAAGCTGTAATTTCATTTAAAGGCAGAATAGTTTTGTGATTTATTGGGTTCACTCATTACATCAGTGCAATGAAAGAACCGTATCCTTCCAACACCTGCTGACTTGCTGATGATATGGTTATGGTTTTCTTAGATTTCTCCCAATTACCTGATCCTGCTATGTCCACACTGGGCTGTAAATGACAATAGATTTGGTATCTGTAGAAATAGATGCAGTTGTTCCACTCTAGAGAGTGCAGCAAATATACAGAAAAAGTGTGTTTTATAGCAGGCCCATTAGCTAAGTGGAAGAATTCTGGCTGCTCTTCATTTAGTTTGTTTTCAAAGACTGTTTTGGAATCACATATATATATAAATCATATATACCTAAATAGCTAATTTTTGAGGGTTAGTTCCTTCCCCCTTCATGACATGTGATCTCAGCTCTAATCTTGTTCATTGTTTTCTGAGACATTCAGGGCTTTTTGTTTTACAAGACTTTTTAGTGGGTCAAAATTCAAAGCAGAGATTGTCAGGTATATTTTGAGCACTTACTTTTAAGAGCATTTAGTGATAGGGTTTTTTGGATTTTGTTTTTTTTTGGTTTTGCTTCATGGATTTAACTGCTCTGCTATTTGCAGTCTGCAAGCATTAATGTAGTCAAAATACCAACCATATCTTTTCCCTTAACACTAAACACCTTCCTGGAATTAACACAGAACAGATGTGTGACCAGCCAGACTTGAACCTGTATAATTCTGACATTTCCCAAGGAAACAAAGTAATTCATTATGAAATATTATGAAGTAAAAGTTAAAATAGCTTTTTTTTTTCTCATATATCACTTAATGTTGTTGTATGTGTTATATATTGTTGCATATATCTCTGTTTTGAGTTGCCTTTTTCATTTTAATTTTTACTGTCATACTGTTTTTAGGTGGCCCAAAACTTTGGCCGGGATAACTGCTTACCACCCCTGTCTCCAGTACACTTTTAACTCTGGTGCATTTCACAATGCTGCAGAAGAGGCTAAGGCGTGGCGTAAATGTAACCGGACGGGGCGCTGGGATGAGGAGAGCTACTCTGAATGTCCTTACTCACAAGAAATAACTCAAGTTCTTCATGCTTTTAGTCAGGTAACATTTTGAAATCCAAGGCTCCCCTTCTCTAGTACTGATCTTGTTGAATAGCTTGCAAGAAATGTCGGTTCAGCCACAAGTTTGGGATAGATGGACTTTTAACAAAATGCTTTACTTGAAATAGAACCATTTGTTTCTTTGGTAATTGGAAGTTGTTGTAGGAACAAGTGCACAGCATTCATTACCTTTATCTTGAGGTTTTTTTTCCATTACGTACTTAGAGTCTAGATGATTATTAGTAATGCTGACAGGGTGATCAGTACTTTCCTTCCCCTCATGTGTTTTTCAAGAAAGGTGTTAATTTCTCATAGAGTCCCATATCTAAGTTTTGTCAGCTGAAGTGCTTTTCCTCTTTAGAATGGCTTTTTAATGTCTTAAAAAAACCAGTACTTATATTGTTTCTTATGAATAAGTAAAAGTATGAGATGAAAAAGTAGATGAATAGAAATTAATGAGAAAAAAAGAGCATAACAAGAAGCACTGTGGATGATAGCCCAAATGTGTAACTGCCATTCTTATTCTACAACTTTCAGTTTCCTTGACCATTTCTTCCCTGGTAGCATCAGCAGTGCTAGATAAGACCTCAGAAAGTTTGTTTTCAAATGTGTTCATAAATAAGAGTACTTAATATATTAAGAGAGCCATGACAATTATAGGGTAATATAATAATTAAGAAGATGTCTACAATCCAGTCTTACTGTAAGCAATGAGGTGAGGTTGGGTTTCTCAGGGCCTTAGACACTCAGGATTTTATAACCTCTGAGGATGGAGGCTGCACAATTTCTTGTGGTTAACCTGTTCAAATGCCTGACTACTCTTACAACAGGAAAGATTTTCTTCACAACCAGTCTGAACTTCTCTTGTTCTCCCACCATGTACCATTGTGTGTAGGAACCCTTGCTGACACTGTTGTTTCCAGGAGGGTCTAGAGGTAGAGGCAAGGCAAGGTTAATAGCCTGGTATATTTTATGAGGCCAGATAGTTACAGTCTAGAAAAAGTAGACAAAAATCTTCAAAATTTGTTGGTCTGTTGTGGTGGTGTCTTCAGGTAACAGCAATGAAACCTAAGACCTAAGGCTGAAGATACATTCATATGCCCCTGAAATGTATATACATGGCATACTGATGCACATAAATCCATGTGAAATTATGGCAGGCATTATACCAATGGGTGTGATCTCCAGTTTTTAAAGAGAATGAAGCTAGCTGATTTATTAAGCCTAACAATTCTAATGTATTTTCAGATGCACATCAATTTGACAACCGTGCTTGAATTTTGCCGCCAGCTGACAGCCTACACGAGAGGTGCTTCCCTCTTTGCAGATAAAATGGATGTAATATATTTGGCCTATATCATGGAAAAGTTAATTGTCTTCGTGGATGAAGTTGAAGATGTAAGATATCTTCCCTATGCTGAAAAAAAAGTATCACTTAGAAGTGAAGTCTTCACATATGGCCCTGTTCTTAATGTATGCGGGCAGACACTGAAGAGTAGCTTCTGAAACTGATTGCTGATTGCAAATGTTCTGCATAAACTGTGATGTGTCTCTTTGTGCCAAAAAGGAAACTAAGTCTTCTTCTCTGATGACAAGGGCATTGCTGCTTAGGAATAAAACCTGTTTTTTAATGAACCACTTACTTGATTTTCTTTTTAAGTTTAATTTCTACCATGTCTAACATGTTAGAATGGACTCTGTCTGGCCACTGGAGCTACACGTGCTTCTTCTGTTTTCTCCATTTCATCAGAAGGTTTTCACTGAATTTTGAAAGGAGTTATCACTTCTTGTAAAGAAAAGATAATATGTCTTTATGTGCAACTTTGTACAGAAACTTTTAGCATTATGTATGCCATTTTTGCAGGAAAATCTAATCAGAATTATGCAAACCCTGTGGGAAAAAAGGGTTTTTACAGAGAACAGATATGTTCATATTTTTATTTTTTTTACTGTTAATTTTCAGAGTAACTGCTTGCATAAAGATTTCATAAACTGTAATTTTTGACCACGTGATGTTTTCTTTTGGTTTGGCAATGTTCATTCCATTCTGGCTCTGGAAATTGTAACAGATAAAATTTTAGTGCCAACTTGAGAAAGTCTCCAACTTCAATTTCACCATTATACATTAGATCTAAAGTATATTATTAAGTGCTCTCCAAGAATCATGTTCAAAACTGCAACTTTTTTTCAGCTCAGAATCCTGATAAGATCTTATTGCTTTCTGACAAAACAAAAATTTGACACTCAAAAGTAACAGCTGGATTTGTCATGAAGTCTCTTTATTTTTCTAGCAGCTGTGCATTTTCCATTAAAGCTGAGAGCACCATCTCTAATCTTTTAATTGACTTCTTCCACCTTTCAAAAAGTTTTAGTTTCTGCTTTTCTTTTGTATGAAAACATCTCTATCTCCACCACTTATGTCTACATCTCTGATTAAGTAATCCCTTATTTTCTTTATATTATATGTTCTTTATATATGTGTTATATATATTCTTTCTATATGTTATAATTTATAACATTTCCCCTGATTTTTCTCTGTTTGCTTTTACCTCTCTCTCAAGTTTGCTAAATAGAGTCCTTATCCACTGAGCTCTTGACTAGCACCCATTTCTTAACTCTCACTCACAAGGTACAAAAACACCCATGAAATTTAAGTGTCAATAGCTTCACGCATGAGGCTGTGCTTGTGATTATAAAGAGGACTGAACTTTATTTAATTCAAGGCAGTTTGTTTGGAATTGACTAGCAGCTGAAACTACAATTACATAAATCCATTAGAAATCAATTAAAATGCAATTTTTCAAAATATTTTCAGAAACATTCTTGCTAAACCAGTGCAGTTTCTGTACCACTTCTCTGGGATGTGCATCCCATTCCACATGGGATTGTTCATTTTTATACAAGATAAAGGTGCTTTGTCCCATCTGGTGGTTAGCCTCTTGAACAAGAGAGGTTCAACAGCTGCACAAGGAACATAGTTGCAACACATACTGCAACAGTTTTTGTCAGGGACACTCAAAATAGCCCAGATTTTTGTATTTTCAATGACATGCCTTTAGTCTTCATTAATGCATTTAATTATAGTATAAATTACTTCCTTTTCTTATTTATCTCCTTTTGTATATTTATAGACTATTGTTCTGTCCTCAGTAAGTTACTGCCTAGCTGATTGGTGTTTGCTTTTATAGTTTCTCATAAATCACTCTTAATGTGATTCATTATTATTCATTTTATCAATAAGTCTGTCACATTGTCAAAAGCTATCTAGAATTATCTAGTAATTATGTTCTCAAAAATAGATTAAATATTTCAGGAACAGTCACATAAAATTTCACATGTAGTCTCATTATTTGTTTCCTTTGCAATGCATGTGAAATTGATGTATTTTTTATTGAAAATGCAGAACTAACTTCATAACCTCAGCCATCTTTTAAATCTTTTTCACCATTGCTGAATTTCTATTTTCCTTTCCACTGAATCATCTGTATTTGCCTTATTTTTCTGTTTAAATTAGTGTGACTTTTTGGTTTCTTGGACTTTTCTTTAGCAATATTTCTCAGTTGTTTTTCTCTTCTATATACCTTTTTATTCAGGTTTATTTGTGGCAGCTGGGCATATCTTTTCCATATCTTTGTCTTCAAAAATATTGGTAACATGGTCGTGTTAATTTTGAAATTTGACTCAAAGTTTTGAATTTTAAAAAGCTAAAATCTTTATTCCAGCTTGAAATAATTGCAAAAAATATTCACGGTTATATTTATTCTTTCTAAATGTAATTAGTAATAAAATTTCAAACACACAGTTACCAAAATCTGTAAAATGTCACCTGGCAAAACAAAAATCTGTTATTTTGGATTAGGCACAAGCATGAATTAAAACTACTAAAGCTATGGCTAATGAGATAATCTAAGTTTGTATCAGCACCTGAGCTATATCTCAAATATACTCCACTATGTCTGCAACAAAAATGTCTTTCAAATACATTTTCCCTCTCTTTTTTTTTTCCTTCCCCCCAACTCTCCCCTCAAGGTCCTTTGATTGAACATGAAGCAGTTTTTTAGAAGGGCAGGGCCAATTTAATTAGTTTAAGAAGGAGGGTGATAATTCTGGAATTCTGTTTATTGAAATGAGGTGATCCAATTTGTCTGGTTTATCTAGAAGATAAGCTTTAAAGTTGTGAGTTAAAAAGCTTTTCCTTGATGTGAGTTGCACTTTTCCTTTCTTAGTTTTTGTTTTTCAGTCCATTTTAAAGTTTTATAAAATCAAAACTGTCTTTCAGTGATGGTTACCAAGAGAAATAAGATGCCTGTCTTCATTTGTACTCTTATCTGTTCTTTTCTTACTTTTTGAGTTTTACAGACAATACCTTTTTTTGTTTTATTTTTTCTTCTCTTCCAGATTGGGGATGCTCTTATTGAGATTGCCAGCAATATAATGTTGGTGGATGACCACGTGTTGTGGATGGCTCAGAAGGAAGACAAAGCCTGCACCAGGATTGTACGATGTGTGGAGCAGATTGCAAATCAAATACTGACCACCAAGACTCAAGTTATATCGAAGGTATTTCAAAAAATTACAAAATTATGTTTTGTAAGATTTTTTTTTCTCTTGAATTCTATTTGCAAGACCAAAATATTTTTTTAAATATCACCAATGTGGTATTAAAAAAGTGATATAATTAAAATCACTTGTGATATTATTAAAAAGTGCTTTTCTTTGATCAGTTATAGTTATTGTGACAGTATAGTGTTCACAACAATATCTTCCTAATGTTCTTACTATTCATTCAGTTCCTATTTTTAAAGCCACTATAATATATGGTTTTATTTTGAAAGGTCCAAGTTGAGTGAGTGACTGACAGCAACATGTCAGACAATAAAAGACAACAAAATCCCTTGTAGTTGGAATATTTTAGTATGTCTTACCAAGAGGCTTCTAGACAACTATTGATTAAAGCATTTGGAAGATTTTCAACAAAATTCTATCATATCCTAAATATTACTAATTTGAAATTAGTTTTAGTTTTTTTAGAAGCAAACTGTACCTGTTAGAAATATTTTTTTTACTCCTTGTCCTCCACCTACACAAGTGTGTCCCTTGGATACTGAGAGTTTGTCATTTGGAGACTAAGACATTGTCTTCATGTCAGCTTCAACTTCTAAATAGCAGAAATACATCTAAATCAGAAGCTTTAAAGTTACCCTTTTAGAAATTTATATAAATACTTCAAAGCCTTATTGTTCCTTGGGTTAGTTTGCTTGCTTGCTTTCTTTTAAAAAACTTTTATTCTTTTCTCAATTGTCCACTGCATTTACAAAAAACCCACTATTTAAATCTGAGTTCAGGTACAGAGTCAATCACAGGAATAATGTATAAAAATAAAAGCAACCAAAAAAAATTATAGACTGAGGTGAATTATAGAGGAAGCCAAATAGCATATTAGCCTTAGTTTGTTCACTGTATGTTTTTAGAAAAGCTGTCTTTCAGAGACAAAAATATATTGGACTATTTCTTAAAGGAAGTTTTTTATTTCATTCTCATTTACATGAAAGAACCAAATTTGCTAAAAGTATTTATATTAAATGCATAATGACAATAATATAACTTTTAGAAGTATTTTGCAATGTGACAGCTAGGAGAGTTCTGTTGTTTATATTTGCCTTTCTTTTAAATGTCAAGTGACAAAGGTTGAGTTTTTTCCCTGTCACTGCTTCAGAAAGATGTTGACATTACTGAAAAGAGTAATTCTATGTAATCAGACTTAGATTTGTGTCACTAACTGTTTTGCCATGCTTTATCTTTTAGCTTCTTATGGTTTTCTGTAGGAGAAGTAGTTTACTGTTGAGTGCAATTTGTAAATAAACAAAAGCTGTGGAGTATTTCTGGTGTCATCTTATGCCATACCAAACATGTCTGTTCCTTTGGGAGGCTAGCCAGGAAAGTGTCTCACAGAAATTGCATCTGCTTTTTTATTTTAGAAAACAGTGAATAAAACACCCACAGCTTAGGTAGCCAATAGTTTCTAGTTCAATTCCAAAGAAAAGAAGAAAAAAAAAAAAAAAAAAAAAAAAAAAAAAAAAAAAAAAAAGAGAAACTAACTGTGTCAGCCATATAACATTGAATCATAGAATCATTTAGGTGGTCAAAGACCTTTAAGATCATGGAGTCCACCCAGTAATCCAGCACTGCCAGGTCCACAGAGCACTAAAAAATCTGTGCCTGGAAGCAGAAACCATACAGTCTTATCAGTGTGGTACCAGTCCAAGGTAGTCCACCTGTTATAACACGAATTATTTGTCTCATGCACAGGCCTGTGATGAAATGAAAATGCTAGTTTAAGGGTAGAGATGCATCTCTGCACTCTGCTGCAGTCTCTATCTCCATACTTCACTTTGCTGAAGGGTGGGTCACAGATGTACCTGTGACATGGTATTGCATTGAACCATTTAGTCATGTTCAATGTTCTCAAAGACTCAGCCACTAAATAGCTAAGAAGGTTCCAGTTTCATTTCTTAGGTACAAAGCACATCCTTATTCATTTTTTAAATAAGCCTGATGTTGCTAGTTCACTATATAACTCTATTGCTTTAATTCCAGATTCCATTGAAGCTGATAATGATGGAATTGCAAAACTGATATAATAATAACTAATGTAACTGATAGAAACAGATCTATCTATATCTATCTATATCTATATATCATCTATATCTCTGTCTATCTATCTATATCTACATCTATCTGTATCTATATCATCTATGTCTATATCTATATCTGTATATCTCAGAAAGAAAGATGGAAGCAAACCCACTATGCTATTGTAGAATCTTGTATCGTATTTTTATAAAGTTCTGTTTTCTTTCTCACCCCAACAGTATATATATGTGTGTGTGTATATATATATCTTTGTGTGTATACATGCACAATCCTTTATTGAGTATGTGCAGTAAGTCCACAATGCACATACAATATTGTAAGTGAGGTTAATGAGTTTGTGACATAACTGCTCTCAATGTTTTCACAGGTATCTCGTAACATTGCTCTGGAAGCCTTTATGATCAAACCATCCAGTTTCACAGGAATGACTTGCACTGCCTACCAGAAAATATCTGCAAACTCGGACAAGGCAGCGACTCCTGATTTGGGGAGATGGGAAGCAAATCACAATCCTGATCTATATCTGAATTTCAAATGCAACACTGGCAATCTGGATGGTTCTTTGGTGAATTCTTCTACCAGGGTAAGTCAGTACAATTATGAATGTGAGTTATCTGTTTTATTTCTTTAGTGTTTTCAGTAGCATCTTTAGGGAGAATACTGATTTTTAAAATGCATATTTTATGTGTTGTTAACACTGTAAACTTGTTAATAATTTCAGCATGTAAGTGGGCTTAAACTGGTGTATTGGGTGTAGCATATTTGGTTGTGCTAATGAATATTCCATTAATATAATCAGACAGAATGCAGGATGTGAATAAAGATGAGTGAATGTCTTGTTTTTTCTGTGTCTGAGTCCAGTTCTGCAAACTTTTCTATGTGTAAACAATCTCTTTAAATTAATTTGGAAATACTTGTTTTAGTAAGGCACTTTCACGGGGTTTTACATTGCAGAGATGTATTTTTTAGGGGCATTACCTTTACTTTCATAAATAATACTGCACTATCTTCTGGACTTTATGATGAGGGAGAGTATTTTGCTGGATTTTTGAGTAGTAGCTGAATAAAATAGTAAATAAGACTTTCAATAGAACACACTGTTGTTATCAAATAATGAAGTGTAACAATTAAATTTTGATCTAGCAGGAAATGGAATTTTGTATTTGGCTGAGCATGTTATTAAATTTAAGTATTAGTGTTGAATTTTTGTTATCCTTTAACTGAATTTCAGTTTAATAGGCTTATTTCTTGAAATATTTACTATGACAAAATGATGCTTTTCTGAACAGTATTACTGGTTTATTGAACTTGAAAGTATTTTGATTGAAGCCTGGTGCATTTTCATCTGTATGGACTGTGCAGTTAGTTATATGGGTTTTTGTACTCTCAGGATCTTCTGCTAAAAGGAGTCATCTTAATAATGGAAGAATAGGTTACATTTGTTTCCTTTAATTGAGTTCATTTTTTTCCTCTGAACACTTTTAACATGTCTGTCTATATGAAAAAGAAAGGTGTCTCTGAAAAGAAATGAGTTTGTTATCCATAAGGTGAAAACCAAATGTCAGAGATCTAAAAGACACAAGATTTCTTCAAGAAGCAGCCCTGAAACACTCTGAATTGTATGGGATAGTATTATTGGTATAGAAATATATATGGGATTACAGGAATGGGAGAGTTTTCTTTATTAGCACCACCAACATATTTTGTACTTCTTTAGAAACTGAGTACCAACATTTTTAATAAATTAATATCTTTATAGTTGAATGGTCAAGCAGTGGTGTATCTCTCCTTTTATGAAAGTCCTATCATAATTGCAAATTTCTCATTTCTTCTATCAGCAAGCATTTGTCAAATATGTAGAGTAAGTTAGACCCGTTATTTGAAGCCCCTTCCTGAAATATTGTCAGAATGTCACTGTCATGATCTCAGTAAAATCTTTCCTTTTATACTGTGAACCTACCTGACTTTACACAATACAAAGAAGGGAAATTCTGCTGATGATACAAAGAAGCCAGGAGAAAGTGAGCTTGTTCCTATGCAAAACCATTTTTTTTTTTGATGTGTGTAATGTATATTCTGATGGAAGTGACTTTATTAGGTGGATCTCTAGTTATCACCTGTTTTATGAATTTGTAAAGATTTTAAGAGTACGATACAGGAAATTATAGACTCAGCTAAATGTTAGTTACAGGGCTTTATGTTTTAACATGATGATGTAGTCAGGCTTTAAATGTGGTAGGGGAATAAGCAGACTGGATCTCTTCCTTTAACTTAATCCTGAAAACAAGAAGTTTTCATTCACTGCTCTCTGAAAGTTTTAAGCACTTGCTTAATTCATTCAGAAATTGGTTACATTTCTTCAGTGTTGAAGAGAGTAATATGTAGAATTGTAACTGATAACAGAAAATGGGATTCTTTATCATCATCCACTACCAAAATTATCTCTATATTTTCTCATTTGGAGGTAAACGTACTTGATGGTGCTATGCAAAATTTAGGAAAATAGAGGATTTGTGATAGAGGTCAGAATTGCTTCTTTTATTATATCTGACCTTTAGAACTGCATCTTAGATGCTGAGATTACTCTTACAGTCTTCCTGTATTTAGCATAGGATTAATAATGAAGAAGAAAAAACATCTAATTAAAGTCACCAAGTAGACGTAGTAATCACAATTTTAATTAACTTCTAATAAAAATGTGAAAATTTGCTGAAGAAGCTTATTAAAAGAGAATATTCATATGTTTTTGTGCTAGAAAGTGTAGCCCCCTTCAAATTTATAGTATTGTAAATGGTCTGCTCACTAACCAAAACAATTGTTTATGTTTTCTGTTGTTAAGAAATTGCACTCATCAAAAAAGTGAATCCTCACAAAGCAAAGTGTGGGCAGTAGAGGGAGAAAGGCTGATACAGGTGAGCTCAAGCTTTCTTGTGAATACCATCAAAGCTTTTGTAGTTATCCATGGTGATATTGCCTGGCAATGGTAGGATATTGATACATATTTAGACAGTGGGTTTCTGTACATAAATTAGCCTGATCTGGTTATTATGGGGTAGAATGCCCCAAAAAGGTTAAGAAATATCAAAATTTAAATAAATAAGTAAAAAATAATTTAAAAAGAATAGACTTTGAAAGTTAAATAATTTAAAAGACACTGAAAGAAGTCCACCATTCAGAGAAGTTGGGGAGATAGCTGTTAAAATATCTCTCTGTTCCAACCTGATTCTGCAAAATATCTCCAGCGTGCAAGGATAATCACTTGGACAGTTAACTCACCCTCTGACTCAGTAAAATTCCTACAGTATAGAATGAACCTTTAAACTTCCTGTACTATGGTAACGAAATGTCCAGTTTATGGTGAACTGTAAGCTTGGTATTTGTGCTTTAACTTTAAAGGAAGTGTTTTCTTAACATAATTTATAGTTTCGGCTTCATTGAAAATGGTTGTCAAATGAGAAGTCTATTCCTATCTTTAATTATTCTCCTGACACACAAATGAATTGGAAGTGAGGTTTTGAAATTTCAGTAATGTGTATTTCACATGTAATCCCTGACTTCTGAATTCTTCATGATAGTCTCCATGCATTCCATTCAACTCTTCAATTCTGTTTATTTCTTCTATGCCCTGAGTCATCCTGACCTTTGGATTTGTCAGGTTGTATTACAGGTAGTGTCCCTGTGATGAAATGGTAAAAGTTAAATTGGTACCAGACATGCTAACCACAGAAACAAATTTTAAAGAGCATTGACAAAATCCTATGATTACTTGCATGTACCTTGTTTAGCTGTTTTAATTTTAGAAAGATTTTTGTCTCAGGTACATACTGGAAAATATACAGTCAATGTAAGAAAAGGTTTTGTCTTGCATAAAATAAATTCTGATTGCCAGACCATAGATGTAATGTGTACATAATGGTAAATTCATAGGTAAAAGTTACCAGGAATGGAGAAAAGAACTTTGATTTCCACCAAGTGACAAGAGAGTAGGGTAAGGAACAGAATTAAAAAATCCAAAGAGGAAATATGAAGGGGAAAATTATTGTTGCTGATATCATGAGGTTGCTCATCCATTTTAGGATACCTTGTCCCAGTTTCAGAATGCATGTGTACAGAATATTTTTGATACAAAAAGATCAGCTCAGGAAATTCAGAGTTCAAATAGTGAATAGAATTGGTGAAAAAATGTAATACAAAATGAATATACCTCCTGTAACTTGCACAGAAGATAGCTATTACTGCTTTTTCTGGTTCAGTCTATCAGACTAAATGTTCCCCACTCCAGAACTTCTTTCATTCCATGCTACATTAAAAACAAATATTTTTCAGTCTTCTGTTGAGAACATTCACGTTGAAATATTCAATAGCCACATATAACATATTAAGAAAATACAATCCAACATAGTCAACAAAATACTGTTATCCTACAGAATGTCACAGTATTATTGTTTGGATAATTTTGGGGTTTTTTTTTCTAGAATGTAATAACTATTAGGTTGATAGGCATCATAAATGTGGCATGAATTATGTTGACATCATAATTTCCATTGTGATGGCCTCTAATTTCTGAGCACACATTGCTTTTTAGAGATTATTGCACCACTTTCCTCATCAAATATGATCAGCTTTGAGTATGTCTGTACCATACACGTTAGTACAAGATTATAATTTTTCTTTTTTTCTCATTCTGAAACTTTTACAACTGCAGAAAACATACAATAAAGAAAAAAATGTCAAGTAAGCAGGACACCAGCAAACAAAACTTAGTTTCTCAGTTTTATATGTATGGCATGTTACAGAGAAACACTGGGCTGAATGGTGGAATAGATAATATCAAAGCCTATTTTGTTTCACAATATTTTACAAGCATGTCAGGATTAAACATCCAGATTAGGGCATATCATGTTATACATGAGAATCTGTCCTCTTCCTTTCCCTTTGGGAAGAAGTTTTGCCCATTTTTCTCTTTTCTTAATTTTCTTTCCATGTCTTAGTGCCCAAAGCATTTTGCTCTTCCCCTCTTGGATAATGATATTATTTGAAATTTTTTCCTGGTAACTTACAAGAGAGTTTGCTTGGGTGTAAATTTATAAATTGATTTTACAGTAACTAATCTAGGACTGTTTCTCTTTTCTCTGTGAGTAGGTGGGTACTGTCACAAAGTTATAGCTTAATGTGATGTAGGCATTTTCAAGTTTGTTATATTTTATGTGCTACATCCTTTTACATTGACTCTACTTTTTAAAAAACCTTTTATATGTGGTTTTAATTTAATCCTCTAGTGGTTTTAATAGTGATTTAGAATATATCTAGACATATAATATCTATTTATTCAATGTTCTAAATAATTATTTTCATTCTAGTTTTTGCATTCAAAAATGGATTTTTTTTATATTTGTCCTTATTCTTAAACATAATGTCTAAGAGGTATTGAAAAATAGCTGGTGGTATCTCATTACAGCCATGGAATCCTTGTTTTAAAATAAAACTAAAACTAAGTAAAAATATTTAGAAGTATGATATATAAACTGGTATTTTCTGTGGAAGCATTAATTTGCTTGCAGGTGGGTTCAGATTATACACTGAGTACTAGCTATGGAAAAAGTTGAAATGTCTGTCATTCAGGTAATTAGGGGGTTTAATTTCAAAATCAAAACCAGACAAGACAAACTGCACTTCTCTTTCTCTTTCCAGTATGCTCAAATCACATTTTTCATATTGATACCACTTACTACTATTCCTTCTCAAGTAATGACTTCACATATTTATGCCTACTATGACACCTGCAATGCTTGTAGTTTGGTGTTCTGTGTTCAATATACCTTTTTTCTTTTCTCTGTACATGCTTCTATGGCCTTTTATAATGTGGATGGTCATCCTGCACTTACAGATCTTTCTAAAGATTGAGAAAAATGGAACAGTGCCCAAATATTATTAATGCATGTGTGAAAAATGTTGATTATCTTAGGTGTACAGAAGTGTTTCTACAATTCTTGTATTGGTTATCATATGTTTTAACTTATAAAAATAAATGTTTTTTGAAAGTGAGAAAAATTTATCACTTTTTCTGTTTCATGGGTGCTTAAAAGGAACTTTAATATGTATAACTATAAACTCAAGCCCTTTTGGTTAGTTGGTTTCTTTTGTCCTTTGCCACTCCTCTTATAGCAGATAAAAAGCTTATTCTGCAAATAATCCCAGCCATCTGTGTGTTTTCTAAATTTCATTGATGTTTCAGAAACATGTATTTTGTTTAAAACTTAAATTCATCTAGCCATTTAATCATTCTCCCTTAATGGTATGTACAATTTGGGGTCCAAACTTGTATGTCTGAAGAAGTGAAAAGAAATATGAATAGTTTGAAGTCAATAAATACAAGGACAAAGAGACTGGGAGAATTAGAAACTTGTGTTCAATGTAAAATTGTGTTATTTGAACTTACATTTGCTTTCTTGTGAAACAAAATTCTGTTCCTGAACACATGAATACTACTGATTTTGTATATGTTGTCAGTATATATCTGAGAGTTGTGCTGCCACTCTCTAATCCACAATGGCTGAGTAAGAAACAGTCTTCGGATTTTCAGCACCGTTGCTCTTGTTACAGAAAAGTTCTCTTTGGGATCTCCCAAAGGGCATTATAAGATTAGTTTCCTTGTTATAAACCATCAGACTTCTTCATGTGCATTCTGCTGTTAAATAATAGTTTGTACACTAATTAAGATAAACCACATAACAAAACCCCATTGACACCGTAACGATTAATAACACAGAGCATCAGTTGTTGGAACACATTTTACATTAACTTGGTGGTACAAAGGTAAGAATGACCATGTACAATACTGAGTGCAAGTGCAAATCCCAGTTCTGTATTGACTTTTGAGGACTTAACCCCCAATTTTCTCATTATATGAAATAAAATGCCCATAATTTTCTCATGGTAAAAGATTACGTTCAATAAACTTTTAACATTTTTCTAGAACTCCCTGTGTAAGTTTTTTCAACTATTCCTTTTTAAACTCTTATTTTTAATGTTTATTTTATTTTCTCAGAGAATGATTGATGCCACATAATAGAGCATGCATCAGTATCCAATAAATAATTACATTTTGTTTCTCAAAATCTTTTTCACTACACGGTTACTTAGGTAATTGATTGTTGCCTATTTTAGAGAAGGCATTTCCAGTTTCTAAACTGATAGTTCTAGTAACTGTGGAAGTGCATTTAGAAGCTTTTTCTTTCTTCCTTTTTATTTCTTTTTTCAGTGTTGGTTTGTTGGCTTATGTTGGACCACAAATAAACTGAGTTCAGTCTATTCAGTTCAATCTAAAATAGATAGATTATTAGGAGGTGATATGGCTGGATATTTTTTCTGAATCTGGATTATTTTCATAGAAATTCTTGATTGTTTCCTGACTTTTTTGTCTCCAGCTGTATGTGATAATCTGAGGAAATGGTCAACAGCACACAGGTGAGGAGGCTGCTTTGGAAGAGTCAAACCCTGTACGTGGTATAAGGGTGCTCATGCAAGGGTAGAGCCTTTCTCATTATGAAAGTGATCATATTGGCTGGAATGTCTCTTCAGGAAAATGCAGCAGTGTATGAGGTCATGTATCAAAGATTTTTGAGTGGGTTTTGGTTTTATGTACACAGAGGAATGAATCTGTGTGATTTTCTGTGTAGTAGTTAGAGCACTTTAATTGTTGTAGGAACTTTCCAAAGGATATGTATAGATGTGTGTATCTCCAGACAGGTAGCCATTACTGGGTATGTAGTGGAAGTCAGCAGTGGAATGCAAGTTTTCCAGGAGGTGGGTATGTTACCTCTGTGTTTTATGCTCAGTTTAGACCTAGGGGTGCAATCAGGTAGAACACCTGTTGTAAAGTGACAAAGAGATGACTCTACCAGCGAGTTGATTCATGGAAGGACTAGAATGGTTCAGAACTGTCTTTGTGACACAGAAACTGAAACTTCAGTTAAAATATTTCTGCCAACATTGCCTTGTTGTTTGCTGAAGGAATTACTTAATTGGGCAGTGTTGTTTCTGTGGTTTTGGTGGGCTTAGCTGGGAGAAGGAGTTCACCTCTGATTTCTTTTTTAGTTACAGAAAAAATGCATACTAGTAGAAATCTCTAACATTTCTTTTTTGGGCTGAAGGATTGAATATTTCCTTACTTAATTGACTGTTACCACTTTGTAGAATTTGTGAGATGTGTTCTGTGTCAGGGTGAATTCAGAAGTACTTTGCGTAGTCTGACTTGTCTCTAGAAATAGATATAAAATTCTGTGAAGTAAAAAAATCTTCTTTCAGTAGTTGTTGTTGATGTATTAAAGTGGTGTTCACTAAAAATATATAGATTATTTTATCTATAAAATTTTTATATATATTCTTTTAAAAACCACTGTAAATTTCTGGCATTTTCTACTGTGTGAAAAGAATGATGAACTTGTCTATGAGCATACATGCACATACACCAATGTTTATAAAAAATGACCTGAAGGAATGGCCTGAAGTTGTGTCAGGGGAAGTTTAGGTTGGATATTAGGAAAAAGGTTCTTCACCCAGGGGGTGGTTGGGCATTGGAAAAGACTCCCTGGGGAAGTGGTCACAGCACCAAGCCTGACAGAGCTCAAGTGTTTGGAGAACCTGTCAGGCACATGGTGTGACTCCTGGGGTGTCCTGTAAAGGGCTGAGTTGGACTCAATGATCCTTGTGGGTCTCTTCAGACTTGGCATATTCTGTGAGTCTGTGAAATAACTTTATGATGGAATTGTACCTGGCTGGTATCAGAAGCAGTGCAGCCAGCAGGAGCAGAGCAGGAATTGTCTTGTCGTGCTTGGCACTGGTGAGGCCTCAGTGTGCAGCTTTGGGCCCCTCACTACAGAGAAGACATTGAGGGGCTGGAGAGTCCAGAGAAGGGCAATGGAGCTGGGGAAGGGTCTGGAGCACAAGTCCTGTGAGGAGCAGCTGAGGGAGCTGGGGGTGTTTATCTTGGAGAAAAGGAGGCTTGGGAGGACCTTACTGCTTTACAACTCCTGAAAGAAGGTTATAGTCAGGTGGGGCTCTCAGGTAATGGGTGACAGAACAAGAGTAAATGGCCTCAACTTGCACCAGTGGAGGTTTATATTAGATGTTAGGGGAAAATTTCCTCATGGAGAAGGTTATTAGGCACTGGAACAGGCTGCCCAGGGAAGTGATGAAGTCACTCAAGTGGCTCAGAAAAGGTATTCAAGACATTCAAAAAGAGCTCAAAAAACATGTGGACATCGTATTGGGGAAATGGTTTAGCAGTAAACATGGCAGTGCTGGGTTAACTGTTGGGCTTGGTTATTCTAGAGGCCCTTTCCAAAGTTAAAAATTCCACATTTCTAAGTTTCATGGTTTTGAGGACTGGAATCCTGCTTTCTGTGTGTGTGGGGTTAGCAACAGTTGTTCTGGAAGGATAGTGCACATGGACAGGTAATACATGTTTACAGTGCCTAGGAGATATTTGAGTATAACCTATTTTCTGAACTTTTAAAATGTCTCCCAAAAATAATACAGAGGAAAAAATAAGTAGAAGAGAGTGAGGCAAGGAGGTCGGGGAGGGGAGGGAAAGGGGCAGAAATAGTGAACTTACTAGAATCAGTTTCCTGAGTTTACAGTTCTCATGAGATCATTCTCTGCCATAACATCTAGTGTTGGAGTGTGTGGGAAGAGGGAGAGATTTTAGTGGTGAGGGAGGAGGAGCAAGTTGTTTACTTGGGTTTTTTTTTAACAAAAAAACTTTGACAAGACTTGTGATGCCAGGAGAGTTGACTGTGACTATAATGATTCATTCTTGTCTGTCATTTTAGAATGTCATGTGCTATACTTTGAAAATAGAATGTAAAAGTGCATGACTACTGTCCCAGTGGGCATCTTGCAAAGTTGTGCATAGTATTTCTTGAGCCCATCTCAATGAAAAATTTATTTTTTAGCTAAATTAATATTGATATGCTGATTCATGTTTATGCTGTGAGCTCTTTCTGCATTATTGATTTATGTATGGTTGGAATAATATATATCAAATATATCAAGGAAAGCTTGTAAATTAGTTGAACTGTAATTGAATATAGTACAGATGGGATCATACCATTATTTCCTGACTGTGAGTTATAAGAATCCCATTTTTAAACCTCCATAGTTGTGCATAAGAGTTAGTTCATTATTCTAAATTATTGTTATTGTGCTGCCATAATGTCCTAGAAAGTGAAGGAGCTTACCAGGTGTTAATTGAGTTTCCAAATCATCAGTGAAGGAACTTACTATTTTTAATGACAGGTTAGTTTGTAATGAAGCATGTAAGCTCTGCTTTACAGAGAAAGGAATTCTACACAGATATTCATTGTTTGACTTCAGACATGGACAGCCATTCTTTGTGAAGTTAATTGGCTTCATAATCTTGTTTTAGTGAATGAAACTCATACACAGCTTTCTTTAGTTTCTGAGGAGACTTCATGATGAAATAAAGAGGGATTTCCTTAATGAATTTGATTTTTAAAAATGGGTTTAAATGACTCTTCATTGAGGCCTTTTACTGCTTTCTTATGACATCAATGTCTAACTAAAACACAATTTAAAACAATACTAACCAAAAGTTACAATTGTACTTAAAATAGCTAGAAATATTCAGTATTTCAGTAAGAATGTTGAGTCTAATGTTGTTTCAAGCGCTAGTGAAAAGTGTTGAATTTAGGGATAGAATAAAAGCCACAAAGGGTCAGTCCAAAATTCTATTTTGACTTGTCTCTTACCTCTGGTAGGAGTCTAGTAGGTTGGAAGCTTTGGGAGAGAAGTATATGTAGAAATGGAAATGCAGAGGTACATCTCTCTCACATGCACCTTGTATGCCTCACGGATTTCCTTAACAGCAGACTGTATCCAGAAGATGGTCAATACTGGAAACTGGTTCCTTTTTTTTTTGAAAAAAATTATCTCAGCTTTAGATACATCTTAATGGTTTAGATCTTACAGTACCACACTTGGATTTATGTTTTCACTAAGCTATGTTATGTTTGTTATTCTGTGTAGAAATAGCTCTTTTTCTTAATGTGCCAAGAATTCAAATGTACAGGAGTGATGATGATTGCTAAAAAGTCCACATCTTCTCTGTGTGCATGGGAATACATATTTATACAATAGCAAACTACAGTCCTGGAGTTTTTCTGCCATTAATCCTTGTACTGAATTGTTTAAATGCAACCTTCATTACTGCTAAGAGGAAAACAAGAGGAAAAAGAAATTGTCCAATTGTTTTAGCTCAAAACAGGCTGTGGGCTATGGATTTGGATAGACAAGATAACAATGAATCGTATTCTTCTCCTAAATGTAGGTTAAAGCCCTTCAGACTAGAACTCTGATGAACCAGAATTGAAAACCACAATGGCTAATTCGATATGTACAGGTCATACAGTAGATGGAACAGCTGTGTAGTGTATGCTTCACTGACCAGCATATGCTGCTGTTTTAAAGGAAAAGAGTAATCTTTGGACTTGACACTTGAAGAAAAAAAATTGCATTTCTGTGACATTTTATTGCAGAAAGCCTCTTGTATTTCATAAGCTCTGTTTGATTAGTGTAAAGTGTCTTAACAGATTCAAAACTCTTACTAAATTTAGCAAAGTTGCATGTAATTATCAGAGTCATTGAACTGGAGAGTTATTTACAGCTATGTTGTGTTTCTTCAGCCTTTATCACTGCACCATCTGATGATAGCAGTCATCTACAGAAATGCCACAGAATATCAAACATACTGTTTAAATGGTACTGATAATTTAAGTGTGTAAGTCCCTAATTTCCACATAGAATAGAATTAAATATGTATTCCAAACTTTTGTAATAACTCCTGTTCACCAGAACTGTGGTTTTCTGTCTTGTGCACTTTCAGACTACTTCACTGATTTGGCATCTGTATTTTAATCCTTACTTTTCAGATATTTCATGTCTGATTTTAGTGACGTCTGTAGTAAATAAATGTCTAATGTGAGTATATGTCAGAATGTATGTAGCCTATTTAAATAAAGTGCATCTTACCCTTAGAGTTTAGTTTAATTCTGTCAAATAACAAATCAAATCAGATGGCAGCATCAAGCTTCAGCAGTAAATTTTCCTCCACAGTGCAACTGCAAGAATTTCTGTAAGGAAGGAACTTTCAAAGAGAATCAGACTCACTGGGTACCTTTTGCTACAGTGCTTTTCAGTGCCTTGGTTCTTGGGAATTCATTAATGTGTGGAAAATCACTCTAGACATAGTTGAAAACTAGCAGTGAATATTAAAATCTATTGATAACTGACTGTCTGCAATAAATACTTAAAAAGTTACTGCTGTACTGTTTGGGTCTGATTTCTGTAAACCCAATGAAATCACTGCACTGAAGTCTGTATTTATTTTGGCTAAAAATATGTGTATTCCTAAAAATATCCAGTTTGTTAGCACTTTAAAAAGCCAAAAAAGCAAACATAAAGTGACTAGGGCACTATTTTCTATTCTCGTTTAGAAAACTCTAATAGGTTATCTTTTTCATTTAGCATTAAACTCAGGAATACTCTAATGTAAATCAAACTTAAACCATCAGCAAAAGTAAGACAATTCAGACACTATAAGCATGAACTGGTAACCAGTTGTTTTTTGTAATTATCTGCTAATTCTTGATATATGGTAGCATATTTGTTCAGGTTTAGTTCAGCTAGTACCAGTTGCTCTACCTAGTATATATCCTCTGGCAATTCTGTTTCTTCTAAAACACTATTGCCACTAGGAAGAATAAGATACATAGACAATGCTGATTTTCTTTCCAACAGGCTTTCTGTTTTCAGGACATTTGTATAGTCAGTGAGAGCTACCATGTATTTGCTGATTTCTCAGTATCCTTGAAAGTGGTACAACAGTAAACCTGGTTTGCCTTATATTTCAGTCCAATAGACAATGCAAGTTTTTAATAATTATTAGGATCTGAGAATAAGCTTTCTTTAAAATGAAATGTGTCTTCTGCAGCTTGGAAATGGCTGGGAGAATCAAAAATGAAATATACCTTCTGTAGGCAAAATGTGCAGACGTGTCATGTGAACTTGTTATATAACCTGAAGAGTCAGGGAGGAGATGTTTATTCAGCTCAGTGAACAAGTACTGGAGTGAGGTTCAAAACTTCAGGACACTAAATTAAACATCATCAGTGCCAGAAAGGAACAGGCTACAGCTTTCACATACAGCTATGGTGATGTCTTCATGCAGCTATGAAGAAGGAAAAAGTGTAGGAAAATTCTTCCAGGACTAAAACTATTTTTCTCCTGTTGTCATTAGCTTTGCTGGTAGGTTCCTTTGTGCTGCTGTGAAACCACACCATGCTGATTTACAAAGAAGAGATACAAACTCCATTTTATTTAGCAGTTGAAAGGGTTTGAAAGAGCACAAGCCTCTGTCCTCTGTAGTTGTCAACATGTAGATATTGAAATAATGTGTCAAAATTGAAATAATGTCAAAAAATGTGCTTAAAAGTAGTAAGTTCTGAGCTCTGAAGATACTATCTTGGAAATATGTTTCTAGTGGCACTCCATGTGTGATTTCTTCAGTTCCCTTTCTAATCAGTTTAAAGGTTTTGCCTACGTGCAGACACAGAGGAAAATTAATCTGAATGAATTTTGTAAGTGTTTAAGTGAAACTCTAAGTAGGCATCCTTATCCAGAATCAAAGTAGTTTTGACTCAATTCAGCAGAATTAATTTAGAAATGAATTCAGCTAAATTGAATTAAGGCCACTTAGTTATGAAGGAAGGTGTCAACAGGAATGTCAAAGTACAGTTTATTAACTTGAAGACTTTTAATAACTTGTTCTAACTTTTCTTGATCATCACTTACATATATTCTTAACACAGGTACACTCTCCAGATTTTCCCAGAGATTTTCCTGTGGAGTGTCAGACACTCATTCTATAATAGTTCTGCCATGTAGAGCAACTTTGTCTTTCTTTGCTTAATCAGTCTTGAAAACACGTTTTTCCTTTCCGTCTTTCTCCATCTCACCTTGTTGTATTTTCATCTGTTAATCCTTGCAGGAAGGACTGACTGACTTGTCATTGTCCCAGTAAGAAATGAGTACGTAGTCAGTTTTCACTGTGGAACTACATACTGAAAAGTGCTGTATGCTTTTTCTCCCATGGCAACACTATAGCTCAAAAAGCTCTGTAACAACCTGAAATGGACATTTGCAAAATGCAGTGTTCAGAAATTACTAGTGAGGCTTCAGAGCCTAAACAGATGCTCAGGGTGCTTTGCTTAACAGTAACATCATTGAGGTGTCATTATCAACAGTTTCATACTGCTATGTAATAGTAGCTGTCTTAGCAGCTATTTTACAGTCCCTTGCTCCCTTATATTAACATTAATTTAAAGAAATACCATGAAAGGATAAAAGAAATTATTCCAGGGTTGATTTTTTACGAGCTATGAAAGGCAACAAAATGAAAATGCAGTAAATATAAATTTACTGCAGTTAGGTTACATAATAGGGTCATGCAGGCAAGCCAGGCAAATCACAATCTAAAATTTAGTAGATATACATATTAATTCCTCCATATTAATTTGATCTCCATAAAGTAAACAAGCATGCAACTCTTGAAAGAAGCTGAATGGAGGAAAACTTCTCCATGAAGAGCCTCAGGTACATAACATTTCACAAACCTGCTGACAGAGCATGTCAAGACAGCCAGCTGCTTTTGTCATTTTATATCTGTTTATATTTTCCTATAGGATTGGCTCCTGAGTACTTATTTTGTAGTACAAGCACATTATAACCCTTAAGCAGCAAGATAAATGCTTAGAGCTGATTCAGTTAGACTGTTTGTTGGAATAAATCCTGCTCCTTACTGCCTCATCACAGGAAGCTTTTCAGGCTCTGTGACTGTTTTGTAAGGACTCACAAATCTCATACTCTTTGAAAGAAGTGTCTGCATTTTCAGGTTCATAATACCTAACTGTGCTCAGGCAAACTTGGAATTTCTTGTATTCCAACAGGTTGTGAGGCTTGTAGAATAGGACGAGTTAGAGTGGTGAATCCATCGTAGGTGTACCTGTTACCAATCCATGGCAAAGCACAGGAACAGTACAGCAGTAAATCCTGCTTCAGTGATTATTGACATGACAGGCCATTTTCTTTCTGATTGACTCCCCAGAGCATTAGAGACACACAAATCCCTACTAAAAGAGTCCTCTATGAAGGAGTTACAATTTGTTCTAAGATCAGCTACTCCATGAATTTCATGTGCTCTGACATTGTCACAATGCCACCCTCTTTCTTTTCTAAATGCTACATCATTTTTGAAAAATTAGGTTTTTTTAAGAAAGTAATCGATGGCTTTTTTTTTTTTTAATCCTTGCCTAAGAATTCCTTAGAACTTAAGTCAGACCTTCTGAAGCCTTGGCCATGAGGAATTTGCTTATTCACTGAGCAAGTCTTGAATAATTATTACAAATTAAGACAATCTGACCTATATCTCTTCCACTAATTTTTCAGTTTCTTCTATGACATTTATATTACCCTTTCTTTTTACTGTGGTGTTATGTCCTTTTTTTTTTTTTAGGATTTAGTTTTTCCATTGATTCTGATTCCTCTAGAGGAAGGCAGTACATGAGAAACTAATCAGGTAATTTGTTTCTTTTTCCACTAATGTACTAATGCCCTGCTTATCACATCAGCTGATATTTAGCTCTTCTGGGCTATTTTTGATTTTTTTTTTCCCTTTCTCTTCTCTTGGCAAAAGAAGCTGTCAGACACTTCTTGCCCTTTGGCTGCTTGTGATGCTTCTGCTTAGGCTCTGCAGATAAGGTGACTGCTGTTCTGTAACAGGCAGAAAAACTCACTGTAGAGGAGGACTGAATACACAGGTCCCCTTTTGCAGTGCAGAAATTTTCAAGCAATTGGTGATTTAGTATCATATAAAGGCAGCATGTCATCTATTAAGTGATGTGCTGCTCCCTTAAATGGAAAATGGTTTGAAAGCTCTGTTATTGAGGCTTTTTTTTTTTGGATATTTTGGGTAATCCTTACTGAATGTTTGGTAGAGGAATTTTATTTGCAGTAACTATAAAAATGAGTGTTATGATTGCCTAAAGTTAAAATTATTTTGCATGTTAGAGTCTTCAAACAAAATCTAAAAAAAAAAAAAAAAATCCAGTGGGAATTTTGGACATGATAAATAATAAAACTTTTACTGAATTGTTCCAGTAAACATTAATTGTTTGAATAATCTTCCACTGATTCTCTGAGCAAAATATAATAAAAAAATATAATACTGTGGGTAGACTGTATATCTGATTGTATTTGATAAATTTAAAAAGACGTCTGCTGAAGAAAAAAAAGGCAATTTGGGGTTTGTTTCTTTTTGGGGGGGGGGGAGAGGGCTGGTTTGGATATTTACTTAGCACACAATCAAAATAAAAAAGATCTTACTGGGAAGGTTTTGGTACTTAGACCCAGTGGTTTCATATGGTCTCTGCTCTTGCAGCTGCTCCCCAGTGCAGTGTAACTCAGAAAAACTTAGTTAATGGTGACAACTGACAGATGTGACTTCTCTCTGGGACTCTTCATCCAGATATACCTATAATTTTAAACCTTTATGAATATTGATGATGATCTGTACATTCCTTGCTTTAGATAAGATTTCTTACAAATATTCCAAATTGCATTTGTCACAGCAGTAATAATGGCAGTCTATGCACCTGCTTGATGAAACTATAAGCAAACAAGTTAAAGAAAGTTTTTAGACAGATTTATTGGCTAAACAGTTCCATGTTTTTCTTTTACTTCAAAGAAGCTTACGAAGGTTTTTCACGTGGCAGAATATGTTGCACTGTCTCTTTTCTCGATTTTCAAAGAACAGGAATTAGGGAAGCATATACTTAGTGTTGATACTATTATTTTTTCTTTTTTTTTGTAAATACAGTGAAAACCTAATTCACATTACTAGGGACAAATTCTTGTCACGAGTTACATTACAAAGGTAGCCCAATAGAAGACATTGAAAAAGGTCAGTATGACATTGAAAATGTTACTAAAATGTTGAAAGTGTACAGGGTCAGGTATTACAATAAATGACCAGTAGCTTTGAAAAATAATGAAATTAGCTCTGAACACAGCAATATCTTTATTAGCATTCTGCTCACAAGTGTATGTATGCTTTTAAAATTGTACATGCACTGCATAATGCATGTAAAATAGAGAAAAGTGGTTTTGTCAAGTGAAATGAAAACAGATGAAAGCTGAGATAAAAATTGCTTGAAGGACACAAGGGAAGTATTCTGCCTCAAGGGGATGGGTCCGTTTTTACCCTGGTAAATCTCATGTAAGCTTGGAGTAATAGAGATGCAACTTAGTGGTTTCTTTACAAGTAACACACAACGTTGTGAAAAAGGGAGGAGTATTTTATTAGTTATCGGAAAATACTCTGTCAAAAATTATTCGTTGTTTTTAACAAGGTCTGTGAAAATGCAGTCCTAGGTTAAAAGCTGATTTCTAATGAAAGGCAAGAGTTCTCACTGTTTTCAGGGGAATAGGATGTCGTTCTGATTTTAGAAGTTTGGGAGAGGAATAGTACGATCTCCTAGCAAAATAGTTAAGAGTGTAACCTACTAACACTGCTCTAGAAATTTTATAGAAATATTGACTTGTGGGCTCAGCATTATGAGAAATTATTATTCACAAAATACATGTGTAGCATAATAGAAAAGAATGATTGTGGATGTTTACCATTAATACACCTTACCAGGAATTCATGGGAAGGAGTTCAAGAGATAGAAAGTATTATTTCCACATGCTCAGAGAGTTTGAGAGGTAAGACCCATATGCAGAGTATATTTTGGTAACAATAATTAAAAAAATAAATAAAATTAGCTTGCTTTTGGGAAATCTTTATTAATTTACTTTTTTCTATGACCTTCTAATAGTTCAGCCAAGACAACAATGTGGAGGTAAGACCTTCAGACTTTGCAGATCTAGAAAATTCTTCAGTTTCTATTGAAATTTTTGCAGTAAACTTGAAAAACCAGTCAAAATATTACTCCTGTGTTATGTACAACATTAACCAAGCAGCTTTCAATTCATGTATTTAGTATTCACCTGTTTGCCTTTACATCACTGATGTTTTTGTTGTGAAAGCACTAATTATTTTACTTCAAATTAAAGAAATTCAATGAATGATCATTAGACAAACTCCTTGGAGACCATCCCTGTAACAGCTAGACAGATAATTAGAAAACAACTAAATTAGATAATTGGAAAAAAAAGTGATACATGGTGCACATTGAGCTAGATATTCTTTATATTGTTGACTTGCCATAGAATCATTTTCCTCAGCAAAGTTTTTCTGTTATTTAAATATGTGCAGTAGAAACTGTGTAAAAACAGCTCAGCAACTGCTCCATGAACTTTTATAAATACCTAAATTAAAATAATGACTACTACTGACATAAGTTTAGAGAAGCTGGATAAAACCTTACTCATTATATTTCAGTTTTTAATAACATCTTTCCGTCCTAAATATACAAATTGATCAAACCAAATATGTGATTGTAATAAAATAGGATAATAGATGTGCATATTCCCAGTGCAGTCATGGTGCATAGCTTACTAGAAAATAATCATAAAGTGCATTGCAATCACTAACAAGAACTGATCATCCAAGCACAAAGATTCATATATTGCACACCTATTGAAAAGTACCTGTTCAGTCATTCTGACAGTTATGTCATCCAAAGTTGTATATTTAAACAATAGATTAGTTCTTTATTATTATGAGTTTCTAATTTAATAGTCCTTCTGTGGGATGCTTGATCTCTGATTATTTGCAACGATTCAGTCTCATTGTGGTAAACTATATTAATCAGCACTTGCATAAGTTTTCACTTTTCTTTAACAAAAGTTAGTTCATATCAGACTAATAACTTCTGATTGTTAGATAGTCATGTGAGTCAGCCAAAGAGAAACTTTTATTTCCCTGATTACTGACAGTGTGGTAATATGTGGGGGGAAATGACTCATGTTACCAGGATTATAGACCACAGACCTTTTCTGGAAAGGACTGTGATTAAGGAAGGTGTGCCCACCTTTTGCACTGTTGATTTTGGCATGAGGAGCAAGCAGTAACTCAATGCAAGTGCTTTCTGCTTTTCTTCTGCAGATTGTAGAAAATAGAGGTCTGCTGTGTCATTATTCTTGTTAGATGTAATTTGAGTTTTTCTTTTCTTTTTTTTGAAATGTTCACTAGACTAAATTTAGATGGGGAGGCCGAAATAAATAATTATTTGCTTGGTGTGACTGATGTATTCCACGTTGACCTTACGAGGATCAAAGAGATTTGCTATGAGTAAGGCCAAGTGATGGACAAAAACATGAAGTAAAATAAAACCTCTCTTGAGTCCTCAATATTACCAATTCTTATGAGAGAAATAAATCAGTGCTTTTGTTATATAAGAAGTGAGGTATTCATTACTGCTGTGTCTCTCTGGAAATAGCTACCTTTCCATATTAGGAATTGATGGACCTTGGTGTGAGCAGGCCCGTTACTGTGAAATCCTTTATTTCTGTACATGGCCTGATGTCAGATGGCTGTTTGCAAGCCTACTTACAGAAAATCAGTCTACAGAATAACAGAAAATACGAGTTGAAACTTTAAAATATGCTTGCAATGGTTAGCCTGTAAATGATGCATCAGAAGTGTTCGTTTTGGAGGGTGTGAGTAATTGAGTTGCAAATAAAATTGAGGTCTGTTCCCAGAAAAAAAGCATTACTATTTATCTTACGTTTTATGTAAATTATTTCTTTTCTGTCATAGTTGGCATAAGTTTGAGGTGAAATGTTTATATAATACTAATAAAATTACCTTCTTTCACACGGTGAGCAGCTAGAAAGCCAGAGCAGGAAATTTTACTGCTACTCTTCCTTCCACATGTGTAGATTAATTCCATGGCTTTTTAAAAAGCTTGAAATTTTAATGCTTCAGCATTTGCCATAATATATAAAGAACTTCTGAGAAAGACACTAGGATAAGAGAAGAAGGAATCGGCAATTATTATCTGTTTGAAAATAGAAAGTTTTGACCTAAAGAGAGACCCCTAAAGACTGATGTGGCAATTCAGTTTTCATATCCTTTTCATCTTTGTTCTTTTTTTTCTGTCAAGAGGGACAGTATGGTTTCCAGATCCAGCTGTGATATTGTATTATGTTTGTGTGTAAAATGAACAGTGAGAATTAAACAAAAGCACATCAATAATTCTATATGGAACATTGATTGAAAGGCTGGGGTAATTAAGATGTTTGACTACTATTTTTAATCTAGATTCAGTCTGATACTATAAACATGAGAGTTGCTGAATAATTAGATTTCTAGCAGACAAATAAAGAAAGAAATTATTTTCTCTTGTGAAAGCCACAAAGGCTAAAGAGTTTGGGGTAATTAATTCCTGTGTTTGACCTTCACTGTATCTACAGAACTTAATGGAAAATGCACTGCAGTAATTTAGATCTTTGGTCTTTCAATCTTTTTACTTGGCTCTCTGATCACTTATCACTTATTTATCAAACAATTTAAAGTTACAAGTCCAACCAAAGAAGGAGGAAATTTTCTTTCTCCTCTGACAAATTGCATCCCTGCCCATGGCAAAGGGTTTGGAGCTTGATGATCTTTAAGATGCAAGTTGCTTCCAGTCAAGACTAAATGAGAAAGACTCAAGCAGAGAGGATGTTACTCTTCCCCCTTTTCCCTTCCCTCTCAGTCTGTGATACCAAGGCAAAGATCAAGGGATTTGTTGTTGTTGTTTTTTTAATTCCTGCTTCATAAATTTGAAGGAATTTTGAGAATGATCACAGGTCATAAAAATACAAGAGATACACAACAGAAATGTAAGATTCCTTCTAACCCTAACCATTCTGTTACTCTAAGTATTGATGTTTGTTCTTAGGAAATAATTAATTTCAGTGATCTGAATTTCAGCATCAAGATACCCAATCTGAACCTTCTGGAGTATAAGTGTTGAAAAATCTCTTAGAAAAACAGTCTTCAGGAACACTGTTTATTTTTAGCTTTTCTTTAGAAAAATTATCTTCTCAAGTTTTTCTTCAGAAATCAGACCCTTCAAAACACTTCAGAATATCTTTAGTTTCTGACTGTTGACTCTTGTTTCCCAATTTATCTGTCTGTAGTGAATTCCCTAAAGGCTGAGACCATCTGGTCCTTCAGTTTATTTAACTATTTCTCAGTTTTTGTGAGCTTTGAATTAAAACTGTCAGGCTCAAGGTTTATAACCACAATGATTTTTCAGACATCATTAATTTTAATGTTACCAGGATCTGTTCCATTTTTGCTCTTACACTTATCTCCCACAGGAGCAAGAGCTTCCTTTCTTGTAGAATGTGCTTTAAAGGGGGATTAAAATGAAATAAGTAGGGGGAATCACTGGCTTGCAGTCCAAGTCTTTATTGGAGTTACTTCTAATTTTCATGAAAAGGTGCCTATGTATTTGCTTGGTTTCACGTAACCTTCCATTAAATATAGAAATAAATCTATTTTTCCAGTGGAAAAAGCTCCTCCAATGTGTGTGGTGATTATATATGTAAAGTGAACACATAATAGTACATAAATTATTAGCACATTCTATAAGAGTTAACCACCTATTCTCAAAATACCTCTGGGAGGGTAGTAAGTATTATTTATCCTTGGGGTTTTTTTAATTGACAAGATGTACAGACACTGATTCATAGATACTGATGTTACCTTTCACATCTCTTCTACAGGAATTGAATATTTAGTATACATTCAGTTAGGCTTACACATCTTTTACTCTACTGAGAGAACTAGTTACAATTTACTATCCCAGTGAAAGAGAGTGAAGTCTTAAGTATGTTTTTATGGATCTTTTGTGATATATATATTATGTCAGTCTTATTGATTTTAAAACGTATCTTAATAGTTCACTAAAAATAATACTTTGGGGATCATTATCACTGCATAAAATCAGAAGTTTAATATTGATATAGACATAAAAGATAAAAACATATATTATATTGATCATGACTTTATTGTGGTTATTTTAAATGCCCAGAGTAAGAACTTAAATAGTAAAGTAGATAAATCACAGAAATGTCTAGGGATCACTGCTGTGCTTGAGTTCTTGTTTTAAACTACAGGAACTTTCAATATTATCCTCTTAAAAAGTGGGATTGTGCCACAAGAGAAAGTAATTAAGAAAAATGCTACCACAGAATGTGAATCTTGGGTCACATCATTTCCTCTTCAAGTCTGTATTTTTCCATTGCTACCCTCACAGCTCCTTTGATTTCTTTTGCTGTGACCTGAATCACATTAATTCACAGAATGATCAAGATTCCAAATGAAGAAGGGTTTACCAGATCTTAATAAGGGCTCCTTCTCTAAGGATATCTGTATTTTTCCACATGATAGACTTGCAGTTTTTTTGGTGGCTCTCCCATCTCAGGAGTCCCAGGGCCTTCAGGAAAGGTGTAATGCTTTGGTTCAAACTTAGAAACTCATCTAAACTAGAACAAGATTATTTTACTTTTAAAAATCAGTTAAACTGAACTTCACACTTTAATATAATGATTTTAGAAGTGGTTTTCCTGGAGGAGGGCAGCAGACACAATTGTAAACATGTTATTTTGTATGTAAAGGAGGAGAGGATGGGGGGTTTTTTACTGATTTTAAGACCACCTCTCTTTGCTTTTTTTTTCACTCAGATGTGGAGGTACTGTTAGAATTTTAGCAGCCCATACTATGTAGTAGTTGGTGCTGTCATTAGCTAGTCTCACTGCTTAGGAAATCAGGGGGGTGTTCTCCTTCTTTAACTTGTCTTCTGTACATAAAATTGTACTTAAAGCCAGTTAAAGAAGCCAAAGTTGAGATATCTGTTATAAAATTTTTCATTTCCTGGAGCTGGATCAGCTTGGCACATATTTGCTTATATTTTTCTTACTAGTACATTTAATCTAAAAGCCTAAGATATTCTTGGGAATACTGGCTAATTTTCCCTTCTTTAGAAGCATCAGTAATTTTCAAGAAATACATTCTTCAGACTGTGCATTGCTTTGCACTATTGTAACAATTGTTTCTTAGTTCCATGTGAAGCCTTTTCTATGACCTTCCCACAAGCACCTGTTGTCTTTGTTGTGCTGTCCCAGAATAATTAATGGCACTGTCCTAGTAGCAAGTGTTGAATGCTAATTTGTCAGAGAAAGCTTGATAGAAGGGATTTGCACTCCTTGTACTTTTAACTGAGGGCCACTGTAGCAGTACATTTATGTTTAGAAGATATAGTTATTAATATTTCATCTTTAACATCAGCTAAATAACATCCCTAATGGGTCAGACAGCATGGAGTCCTGCCTTTTGAGTTAGAAATTACCAGAATAGTAATATTTAACATTACTACTGTTGTGCAGATATCATGAAAATGTATGAAAATGCTTGTCCTACTGATGTTTAAATTAGTGCTTTTTATGTGAAGAGAATTTCCAGTGTAAGACATATGCTCATTGTAAAGTTTTAGAATCACAACTCTAACTTATATATCCTGATATTAATCAGTTTATACCAGGGAAGGTTCCATTGGCAAAGATTAAAACTACCATCTCTATGTTTACTGAATATTAAATTGAGGTTTATTCTGAATTTGTTTCCTAATTCAAACAGTTTCCATTTCAATCTCAAAAAGCTTTAACTGTAGCTTACAATGTAGTGTAGTCTGTCACCCTGTTCTCCTCTGTTTTTCTAAAGTTCATTTCAGCTTTCTGATGTTTGCATTATTGTAATGGAGTTTCTCATGCACTTTTCACATAAATAATGATTGTTTTGCATTTCTTTCTGGAGGAGGAGAGAATTGATGGACTGTTGGTTTGACCAGTGTGGTTGGAGAGGACAATTTTCTTCCTCCAATCCATGGTCACTGTTAGAATTCTATAAATGTCGAGGTCTGTAAATAAACTGTGCCTTTTATTGCCTTGGACACCTCAGTGTGTGAATGTCGTTCTTTTTGTGTGGTATTGCAACAGTAGTCCAGCTTTAAAACTCTGCAGGTGTATAAGACACAGATTAGTGCTGTGGCCCAGCTCATCTCTGTTGTATTTCAAGCAGAGCCAAGGCTGTTTGCAGTTACCTCAGGAAGTTGGCTTTGCTCATTCCTGTGCTTTGAAACAAAGAAAAAGTAAAGGAATTTTCCTAATTGTCCCCAGAAAGGAACAAAAATCATTCCCAGCTTTTCCAAATTCCAGCATCTATATGCTTTCAGGTGATGTAACCAGAGACCAGGAAGATAGAGGAGGATTGCATGACAACAGGCTGAGCTGTGACCAGCCACCCTCTGATGGAGTCGTTCCTCGGATGCCCCTTTAGTCAGGAATTGTCCTCTCTTTTCTACCTTGAATATTCACCCTTGGACAAAGCCTAGGTCTCAAATTTACTACTGTTCTTCTGCCACTTCACACATTGTCAAATGATTGTTCAGCTACTAAAATAAAAATCTCAGTAGAGTTTTAAATTAAGGATTAGAACATAGCTGTAAATTAACAGGAATGTGATTATCTACAGCTATGCAGAGACAGTAAAAATTAATACTGATTGCTAAGAATGACTGGATAGATATTTCTCTGTTTGCAGTTATTAAGCAGATGCTGCTTGGAGGATATTTTCTCTGGTTTTCTCATTTACAAGTGACAAATTTTCTCTGGAATGTATAATAGGCTTTGCCTTTTTCAATATTAGGATATATTTAGTTCAATGCCATTGAATGCCACTGAAGGATATTTTACCACAAGAGGAGAAAATTTGCCTATGTCTATCAGAAAAAGGCACCCAAATGCAAATCTACAAATCTTAGGCTGCTGGAATGTTTGTATAACAGAATGCATCATAGCAGAGAAGATTGACAGAGTTAACTTGATTTGCCTGTGTTGAGCCTTATTAAGCACTCCATCTCAATATTACGGACTTAATTAGCTGGAATCACAGTTACATCACCTTCAATAGGGAGGATAATTGATGTGAGTTGAAGCAAGTCTAATAGGCTTGACCTTCAGTCACATATTTGAATGGTTAGGAACTTAAATGCATACTATATTTACCTGGAGGTTCAGACTGATCAAGTCTTCAAAAGAAAGAGCTGCAGAAGTCAATGCTGAGAAAGTCAAGTGCAGGCATAGACACACTTTAAATGTAGCTTAGAAGCTGAACTTTTCCTGGACTTTAAGCACCTATGTAAAAATACTGCTGACTGGAGCATGTGGGTCTATGTCTAGGGAAGGAAATTGCAATTAAAGTAGTAACAGGTTGTCAGTAAGAACAGAAGAAGAAAAGTAAGGGGTTTGTGTTTAATGTCATAGTCTAAATATACCAACATTAGTTTTCTTCCAAAAAATGAAATCTACCTGCTATCTTATTTGCAATTTTTGCATATGGTTTCCATATCCACATTTCACTCAGAAATTATTTAACAGATACTGTGTTTATATCTACATCCTTCCTAAAATGCAGTCCAGAGCACTATAATGATGTCTGTCAACTGGAAACATGCCTGAGTGTCACAGCCATGGTCTGGGCATGTTTCTCTTCACTGGACAGGGCTCACAGTGAAACCAGACCAGCCTGAAGTGAAAACAGCCTCAACTCCTTCACAACAGCATATCCTCCTGAACATCTTGAGAACCATAACCTATACATATGCTGTGGGAGGAGACAGATCTTTTATGTGTCATGTTCTCATTTCTCCATGTTGGTTTTAGCCCATGAATTTCCAAGGCCTCTGTAAAGATACTTGTTGAAGTGATTCAGCTGTATAAATCTCATCCTTAACTAAGTGATGCTGAACCTAGGACACATCAGTGAAAGTGAAGAACATAGAGACTAAAGACTAATCAATTTGTTATGTAGTCTTTGGCAGTGGCTAAAAGCAAGGGCTTTGGAAAGGGTGTTTGAACAGGGCAGGCCTGAAGAGAGAGTGTCCCAGAACATTCCTCCAGCCTCCGCCAGTTTGCAGCTCTGGGTTTTCTTGTGCAGTCTTAACTAGGGGAACACATTATAATGAGTTGTTATTAGGGGCTTTCTTCTTAGAGAAAAAGGCAGAATTGTAACTTAAACAAAACTTGAAACCATGAATTTGATCTGCCTGCCAGGCATGCCACTATACTTCTTTGTACTACTAACAGCTCAACTAGAAAATAGAGTAGAACACTGGACTTCTGTGAAATTCGGATGTCAAATGAGTTTTAGTACATGACAGCTGAGAAACTTTCCCTGAATAGACAGCTAGGAGATTTATGAAAGTCTTACTGTTGCTAATGAAAATTACAGCACTTTCAGTATTACATAGTGCATATTCTGCCAAAATAGTATACTTAAGATCTGATATTCAGCATCTTTTGTGATACTTGACTGAAAGGCGTGATATGTACTGCCTTAGTTCTGTCATGACTATTTACAAGTATGTCAAAGGAGCTGCCTCTCATACATACTTTGTTTTTCCTTATTTTAGGAATTAAAGAAAGCTTATAGTGATCATAGTGATCCTGTGTGAGAAATTAAGAATATCAGTAAAATATTAAATCATAAATAATTGTGTAATTCTTGTAGGCTCCCTGGAAATGAGTACTTTACATGAGTAGCTAAGAATAATCTTTCAAATGCTGCAGAATAGCTGCACTGGATTTGAGGTTGCTACACTTACTCTATAATACAATATATGGTAAAGATTCCATGATACACAGCTTCCTGAGTTCTGTAGAAATTATCTTGCTTTTGTGTAGCACTCCCTGAGAAGTTTTATTGAAGTTCCTTTAAAATGTGCATATATCTCTTGTGCATGTATATATATATATGCATAAAACCCAGATGTGTACACACTTAAATATCTATATATGTAAGCATGATGACAGAAGAAGTAAAAAAATTATGCTTAATCATAGCTATTGCTGAATATCTTCCTGAATAGCTTCATGGTTTAAGGAACATTGCTGTCATGGTCTATTGTAGGTGAGAGTTATTGCTTACTCCACAGATATTTCATTATGATTTGTTTGCAGCTGAGGTCCTACTCTTTTGTGTAATCTGACTATGTGATTTTATTTGGGCTGCATGTTAGAGATACTTTTAGAGTGCACTACAGCTCTCCTTCAGTAGATCAGAAAATGAAAAACATAGGCTAACTTATTTACATTACTAGTTGTTAATTCAGAAATTAATTTTAATGTAATTTAATGTAGAATCATCAATATGCAAATCTGTGTGATCCTTCGGGTTCAAGTACCAGTGACTGTTCAGCTATTCTTGTTCCTGGGACATTAGTATAGAAAACCATATAGTACAGATTTCACTGGTGATACAGACCAAATTAGAAACTTCCATTGATTACATACAGCATCTATGATTAGGTTTTTCTTAGCAGTTTTTTATAGACCTCTTGAAATTAGTTCACAGATTCTCAGGGTTCAATAGCCCATGTGTTGAAATCTGTTGACTAAGTAGTGTTGACATAATTCATCAGTTAGCCAGGTGATGAAACTTAGGTTATTGGCTTTTTACCTGTGTAGCAATCCCAGAGGGAAGAGACAAAATGAGCTCTCTTCATCTTTTATTTCTCTTGGCAGCACTAATATTGCTTTTAAAAAGGTGGGGTGCTTTTAGTCCTCTAGCTTGCCTTTTGTGATCTGTTTTGTATCAAATAGATGGTTGCTTCAACATTTTGTAAAACACAATTGCTATCCTATAAAAATGGACTAAGTTTTTCTTTATACCCTGTGACAAATTCATTTTACAAGCAACTACAAAATACTGCATTTCACTCTGGTAGGCTATAAGTTGTGTATATGTGGTTAGAATACCCTGACAGTGGTCTTTTGTATCCAGGAAAAGTGTCCCAGTAAACAATCTCTAAAACTCTTACCTAGAAATTGTTACTAGAAATTGTGCTTCGTGTAGCAGTAGAGCCTTAATGTTCTCCAGTGGTCATCTGCTGAATTTTCTAAATTTTATCTAAAAAGAAAAAAGACAATCACAATTGCTTCATTCATATCAATAATTATTTAATAAAAGGTACTTTAGTTATTTGAGCAAAATGTCGATTTTGATACTGAGAGACTGTACTTATTGACCATGTTGTCTTCCACTCTGTAATACTGACAAATTCTAAACCTCAAGTGTCCCATATAGAGAAGACTCCTAAGAAAAGGCATCCATTTGTTGTAAACAAAAATTCCCCTGATAGTATTGGTGTTTATATCATTTGCTTGAGAAGATAGCATAATCATTTCACAGAAAAAGGGGAAAATAAAAACACAATGACCTCTGTGTTGATTTTCTGTGTAGGCAGGTATCTTCTTCGTTGTGTTTCATTATGACAGGTAATTTTTTATTTCCATCTAGTTCATTCTAAAGAGAAATGCCAAAGAAATAATGACTTCAGATTATTCACTGTATCTCACTGTTACATTTTACTTTCTCATAATTTATGCAGTAAATACTCTATTTCAGGCAAACATCCCATATTTTCTCATGGTATGAGCCAGTAAGCCATATTTTAATGAACAGATTGGAGAGATGGACTGTTTCTGTCTTCTCACTTGATGCTCCATCTGAGGCCACTAAACTGGTCAGAATGTTTTCTGTCTGCATGGCATGGGTGGGAGGGAACATTTATAAAGAACATTCCTGGATGTTTGCCAAAAAAGAGAGAGATCAGCACTCTTTTTCTCAGCCTGAACGCACCCCTCTTCAGAAAGATTTGTTGGAAAGGTTGAAAAGTTCAGAATCCCCTAATGTGATGTTAGTGTTTATGCAACATTTTTGTTCCATTTAATCTTTCCCACAGAATCAAATACGGCTTAGGGAGCTAAGGTTATGCCACCACTGTACTCTTGATTTTGTGTTGTTTTTTTAATGGTGTTGCTAAATCCCCTTCTTTTTTTTCTATTCCAAGAACTCTCATTTGGAGAGGATTTCATTTAGCATGTTGCATCTTCATTTTCCTGCCCTGCAGTGGAAAATAACCAGGCTTCATTTTTCATGTGGGCTTCAGAATATTTTCACGGTCTTTAGGGCAAGTGCAGGGAGAAGAGAGAAAGCTGATGAAGTCAGAAATTTTGGCATGTTTATACATTGATTTAAGTTAATACATACAATCTTTTCTAACTCTGTTAATTTGAAAGCTTTTTGACATCTGTTGGCACTGCTGGTGAATTTCCAGCTATGAGACCCATATGGTATGATGGGAACATCGGTTGAGTTCAAGATTTGTTAAAATGTACCCTAACTGCCAAATTGTGGGGATGTTGCAGAGTTTCTTCTCAATTATCTTTTGCTTACTTGTTATCTCAAGTTAAGGAACTTTTATTTCTGTATTCCATTGCCTTTTTTGGTAATATTTGAATTCCAGTCTGTGCAATGGATTTCTCCTTAATCCCACAGACTTGTTTGCTAGCTGGAACAGAGACACTGTGTTTTAGCAAGGTCTAGCTCTTGTGCTGCATTTTTCACAGGGATCTCTACCTTCAGAAGAATTTTTTGCTGCTTCTCTGTTACAATTATTAAACATAGATGTACAAACACGGTTTTCATTTAAATATATAAATAAAAATTGACTGAAGTTAGCACCAAAATGAAATGTCATGTCACAAGGAGCCAGGGAAAAAATATGGAGGTTTTTTCAGCTGAAAAAATTATTTCCTAGTCTCAATCCAGTGAGGCAAGGACATGCCTTTGAACAGCACAAAATGCCTATTTCCTATCAGAAGTGTAATCAAAGAGCCAAGGAGCACTTTACAGTGGTTAAGAACTCAAAATGTAGCTAGTGCACAGCTAACCCTATGAAGATATTCTCAAGAATTGACAAAGATCCTTTTTTAAAATGCCACATGTTAAATAATGCTGCTTCCTTGAATTAAAACAATATAAATATTTGTATTATCCTCTTAAAGGCTACTATTTTAGCTTTTGATAAATATGGGGTTTGCAATAACGGAATTATAAAGCTTCTGAAATAAAGTGTATTTACTAGCTATTCAGAAATGGTGGATTGTGGTATTAGTACCTTGTAGGAATAATATTCCTCTCCCTGTTACCTCTTTCTTGAGCAATTGTACTCAGAAAGTGAGGCATAGACTAATTTGGGCTAAGTAACCATCTGAAAGATAGACCTGTAAGATTATAAAATGTAGCCAGGAAATACATAAAGTTGATGTGAATAAAAGGTCTTTATTAGAATTGTCTGCATTGAAAGTAGTCCATATTTTTGGCAAAGTAATGATGTTGTATAAACCATTTTCCCATGTGCAGGCTATACAATCTTATGTGGAATATGCCTCTTAAAACATTAAGATACTCTTTGGAGCTGTAACTAATTTATCAAAATATTGAAACAAAATCTGTAATATATATAATCTTTGCTTCTGAATTTGTTAGGTTTTTTTGTTCTAGAGCAGACTTGTGCACAAGCTGCCATAAATTTGTAAACGCCTACACTGCAACTGGGATAAATTGAATCTGTTTTTTGAGTGGATGAATACTTTATGGTGAGAATACAGATAGGTTATTCATGCAATAGAGGGATGGCTACAGAGTGGTAGGTCTGTTTATGTTCAAAATTTGAGATAATTTTCTAAAGTTAACAGAATAATGTTAAACACTTCTCATGAAGACCTGTGAGAGTTTTGGATGAGATGCTGAGATCTCTTGAAGTCATCAGATTATCTAATAAGCCTAAAGACAATTAAAGACTTTTAATGTTTGGCTGATATGGGCCCTCTGAAATTTCTTAAAGACCTTCAAATATTTTGACAAGTTCCACTTCTTTAAATTTCAGACATATGCTTTATTCAAAATTTTACAATTTTCTGTTTCTGTTGAAGCACTTTCACACTTTCTCACTTTCATGTTTGAATGTTTTCTTTTAAACTCTAATAGTGTTTCCTTTCCTGAAATTTTTCACTTGTTGTTCCAGAACTTATCAAAATAATTTTATATGTTTTTAGAATAGGCTACTCTTACAGTATTTAGAATATCAATGTCTTTTATGTCTTAATCATTCATGACAATATGTAGTGATGAGTGACCCAAACAAGCCTTCTGGAATCCAAGCAGAAATCTTCTCTGCTCTAATCTGTCAAAATCTGCTCTTTGCATTTCTTATTTTGATCCCATGTGAGCTCATCTTTTAGCACTTTCAGCAAAATTGTATTTCTCTTCTGTGCTTAGGTTAAGATGCATTGCAAATATTTCTTCATTCTTATCCACTAGTCTAATTACTCTGACCAAAAAAAATTAAATTAGGATGGTTTAATATGATTTCTTCTTGGCAAATCTGTGTTGTCTGTTTATTATCATGTTATCCCCAGGTGCTTGGAAATTGATTTTTGAATAATTTGTTTTAGTAAATTTTCAGATATCCTGGTTTAGTCAACTATTCTGTGAATTCCAAGATACATGAAAAAGAGGGAAAAAAGTGTAAGTACTGGGTTTGCTGCCTTAATTCTGACCCTCCCTCTTTTCAATGTATTGTCAGGTCTAACAGTTAAAATCTTGTTTCAGTTGATGACACCTCTATTAGATTGCTAAGTCCTGCTGAAATGCAAATCTAAATACTGGTTTTATTCTTTCCCTTCCCCTCTTTTTTTTTGGTCTACTCTGATGTTCATTTTATTTAAATTATCCCTAGTGCTTGGTCACAAGTAGTTGCATTCTGAAGACAAAAGTTTCCAAATTGTTTCAGACTTCTCTGTTATTAGTGATTCCACTTTTTTGTGTTAATGAAAGACTTCTGTGCTTCTTTTGCTTGCAACTTTTAATATTTTCTTGATTTGCTTAATGCATCTTACTTGTCATTATTTGTCATCCCCCTAAGGAATTGAAAAAATTCCTTTATAGGTGACATTGTGTACACTCCTGGTACTATCCCTTTTTTAAAATGTCAATCACTCAAGAGATCTCAATTTAGACTCTAAAGTCTCTTCATGTACTTCATTTTTATCTTCCTGTTTGGAATGAGTTATTTTTCTGCCTCCAGAGCTAGGTTTCAGTTCTGAGGGTTTTTTAAGGAGCAAAACCAAACTTTGGATGTTTGCCCAGGAGATCCTATCTTTTGTTTCCTCAATTTGTTAAAGTCTGGTTTTGGAATGTCATTGTTCTTAATGCACTGTGGCAATTCCTTTCTTTTGTAGTATTTGAGAACTCTGTTTTAAGGCAACTTTCACTCAAACTCTTGACCAAGTTCTCTGTACAGCAGTCCTGACCAGTACTTACCCACTTGTTTAAGCTGAGGCTGGTTCCAGAAGAACTTGTTAGCTAATGCACATCCTCCCTTGCTTACCTAACAGCATTAGGGTAGTTGGTTTGCCATCATCCCCACTTCCTAGCCTTTGACTGCTTTTGTTAATTGCTCTGGAAGAGTCATTCACCTGCTGACTGATTCACCTGATTGGATATATCACTGATCCCTACTGTGGCATTGGTTTGTTTTTTCTTTGGCTTTATCCTTACCCAAGGGTAATGCTCTCTGTTAGGTCTTAACTCTCACCTGTTCTAGAACAGCTGGAAAATATATTCATCACAGCTGCATCTCTGCCTCCATTTTTTACTTGTATGGCCTTTCTTAAGTACTGTTTTATAGCTTGAGGAGAGGACACTCGATCACAGCACTATACATAATGGTAGATTGATACTACCTTTTATTTAAAAGAATAAAATCTGAGCTCATAAACTAAACCTAGTGACTTGAGTGAACTGTGCTAAATGACTGGGAAGTATGTCATGATCGATGTATTGAGTACAGCATTTATGACAGGAGGAAGAAAAAGTATAGAAGCCTGAATAAGAAAAAAGAACATTATTCTTCTAAGGGCATGCCCAATACTGATAAAAGGGTGGCAACTGAAAATGTACCAAGATACTGCTTAGAAATTACAAGTTCAGCTAGAAGAAGTCTAACAAGTCTGAGTATAGGGTATGCAATTATTGAAAACTCTTAGAATGAATAATTGAAAAATAAGATTGAAATCCGAAAAAGAACTGCTTTGTTGACAGAAATTTTGAATAGAATTGGGTACGAAATGCTTGTGCAGATTAGCAATAAGATTAGCTAAATATTCCATTTATCGAGAGCACATTTCAAATAGATGGCTGGAATATAGGAAAAAGAGGCATGTAGATATCAAAAACTATTTTTATTTATACAGAAAAATAAAGGGGAAATGAAGATGATATGGACTAAAGATACTGCTTAAAAGGCAAATTTCCTCTGTATCCACTTTTCAGTATATACAGAATTTTATTATATATGGAATGTATATGTAATTATATACAAAATATATTTAATTATGTACAGAATGGCAGGAAAATGCCATTGCTTAGCGTACAAGGAATTCTGCACTTCTCTTCTGCAAGAAATTTCTTGTTCTAAGTGTTCCCTCCCCCTGCCCCATAACAGCGAGGAGCGAATGAGTTCAAGGGGGAGGGAAGATGGCCATTAAATCTTTGATCACAGGAATCTCCTGTCCAAGGTTCCTGTTCAGGGTAATGTATGACAGCTGTGGCTGCTCCTGCCGACGGACCACAGTAATGATTGCAGAATGCCTGCTCTGGTGCTGGGAAGCCTAGGGGAGGAATTTGCTCTCTCTTTTTACTCTGCAGTATGTAGAGCTGATTTACGTTGCATTGCAAAGGCTTTGTAGAGTTTGTTTCTAAGTACTTACGTGAAAATGAAATTGCTCAACAGAAAATTAACTCAAAACTTCTATGTGGTCATGTACATATCATATATATTTTTGTAGCCATTCAAAATTATTTATTTGATTATATCAGTGGTAGTTCCTTTCCAAAAAATAGTCTGTGGAGTGTAAACATCTGTTTTACAAGGTCATAAAGGAGTTTTTTTATAGTTTATATATGGTTTTATTTAATCTCTCTGAAACCAGTATGTAAGGTTTTACTGTGGTGTAGAGACTGACTTTTTACTGCCTTCATAACTTTTTTTCTGAAGTGCTTACTTAGAATTACAGGTCTCTGTAGCAACGAGGGTTTGGGGGCTTGTTACATAATAACAGGTGTGCTACTGTATATTGTTACTTAGTCCCTGAAAATCTCTCAACACAAAACGTATTGTTCAAGAATAAAACCATATACCCTGCGTCACATAATAAATATCTAGTGCATCTCATCAGATAAGAGACTACCTAGATTTTTGGGTTACTGTTCTTTCTTTGGATAGTAAATATAAAGCACACACTTCGATTTTATAGAGGGCTTGAATATCCTGAGTGCTACCATTCTCCACTTCCTTGGTTTTTCATCTACAGGGACTTACTAAAAATAATTTTCAGTCGCAGGGAATTTTATGTTGTTTTGTTTGCATTAGAGGCCAACCTGCCATTAGAAATCTGTACCACCTTCAGTAGGAGTCTTCATACTTACTTCTACATTCAAAAAGGTAGTTGTTGAATCAAAACATGGTCCACACCAGAATTTCAGATAAATTTTGGCTTCCTTTGGACGTTTTAGAGTCTTTTGAGGGAAAGTGTCATACGATACAAATAATTAAGAAAATGTATGTCAGAATTAACAAAATATCTGTGTATTAAAAATATCTAGTAAATATTCAGGTATTTTTCCATCTCATATGTTATGACTTCTTTTAGTTGTGAAGCTGTTATTTCATAACATTTTAACATTCTTGTTTAAGCAACACCAACAGATAGCACTGAGCTGTGGGTAGACATTGGTGGACAGCAAAGGGATAAGAGGGTATATGTTCCCAAACTTCCAGAACTGAGTGGAAGCTTGTAAAAAGTATGCACATAATCATCCATTTTTCTTCAGATCTGCATGCATATTTGATAGTTCTTGCAGATTCATTCTAAGCTGCCAGAGTATGGGGACTGAAGGTGGTCTTTGATCTATGTTCATTTAGAAGATCAATGACAGAAATACCACTGAATCCTACTATGACAACTTAATTAAGAGAGTAGGAGTTTGCAGCCTTTCAAATAGAAACAGTCTTGAGGCCCATTGCCTGCTATTCTGTGAAGAAGGCATGGTGTTAGTGCTTGACTACTAGTGCTATTTTCTAACAGTAGTTGCATTTGCCTTTTAAACTTTCCACTGTCTGGTCAGCCATGCTTGTAGAAGGACTTTGTGTGCTCAGCACTCCAGGAACAGGGTCATGGGCTGTGTGAGAGATCAGGAATGCCCCAGCTTGGTACTGCAGGCTGTCTGCCTCCCATAGCTACCCAGAACTGGTAGGAACACAGCTGGAATGCTGCTCCCAGGGGTAGCTCTCCAGTACAGGAACAACATGGACACTGCAAGTCAGCAAAGGGCCACAGAGGTGGATCAGAGACTGGATGTAGTAGAGATACAGAGCAATAGTGTAGCAGTTTTAATGGTACCTGTAGAGAGCTTTGTGGGTGTTTGTTTTGGGTACCTCAGATGTTTAGTTAAGACAAGGCACAAGATAAATACAAATGTGATCTTCTGCATAAGGCTTCGGAACAGGACACAGGTGAGCTGGGTTGTATTTTTGCCTGCACACCACTTTCTGCATGATGGTTCTTACTTAAATAATAATCTGATTTCTTTGAGACTCATTTCTACAACCTGAGCAATTAAGAGATAATCAGTATCTTGTATGTTTATGGAAAATGTTAATGAAGTGCTTTCAAATATTTGAATAAAAAACGCTATAGGGATTAAAAATGTTCTTATTAACAATACATTTTTCTTTTGCTGAAGTTTATTACAATATTTAGTTTTTGTTGCATTTGATTGTAAATTAATTCATTGGGAAACTGAACAAATCCATGAATTCATGGGAGAAATATTTCTATAAAGCAATTTACATGGTCACGCTTGCTAATCTGGCAAAACTTTGTAAAACTATGTAAATAATTTAACTTCAGAATATATAATACAAACTTTCTGATTGTTGCTGTAAGAACAACTACAGTAATTAAAATAATTACATAAAGTTATGCTCTCTGACAAGTGCAAGATTTCAAGGGAAACCGTTGTATTAGGCACGTAGAAGTTCTGTAACAGAAATTTTGCAATCCTATTTGATCACTTTCTTTGTCAGGTGAGGAAATGTTTTCTGTCTCTATTTGTGCTACTCTTGTTTCCAGAGTATACAAACGACATTAAATTTAGTTTGTCCTGAACGAAACTTGTATGATTTTTTTTCTTTTGATCAAATGCTGTTGTTAGTGGTTTTCTTTAGATAACAATATATAGAGGTGTGCATTACTTTGCCTGACTTTAGTTAAATATAAGAGTGCAAGTTTCAAATTCTCTCCAGTCAAAAGTGTGAATTGAAAGAGTATAAGCCTTATTCAACAAAGTACTATTATTATTATTATTATTATTATTGTTATTGCTATTGTTATTATTATCCTACAGTCACTCTAGAATTTTCTTTGCACGTTCATGCATTAGAGTGCACATATCCTTCTCAGTCTGAATCCCACAAAGAGCCTGTGGTCTTCCTTGACCTTTAGGATTATTTTTTTTTCTAAACCTATGCTTTTGTGTCTTGAATATCAGGACATATTTTGGAGATATTTCTGCTTTAAATATCAATAGAATTGTGGTATTAAATTCAGACTTATCCTGTGTTTTGTAAAGCAGTGTTATTCTGTGTCTGCTCTGACTGCCAGTGCCAGAATTGTTGTCTGTGACATTACTCTTGGAATGTAAGCAAAAAGACAGTTGGAATATTGTGAGACAGGTAGGCAGGCACATTGCCTGGCCAAATGCCCAGGAGCTTGTCTGAGTCTCCCTATAATGCTTGCCTCAAAAATGCTCTAATGAGTAAATGGTGTAGACAAACTGTGAATTCATTCTGAAATCCAGCCTCATGACTACTTTTGCACAGTACTGTGGATCTGGCATCTTGAAATCACATTTAAGCTACACTTACCTTGTGTAAATTTAAGACCTTGTAAATGGGTCTTAAATTGCACTAAGGTCCCCTGGAAATCAAATGCATAAACTCTTCCTCTCACATTAAAATGTATACACTGCTAGTCCCCATGAAAGCACTATATCATGTCCCTGGAAAAAAAAAGGTGTTGCTAATTTTCCTTATTTATGTATAGAAGTTGGGGGGTTTCTAATTAACTAATTAGCTATTAATTCAATTTTTTTCTCACCATTCCAATTTCATAATACTTGTTCTACCTTTGAGCAATAAAAATGAGGGGATTTTAAGTGTCGTTAGGAGATTGAAGAAATATTATTAATTTCCTGCCCCCAGGAATACTTTGTTCCCTTGTAGCTGTGAGGCGATGTAACACAATGATGTAAATTCTGAAGTTTGGCTTTTGTCTTCTCCCTCTCTGCTTTTGGAATTGTTTGGGACATTTCATCACAAAGTGCTTCATGTCTTTTTTTAACAGCTATTCCATGCGAGCACTAAGGATAAGGAGCAGGATTAAAACTGCTGCCATAAAGATCTATTTGTAGTTTGGCTTTCTGGCTCTTCACAAATGTATCATTTCTGTTGACTCCACATTTGAACTGTGCATTTGCTCCCACTTGAGTGGCCATTTCATCGTTGCTTTTTCTGCATCTTGTTCTGAGCCTTTGTCATCTTCATACAATTTGTAGCTGCTCAATTTGTAGCTGCTCTCACCACTGTTTAGCTTGGGTGATCCCTAAAAAAAGGAAGAAAACATGACTCCTTTGACAGAGAATTTTTGAAATGCCAAAACATCCAGTGAGTAGAACTTCCTGGTTAAATTCCAAAATTTAACTGGCTTTGTTTCCTGCTAGTAAAGAGAGCATGGCAAAATTCACAGCTTGAAGTTGTTGCTTTGATCTCTGACTTTCCCTTTGTCAGTAGGCAAAGGCCAGCATTGCTGGCCAAGCACATCACTCAGTTTCACCTGTCATTTCTCTTCTCTACTAACATTTTAAAAGAGCATAATTCCACACTTGTGACATTATCTGTAGTATATGAATGCAGCTGCTTCTAGTAAGATTAATTACTAGACATGTTTTTGTTGTTTCTGTGGGAGTAATTAGGTACATCAACCTAACCATGCAAAAACTCAGCATAATACCCAAACAAATTGGCAAAACCATATTCTTTGCCATAAAACACATGAGCTTACAAAATATCAGATTTGGCATATTCCCAGAGTGTGCTGTTGTCCTCCCATCTTGAGGACTCATCTGCAGAAAAACAATTTGTGATTTTATGAAGCAGCAAGAAATTCCTGTATCCATGTATCTGGACCCTCAGCTATGTCTTTTCACCTTTTATTGAGTTCCAGGAGGTTACTGAGTTTGATTGCATTTTTGAGAAAGGTCTGGTAAATCAGAATTAAACTGATTTTTCTTCCATACCGATCATGTATTTTCCAAAACTGTGTCATATATGAGTCTAAGCTAGTTTGCAGTTCTGAGTTAAAATCCAGTTCAAAGCATTGTTTAAGTGTATGTATATATATGGGAAAAAATGCTCCTGCTGTGTCTTTCCATCATTCCTTGTATTATTGCATGGTGGTGCAAATTGGTTATGTGATTGATTTGTGTTTTGTTATTGGTAACATGGTTCTTTTCTTCAATCATACACCTGTTCTTAAGGTATTTGAGTATTTTTATATATCTGATACCATATGATCCCTGTCATAAAAGCTGTTATTCACTATCATGCCCAACAAAATAATGATTTGACCAAACAAATAGAATAGTTCTTATCTTATTCATAAAATCTGAAAAAAAGCCCCAAGTAAGGCTTATTTTCCTTTTCTTCAGTATTTGTATTCATTAGTGAATATTATAATGATCCAAATAGCAGATGAAAAATATCTGCAGTCAGTTTGTATAAATTACAGCTCATCACTTGACTAAAATAGTGTGAGAAATGCTACTGGAATATGTTGAAAGCCACAACAGTTTATATACTATGCTTTTTCACAAAATCATACTGCATGAAGAGAAAGACATGTCATTGTGTTCAATTAGGATTTTATCTGCCAGTCACATATCAAGTAAAAAGGTTGTTTTAACACTAGTGCCTCTGGATGCAGCTGGCTGTTACCAGTAGCTAAGAAACCAAGATCAGAAATTTCAATTATTGGTACTGTGCAGAGTGGAAAATTACTTTTTAAAACATCTATGTTTGCTGAATTTGTTTATCACAGCTAACGTTTGCTGAATGATGACTGAAAATTGATAATTAGGTCTGTAATGAAACATTCTTTAATTTGGTTATAAATTTGTTATATAAACTTAAAGTATTTATTCCTGAAAATGACATCTGAAGTACAAACAGGGAAGTAACAATTACATTAATAATTTAAATATACCATAAGCAAATAAGATACCCTCTTACTTGATGTAAATGTGCTAGTGATATTTTGAGCCAATTGTAATGCAACACATATTTATTCAACAAACACCACTATTATTATCAGGTCTATGCACTGAAATCCATTTTAAATACATATTTTGACTGCTCAGGAATGAAAATAATTAGATTTTTTATGCTTCAAGGCAGGTTTGGGTACTGATGATTTAACTATCTACAAAATCCAGTTCATCTTAAATTCCTCCTGATCCATAACTTGCACACAGTGGATGTTGGAGTAGGTCTTTGCTTAACAAATGCTGGCTGAAGTCAGTGGCATGTTTTTGGCAGAAATAAGCTAGAATAATTTTTATTACATAATTTATTGGTCTTCTAAAGAAATATGTATATGGGATATGAATTTTTTTCGAAGTATGAAAGCCTTCATCTTTGCTTAAGCCTGGGAAAGTTTGAAATTGCCATTTATCCTGCACAACTTTCAGGGCCTCTAGCTTGCTTTTGCCTGCAGAAGTGCTAACAGTGTTAAATGCCAGAGCTGGGCAGTGTACCTGGTATGGAAATTCAATCAGAAACCAGATCCTCTCTTTTAAGGTGGGTGTAGGCAGAGGATAACTGGTCAAGCACATAGCAGACTGTCTGCTATCCTGCCTGATTAAAGTATGATGTAGGTGCTATATGCTGTTGTCTCTTAGACAATTGGGGACTGCTTTAGTTATGCTGCTTCATGAAAAACATGAAGTATGCAGAGACTGGTTATATGTGTAAGTACCAGTTCAAATATGTACATGCATGGAAACTAATAAAAACTTTTAAAAAATCATGTAATGAACAGCAAAAGTAATAGAAGCAAAAATGCCTGAGGGCATCCAGTTTTCATATTAAAATTGCAAAAAAAGCAATTTTTTTAAAAAAATACCACATACAGAAAGACCTAAGACACAGAGATGATTCTTTCTGACCCAGATGTTGTAAATTTAGTACCCTTAGACAGCACCAGTTCCCAACACAACTTACTGCTTATTTCATACAGCCTCTTGGATAAATTCAAATCATAGCATAAATATAGCTCTAAATCTGCATCTGCAAAGCTTTGAATCCAGTCTGTGCCCACTAATTTGGCACGATATAAGTGTGATGGGCAAACTTATGCAAAGTCAAACTGCATCTCATGTGGGCCTTAAATAGTATTTGGTTGAATGGAGCTTTTTATTTTTAAGCACCAGATATCTGTATGGGTATCAGTTTAGATGTTCTCGAAACAAGGTATAGAGCTGCAGCTCAGAGTTTTGTTTTTGTCCAAAATTTTCCAGTTGAAATTCCAGCAATTGAACTTTTGCGGATACTCATTCTATCCTTCAGTACAATTAAGAACTCTTGGATATCAAGTACTCATCAGAAGTGCAGTAGAAAATATTTCTCTTAGTGATGGTTTGAGTCACCTTTACCATTTTTCTTTAAAAATGCCGTATTTATTTTATGGGTCTAATTACTAGATTTGATGGAAGGTTTGAACATGATTTTTCAGACTGTTATTGTTTTCCTTGTCTCAAATGGTATGTGTTTCATAAAATGCTTTTTAATTCCTCATAAATTCTAGAAAGGAAGCACTAAAGCTGTTAATTTGAAAGAAGAATTTCAGTTTTACTGAGAGGATAATTTTCCCCAGTGCACAGTATACTCATTTGGAGGTTCCAAAAATATCTGCTTTGTCATGTGTGTATCAGACCTAAGACCCCTATGTAATCTGGAATAAATAGTGCAAGATACTGAAACATTATTGAGGTGCATATAGCTCAAGTTTACTATCAGACTTAAAATACAAATAGACGCATTCAGACTTTTTCAGAAAAAAAAATGGTTTTATGTACAAAGAAATAATTTTCCAGTAGCTTCATATCTACTCATCATTGTACAGAGATGTTTTGAAACATGAATGTGTTTTGAACTCACATTAGAAGAAAGATAACTATGAAATAGCATTTTTAAATCTTGAGAAACAGGAGGATAGATGAAATATGTTAATGAATACTTTGACTTAGTGAAGTCAAAGTAAAATTCATGTGCACTTCAGTGTAGTCAGGATTTCTTCTCCTATGTTTCTTTTAATAAAATCTGTCAATATATAAATTCACTAGCCCTTAGACGCACCACACAAATACAAGAAAGGGTAAAAGTTGTAATGTTTGGTGTGCCAAAGTAGCATTATCCCAAAACTGCAGACCTGTAAAAATGTTTGATGTAGATAAAAAAAAGAGAATAATTTAGTTAACATTTAAAGTAAAACTTCGTCATGCTAAATTTTGGATTTTAGATTTAAGATAATTGTGCACACTATAATCAGCATCTTTGCTGGGGGCTATAAAAACATTATGCATTATATCAGTAATAGAACTCAGCACTGAATGCAGCAGACAGATAGAAGAGATACGGGGACAAGACCAAAATTAATGCAGCCAAAGAATGTAATTGAATATACTTTCTCTATTCTCAGCTCTTTTTTTCTCTATGAATTTGCCTCGTCCAGCTTCTGTCTCCTGGGTGAGCTTTTTCCAGTTCTGTTGTTTTAACTCATCCCAATTTTCAGGTATGTTACCTGTTCCTTATAAAAATAAGGACCAGTTAACACAGTCTTGTGTAGCATTTTAAATCTGTACTAATGAAAAAGGTGGATTTTTTTCTGAATTAAACCCTTACCAGTTATGATGTACTTTAAAATATGAGTTTGTATGTTTAAATCAAGACCTAATTGTTTTAGCAGCACAGATTAGGCCTCTTCTGACGCTGCTATCTTCAATGGTTTTTGTAGTTTGGACTGAGTGGACATTACTGTACAAGTCTGGTGTAAAAGCAGAAGCCAGTTTGCTCTGTCTCTTGCTGTGTTACACCTGGGCTGAAGAAAATAAAATAAAATTTAAAACAAAACAAAACAAAAAAACCCCATAAATAATGGTAGGAAACAAAGAAATTGAGTCATGAATAAACATGATTAAGGTTTGAGTTATCAATTGAAACAATGGCATTTTAGTATAGTCCATTTTGGTTTGGGGGTTTTTTGAGTGTAATTTAATGTCAAAGACTCATGATTCATGGCTGAACTTAGCTGGTCAGTTACTGAGACTGTACTAAATTTGTAAAATTAATCTCTGAAAAACTGTGCTATAGCAGTTTAATTCTGGTTCTTGAAACCGATAGTATAGTGAAGAAACTTCAAGGACTTTCTGCACTGCAAGGCCAAAACAATTAAAGGTTTAATCACGTCTCTGGTGGTTAAGGCTGGTAAAATCTCTCAGGCAATATGTGAGAACCATTTTATAGTTTTTGGTTATGTAGGCACTAGTTCAAATAATTATATTAGTGGACTGCCTTGTAACATTTGGATAGCTCATTTCTGTGCTATCCATTACTGATGATGTAGACCACACTGTTTCCATAGAGATGATCTCTCTCTTTTATCTCTTGTCATATAATTCTCGATGCAACACATTAAATACTCTAACAGAGCAGAGGGGAAAATTTTTCTCTGACATCTACCCCATTGCTTTGAACTTCAATATTGTTTATTCCTATGACAATGGTGATACTGTTGATTCATGTTTGCAGAAAATCAGAGAATTGTGAGACCACATCAGTATAGAAGCAGTTTCCCCTTCTAACTGGTCCATTGTTAAAGAGCTGGTGAATGCTAGTTTGTTGTTAGGATCCTAAGTTTTAAGAAAGGACTTTAAAATTGTGGGTTTGAACTTTCAACTTAAATTCAGAGTCGGGAGGGGTTTGTTAGGGGTTAGGTTTCTTTTCTTTTGTTTCTTCTTACTTGTAGAATTTTTCCCATAAGTTGCTAGGAACATTGAATACTGGGCACTTATGGGTACTTAAAAAAACTAAGTGGCCAAGCTCAGGGGGAAGGAGGGCATCTGGTTGCATTTATCTCATTCTGGGGAAGTTTCTCTCCGAGGGTCAGACCTTCTGCTGCTTGGGGAAAGGAATTTGCTGCCACTGCCATACCCCAGCCCGGAGCTTCTGCTTCTTCTTCAGTGGGGTGAGGTGAGCCTCTGCTCGTGAGAGCAGCCACTGAGCCGGGACCTTATTTACACCTGCCTCACTTGAAGGGGGACCTACCTATCACCCTCTGCTGGTGTGCCCGGGATCCTGAGCTCGTTTCTCTTTCCTGCCCTGCTGGAGCGGGGCCGGTGCTGTCCCGGCCCTGCCGCTGCTCTGGCGCTGCTCTGGGTCTTTGCTGCACGGCCACCACCGTGGAGCTTCTGGTGCATCTCATCCACCAGCCTGGGGCTCCTGCTCATCCCTGCTGTTCCAGCTTGGTGCTCCTCAGAGTCCTGCAGGGCACCGGGATCAGACTGCCCCAGGTTTTTTGAGGCAAAGCCTCTCCTCCCTCCCTTCCCATCTGGGTCGAGAAGGGATTCCTGGTTCTATTTGTTGTTAATGCCAGAGTTGTTGCTGTTTGTTTGCCTTGTTTCACATACCAGTTATTCCTATCCTCATATCTTTGCCCAAGAGCCCCTTTAATTTCAAAATTACAATAATTTGGAGGGAAGGCGTTTACATTCTCCATTCCAAGGGAGGTTCCTGCCTTCCCTAGCAGACACCTATCTTTCAAACCGAGACAGGGTTTATTGATGAATTTCAGTTGTTGGACTTGTGGAGCTAAAAGATGGTGGGATTAGGAATTTACAAAAGGGACTGAACCTCTGTAACACTGGACATACATTGGTGTGATCTGCAGTGAATTGGTATAATGCCAGTACAGAGGTTTGCAGAGTGTATCAAATACGACAGAGTGTAATTACATGAAAATGACCCTTTCAGATCTGTGGAAAAGCAATTTCAAGGGCAAGTTATATGATATTAGAGACATTTTGTACCCCAGTGCAGTAATGAGAGGAAGCCTGCACTCCTGATTTGTTTCAGCTTCTCATGGTGTGCCTCTGATTCCTGGTAGACACAAATAGCTGGACAAAACTGGGACATTTTGGATGTCTGCCCTTACCTTGCCGTGTTTATGAGGTTATTTACTGCTGAACAGAGACAAGAAAATCAATTGGTCATTTACCATGTGAGCAAAAGGACACATACTGGAGGTTCTTCTGGTTTGAAACAAATATAATAAATCTATTCTCTAGCCTGTCATGCTTTATGTAGACATCCTCTCCATCACTGTTTTGTCAAAGTGAAGAAATCTGGTTTTCGACAATAAATAATTCTATTTTAGACAAACTTTGGCCTACGCTCAGTGCTTCTGCCTCTTTCAATACCAGTGTTAAGTTTTTCATTGATTAGCCAGGAAAGACCTTCAGTGTTTAGTGTTGTTTTCAGCAACAAGCAATCCTGCTTGTTGCTGAAAATTACAAGTGAAAACACAGTCTGGATTTGAAATCATGTAATATTCTTACTAACTCTCATATGTTCACTGAGATGCAGAGAAAAGACTGCAGCACACCCTGAAGTGCTGTAAATTAGCATAGTGGTGTAGAACTGAGTGGCTGATGATCTGCTGCATTCTTTCTTGAGCTGTTGATATTATTTAGGTGCCATTTATCAGTACTTCCTGCATGAAGAGTACATGTTCTCCCTTTCTTTGGAAAAATGGGCAGATACTGACTTGCACTCCTGTTTTGCTAGATGGGTTTGTTTCTACAAGGTATGTACAGCAAGTGATAATTAATGTTCACGGTGTGAAATTGCAAACTCTCTTACACATCCAAGAAAAAGGATGTGTGCTATACATCAAACTAAAAATTGAAGATTTTTTTGAAGTGGACTCTGCCAGAGCAAATCCAACTATATTATTGGACTAAGGCTTATGATACATTTTCAGCAGGATATCAGGTTACTGCAAAATGCATATTGCACTTGCCTTATGTATACAGCGTCTTTCAAATTCTGGTATCTTTTCCTAAAATCATGAATGAAAAATGGATATAGAAGCCTAAGGAGGGGGGAAAAATCACTTTTAAAAACCCCTGCTACCCTCATAACATTCTGTTCTAAACCATCTGCGAAATTCTCAGATATATTAAATTCAAAAGTTTTGCTTTAGATATTCAAATTGGTACATACAACAACTCTTGCCTGCAGACTCAATTTTACTGTCCACTTCTCCCCACCTTACATAATTATGGTCTTCTCTCAGGAACTCTCAGTTCATTATGTACTCAGCTATCTAAAACACAGCCTTTGAATTGTCTTAATTGCTTCAGTCAGCCACGTCTTAAAAATATCCTATTTGATTATCTCCATAACAGAAAATCATATTTTCACAGTAAGTCTGGAAATGCCAGTCGAAATTGTATAAATTCCTTTATGTATATCTGAAAAGAGGTTAACTGCTCAGAAGAAAATAATCATTTTTATTTTTTCAGTTCATTGATTCAATCCACTAACTAGTCAGACATCAAAATGTCTTTCAAAATGTTCGTTTTTAAATTACTGCTTTTCCCTTGCTTCAGAGAAAAATATATTTCAGGATTAGATTAAAATGTGATCAAATAAATACATACTTTAAAACATTAAAAAGGTTGGTGTTTCTAAGGACTGATTGTACAATTGAGTTGCTCTGTCTATGTTCAGCAGTTAATCAGTAATGGGAATAGCAACATATTATTGTTAGAATATTTGTATTCAAAGAGAAAATGCCAGCCTCGCTGGATAAAAAGAGTGCAATCCAAATCTCTGCTTGCCAAAACTACTATAAAAACAGTGATGGAAATAGAGTGACGACAAAACCTCAAGTCATCGCAAGTCTCTGCAGCTTTTGGGTTTAAAAGGGGTTGCTGAAGTGCACTTAGGTCTCAGAAACAAATCCTAGGACTTTCCTACAAGGTGAAAAAATACTGGCATGCCAGGCATTAGCTTTCCTGTCCTTACCAACCAAATAAATTAATGGTATTTCGTTCTTCTTGAGCAGTGTTTTCTGGCTATTTGCAGACCTGATTCAGAAGTTACAGAGGGTAGCTGCTTTTTCTGTTTTGCTCCAGCTTTTAACCTGGCCTTTTCCAATGCTGTCCTGCAGATACCTTAGAGCCAGACCATGATGTTACTTCTGGAGAGTGCTGAGCTTGGTTTCCCTTCCCCCATGTGAATTCTTTCACATATGGGTAAATGTAGCAGTTACAGCACATTTCAGGTCCCAGAAAATGAGGGCAGTTTTCTTAAACAAGCTAGTATTGCGTTAGTCACCTGAATATGTAAGGTGCAAGGTTATGTGCCAGTATGCCATTATTCTAATAAAATCATTTGCAAGGTCAGATCAGCTGTCCCTATAATGATCTGGGGGACCACAAGTTCCTTGTTCCCTGCTTTTCTCCCTGTTTTCTTCGCCCATCTTATTCATTAGGTTTTAATTGCCTGATTGACATCAGTTTCAAAGGGATTTACTGATAGCAATTAATGTCTAAGAGATGAAGATTCTCATCTCAATTTAGGTTTGTAGGCTGCCTTTAATGTGAAAAAGCCATTCAGTTCTGGTTCAGCTGGTTGTCCTTTAATGAGACAATAGGTGAGGTTACCTGTTGTAAGCTGCAATGGTTAGACCATAGTCCAGTTGCTGTGTGTGCAGGCTGAAATGATTGCAGCTGTTGCAGACCTATCTGCAGTTTTATAAAGAAGGAGAAAAAGAGGGTTAGAGTGTAGGGAAGAGAAGAGCTCCATTTTGGTTGTTTTTGAGGCTTAGGAGTAGAGAAATAAAAACACTCTTAAGAGGAAGAGAACCAGGAGAGGCCTGAGTCGTAGAAGAGAGGAAGGAATTTGTAAAAAGTGAGAACTGTTTAGTCCCACTTTAATAAATAGGCAATGCAATGCAACGGGTCCAAATCTGTGAGGCATAACTGAGAATCCAACAGCAATATCGTGTGTTTGAAGTTGTTTGAGATTAGGTCTTGTCTGCTCCCATGTAACTCATCAGTTACATTTTCTGACTGTTTCATCAGAATGGAATCCACGTTGTGCACTGTGAGAGGGCCTTGTGGAATCATGGCAGTGGAGATCTCATCAGAAGATTGGAAAATTGGCATTCAGATATGAATGTGACAGAATGAAAATAATATCAGAATATCAGACCAGTTTTCCCAATCTAAACTAAAGTTTTAATACAGACACACCCATAAATCAGCTATATTCAAGAAGTGTATATCTGACAAGTTTATTCAAAAATTTGTGAGACCTATTTTAGAGGAATGCAGTTGTGAAACTGAATTTTCCTACTTTTTAAATTGCTGTCTGAAAGACCTTTTGCCTGTGTTTACAATCATAGAACCATAATTCTTTTAACTGTGCTGTAAATACTTTTTTGAAATGTAACAAGAAAATATCCATTAATGTTAGCAATGCTACTTGAACCCTATTAAGGCATCTTTGACACAAGGGTATAGATGCAGCTTCAGGGCAAAATGATTCACATCTGCCTATATTATCATGTTGATTTACTTTTAATTTGTATTTTGTTTTATGATATTACACTACAGCTTAATCTAGGAGTTAATGGGTTATTACAAATCTGTTGAAATTCAGTAACAATTCAGTAAATTGTTTTCCCATTGTCATTTACCTTTGACTGTGCAGCCTTTTTGCTGGCAAAAAAATAATTGTTCCTGTCTGAGTTTGTGGATTTGGAGCCCCAGGTTATATTTTATTCCTTTTCTTGCTTTCTACCTCTTTTCTCCCTTGAAGTCTTCTGTTTTAACATTTAAACATTATGCACTCCCATTGTTGAAGATCGAAGTGCTATATAGAAAATCCATTTCTTTTTCTTTCTTGCATGTAGTGTTCCTGTCAGTTCAGTTTAGTGTAACCTTAAAGAAGGGTTTGATTTCAGTGTGTGCTTGATTTCTCATTGCCTGTCACTGATAACAAATGTGTCCACAGTGATCCAGAGCTGAATGAATTTCTATTTCCTTCCTCAATCTCTTAGATATTAATCTATGATTATAGTTATTTTTCTGACTTTGTCCTCTGACCAGCATTCTCCATAAATGAAATTAAAAACTGAAAGCATTATATTAAAACTAAAACTTTTTATTGGATGTATTTTCCTGAAGTTTAAGTTCAAAAATTGTCAATCACAGATTAAGAAGGATCTTGATAACTTCAGATTCCTTACAGCCTCTGGATGTTTTGGTTTTAAATGCATTACACTTGTTTGATCAGTTTTCTTTCCTGATGTGTTTTTAAGGTCTGTCATGCAACAAGTGTTATATCAAATGGGAAATCTGCAGTAATGTTTAGTTGTGGCACTTCCTCCCAGAAAAATGAGTGAGTGTGGAATGTATCATTAATATGGGCATAGTTCAGTATGCAATATTTACAGTATCTTTAGTAAATACAGACTCTATTTTTTTGCCTTTGATTTTTTTAGTTGCTTACATATAGAGTAGTGTTATTAATTTGTTATCTTTGGTTTGACTATACATTACATTTTTAATAGCTTAGCTGTCTTTTTTTAAGCATTTAGATTCCTGTCTACACTGTCAGTGTACAAATGGACAATTGATGTGTGTTTTATGTCATTGTGGAGGCTCTTGTTTTCCCTCAGAACTGTGAGTTCTGCTGTTCTGAAACAGATCTGTTCATCATTGCCATTATGTGTTTATCCAAATACAATCATGGAAATATAGAATAATTTAGATTGGATAAGTGCTCAGAAATCATTGAGTTGAGCCATTAAGCAAGCACTGCCAATTCCATTACTAAAGCATACCTTTAATTGCCACACCTAACATGTCTCTTAAATACCTCCAGGGATGGTGACTTAACCACTTCCCTGGGCAGCCTGTTCCAGTGTTTGACAACCCTTTCTGTGAAGACATTTTTTCTGATACCCAATTTATACCTCCCCTGATTGATGCCATTTTGCCTTATCCTGTAACTTACTGCTTGGGAAAAGACCTTCTCCAACCAAGTGCCTTTCAGGAAGCTGTAGAAAGCAGTAAGTTCTCCCCAGAGCCTCCTTTTCTCCAGGCTCAACAGCCACAGTCAAATCTGACCATTTACCACAAGAATGCTTGGCCATCAAAAGGATCTGAACTAGCCAGGTGGCTCCTTCATGCTGATGACCAGACATGCAACTGTATGAAGTTGTACCAGACATTCTAAATATGATGTATTCCTGTTACTTTATGTTGCTTGGCTGTTTCAAAAGCAACCAAGGCTTCTCTTTCCATGTAAATTGATTATTGAAAATAAATGCAAAACCAATCAACCAACCAACCAAAACCCAGCAAATCCAGTAGTTTACTAGAAAAGTAGTTTATTTTAAAATTCCCCAGCACAGAAATGATAGTCCAAGTTTCAGGTTATTTTCCCAGTGGAGAATTGCTGGTTGATACTTTTGATGAACATGGGTTAAGCTTTCTTTTCTAGTAGGAATCTGTATAGTGAGTGTACACTGATGATGTTAGTGACACTACCCAAGGTAATCAACAGCATCATTCAAATGTAAATTTTAGAAAATGATTAAATAAATATTCAAATGCATTTTCTTCACAAGCTCTTCTATGAATGTTACAGTGTCTCTTCTCCATATTCTTCCTGCATGTTCAGGGGATTAGGAATTTTAGTGGTCCTCAACTTCGTATTGAGCGGAAGATTACTATTCACTTTTAATTTCTAAGAAAAGTCACTGCAGCTCTCTGAAAATCTCCCAAGTCCTACTTGGATTTAATGTAGTGAGCTAAGTAATATTATGAAACAGAAAATATTTATTTGTTCTTAAACCAGATTTTTACCTTAGGGTAATGCTGAATTTGTTGACTTAAATCATTGTTAGAAATGGTCTGCACAAATTCAAACTGATGCTGTATGTGGGAGACAGCTGGTTGTCATGGTAACTGTAGTGCAGTTTTTAATTCCACTTGGTGAGTAATGCTAACACAATGTTGCTGAATAGACCATGGCTTAGCAAGTACAAGTATCTTGAATTCTCCATGTCGGTGTTACAGACTAAGAAAATGCTTTGTTCAGATATATATTCTGCATCATTTTCGGCTTACTGCTTTTCAATAAAGACATTTAAAAGGTGTATCTAAAAAGCTAGAGGATATCAAAACTATATGAAGAATATGCTTTTGGTGTGGCCCTCAAAGAACCCCAACAAGATGATAAAATTAAGAGACAGACAGTAAGACATCTATGACCAGTGGATATGATTTTGTTCTCTTATGACTGTCACTGCATTTTTAATCTGCGTCTATTGAAGAAATGCTGGACATAAAAATTTAGGTTAGCAGAAGAGCACAAAATAGCCAATTGATTTTTATTTTTGTGTTTATTTGTGAAGAAAATAGGACATTAACTGAGACCGAGACATTCACTTAATGCTGTGCTTAAGAGAAGACCTTTGCTTTTCAGGTAATGTGTTCTGTGAGAAAGAAACAAAAGATAATAACTCTAGGTGTAGTTGGGGAAATAGGATCAAAATCCATTTTTTAGTTTGCTAATTATTCTTAATTATTCTTTTCTAGACCCTTGTAATCACTATAAAAACACTTTTTCTTTATGTTAGGTAATAGAGAAGAATGCAAATATAAATTTTAGTAGAGTCTGTGCCCTTGGCAGTAGTGTTTTCATATCATTGTGGATATACAGAGCTTCCAGGACTCAGAACTCCTAATGATAAAAGTATTTCTCATTGCTGAGATAGACAATTTGGGACTCTGCCAGTTTTTTTGGGTTTTTTTTTAAATACACTGTCTTTCAGCTTATAATGTTAGTTATTAATTTTGTACACGATGTTAGTCCTTGGCATGAGAGATTCAGCTTTTTTCTGTATCGATTTATTTTCCCCCCCTTTTCCTACTGGAGCACATTTCTTTCAGATCCTTGCTCTAAATAATTAATTCATACTCTCAGGTACTCATGTCAGCCTCTGGTATAGCAGTAGTAAAAGTCCAGAAGTGCATGTGTAGGATTCACCAAAGTACTCCCATCCGATTTAATGCAGAAAGTAAAACTAGAAAGTCCAGCAGGAAAAGGTAGTGAAATGGTGAGCATATTAAGTTTTTATGTTAGAAAATGAACATTGGTACTGTCCAAAATAAAGGCGTATCAGTTTAATAGGAGACTGGAAGTGGTTCAGGAAGAATGATAACACACTTAAAAAAAAAAAAAAAAAAATCCATCAGATGTGGCAGTGGAAGTCCTTGAGAATCTCTGAATTATACACACTGTGGATGTGCCTGACTGGTAAAATAAAGTCCTGTAAAATAAAGGCCTCTGGTACAAATTTTTGAACACATTAAATATACTGATGCCAGAGGAATTGACCTTTATGGAAAAAGATTAGAAAACCAGTAGAGCAAGAGGGAAAGACCAAGAATATTCAAACCATTGTGAATACTTGCAATATAACAATGTAAGCCAATTCATTTTTCTACTGATTAAATTGCAAATTTGCTGCTTATATAATTAATTTACAAGACTTTAAAAGTGAACACTTCATGGAATATACACCATTATTTTTAATGAATATGTTGCTGTTGCTTTCTCAATATGCAGGCCCTGCAGCACTAATACTTGAAAATTTCTATTAATTCAAAAGCCATGAGCGAGACAAAAAGGCTATGTTTTCCCATTCAGTCCTGTAGCACACTGAAAACTGAAAGCAGCTTTATATTTGGAAGAATTAAGATAGTTATTTTTCTCTTTTGTTTGATCTAAGAAATGGGGAGAGAAGACTGAGCTGAGTTCTTAGTTATTACTATACAAGTCTCGTCCCTTGTAACTTTAGCTAGGTTAGCACTTATCTGAGTATTTGAAGGAATCTCTTATATCACAAATCTCTTGCATTATATTAGGAATCCTCATTCTCGAGTCACTGAATGAGAATGAGGAGATTCTCCTCCTGGACTTAGTTCAGACCTCACCTGGATACAGACCTCAATTGTATAAGAAGTATTAAGTGACCTTTGGTGTCTGAAATCCAAGGGACTCGCTTGACTGAGAGGGATAGAGTGCATACTGCCCCAGAAATATAACACCATCCTCACCCAGTTTAAACTAGGCATTTTCAGGTGATGAGAGGTAACAAGTACTGATAATGTGTGCAGTATTTTAAAGTCTTAATCAGGAGAACATGATCGCTATTTCACAAGCAGCTGACTCCAAAACTTGATTTGACTAGAGGATTAAGATTTTAATTCAGTCAGTTTTTAGAACGAAAATTAAAAAGACTATGTCAAGTGACTATTTATGTGGTAAGAAAAAAATGTGCGGATGCCTAGGTGCTTTCTTACCATCTGTAAAAGATTAATAAATAAGAGATAAGTTTCTTCCAACCTTCTTATACTAACAGGACTGTATAAAGTGATTGTACAGGTTGGTGGAGATCTGGTCTGATGGAAGGTTCGCTCAGACTTCGCTTCCATTGTGATTGGATTTGTATTTTACTGTGGATAATGCCAGCAAATATTTTTGATTTTCCCATAATTCTGTGACAAAACTCTTAGAAAAACATAGTAGAATCAATCAAGGTAGATAGTCCCTAAGCTCTTATTAGGACAGAAGTGTGTCCAGATAAACTAGTGGTCTGTGATGAGAACAATGACAGTACACGTGATTCAGCTGGAGGTGAAAGTGTTCTCTTTGTCGCTGAATGTTTTTGGCTGAACTAAACAGATTTTCACCACAGATTTGGCTGAACTAAACAACACCACCGGTTTTCACATGAACTACAGACACAATGTGCCAGTGGATGTATCAGCATGTATGGTGTTTGGCCAGAACTGAATTTCAGAGGTGAAATTTTGATTAACATTTCATTGCCGTACTGAGCTCAATATCTTGTATTTTGTCTCCACAAAATAAAATGTCTTGTGTTTTGTGCATCAGAATCCTGAAGATGTGTGTGAGACTTACAGAGCAGGGTATGGGATTCTGCATGGGAGCTTTGGGGAGCAGCAGCTACTGATAACTTCAGGCACTGGCAGCAGTGGAGTGTGTCTTCTCCTTCATACTCAACATCTCAGTTACAAGAATTCTCTGAAAATGTCACTTGCTATCACTGATACACATCCACTTTAGCTCCATGCAGCTCAAGGCCCTTGAGTACTTTCATCCAAATGCAAATACATCAGTGACACAGAGCCTCTCTCTTGCTGATGTAATTGTACTCACTTCACTTCCTTTTTTTACATTTCTTTTTACGACACGTCCTTTCTGACTGTACTGATAAATTGACTACATGGCTGAAACTCAGAAAGCAAATTATTGTTTTGGCAAGTTGGAAATAAAAACATATCCATTTTTCAAAATGGAAAAATTAGTTTTGGGACAGGAGGGAAGAAATCATATTTGCTTCCCTTGAGGAGGCGTAATTTCTTGACTATTGTGAGGATAGTGAACTCATCCTGCAACAGAGGGAAGGGAGGGGTGACTGTGTCTAAAAAGGAACTAAAGGAAAAGGCATCTTCTGCTTTCTTTTTCATATACTTAACTGTCTCTGTGTAACAAAGCCAAGCAATGTAGTGATCTTGTATCTGCTTCTAGAAATGTGTGCCTTGCCCAAGTTACAGCTTGCAAGAGTAGTGCTGGGTCTGAATTGTTTAATGACTATAGGCAACAGAGATCATTCTTGATGATAAGATGATTCAAAATCAGAATATTGAGTCATTTCATGGTCTGAAAATTTTAAATTCACTTCCTAAAGGATCAAAAATCCTAAAATTATTTTCAGCAGTTTCAGCTTTCCTCCAGTATCAGAGAGGAACAATGTTTCAGTAGTCATCAAGCAGGAATGTCAGCATTTCGTTGCAGTCATCTTTATGAAAAGGCAGCATCAGAAACACACTTGGGCTTCTTTACATCATAGGCAATGTAGAAGCTCACTTTGCCTCAGGAAAATTATATCAATATAGTTTATTAAAAACTTCCTTTTTTAAAAAAAAAAGGTTTTAAAAAACTTTTTCACTACATTCCTACTTATGTTGCTAGATGAACTTTATCTTAGTTAAGTGTGAATATCACATCAGTGAAATCAGAAGTCCTATCGTCTTGTATGATTAAATAATAGCAATGTTCAGTCATTGAATTCAGTTTTGAATTACTGTATTACCTAATGGTTGCATGACTTTCTACTCATAAATGTATCTATACAAATTATCTAAGTCTTTAGAAAAATTGTAATGTCTGTAATGGTATGTACTGCACTCTGCTAAATGCATATGAATTTTGTTTATTGCCAAGTAAATTTTCTCATGCATAGAAGCCACCGAGTATAGCCCATCTCCTTTTAATCAAATTGTGCCTCTCCAGCTTTAGAAATAACTTTGGTAACACTTTATGTCTGGCTGTTGGGAAATATTCTCTTTGTTTTCATAATATTTTGTTGTAAATGATAATTACTAAGCTATGCAGAAATAGTGTTATGGGGCCTACATTAACACAATTCACCTAGTTAAAAAAAGAAATTAAAAGTTATCATGGCAAAAAAACTTATGTGTGCCAGTTAAGTCAGAATTCACGATTCCTTTTTTTAAACTGGTAATATTTATGTGTAATTGAATTTGGTGGCCAATGAGCTGTAGAAGTTATTTTGGTTAGTTAGGTATTCTGTATCATTACGATGTCCCTCCTAAGATCCATGGAGATAGCTTTGCAATTATGTAGCTGAAAGTTCCACATAGACAGCTCATGAAATTTCTTTATTGTCCTTGTATTTTAAAATTCTAGCAGTTTAGAAGTCCATCCCATCTTCTGAGTGCATCTGCAACAACTAAAACCACAGTATCAATGTAACAAACTTGAATATTCCTAATGATCTTTCCAGAAAAAAAAAAATCATATATTTAATGCCTGAAGATTAATTGAGCTTCTAAATAAAAAGGAGAAATACTCCTTCATCACAGGCTGTTTAGAGCAAAATGCAGCATTTCTAAAAGCTAATGCACCCCTGAAAGGCCCAGTGAACCAAACTCCTGACAGGATGAGTTTTCCTGTAGAGTGCACTGCCAGAAGCCATCCTTTTTAAAAATGAAGCTGCAGTGAGTCTCTGTAGGTCCACAGCTCATAGTGTGAATGTTGGAGTGCATCTAAAATCCTTTAGGGCTTCAGTGATCTTCCCCAAAACCCTAATAAATTCTAGCTGAAAACTCGGGGGCCACCCTTAAGAACTCTTAAATGCCTGGGAAGGTGAATTTTATGCTTTCTGTGGCATAACTTTTTGCAATATGGCAAGTCAGTTGTGGACCCTGAACTGAAGCAGTCATGTAGTTCTGCCTGAAAAAGTTTGTTGCCTGCAGCTCTTACATTCGTCAAGCATGTTTTCAAAAACCTTGTTTCTCAAAAAAATAATAATATCGTTTTCACACTTCTTTTTATCACACTTTTTTCCTACCATGTCTTTATAGTTTTTTAACTCTTTTTTTTCTTAGGTGAGATTTTTATGAGCTCTATTAGCTATATATTGGGGATGTGAGTAGAAAGTTCAAAAGTTCTTTTAATCGGGAAACTCATGAGTTCTTAGAAGGAATTTTAAACACTTCTTGTAAAACAGAGAAATAAATCAAACCTTTCTAACTTCATTTTGTAAATCTGCTGTAGAGCTTTCAAATACTCTCTCAAGAGTAGATGATTTTCTGTGTCCATAATGACAGAAAAGTATCCCACCCTCTCAGTTATAAAGGCTAGGAAATATTTCCATATTTTAAGTCTGCATTTTTGCTCTTGGCTAATGTCCTGTTTGTCCTTGTGCTCATGCTGGCCATTTGCTTCATGACTTTCATTTTGCCAGGCTAACAAAGCTAAGCTCCTTTATTCTTCACTTGTGAAAGAAATTACTCATTCTAAGGGTGACCCTAATACCCTAACCATCCTCTGCATCCATTCTATTCTGGACTGACTTTTCCTTAGCCTAGTTGATCAAAATTGTGTATTATATTACTGATTAGGCCTTTAAAATCAGAATATTTACATGGAAATGAGTCATCTTGTATGTTCTGGATTGTATTTGTTGTCTTTTTTTAATTGTTAAATCATAGTGGCTCTGAGTCATCCTGTGATCAACCAGTGCTTTCACATCCTTGTCCTTATCTTTTGCTTTCCAAAGTGGCCTCTTTCATCAGCTTATAATAGACAATCTCATTATAAATATGTAAAACATGATTTAGAACATTGTCTTAGATGACATTCCTCTTTGTTTCAAGGTCATCAAATAAAAATTGGAAGTCTTTAAGCTGATTTTCATGCAAACTTTGCATACATTCACTGCAGCCTGTCTTCTCCTTTCAAAGTAAATAATTGTATTATCAATTGTAGCTTGTTCCTTATTCACCTGAAACTAATTGCTACTAGTTCTTAATGTCTCAAAAGAAATCAGGTGAATTGTATTGCCATGTCTGGAAAAATAGTTGAGAATTATCATTTGGGTCTGGCATTATTTACCTTTGGTAAATGTACTTTGTCTCCCTTCACGTTCTTTATCTTTAAATTTTTTTTTGGTCACATTTTGTTCACCATTAGCAAGTCAGTTGTTGCTTGTATATTTGCACATATTTTCGCTTTCTTAGAAAGTTTGCAGGATGTTCAAATATGAAATATAAAATCCTAATGTGGAGACTTTTGGTTTTTACTTTTATTGGAAAAGGGCTACTGACAGTCAGATTTCCAGATTATTATCCATTATCAGCTTTTCTAAAATATCAGTGCTGTTTGCTAAATCAATTTCTATAGCATGACTCTAGAAAACTTTTTATTATTAATTAGGGACAACTTCAAAAATTAAGATGTTTTGTATCTTTAGATGCAACTTGCATATATTTCTTATTGATGCCACATTTTCACTGTGTATCAAACCACCTGCCTGGCTAGAACAAAGATGTCTTGACTCCATACTTAGTTTTCCAAATATTGAGATGGATGTGCACTGCAGAGTTACTACATAATGACTTTATCACATAATAATCCCAACATGCTTAGCAATTATGTCTCAGTAGCCAGGTGATTTTATGTTGCATTTTTGGAAGTACTGCTTCATTTCATTCTGGGAATCTATATAAACTTTGCTTTTCACCTGCTAGTCATCCCTGAGCCTTTCCAGACTTGTGTTTAAACAGCACTCTAGAAAGCACAGTTAAACTATGACAAATTAGTAGCAAGATTATGTAGGTAAGTTAGCATGGCTGGGGAACTCCTACTTTCCTTGCTTGGTATCACCCCATTAAAAAATAAAAAGTACAATCCTGTTTCTTTAGCACCTGGCAAGTTGCTTGTCTTGCATAAGCATTTTCAAACTGGCATTGTTTTCATTATATTTACAAAACCTTTATTTGGTATTTTCCCATCTGGTCTAAATTTTAGGGGCTTTTTGTTGATCCTTTTCATACCAGAAAAAGAGATCAGAATTCATGCACAGACTACCTAAAGCCTCACAGCACTGAGACAAAGGCCTGTCCTTATCTCATATATTTTGTGCTGAGTTAATTCCAAAGGAGTGTCGTTTAAATACCTACCAGGAGAGACAGCTGAAAAAAACCAATTGTTCCTCTTTTTATTTGTTAACAACTAAACCTTTAACATAAACCACAAACTGAAATCTTCCATTGCTTCTAAGGATCTGCTGTCTTATTTGAGGGACTAAATAAGATCTATTATACACATATAAATACTTTATTTGCTTGATTTTATTATGGTGACCACACTGTTAACTCAGTGCATATTTAATAATACAGCTGTTACCTATAGTTTCTGCTTTGTTTTACTGTAACTTTATATAGCTTGTGCCTATTTTGGCAACACCCTTGTATCTTTAATAATTGAATATATGGTGTCTTGCATCTGATCTCTACTCCACCTTACCCGATTCTTTGAAATCTGGAAACAGTGAAGCTGCTTTCCCAGTTCTCCTCCAGGTTTTAGGTGAATTAATTTACTCTTTTTTTTTCTTTTTTTTTCCCCCCTCCAGCCTTCCTCTGGCCTGTTGTTAGTTCTGGTTTTTAAGTTAAGGAAATTGCTGACTGGAAAAATATACCTTATGACTGTTCTGAGGAGTAAGAATTGGATGGTTTCCTATGAAATATATTTTAGCTTAAACAGAAATACTGTGCCTGAACTCAAAAAAATCCATCTAGTACCAAGGCATACACAAGGAAGAGTTACTGAAAATAGTTTGATTTTTTGTCATTCCACAGTGGTTACAAGTAGGGTTCTTGACAATGATTGTTTGATAATGAGTATGGTTTCTCAGTATTATGCTAAATTTTAGACAAGTAGAACACTGTAATAGGAAAGCAAAGCTTCAAGAGTAAATGGGAGCAGGTCTCCTAAAGGAATTAGGAAAGTAGAAGGGCCAACATATCAGTCACCAAAGGCAAGTGGCTGTCTTTCCTAAACACTTAAAAAGTCCTTGTAAATGCTAGCACTGATTATAAGGAATGGACTGCTACCAGAATAAAACTGCCTAGGGAACAACTTCACTTTAATCTTTCATTTTTCCCTTAAAACATTTTTAATAAGGGTCACACATGCATGGGTTGCAAGAATGCCAAGCATCTGTAGTTCTCAATATCCTGAGGGCCATTTCCGCTTTAGAATGAGATTTTTCATTCAAATTTAAAGCTTTTAGAATACAGTTGGATTTACTGGTTCTGTTTTGGTGCCTCAGATATTTTGAAAATTTACACACACACACACACACACAAATAGGTCTAAAATGGAAACAAAACCCAGAACTTCAAAAGTACTTCTAAAACTGTGCTATCCAAATTATGGTTCAGAGTGTTTAAAACAACCTTTCATTCTGCTTTTTGGAAATTTGACCAGGTTCCAAGAAGTCCTAGGAGCCAGGAGGCCTCCCAAGAAAATCCTAAGAGCTGGTATAGAGCTGATAAGCCCTCTTTCCCTGGCTGCAGGTCACACAGCAGATTTTCATATATCTGGGCAGATGACATGGAAGACACTTTAGAGGGTTTGAAATTTGCATCATTTCTATCATATTTATGTGCAAATGGGTGGATGTCTGTGAAAAGCTTTCATTTTAAAATACGGGCATTTTCCAGAATAAAAATGCTCTTTAGAAGAATCTGCACTGTGTTCAGGATTCCCTTTTTCTAATCAATGCCAGTACAATCCAGTTAATAGGACTAAAAGTGAAATGGAGTCATGATGGGATTATTGACATTCTGTTTTGAAAACACTCACAGAATGTCTAAATCCTGACTGGTGAATTGCTGACACAAACTGTAAGCTTTTCCAGGAAAATATGAGATGCCAGTGCTGACCTGTCATTGTAAAGCTGTGGCTCCTATGGTGGGTCTGTATTACTCTTTTTCTCTTCTCAGAGGTGCAGGCAGCTTTTTTGCCACTAGCATGCTCATAAATTTTAGTTCATATGTGATATGGTGATACAGTGCCCAAGTAAAAAAAAATTAAATTAGATGGTTTATGTGAATTTTGAAGCATCTGAGGCACATTAATTCTCTCAATACTTCATCTTGCTGTCATTGGTTTTAGTAATATATGTTAGTATTGTATTTCGTCTCTGACCTCTGGAACATCTAACAGGGCAAAATAAATGCCATCATTTTTATCTCACTTAAGTGAGAGGGAAACTGAGGCAAGAGTGGGGAACTGACTTACACTTCACCTCACACAAGATTAGCAGAATACAAGACTGAACCTTCAGTCAGGTTCCCTCCATCCTCTACCACAATAATAGGAACTACTTCAGTGCTCAGATCATCCCTCTCATGTGAATAATGAGTAATACTATTGAAAATTCTCACACATCTTAGATGAAAATAATGTATTTATTAATAGTTTTAAACAGCATTGTGAATGTGTGGGCCTTCTCACTATGTGCATTTTTCATTAATATCCTACCACAGGATCTTGTTGGCAGGCATATCTCTGTAGCAGACAGTTGGATGTTTAATTTTGAGGAATTGCTAAGTAAATATTTGATGTGAAGCAAATGGTTTGACTTTATGTGTACATTTGTCCAGTTAGGGAGTACCCTGTCCCTTTGCCCTTCACTCCCCCAGACCGCCTGCACTCAAAAAAAATTGAAGTAACAGGTAGTATAAGTGGGCAGTATTCACAATAAAATTGTACTCCAGGAAGTGACTGTAGGCAGTTATTTAGAAGTTTATTAAATAGTGTGTGTTATGGGTATTCATATTCATTTTGAGTAGACAACAAGGAGAAAATGCTCTCCTGAAGTCTGGTCAGGAAAACGTTTTCTGTAAATGTGTCTTTTTGTCAAGTAAATAATTTGATGTTGCTGCACGTTTGAATTTGCTCAGTCAGCCCGAGCAGTGCAACCAGTCCACACTAATTCCATTTGTGGGCTGTGTGCAGCTTTTCCCTCCCTTCATTCCACCCTGCCCTGTGATGTGAAGCTGTAATCTGTGGGAAAGGTTGGGGCACAGTGGGCAGGTTCCTCGCTCCCTGCTGTGTGCTGAGGGGTCTCTGTGGGCAGGGAGGTGAGGAGGATGGGGTGGGTGCAGACTGCTCCTGCCCCAGCTCCCTGAGCTTCAGCTGGGAGCAGCTTCTGCTCCTCACCTCCCCAGTCCCACAGGCCAGCTCTGTCTACACCATTACTTTTTCCTATTAGTATCAGTAAGTCTCAATGGAGAAGCAATTAGAGAACCACAATAAATTAGATGATTTCCCCTCTTAGCAAAAGTGCTATAAACCTGTTGTTTTCTCTGGTTTGTGTAGGGCTGCTTTTGTCAAGTCATAGCACATTGTTGCTTAACCCAGTGCCTTTAGCTGTTGGTTTCATTATCATAAGCTTATTCATATGCTTCTAGCTTTCTCTTTTTGTGTATAATGAGTAATTAGTGTAATTTAATATGTCATCATTGTTACTTTTCCCAGCACAGAATAATAATAAAAATCCAGTATAAATGTAAAGTTAATACCACTGTAACCTCTCTTACACTTCTCTACGTCTTAACATAAGTCCTCAACAGTGATCTGGGGTTTGATAAATAACACTTTTTGAAAACTCTGTGCATACTTTTTGATAGTACTTTTAAGGCCAAAATGGTAACATCAGAGGTTCAGCATATGCAGATACTTGGGATGTCATAGAGTAAAATATGTCTTTTTCAGAAGCATGAGATAAAGCTAATTATAACAGCTTTAGTGAATTAGACAGTGGGAACAATCTCAGGATGAGTACTTGATGTTTAGCTCAGTTAATACCAATTAAAGCCTTCATAATAATTTAAAATTCTAATGTAGAAATGTTCTGTTGCTATTTGCTCTTTTTTCTTCTGAGTGCTTTTAATGAGCAGCGTCGCCTAGATTGAATACTTACTTTAAAAAGGATGGTTTTGCCTTTTTACTGTTAAAAATCTGAAAACCTTCCTAAAATATACATGGTTTAAGGAAAATGGTGTACAGAAGTCTTTATCTCTTTATTTAAGCATCCAAATGACATCATGCCTTTCTTCCATATTTATTGCGTGGTCATTAGATGCTTCTCATACGCATTTTAGTTGGCTGATTTCTGTTACACCTTTTAACTCTCACATGTGTATTTCTCCTAGCACATGGATGTATATTAATGTCATGTTTGTTTATATGGTTGTGAGGATCATTGTTTTACTTCTGAAACAGGTAGCGCATATGTGCTATGAGCAAACTGTGGTAATCTATGTAAATTATGTGCACAGAGCCACTCTGCCCTTGGGGGAAATGCAAATTAGAACATTTTGTAGTTTGTTTGTTTTTAAATACATACACTTTTCACATCAAGGCTCAGGACAGACTCCCTGTTTATTTTCCCATTGCTCATCATTTGTTATTCCTTGTAAATATCTCAGTCTTTAATGATTAGTTTGCTACTTTGGCAGGAAAAAAATGCTTGATGAGTGAAGTCCTCAGAATACAATGTTTGGTGTATTTTATAGCTCTGCTGTAAGGGATTTATCTGCTTGTAAAAGGGTCTAGAACACACGACTCAAAGCCATTATAGTGATCTGACAGTCTTCATTCATTTTGTCCCAGTGTTGTCTTGTTTTCTTCTTTTACATTAGTGTTTGTAATATTTTTTAATCCTGCATGACTAAAACATAGTTAACTGATTTTCCTTATATGAAGCAAGGAAAAACATATTCCTAAACTGTGTTGTTTACTGCACTTGCAGTTCTCTGCAGATGTAATTTGTTTTAATAATAAAATTATTTTTATACTCTTTAAGTACCCTTTCGGAGAAATGTTTTAATGTAAGTTGTCTGATTCTATTTTAAGTGAAGGAGAAAACCTGGTAGAGGTTGTCTCTTTAAATCAGATCTGCAGTGTTGATGGACCCTCTAGCAGGCACGGTAAGAACCATTCTCACCTCTGCAGCAGGGAGCTTGACCATATAGACTCTCACATTCAATCAAAACGTTTTCCCTTTTAATATGCACTGTACCAATCCTATTCCCATGGTTACAGCCCGTGCTTCTTTGGTTGCTTCCAGTCTGTTGGAAAAGGAAGGCAGCATACATTTCTTGTACAGGAGTTTAAAACATCATGAAAGCAACCCTGTTGTGATTTGCATTTTAAATGTTTCTTTTTTTTTCTCATTGTACAGAATGCTGTAGCAGTAGCTTCAGTTCATTTGCCACAGTCTGTCTTCTCTCAGTCTTCAGCCTGGCAATCTGTTGATAACTCCTCTTGCAAGCTACAGTTTATTGTCTTTCGGAATGGAAAACTCTTTCCCAGCACAGGAAACTCATCAAATCTCGCAGATGATGGGAAACGTAGGACGGTTGCCACACCAGCTGTTTTTGCTAAAATAGGTGAGAAGCTGTTATGCATTATTTTCTTTATTCTGAAAGCTACGGTATACTTGCTTGTGTAGAGAATAGAGGGGTAGAGTGTGCAGTGTGCTGAGAGGCTGGAAACAGTCTCTGTCCTTAGTACAATGTTTGCAATTGTTCCTATCGGCACGATTTTATTCAGATTGTCCTGCAAATAAAGAAATGCCCTTGCACTACGATTAGAATGCAAATTCTGGGCTGCTGTTTGTTGGCTGCGTTGTTACAGATGCTTGCTTCTTAAAGCTGTCGGACTGAACCTTGTTTTACTCTTTACAATTGCAATGTTAATGTCCTAGACACTAGTAAAAATAAGGCTTTTGGAGTGGGAGTAGTGCCCTGTTGCATGTATCAATACTCAGCAGGATACTTCCTGATACGAGGGATGTAAAGCAGGTGTTGTGAAAGACTTTTGTCTAAATAACATACATTGTATGTGCTAGTGAGTCATTATTTTGATTAATTACTCACCCATGCAATTTTACTAATTTTGTCCGATACTCAGTAGTGCTCTCATTTCTATTAACATTTTTAAATGTTTGAATGTGACTTTCAAAGTGCAGAATTGTCTCAGCTATTAATCATGCCATGAAACTGAGCCGTTTCTGCAGTTACATGGGCAATAGTGTAATACTGGTTGTAACTGAAGAATCTGAAACAATAAAAAAGGTCTCTTTTGTGAGGAATGATTAGATCATTTTGACACAATATGTGATTGAAACATTGAGATTTATTTATGCCATTGCAAACTTCTCCGATGTGAGCACTACCTTTGATTTTGATCATTAAGATTTTATGTCCAGTGGCTTTTTCCCCCGTAGTTTAGTGCATCTGATCTCTTTACAGAGCATTCGTCACTAAAGGGTTTTCCACTCCGTCTCTCTGATTCAGTTTGTTCCTTTTGCAGATGGGTGCAGTTTTGGAAACCTCACCAGCCCTCTTACTATAGGATTGAGGCACTTTGCACGGGGTATAGACCCCATTGCAGCCTTCTGGGATTTTGACCTTCTAGATGGACATGGAGGCTGGTGGGGAGAAGGGTGCCACATAATTAGTTCTGCAGGCAATATTACCACCATTCAGAGTACACACTTCAGTAACTTTGCAGTGCTAATGGTAAGTATATGACTTAGCAAATATACCTGTATTTCTCTCTCTCTCTCTTTTGCCATACATTTATGTTCTTTTTATGTGCATCTGTTTCATTCTGACTTGTCAGTAGCTGACCTTCTGGGTTTTATAATGTTTAGTATAAAACAGTCTAAAAGAAAGTAAGTTACTTAACTGCTAGTAAGTGAATGAACTTGGTGGTCAGTTTTAATATCCTGAGACAGGCCTAATCAGAAATGACATTAACTTCAGTCTTATAAATGAAAGTTCCATCAAGGAATGATTAGTACATAATGGTTATAAATTATAGGACAGGGTTTAAAAATGTATACTCCTGTGTGCTTTTACATCAGCACATCTCAGAGGCTGGTCTGCTTTTGTTCCTGCCCTGCACTGTGTTGATCATACTAATTAGTTGCAGGCATACCGCAATGTTGAATCATTTAATAAATGGAGAGGAATAACATCTTCTGCTCTTTTAAGTATGGACAGAGCTGTCCTTGTTGATTCTGTAGGAGTTTTGGTTTGTACGCCAATGCCGATAGCCTACTTATGAAATTGCTGTTTGTGAAGAAAAATATTCCTGTGCAGTGCTAACACATCAGCTGCTTTGCTCTGTTCTCAGTCACACTTACAGTTCCCATTGCAGTTATTTAACTAACCTGCTTAACAGAAAGTTACCTTCATAAAAGCAAAAATATTATGCATACAGTAATGAACTGTTATTATTCAGGGACTAAAGGAAAGTGAACAAGAAATTGAAAGGTTTCTAAGCTTTAGAAAATGTTTGCACCCTTAAAAATATTTATTATAAACCAGTTGTAAAAAAGATTAGACATGTGTCCTATTAATACTAGATTGCTCTTGAATGCTGATGCATGATTGCACTGTAGATGCTGCTTGTGTACATTACAGAAATGTTTATAGTTGAGTAAATAATGTATTGTGTGTATGTGTAAGGGACAGCAAACACAGGCGACAGGAATTGCGAGGACGTGTGCAGAGAATACCAATCTGCTGCTGTCAGATGGAGCCCAGATGGCAGCCAATCATAGCACAAAGCTGTGGTGCCCACGAGTTAAATGCAGATATTATCGTCCACTTCGTAAGAACTGATTTCCCTGAGACTTAGTTGAACATATTTCCACCCATTATAGAATAGTTCGGAATTTAAGAGCTGTTCCTCAGTTTTGATGACGTCAAATATACCTCATTTTCTACAGCTCCTGTGAGTTCCCTTTTCCCCCAGCCTCTTGTTTCCCAGAATGCGAATCATAATTTTGCTTTGAGGATGTTTTTCTACATTAACTAAAGAAAGCACCTGTTGACTTTGCAGGTGCCACACCCAAAATGGCTTCCTCCTTCTTCAAATGCTTGAGTTCAGCCTGTTGTTCTTAAACTTTGAGTAGTTACTAAGTGTTAATTAACTGTTTGCAAGCAACCAATTCCATAGTTTCTTTTGGTTTGGAAAGTTGAATACTGGCACAAGGGCTGCAGTTAATTTTTGGTTTGTAAAACCATTTATCTCTGATAAGATGTAGGAGATGGGGTTTTCTACAGCTATAAAAGCAACTGAGGCACTTTTTACTGAAGCTTTTGTGTCTGGTGTGTAATTCTGCTTTAGGCCTTGTGCTTGGTTATGAGAATTTGAACTTTGCTTTATTTCACGTGTCCATCTTCCAATTTTATCTGTGCAAGACAACAAAAGTAGAATCTTAGACTCACCCTTGCTTTGCAATTCCTATGGCAGCAAACAATGGGATATGTTTCATAGCTCATGTTGCACGGTAACTTTTAAGGAAAAGGATGCCAAGTAATTTTAAAATATACATATACAAATATGCACACACACAAATTTGTTTTCCAAGCACTATATTTCCAAATGTATAATGGAAAATTTTTCTATCTTCATCCTGTCCAAACATTTTCATTCAAGTATTATTTCTCAATCACTGTTTTGTGACATAAAGTCAAGGATTATTTTATTTGATAGAAACTGTGCTTTTCTGGGCAGTTCAGTTCTCGTACCAGAAATGGCAAATAGTTCATTGTTCTGCATCGTTATTATTTTGTAAAATGAACAAGTGCCTACGTGCATCTTAATAATTCATATCTAAATGCCTAATATATTTTAAAATACCAACAAACCATCAGCAAATTCAAAATACCTGGCATATGGTGTGTAGCTAATCAAATTAGCTACAATATCATGATACATGTCATTAATCTGTAATTCTCTAATCTCTTAAACAACAAATATTCATAATTGATTATTATGGTTTGGGGTAATTGCAGAAAACTGAAGTAGTATCTGTAAAGTAAAAAGCAGCACCAAAGCTTTACATTACCATCAGAATCGTGTACATCCTGCCGTAGATTAAGTTGAAACAGAAGCCTCAGTCAATCCAACTGTCCATTTCATAGTTAGTACAGCACATATTCTGATTTGTTATCTTTTTAAATAGTAAGACAAAGTTTCCTATGGTGCTTTCATGGAAGTTGTTTATGCCTGTACAACATAAAAGGGTTAAAGTAAAGGTTTTCTAGAGTACTTTTTTTAGAAAGGCAGCAATCAAGGATTTATCAACTACGATTGATAATTAATAAGCATGAGCATACTTCAAGTGAGAGGAGTCATGTAGAGCCATTTGATTTCTCTCTGTGACAGTTGTTCAAGTGATGTCAGTGAGAGAGAAAGTATAGTTTGGAGGTTGGGTTGGAAAGGAGGTACAAGCTCCTTCCCTCACGTGGCCTTACACTTGCACTTTGCTCTCGATTGGGCTGGCAAATAAAAGTAAAATAATAGAGTCAGACATAATAGAGCATTGTTTTTCTGATCATGTTTTGAGTAGTATGTCCTAGAGGTGAGAGTAAAATACTGTGAACTACCTCCCACATTATATTCCTGCCTTTTACTTCATGTACTGTGTGTTTAGACCAGTTCTCTATTTTGTCTTTTCTTCTGTTAGCTAGAGGAGGAGGAGAGTTGGCTACACTCTAGTTTATTTTGGAGGTGTCCAAAGTCCTCTAGTGTCCTGAACTCTGCAATATGATTTTCTATTTTAGAGTAAAATCATGAATTTATATACTTTGAAGCTTTGTTATATCTAATGATAAGTATTTTCTTCTGAAATACTGTGTATTTGTGCTCTCGTGTGAACAGAGCTGTATATCAGCTCTAAAATATCAGTATTTTATATTTTCAGGACAACATCTGTGTATGTTATGACCAATCCAGAGACTTCTGTATCTGAGTAATAACTCTTCAGGAGATGACAAAAATATCCAATAGCAACAATGAATTTCAAAATTTGCTAAATATGTTTTGGCATACATTGTCTCTGTTCTTCCTTTCATTTTTCTTACAACACAATAGGAATTCAATAGTGATGGATATTACTGTAATTGTATACAGCATTTCCTTTCCCCCCTTAGACTGCTTTGTCAATAGCAATTTCCTCAAATCTGCCAAATAAACACAAATAAAATTCTTTAATCTAAGTATGATACTTCCCAATTAACATAAAATGGATTAATAAATATTCTTAGCACTTCTAATTGTAATCCTAAAAGTAGATTAAATCAACATAAAATCATAAGCAGCTCCTTTCCTGTTTTGTCACAATTTGTCATATTATTCCAACCAAGATATATGTGGGTTTTGTTGGATTTTTGGGTTTGGTTTATGTGCATAAGGAGTAATTATTTTCAAAAGTAGCATACATTCTGCAAATGCTTATATGAGATATTTAGGGCTGATGAGACTGAGCTGACAAAATCAGAGAATATTTGAAACTGTTGTGGAAGCAAACCTTGGAAAATGGTGTGAATGAGAAACTGAGAGGAGGTAGGATACAAGGAATGGATCACAGTAAGAGTTAGGGCACTCTTCTCTTGTTTTGTGAACATTCACCCAATCTTTGAGGTCTTTCCAACATGGTACGAAAAATGCTATTTTTTCAACATTTTCATTGTTACTGGGGACAATTGCAGAATTTCTTAAGCCTGTTCATGAAGTTCAGTTCTGAAAACAGAATTCTAAACTTCCATCTTTCAGGTCTTCTCCAAATTAAGCAGCCTGTCTAAGCCTTTTGAGAAATTAATTCATGAGTCGGGGAAGTATTACAGAGATGTCATTTAGAAGGTTGGCATAATTACAGTATTTGACATTTTCCCCATAGAGAACACAGGGTTTTCTCATAACAGGCTGTGGAAACATTGTTCTGTACTTTGAAAAATCAGACTGCCTATAACAAGAGGTTCAAGAATGAACATTTCAAGTCTTTTTTCATGTTTAAACACCAAGTTTAAACACCTATACGATAGACCTTAGCAGAGTTTATGTACCAAAGATTGTGAAAGTGATCCAGAAAATTTACCTGCTATATGTAAGATTAACATTTGTTGTGGGAACTGCAAAATTCCCTGGAATTAGATCCCTCTGCACATGTGTAGATGTTTGCCAGTGTGAAGAGCCTGCAAGGAGGCACATGCTCTTCACTTCAGTCCTCAGCTGGCATGAACTGCTCACTGCTCATGTGATGCTCATTCTCATCAGAGGATGCTTAGCCCATATGGACAGCATTGAGTCCAGCCTCCAGAAAAGGCTGGTTTTTTAAGAATATTCCTGACTGTCATTCTTTTGCATAAAGCTTTGGAATGAGAGTACTCTTAAGAGCAAGATCTGCTTTTTATTTCTTTTTCCTTCCATGTACATTTTATTAAATTGCATTTAATAATACGTATTATTTGCTCTGTAAGAAGCATAAACTGGCTTGGTACTGGGCTCAAAAATCCAGGCTTGTCTCCTCCAAAAGGCAATGATTTTATCACAAATCAGGTCTCTGGCCCAAGCTCTCTGTTTCTGTTAGTTTTCCTTTCTGTTGGCTTAATGGATCTTGCATTCATCGTGGTACAACTTCAGCCAGCAGGTAGATGGATTCAGATTGTAAAGCTCAGTAAAATATGCCAACTTCTGGAAGGCAGATGGAAATTAAAGGCCTGGAATCCAAGCCTTGGGACATTTTATTGTCTTGATGGCTTCTCCTGGGCTCCTTTCAATTCAGCAATGTCATTCTTGTGCTGAAGTGCCCAAAACTGGACACAGTAGTTGAGATTTGGGCTCATAAGTGGTGAATAGAAGGGAGTAAGCATTTCCCTCCCTCTGCTGTGTGCAGTCTTGGTAATGTGGCCCAATATGGGATTCACCTCATGTGCCACAAGTGCTCACCACTGTCTTGGTTTGTTTCACATCATCTTAAAAGGCTGAATGAATGACAGTTTCTTATTAGACAACAACTACCAGGTCTTGTAGTTGTAGACACCAGTTTGTAATGGTCAAAGTCTTGTAAGTATTCATTTTCCTGGGATAATTCCTGTGATTTTTCAATATCATCATGATTTGAATCCCCTCTAGGAAATAAAATCAAACTTAACTTTTTAAAATGTAATATGCAATGCTAACGTCCATACAGCATTTTAAAAATGCTTCTTTTCTGCATGTCGTCTTCCCCAGAAGATTACTCAAGGGAAGTTGATAGATCAATAAGGTTTAATTATCGTCAGAGACCAGACAAGATACATCTGTTATATACCCGTAATGAAATCAGTTTTCAATATACAAAACTTTTTAAAAGGATATTCTACTTTGGCATTAATTCATTTTCATACTCAAAATTTTACTATTTATTTATTGTAAAAGATTAGATAAGAGATAAAACTTGTATTTAAAAATGGAATTTGCTTTAATATGCTGATTGTTCTTCATTCTTCTGCAGGCAAAATGGTTGTATTCCTGTAGGACACATGGCATTTGCTTTTATACTGATGATCAAACATAGGGAGAGGTTGAACCTTGCATTTACACTATTAAAACTAGTTCTTTAGTACACAGTGATGGTACTCAAGTAAAATTGCTTTCCTTTTTTGCTACATAAATGTGTAGCTTCACTGTGCTTCCTTTTTCACAACTTTAACTTTTCACAGTGATATCCAACTTACTTATTTCTTTAAACAACTGTGCTGTTACTACTGTCTAGTACTATATACTACTGTGTTACTACTGTAACACATTTCTGAATGCAGAGGAATTAAATGTGTACCTAAAATTATGCCAAAGTGCGCTATTGGTATATGAAAATATAATTACATCAGTAATTATAGAAGTAAACGTTTTAACATTTTCAGCAGAGTATTTCTGTCCAGTTGTTTACATTACTGCTCATAATATGAGCTGAAATTGTACTGAACATTCCTGGTAAATACTCATTCATCTACCTCAAGAGACTTACTCTATAAAAGAATTAATGGGGAGATGATGCAAATAAAAACATGGGAGAAAAAGCTGATCAGGGTGAAAACAGGTGTTTGAGTGGACACTCAGAGACAGTTCTCAACCAACAGACTTCTAAAGAATTATTTGATAGTAATGAAGTCATGATATCCTGAGTGTTTGTTTATGCACACTGAAAGAAAACAAAAATGAGAAGGCCTTAAGAGCCCAGGTCTGTCATGTTAAAAACCAGCACATCAACAGACAGAGTTCTTTTCCTCCTCTTTTCCATTTGTGATTGAGGGAAGAGTAGCAAGAACTGACATCTCTAGATGAGGCAGCATAAGCTGAGTTCCTCCATGAGAAATGACTCCACCTCTCAGTCTGGGTCTTGGTGAACTGGGCAGGGCACAGAGAAAACTCATGTGAGGGACAGCAGTGACAGTGCAGGTTTAACTGAGGTTTAACATGCAAGCTGAGGAAGTACCTGAAGAGAAATTGGATGTGATAACATATAGTTGGCATTTTGTTCATAAGTTATTTTTTCATTTTGATGGTCCTTTTTATGTATCTTGTGAGCTGCTCTGTTTAGAACTGACATTCATATGCACCTGGAGAAACTGGTACAATCAATCTTACAAACTTTAAAGCTAATAATGAAGGAAAATAATAACTACTAGGGCATCAGTTACTTGTGAGGATCATTTTAGAAGGTAAACTAAATTCTCCCAATTTAGTAATTGCATATACTCATGAACATTATCTACTTGTACGTGGACAAGTTCATATTCATAAATAATGGTGCTAGAAATCAGCTCTCTGCATGCAAATGCAATTAAACAGAAGTATTAGCATTACAGTCCCAGTTTCCTAAGGGGAGATTTCACCTCTGGAGAATAATGCATTGAAATCTTCTTCTAAGGGAACCTAAAACTGACAAATAAGAAAAAAGTCTTTTAAATGTTTGCCAATATTTTAAATGTTAGAGTTTGCTGGATTGTCATATTGGGTACTATTTCAGATTTTAGCTTTTTCTGCTGGGATATGTGTTCATTTTTATGTGCACAGTTAGTCTCACTGCACATGGGAACTGGCAGGTAGATGACACTGTCTTTGCACTCAGGTGATAGGTTTTCTGTATAATTTTTAGTACCTGTGTGCAGAAATGTAGTGCCACAAGGAAATGTGGCTTAATGCATTACAGGGAATGTAATGTTTGCTTTAATTCAGATAGTCTGAAGACATTCTGTTTTATGTAATGGGCTCCTTTTGCTTTCCATCCATCACACCTCCAGATTTAGCTCTCCTAAATGTGTAATTTAGAATGGGAATTTGATAAGGTTAATTTTACAAAGATATAGATAGTTCTTCATTATGTTTTTCATGAAGAATTGTGTCACTAGTCACTAACATGTCCAAAAGGAACACATGGATCTTTATTCTGCTGTTAATATAGCTGTCCAAGTTACTTTTGAATTACTGTAGGGAGTAGAGTATTTCCAACTAAGTGTGAAAGTCACTGGGTTACAGGAGTTTTTATCAACTGGTAATTATATTTGAGTCAGTCAATAATTTGGGTGAATTCTCAGGGTGTTTTTTTTCTTTGAGTGGTTCTTCTACAGCCATATATATGCCATTTGGAGACCGGTATGGTGATTTGAAATTTTCTGCTTAATATCTTAGTGAAATACACTCATAAAGTTCATGTTATCAGAAGGACCAGATATTGCTAATGCTAGAAAAATGTAATATTCTGTGTATTTTTTCAGGCCTTTAAAAAAAAAATTAGGATATGTCTGCTTGCACAAAAAGGTTAATTTCTGTCTAGCAAACTGTATGCAGATGAGGAAGGAGCAGTCTGTTATTGCAAATTCATGAACTGTATCTACATTAAAAGTTTATCTTCTTTTTTTCCTGCCCTTGAAAGGGAACAGCTAGAAATGACAGGACATATTGGAATGAAGTCTCAGTTTCACACATGCCTAACAATGTTAAATCATTTTGCTCTTTCTACAGGATTTTAAGACAGTGCTGTCTTTCCCCCAGTACCCAGGGGAGTTTCTGCACCCTGTGGTTTATGCATGTACTGCAGTTATGTTGTTGTGCCTGTTTGCTTCCATTATCACCTACATTGTCCATCACAGGTAAGAATTCCATGTTAAGCATGTATTAAGTGGTCAGCATGACACTGAGGCACTTGAATTTTTATAACCCTTACTGTAAAGATAAATTAAAATTATTTGAATTACTGTTGGGTAAAACAGCAGCAATGTGATTTACACCAGAGAAATCAAAGTTTGTCAACTTTTCTTAAGCTGTTCCTGGGCTTTCCTGATACATGTGTTTAAATTTCTGCACAGTTTTCCTAAGATTTCTAACTAAACAATTGAATATAAAATGACAAACGCTATCAAACTGCTTTCTGGCAAATTCTAGTTGAGCAGCAGTTTGGTCAGCTACTTGCCATATTGGCTTTTAAGACCAAGTTTAGTTGTAAGACTGGTAATTTATCACTGGATAAAAGAAACTTTCTTAGTCTTCTAAATTCTGGGTTTAGAAAACTTGTGTTTTCTTTGATATGAAAAATTTATATAAATGCCATTTTAACTACATACTTCTGGTTAAAGACCATTAGCAATTTAAAAGAGTAGGAATGTATTGTACTGTAGAAACTGCTAAATATTAATTATGTGACGTTAATGCAATGTCTTCTGATCTTCAGCCTCCATTTAATCCTTTAGAGATGTCTTGTTAAAGTTCTGCATACGTGAAGCTGTGCAATAAGCCTTTTGCTTTTAGTACTCTACTTTAAATGCTTGTTTTGGTGGAGGGAACTTTAAATCAGTAGACTTTTATGATTTTTACCACTTATTTTACCTTTTTAGCATTTATTTCCATGCTATATAGGTCAGACTCTGTCCTGTGGGTAGATTGTTACCTAGATATTCAATAATCTGAGAATTTTAGTCTATCAAATTCAGTGTTTCTTCCCAAATAGTAATTTTCATAATAAATATGTTGGGATTTTAATTTTAAAATGTGGGGGTTTTTTCCAACAGCACAATCCGAATAAGCAGAAAAGGATGGCACATGCTTCTCAACTTTTGTTTCCATACTGCTCTCACATTTGCTGTTTTTGCTGGTGGAATCAATCGCATTAAATATCCAATTATATGTCAAGCTGTAAGTATCTGTCTTCGTAATTCTTACTAATAGAATTGAAACTTGCAAATGAGTCTTTAGCATAGTATTGGCAGTTCTCCTTCTTTTCTTATATTTTTCCTGGATCCTAAGTTTTTCAAAACAAGTATTATAAGCATATCTTTTAAAGGCCAGCACTGGGAATGTTCAGTGTTTGTTTGTCACATGGGTTTCTCTAAAAGAGTGATCAATGCATTAACTTCTGTGAGGCTCAGATTGCCTCATTCTGTTGGGTTTCTTTTTAAGAAAAGCCTTGAAAATCTTGATATTTCTCTGCAGTACAGGATAGTTGAAAACTGTGAATCCAGACTACTTCTTTCCTTCCTATACTTTGGATTGAATATGTGGGACTAAAGTTACTGCTTCACTTTGGTAACACATACACTGTTTGCCTGAGGGTGGCCCTGGCTTCACTGGATGATCCCTAAGGAGACACATCAGACCAGCATACTTGTGATTTATGGACCCTTGGTTGCACTGCTGGACTGTTTCACATCTCCTGCCACAGCATTTTTGGGGCAGTAGCGTGGTGAGGTGCACAGACAGGGCTGGATTCAGCTGCTCTGAATATTAAGGCCGAGTCTGTCCAATGTGTAAAGAGAGTCATTTCAGTCATCTTAGGTAATATCTGATGAGGGCTTGTTGCAATTTGTTTGCCTTGAATATTTCTTCCTCTCAGATTTTGTAGAAGTGCACCAGGTCTCATGAATGTTTTTGGTATTTTCCTGTAGCAAAGCACTTTGTTTAGCCAATGTTCTCCTGGATTTTTTGCCTGTCAGTAATCCAGTTCTTCTGATTGGCTTGAATGGGTGTAAACAGCAAGAGTCAGGAGCCAACAGCAGAGTCACTGCAAAGCTTGCAGAATTAGTGTAAGAGTTATCAACTCTAGGATTCAGTGAAGTGCTTTGGAAGCCTTTTGTGAATCCTTGTGCATGACCATCAGCAAACAGCAGATGTGGGTCTGTAAGTGCTGTGATGTTCTACATGTGAAGTCTACCTAAGTGTATTGCATGATACTCATTTAAATAACACAGTTGTCCACTAGATTATTTTGAGAGAAATATCTCACATATCCAGTGTATTGTGTCATAATGAATTTGTAAGTTCTAGCAGATTGAAATATCACTTACCATTGTCTTTGTCTGCAGTTGCAAGTGATGGTAGCAGATTAGCTTGTAGGGCAGCCATGGCCATGTAATTACATGGTCACAAATGACCATCTGTTGTTTCAGTCGTTGTCTGATTATTTACTTTGCAGCTTGCATGGTAGCAACGTGGTATTAACAGCTATAATGAAAAATTGATTGAGATAAATGTGTTATTAATAGCCTTTTATAAGTAGTGCATAAACTACAGGGGTATCTTAATAAAGTGCATTATCAGTGGCATCTGTCTCTTGCTATGGGTAGGGCCAGATCCTGAGCCGATGAGAAATGTGCACACTTAGAGAAACTGAATTGAACCATCCCTCTATGTCTGCTAACCAGCTTCATAAAGTTATTTAATTACCTGATAAAATGCTGCATCAACAGACAATATCATCAGTAGTTACAATATAGGAAAGATACAAGTGACCCAAGACAAAGACTGTCCTCTATTTCCTGATGTAATTAGACAGGGCTAATGGATGAAATAGTCCAAAGAATCTAAGACAAGGCTCCAACAGCTGGTAATAGAAGCTGAAAAACTGCTCACTTTGAGAACATCCTACCCAGCCACAGACCCTTTCTTGCTTTCTGACAGCAAGGTTTTCAAAATTCTGAGTCCCAGTGCCTGTGTTCTTTGATAACCCTGAGACAATTATTCTGTGATTTTATATCCAACATGCCAGAGCCCTGATATTGGGGCTTAAAATATATTTGTGAAAATGTTACTGCTTCAAGCAGCACTAAAATATTAGTTATACCACAGGTGTAACACCGTCAGTTGCCATTCCACAAGTATCCTTCATTCTGCTAAAATTCAAAGCACAATGCTTGTGCTAAATTTGCTAAGATTCAACCTGCAGCAATGCAATGTTCACTTTTTATTTCCCAAGTGCATAGGGAAATATTCCAAGTGCAAGTATTTTTTTGTCCTAATCACTGAAATGTTGCATAAAAGCCAACCACCACCTTTCCTATTGTAATTATCCCTAAAACGTCCACAAGAAATCACTGCAGCATACTTATCAATGTGAAATAATAGACTAAGTTAACTTTTATAGTTCAAATTTAACCAAAAAGGGTGATTCTAAATTAGCTTCACTTGGATCACCTTCTGTCTCTAAATGAGTAGTTACAGGTTAGTTTTAGAGATCAGGAATTAATGCTGTGGAAATGGGCCCATTTTCTGTGATAGCTGGAAGAACCTTCAAATCCCCTTCAAGGAGAAACAGTCACACACAAAAAAAGTCTTTTCAGAAATAGTCAGACATTTATTTTTATGTGTAATCTAAAAATCTAAAATTCCATTTAAACCTGCATATCTATTTCAGAGAGGATTTTGTATAGACCTTTCACTTGCATATGTGCTCTGCAGTCTTTATCATTTACAAAAACCTTGATGTTAGAGTGCTGGTCTAGAAGAGTTGATTGCATCTTCACACATTTCCTGAGTGAATAAATCTACAGACTCCTTAGATTACCCTTGAATCTTATTCTGGGTGTCACTGAATGTTTGCTGTTGTAGAATCCAGACTCTTGAGTTTACTGGCAAAATCTTTCATGCAAGTCAGAGGTTGTCTTAGGAGCAGCAGGGATAAATCAGAGGCAGTAAGGTGCTTGAGCCAGCCAGTGAGCCCTCCCAGTTAGGGGCTCAGATTAGTTTGCTTCAAAAGGCAGAGAAGGAAGCTCACTCCTTTCATGTAAAGAGTGAGAGAGAAGGAGACACAACTGCAGCTGGATCACTCCCCATGTGTGGGAGGCACCAATTCTGTACTCTCAAAGATTTCTCTTTTGAGGCTCCTGCTTTAGGGGAAGGCATGATAGCCATGAGGTTATGGATGCTAGGGGATGAAATCATCAGTTAAACATGTTGAAGCATGAAGAATGGACTTCTGAGCACAAGATTCAGGAGGCAGAAAAGTTATGGAGAGAGACAGAATTTATTTTTTTATTGCGCGATCACTCCAATCACATCTCCAAGAACCTCCACATGGTTTATAAAAGAAAAGCTTCCATGTACACTTTGGCAAGTCTCAGATCTTCCTTCTCCCTGATGAGTGTCATACATGAAGCAGCTTGTGAATTTGTTTCTGTAAGGCAGTAAATCTTCAGCAAGAGAGGTAAAGCCCATTCCATACTAGCCAGCAGCCTAAAAGTTCAACTCAGAAAGTTCAACTTCTTCCTCTAAATTTTCTACCTGTGAAGGGAGCATGGGGTTTTGCTAATGCTAAATGTTTAAAGATCATGAAATATTCACATCCAGTGGTGTTACAGACTGCAGAGAAATTCCTGAATCCCTTCATCTCACAGAAAAGAATCATTTTCATTGCAGGATTAATAGTTTAATCAGAATGTCCATGAGTATCTGTGTCCTTCTTTAAATAGAACTGAATTAAGAAGTACAATCTTATCTAAAATATGATTACAAGTAGAAAAAAAAGAAATTAAATTAAAAATTTGGGGACAACAAAGAAAATTGTGTGCAACTAAAAGCTGATCAAGAAACCTTTTTCTGCCAAAATGCTTTGCATAAATGTGTATTCTGGTCATTACCATGGTAACTGCATCATGTGGAACTTAACTTATCTCTAGGGTACTGAAATTTATTGAAGGAGCACAAACAGATGGCATCTTCTTACTGAAGAAAAGTATAATCTTCTATTCAAAAGGCTAGTGCTCATTCCCAAAGATAAGAGTTCTAAGAACACAGGACATGTAAAAATGAATCCAAGAAAACAAGAAATTCTTTTTATAACCACCACCATATAAACGTGGTTATTAAAGAGCTTTAGGTACAATGCTGTTTTCAATGCATATATCCTGGCAGTTTTTTCTGTACCATTTGGCCTGTGAGTGGAAAACCTTCTTAAAAATAGGGGTCATCACTTTAGTATTTCCAATCATAATCCTTTATTCTGTGTGAAAAACTCAACCCTTTCCATACAATTTTATGTGAAATACAAAATTTCTCCTAATAGTGAAAATAGTTTTAATATTACTTTGATATTTAATTTGCATATGGTTTTTGGCCTCTGAAGCTTTACAGGGGTAGAAATCCAGTAATAAGATACACAGAGGTAAATTTTTACCCTGGACCTTTCATGCATAACCTCAAGTTTGTATTTGCTAAGGGAGTCAAGAAGGAGTTTACTGAACAAAGTCACCTTGGTCTTTCTGTGGAGCCTCATCCTTCCCTCCCCTGTCAGGAGCTGCTGTCTCATGTATTCTACCATAGGGCCCAGGTGTCTTCTTAGCTTGAGAGAATTAGAAAGAGGTGATCCCACTGGAGGGGACAAAAGAACTTGAAGTCACAGTCCCTAAGCAAAGCAGTGAGGAAGATGCTTCTCTGTGACATAACTGATGTCAGTGGGGAAACAAGAGCAAAACCCAGCACTTTGAAACACTGAGTGTTCAATGTGAAGTGTGACAAGCATTTCTTTACTAATTATTAGTGAATGAATAATAGCAAAAAAATCTAGAATTTAGTGTAACAGCTCAGTGCACCCTTCCAAATTCCACACTTCCGCTGTGTCATGTCAAATCTGTTAGTCATAAGGAGGTCCTGCATCTTCAGGATAAATCCTTGTTTCCTTCAAGCAAGAAATGCAAATGGTTGGGGAGGTTGGGTTTTTTGGTGTGTTTTGTTTGTTTGTTTGTTCGGTTGTTTTGGGGTTTTGGTGTTTTTTGGTTTTGGTTTGGTTTGGGTTTTTTTGTTGGTTTTTTGGGAGGGTTTTTTTGGGTTTTTTTTGGGTTTTTTTGGTGGTCGTGGTGGTGGTGGTGGTTTTTTATGAGTGAGAGATGTGGATCATTAAAGAGTTAGTACAGAGGATAAATTTTTGCCTCCTCCATGTTTGTTTGATTTCTCTACTTATCAGAAGTAACAGCTGCTGAACCATGAGTGCACTGTGAAAACAGCAAGGCAATGCAGGTGTGGCATAGCCATGATGTTTTCAGTCAGTTCAGTTGCCTTCTTGAAAGTTCAATTAAATTGTTTTGTTGTACTTAGGTCTTACATTCATTTAAGTGTCTGATGATTTCTGTCTATATGGCCGTGTATGTTCTCAAAATTTTACATGTAGGTGGCTTTTGATGTGGAATTCATTTCACCTTTTCCTATTATTGCATGTACTTGTGTGGAAAACAGAATATATAGCAGCAGGGCTGTGCTGAAATAAAAAAGAGGTTAGGAGCTAAATATCTAGATTTTTCCAGTTCTTTCTCATTATTTCTGCCTCCTTTTTCTTCCCACTTTCTCACCCTCCTTCCTCCCCTCCCTGCTCATGGTCCTGCTCAGGGCATCCCTACAGAAAGTCTGCAAGCTGCCTGTGAACCTGGTCCAGACAGCACCAGTCCCTGAACTGGCAGTGTCTGCCAGCTCATCATACACATTTGTCTCATTCTCTTATTTCTGCTTCTTTTACCTCAAGCAACAGCAGTGATGAAGGCTTTATCCTCCCTTGTCCAATGTGACAGACAAATACCAGAGGAAAGAGGGTTTTCTGTTGATGATATTTGCTGCTATCTTCAAGTTTTGAGCTATAATAGTAAATATAAACAAAATGCATGGGAATGTTTTTTTTCTTTACTCATCAATTATTTTGTTTGTAAGTGGAGCAAAAATGAACACTGGTTCAAATAAGTCATTATAATAGATTTGTGTTAGCTTTATTCAGCAATTCTCTGTATTCCTTAAACATTTATGTTCTTTCCAATTATAGCAATATTTTACTTGTCACTGCAAAATGTCAGGTTATTGCTTCAAAGGTAACCTCATTTTATATAATCAGATGCAGACTTAGCTGATGTAATAAAGCACTGGAGATTGGATAAAATTCCAATTACTGCTTCCATAGTAATGAATAACAATTACTAACATAACAAAGATGTTAGCATTTTAGAGGTGTTTGTACTTTGTTTTCCTTTCAATGATAAACACACCAGTTTCTTGCAGACGATGTGATAATAACACTATTAGAGTTTATAATTCTTTTTAAGGGAGGATGCCAAGAGCTGTCATTTATTTTTAGAATTCTATAGCCAAGTTTATAATTTTCTTAAAATATGTCAGAAAATAATCTGGATTTATCAGTGCAAAGAGCATCGATGCCATTGCCAGAAGTCAACCTTGCCTGTGTATAGCAGAGAGGGAACTACAGCAGGATATTCCTGAAAAGTTAAAGGAAATAGCATAATAGCAAGCAAAAATGCTGGTCTCATTAAATTTTAAATTGCATTCTCATGATAGGCTAACAAGGAGTGCAACACAATCTAAGAGTCACATGACTTTAAATCCAAGTGTAAAATGTTTTCATTAAACAGATTCTTAGAAAACAAATGTCTTTACATCTTTGTTTCCTAACACAGCTTCTGGTATTACAGATAATAAATACTATCTATGGTAGATTAAATAACTGGTTTTAAGTGCAACTGTTAGATGCATTTATAAATTCAATTAAAAATCTGTTTGCTTGTACCTTATGAAGTAAGATTCTTGTAAAAATTTGTTTTACTGATCCATTTATTAGGTTGTTTAATTGTTCACTCTTTTTTTAGGTTGGCATAGTACTGCATTATTCTACACTCTCTACTATGCTATGGATTGGAGTAACTGCCAGGAATATTTATAAGCAAGTCACAAAGAAACCTCAGCCATGCCAAAACAGTGACCAACCTTCTTATCCAAAGCAGCCACTACTCAGGTATGGAATATTAGTTATACTATTTTTTTAATGTCTTCCTAGAACACATCAGTTATAGACAAACTCTCACTCTTATTTCTGTATTCTTTACTTCTAATAGACTATAAATAGTATCCATAAAGAATTGAGCCACTTAGGTGTGTACAAAAATCAGAGTATTTATTGTATGCTCACAGTTAATTCTACTCAGGAGATAGAAATATGCAGAGCTGGTATTGGCTGAGTTCAGATACTTTATCTGAACAGGAAGAGTTGAAGTGTTTCTGTTGGTTTCTTATGGAGGGAAATAGATCCCCAAACCAGAAACCGGCTTGATTCCGAGCCTTATTTAATCATCAGAAACTGTGCTGTGATGACCCTTTCCCTTTATCTCTTCTGCTGTGCTTCTTGCCCACACTTGTATTGAAAGCCTAATAACCTGATAGCAGCCTTCCTCATTCCCCATCAGAGATGTAATGCTATTACAGGAGCGACTGGAAGTCTGCACTCCCTATCAGCTCTCGCTGGAGCAGACTCACAAATGTGTCTCTGATGGCATCGCAGGTGTAAGACAGTAGGAGTTTGTGCCAGATGCCTCTGAGATGCTGAAACTCCAAGCCAAAATAGTCAGTCTGCACAAGAAAAAAAAAAATAAAATTAAAGCCTAGCAAAACCTTACCACAAACCCAGGATTTCCAGCCAAAGGCATAAGATTAATTCATCTTTTTTGAGATTAGCTATCAAAGAATTATGTTATATATGTTATCCCTATACAGATTTTGGAGGGAGACAGAAAAAGAACTTCCAGAGAACAATTCCTCCTATCCATCTTGGATGTTTGTGTGAGGACAGGATGAATTGCCTTATGGAGGTTCCTCTCTTTTCCCACAGGTCATGGACAAGTCTGAATGGTCAATTTAGCCTAAAGACCTCAGTTTTATAGTGGAGGTCAGGAAATATGAATTCTACTTTTTTGTGTCTTCTGTGAAAATTCCACATCGTATTCTTTTAAACAGCTGTAGATTATTTTATTTTAAACACAAAATTTTTAGCAAGTAGCATTTATAGTGATGTTGTCACAACTTGTTAAAAGTCTGTAGGAAGATGAATTGAGGTTTTCTGTCTGATTCTGCAGAGTCAAATTTTTACTAACATGATTTGAGTTAGAAAACTATCTCATTTTCTTCTTTTTAAAACACTTCCTTTCTAGGAATGAAATTGATTAAAGTTAACATAAAATGTGTATTGTGATAAGAAGGAGTGCCATATTGATCCTTAGCTTTGTTAGGTGTAAGCTAAAGGATAGTCTTTCACTGAGAGTGCCTGACTTTGCTAATCCATGATTTACTATACCATTCTTCAGAGATGAGAATTTCACTCCTTCAGTTACCAGCTCATGGCAAAATGAATAATTGCCAATTTTCAAATGCTGCAGTGTGACTATTAAGGTAGAAAATTGTTACAAGTTACATAGACCCAGCATAGTGTATGTTCTTCAAATTCAAATCTTGTTTGAGTTGGAAAACAATAGACAGTCAGGTTACAAGAAAGATTACTCTAATTAGAATCTTTGTTGTACCAGTCATGTTGAGGTTCCCAGACAGTGAAAATAAATAGTAGCTATTTTAAGTTTAGCAATAGAAATGATAAACCACCTTCTAGCTGTAAGAGAACACGGGTATAATTGTTTAATAGCTACGTAAAATTATTCTAAGCTATTTTTCTCACACAGGGCACCATGCATCTTAGAGACACAGGCACTGAAATGTCTAATACAATTTCACAATGGTTAGCACTAGATTCAAAGCAGTAAGGAACAATTTCACTTCATGTAGAAAACAGGCATATTATATGTAAAATTAAGAATCACTTTAAGCAAGAAAATGCTAAACTCATAATTAGTAGTTGTTCCTTCTTTTAGAATGATAATGATAATTTTTGGGGGCATTTTACTTTTCCTGATTTTAATAAAATTAAAGTCTGAATTATTCTTTGTCATAATGTTTCCATAAAATCCATTTAGGATGCTTACATTCCAATGCAGTAATTTATAAGAAATGTTTTAACTAGTCAGTGTTCTTGTGTCTGTAAGCCAATGCCAGCCTTTATACATATTGTTCCTCAGGTACTTAAGGGAAAACGTCTGAGTTTGGGTGAGGGGGTGTTGTTTCCATTTGACATCAGTAGACAGCTAAACAGTATAAAGTTTATTCAAATGGAGTTAGGCTTTTTTGTATGTCAGGACTGTCAGTGAAAGGAAGCAAATGATACAGCCTACGAGACACTTTTAAACAAGACGTAATTTTTTCAGTGATCCTTCTCTATAGACTTAGTTTTGTTGAATACAAATATATGAATGTGTCTGGCAAGAACTCTATGCTTGGCTGTTGTCCTTCAGTCTCTGGTAATGGTTGTATTTCATAGATGATGTTTCCTGTTCACACGTGAGTGTTTTTGTGTTCCTTATACATGCACTTGCTGTGTGAGACGTAAGGGTATCTTTTGTGAGTCCGTAAGTGGGATCTAATGCCAAAAATCAGTACAAAAATCTAATCTTGGAATTTGCCAAGAAATCATAAAAATTCTCACCACATTTTTTTCTTAAAGGTTGGTCCATTCTAAAAAACAGCTGAAATAGTGAAAATAAATACCAGAATATCTAAAAGGAGACCTTACCTGTTAGTAGGAAAGGATGTAGGCTTGTAAGAGTTGCTTTGGTTTCTCTGCTTGCTGTTTGCATATTCATTTGCAGAAACAAGACAAATGAGGTGCCCTTGATCTTTTTCTTCTACTTTTCTTTGAGCTGTAGCAATGAGTACCCTATTATGTAAAGCTGTGGTTCTTTATAAGTTTTCTCTCTTCCAGATAGAGTGATCAAATGTGAAACATTTTTGCAGTCTAATTTTACTTCATGGAAATATGATTTTAAATATTGCCTCTTTTTATATGTTAATCATGTATTATGAGATACATTATGTGCACTATATATTATAGATTCTATATATTTTATTGTATACATTATTCATGAAATATATATTATCTGTTAATTACAGAATTAAATCCCTGAGGGCCTATCACTTTGATGACTAGAACCAACTCTAACAATTTTGGCATTTTTCTCTAAATGTGCCTGGATGCTAATGAGGTGGATCAAATTAATGCATCATTGAGTTTTGTGTATTGAAATTCTGAACCTTAGCACTTCAACAGATAATGAAATTACTTCCTGTAAAATATACTCTCTGGTATTCTTAATAGAAATAAATAATTCTATCTGTTCATCCTCTGTGGACATTTGTTAGACCTGGCAGAGTTTAGCTTCTGACTCATCTGGAGGCAGATTTTGCCAGCAAAGGCAAAGGGGCATGCAAGATTCAGCTATTACTGCAATGTACCAAACTTCTTATCAGCCCAAGCCGAGGCACAGGTAGTGTTAGTTTTTGTGCCTGCTCTGTGCATGCATTTTTCATGTGATGCTCTGTGCGCATACAGATTAGACAGAAGTTCAGACCAGCAGAAAATACTTCTGAAAGACACTCTGTTAAAATAATTTCTTTCTAGAGTGACAGAAAGAAAATCAGATTACTTTCATTTTTAATAAGATAACTAGTGAGCACAATTGCATTCTAAACATTTAAAATAAAAAATAAATAAGCTGCCAGCTGGGCCAGAGATTGGTGATAAGGAGACAGATAATTAAGTTTTATCCCGAGGTTAGGTACAATATATCTCCTAATGTTCTCCCATCTCTTTTAGTCAATGAATGTCTTGCAAGATAACTAATATGGCAGTCTTTAGATTACAGAGTCCAATATCCCATATCTGTCATGAAAAAATATCAATGTGCATAAATAAGGTTGCAGAAGCAACAGCAAAATGGATAACAGTTGATGTCACCGTCTCTGTTGAACTTCATCTTATTTTTTATGTAACATATTTTGATAAGCTTTTTAAAATGTTCTTTCTAAAATTGTGGGGCTGTTAGGAAATGTACCTCATGCAGTGCTTTAGAAAAATTGTATATCTAGGTGTAGTAGCAATTGCAGAATGGATTGTGCCCTTTGCTTTGTATTCAAAGTAGAAGCCTTAGTACTATGGCTAAAAAATCATAACTGAGGCAAATGGAAACAGTTTTCAGCAGCACACACATAGCACCTACACTCAATGCCACTGGCTTCAATTCCCGTCTCTTACTTTATTATTTCTTCTCCTATTTTATTATTCAACCTTAAATAATTTTAAGAGTTAAAAATAATTTTTAGAATGAGAAAGCTGATTGCCTATTTCACATATTTTAAAACGTCTTAACTGTCCTTTAAACCTGCTCACAGAGCAGACCTAGAAGTGCAGTAGTTGAGAATGGGAGTAGTTTGGTCAAACTGTAACTAATCTGCTAATGGATGCTTAGATGCAGATGTGTGTATGGGTGTCTGCTCTTCTATATGAGGTTGTATATGGGCAAGTTCATGTACATCATACATACACTTCCAGAGTACAGAACAATGTCCTGATAGCAGCAACGACAAGGGTCTTCCCAGTGAGCTGTGTTTGTGGTGCAGAGGTGACTAACAACTTATACCCTGAGCTCATGCAAGATGTGGTGGTGCTGCACTTGCATCCTCCCCCTCTCCTTGGGAATGTGGCAGCAGCTCGTTCCCAAGCTCATTATTTCTCTCAGCTACCTAAACATTAATCAGTAGCACCCAGCTAAACAGTAGCTAAGTATCTTTGAGTCACTGAATTATGCTAAATCCTTTCACTGCAAAAAGGAGAAACCTCACTAAACTTTCAAATACAAGAAAATCCTCTCCTTCTGTTATTGCCGACTAGTCCTGTGATGAGGCTCTTGCCTTACAGTGAAGGGATTTTACAGACTTGCATGATACCACAGGGGTCATGGCATCCACTCAGTGCTTTGTTCACAGTGTTAACCCTGCTTGTCTCAGGATGAACATTTAGCTGCTTGATCTGAATTCTGACAGGCGGGAAACCGACACATGGGCACAAATGGATCTATTGCTGCGTTTGCCTAACTGCTGGTCCTGAGAGAGCCTGGCAGGAAATGTTGTGACTTCCATCACAAATGGATTATATGGAAATTTTTACTGAATAAGTTACCAAAAAAGCAGACTGTGTCTTGAATATGAGTTGCACACAGTGATGTTCATTATGTTATTAGAAATTGTCACGTGATATTTTTGCACCATAATGGAGATACTGAAAACATTCCAGTTATAAAGACCAAAGACTTCTTGTATTTAGTTTTTAAAGAATGATTATGTCCAGAAAAAAAACCTAGAATAAAAAAAGCTAATGGTTTCTAATATTCCTGAGGCTGAAAGGGTCTTCAGAAGATGATCTTTGTTAATGTCCCCTATCATTTATAGCAAGTTGGCTACAATTTATTGCAGGATGATAGCAGTGTAATGGGGGATCAACATCTGACTATGATAAGAAATACTTTATTAAACATCGGGTTTGGCAAATATGCTATTTTTTTGTCCATGCCCTTTTCTGAATGTTCAGACTGAATCATACGAAGCGACTTAATTTATATTCTGACAGACAGAGACATTACTTGTCCCCTTGACACCAGCAGCTCTGAAATGCAGTTAAGTTCTAGTGCATTTTTCATTAATGCTGGCTCTCATGAATTCATGTCTTCTAGTATGAAACAGTGATTGAGAGAGAGGGAGAGAGAAAGAGGTCAGATGAAATGTATCATTTGCGATCCATTGTTTTCTTCTTCGTGATATGCTCTTAAATATTAACTCATAGAGTTCTGATGCATGAAAGCCCTTCCTTTAGTCCCACAGAGAGCATATCAAGCTTCCTCTATAAAGTATAAATTTAAACCTGATTATCCCAAGGGATCGTCTGTCTTTTTCTTGAAAATTCTCTATGGTGTGAGTATGTTGAATTAAATGGGAAGTGCCACAGGGCAGAATTCTCAGGAGCCTGGAGGAGATCTCTGTAGTTCACTTTTTACTATTAGCATAGACCCAGTTGTGTCATTGCAGAATAAGTGAAAATGATGTCTCCCTGTAAGTAAGGTTTTCACCAGCTGGATGAACCATGGCATGGTGAGCCAACATTTTCTCTCTGAAAATCTGCTCCAGGAAGTTGCTATAATTTTAAGTACTTGATTGTATCCTTTGCTTAGAGGACAGAATATTTTGATGTGGGCAAGGTCAGTCATCAGGAAGTTTATCTCACATTTCTGTTATTATAATCAACATTTCTTATTTTAGATATGGGAAGTTAAGGCTAGAAATGTGTATTATTAGATAATTTTAAAATTGTGCTGTAATTTTTTGCAATCCTCATGTGTTCTCAAGGCTGCTTATCACCTCCATACTGCAAGTTCCTAAAAAGAACAAAGTGTGTAACAGCTATTTTTATCAAATGGCTTGGGTTGGGAGGGACCTTAAAGATAATCTAGAGATATTTCTTAAATATTATCTGCAAAACACTATTCCCATGTTTCTTGTTTCAATATTTGTCATATTTCCCAGGAAGGAGAAAGGCCATATTGCTGAAATAGCTTTTCTAAATTTTTTGCATTTGATAAAAATTGATGTAAGAAATGCCACGTTTCCCTTCCAGCTATTGTGTTCATTTTATTCACCAAAGTAAGGCTTATATACACAACATCAAAATAAGTTATTATATTGTTATATTGGATATTAAAATAATCTAACAGCCTTTTCTAAGTTTTAGTTTGATTTAATTATAGAGCTAATATTTTGAACAATGCTACATTGCTTCTGAAGATAATTTCAATAACTGTCATTCAAAGATGACACAAGTAATACAACAGTACCAACAGAATTGCTGATCATTGTAGACAGATTCTGCTCTATCTTATCAGCCCACCAACTTAGGCAAGTTCTCAAAAAAAAAAAAAACAAAACATAAAACACCCAACAAAACACCAAACAAAATCAAGCAAAAACCCCATTCAAACAAAAAGAATTAAAATCCTGAAAGGAACCTTAGCCAGAACAAACAGAATGGTTCTGCCCCTTGAGGTATAAAAGCTAGAGATAATGAAAAAGAAAAGCTTAAAAAAACCCAGGAAATTTAAGTCTGTATATCACAAATTAAAGGGAGAGACAGGATTGCAGAACCAAAAGGTACTTGGAATTTGGTTTGATACTTCAAGGACATGCTGATATTACGTGCTATTTAACATGATCACTCTTAAATGCTGATAGATATTCAGATGGAGTCACGGATGTAACTGAAAGGTCTGCAGTGGAAAAGGGTATAAAGCTGTGATAAGGGAAACATTTTAATTAATTCTTTTTACTGAACTTCTACTTGAAGCTAATTTTATTTCCATCAGATGAGGATAAAATTATCTTTGGTCAAATACAATATTTAATTCAGGTTTGGATTAATTGTTCTACACAAGAAAGTTTCCAGTAAAATGAAAATATTAAAATATTATGGAGGTCCACAGTAGCAGTATATTGTCATTGGTATCCTGAGTTGTTGTACTTTGCATAGGCCATGTAAATAAATATTAATTACTGACAGCATTGGATTGCTGGGGTATGGTGTCATGGAGGTGTTTTCCTGCCAACTCTCCATCAAACAGGAGAAGTGATTAGAACTTTTCTTCTCCACCTTAACTGTGAGCAAATGAATTGTAGAGTCACTAACAGCAAGATAGTAACAGAGCCACCTGCTTTGCTTGTAGTTCCACTTCATCTGGCTTATGAATCAAAAGTCCAAAAGTTCATTCTCATGGAATAGTTGGCAATACTATTCTTCAAAACTGACCTGAATGCACTACCAAATACTTTAAGTGAATGATCTCCAGAGGATAAGATCCTCCTTGATGTGAACTTATTTCAAGAGCATGTCAAAATCAAAGTAGAAAAAGGATTTTGTTGCTGACATAATTTCATTAGCTAAGGTAATGGCGAGGTACACATGATATTGACACTTTTCAGAGTAGAAATACAATAATACCAAATCTCTAAGAGATGTTGATGTAGAAGGTGAAGTTTTATCCTCTTTTTTTAAAGAACAGTGTCTGAGCTACTTACTATAGATGAAAAGAAATTGGTTATGATTATTGCAAAAGAAACATATGTCAACTTACTACTTACAAACAAGATATTAAACAGCACAGCAAGTCACTTAAATCCATTCAACTGAAACTCTCTCCAATGCTACAGCTATTGACAAACAGCCAAAAAGAGAAAATGACCACACCTGAGTGATACCTGGGCATTTAATGAGGAAATGATGGGTTTGGGATAGAAATTTTAACTGCATGAGTTACAGCATTTGCAAGCTTTCAAAACTTGCCTCCTGAAGACTTAAAATGAATTCTATGATATTTTCATCTTTAAAGGCTCTAACTGCAGCATGCTGATCTGCAGAACTGTGTATTAGGTTGAATTTTCAGCTGCTTTTATCCCGAGTTCACATCTAGGTATTTCCTGGAAATTCAGAATTCTTGTCACACTATCCCTTGCCTCAGTAGCTTCTAGCATTTGAGCTGCTCATATGCATAATTGTAGAGGGTAAGTTAGAGGGTGGGTAAGCTTGATAAAATGCTCCATGCTTTGATATGATGCTCCAGGCAAAATGTAAAATGCTGATTGGAAATTTTACAAGTTCAAGGATTTTTAGAAGATAATAAATTCAGACTCCAGTGGGGTTTTTGTAGAAAACTTTATCAGATTTGAAAGAACTAAATATTTTTTCAGATGATTCTCTAGTGTCCCATAGATTAAACTTGATTATGCAAAAATGCTATAAAGATAAATGCGTAAGATCTTTTCAAGTGTGCTTATTGTAATTGTATGGACAAAGAACTAAGCATTCCCATCTGCATGAAATTATTTTCACCACAATTACAGAAAAGAATATCTGACTTTAAACAGTAGATGATTGTACTCATTAATTAGTGAGAAAAATTAGTCACATTAGATAAAAACTCTTTCTTACTACAGTTATTTTGTGAGAAAGATAGAAATTAAAGTTTGTTACAGACACCTGTCTTAAGCAGGCATCTGTATACATCCAGCTTAACTGTAATGAAAACCCTGATGTTGCAAGAAAACCTAAGTCATGAAGATTTATGAAGTATGTTGTGCAGACTGATAAACTGCAGTGTCACAGAACTGGGAACACTGCAGGCAGCCAACTAGTGTAATAGAGAATTGGGCAATAGTCTGATAATAACTGCAGTACACTGTGCATTTAAATTATAGTGTGGCATAGGACATTTAGACATACATATGTCTAAATATCCTACATATAGACATATAGTAGGTGTTGCATTTACCAATACATTGCCATTGCTTTATTCCATAAAGTAATTTTAGCTCAGAGATATTATTAGATTCCAAGAGTAAGTGCTAAACCAAAAAAAAAAGCATATGGCTTATCTTGAACTATCAATAAACTAGCAATAAAATGCAAATATATATATATTATGCAGATATGTATATATATATTAGCAGTGATAGTTTTAAATACATAATTTTAATGTTTCAGAATATTTTTCTTTATTAATGAATGGCAAAATTCAAGGAAATTAAATTATATTCCTTCTACAAACAAAATTGGTGAAATCCGCAGATATGCATATTACATTAAATATGTTGGAGCACATTTATGTATAACTGTTGCAAATTCAGTTTCAGATCTGGCTTATTCTGTGCATACTTCCTGTCAAATATGTGTGATAATCTCTGGTTTATGCCTGTTTGGAAGGAGGGCTTAAAAGTCTTGGGAGAAAAAGCTGCATTAGGTTAATTCACTTGGTCTTGAGTTGAGACACCATGGAAAATTATACATAAACTTCCACTGATCTCCCTGACATTGTACATCTTAAGTTGTTGAAACCCATCACTGGAAATGTGGATGATTCCTTTCAAGTTACTGTTCTTCAAAAATTCCAAATGAGAAGGCATTAAAGAGAAAATCATGCAGCAAACAATAAGCTTAAATTGCAGCAAGGGGTAAATAGGTTAATATTAGGAAAATATTTCAACCTATGAAAATAGTTGGCAATTAAAACAGGTTACCTGGGAGGCTGTGAAAACTCTGTCCCAAGTAATTTGTTACCATAGATTAGACAAGACCAAGCCAGTCACAACATGTGTTTAATGTGACCCTGATTTGGGGCTTTTGAGCTGATCTCCTGATGTTCATTCCTGCCCTACAATTCTGTTACTAGTAAACCAAGAATTTTTCCTAACAACACTTTCATTTTTCAACCCTTATTTGCTGCTGAATTTCCACAGCCTCATTGGTCTCGTAAGAAACTCTTGTGTTTTATTATGCAAGTGAATTCTGACAGAAGAGACTTTGAAACTAATGTGTTCCAAATATGCCTTCAGTGTTTGGAAATGTTATGAGTCTTGTAGAAACTGGCTGCTGATCCTGCAGGTATTTTTATTCAGGTACCACCTTACTGTATAAAACAAGAAAAAATTAGGCCACCTTCTGCTCTGAAACACATGCACTCACATTGGGTTTTCAGTGGGAGTTATACATATTCAGTCACAAGATTTTGGTTCATAGGTTGAAAATACTGCTAATTGCTACTTAAAAATAAACTTTGTTGAGTCTTATGTAATTGTTATGATGCAGATTAAAATAATTTCAATATATAATATCTAATATACCTTAGTAAAATAGAATGCCCAGATTAAACTTTATGCCTATATTGATTGACTACTCACTCAGAGAAAGGGGTAATGCCATTATTATTACTGGATTACACTTTGTACTCAGAGAATCACTCAGGATTTTAAGTTTGTCAGAAAGTGAACATTGGTGAGGTTTTCTGTGAAAGAAAACTTGAGCACACCAGATACCTGACTTATTTATCTATTGATAATGAGAGATACCTAGTATTGTTTTAGCTATTAATTTTGATGTAAGAGAACTATGATTACAGAAGACCATTTGTGTTTACTTTTCAATATTTGTGAGCAATGTCAAGAAAAAGTCATGAGTGGTCAGTCACATGATCTTGCTGCTTCTTCATATTGGATGAAATTGTAGACATCTCCAGAAAAAAATAACTACCTCTACAGGGAGAGTTCATTTCCAAGAAATATGTATGCATACCACTTTGGAACTCTATATCTGGAATTACTGATGTCTCTAAAACTGTTTCTCATGAACCCAAAAGATAAGGAGCAGGAATTGTGGGCAAACCACAACCTCCCTTATTTGCAGAATAGTTATATATGCAGAATAGACCCCATGCTGGTTATAGTTTATAAGTAAGGCATTTTGGTCTGCTTAATGTGGATTATCATACTCATGTTGTTGTCTTAGATAAGAAGGGCATTAAACTTGCCTACTTGTGTATCTCAGTCTTCAATTAGAGGTGTTGATTATCCATATATCCTCTTCATGCTTCTGAGAGAGTGTTTTCCAACTAGAGAGAACATTTCCTTCTGAAGTTCTGGCATTGCTAAATCCAATAACAATTACTGTCCCCAGGAAAGCTAGGCAGCCTTTTGACCCGGAAAGCTGAGCAATGAGATGCTCTTACAGTTTTGTGGAGACGGTTGTTTATTCCTTTCCAAATCTCCTTTTTCCATTTTCATAAGTTTCTGGAAGTGACATAGCATTTTTAGCTTTTAATTAATATTTTTCAATTAATGTTTATAAAAATAACTCTGTCTCTGCTTTTACTTTTCTTTCAAAGTTTTATGGTCACTTCTGGTTGAGTGCTCAATAAAACCCTATGATTTTTTTAAAACTTACCTTTTGACCTTTCTATAAATGATGGAAAACCTTTCTTTTTGCTTCTGGTGAAAATCTGGGATAGGGATCACCAGAAATAGATTTCTGTTTATGTCAGCTTTTAGACAATAGGAAAAAGCAAATGTTCATGCCATCATCATACATAAAAGATTTGCCATAGCTCAGCTTAGTAATACGAAGACCGACAACAGCAAAACCCCTCAACATTAAAGTTAAAAATCAGGGTTGACATTCATGAACTCATGCAACTGTACCTTTGTTTCTTACTTTTCAATAGGGTCAATTAAGGACAAAATGTCAACCTGAATTTTTGTCAATAAATCTAAATCTCCGTGGTTTTGTGGAGTCAAGTCATTAATTGAACAGTACTTTCTATGGGTTAATAGCAGGCTAATCCATAATATTTTTTTTCTAATATAACATTAAAAAGAATACTCTTTGCTGCCTCTGGATTTAGCAGATTGAATTACATCCTATGGACTGTGAAAGAGAAGGTGTTCCAGAAAGAAGCCAAGAGCCTTAAAACCATCTAAAAATAAGTTATTTTCAGCATATGTTTCAGTTTTAATGCTTCCCTGCTGCTTGTTACTTTAATAAAACCTTCTCACTAAGTTCTTGGCTACCTGCATATCTGTCAAGATGAAAAATTTGAAGCTGTAGAAATGGGATAGCATTGCATAAATCCTAATGTAATATTTTCTCCACAAAAACCAAAAAAAAAGTCGGCTTCTTCCTTTTTGCAAACTTTAGGGATGAAACTTCACTAAGATTCTTTACAGAGTAGATTAGTTTCTGAAAAAGAATAATGCAGTTGTGTAGTACAAAATCAAGCAAGCCTGCATCTCACATGGAGTTTGATCAAAGTGGGGATAAGGCACTTAGATAAGTAATGAGTGCACAACCTAGTAAACTCAATAATAGGGTTTATACACAGCATAAATTTCTCCTTGGTTTCAACTGTTCTTGGCTGGCTACAGGCACAGGTGTAGGCATTGTTGATGGGATGTGAAGCAGGGTCTCTTTCTGAGTTTGTGCCCTATCTTGGTTACATTTTGTTAACGCATTGTACTGTTCTAAAGAACTCAGACTTTAGAGACATTTATATGAAATTTTATATTGGAAGTATATTTGAGATTTGAAAATGTTTGAAATACGTTTATATTGAAAAATACTGAGAATAAATTTGAAAATTTAGGAAGTTTCAAGCTATGCTCGCTCACCTGTGAATTAGTCCACTCTGAGTAGTGCATATGTTTCAATTTATGTATTAATATGCATTGAAAGTGGTATGGATGGACCCTCATAAGACTGAAAAGGTAACAATGAATAGTAAGTTAATCATAGTGTCATAAAAATAATAAGATTGGCAGAAACATCTGTAAGGCATCTAGTTTAACTCTCCATTCAAAGCAGATTCCAACTTAAAAGTGAGCTCAGGTTCTCCTGAGCCAGTTCTGAAAATCTGCGAGGAATTCTTCCTCTTGTTCTGGCGCTGTATCCTTTTAGCTTTCATTTTGGATGGACCACAAACATGAAATGTAAGGCCTGAAATAAATCACAAAAAATCACCCAATCACATCAAAACTCAGGAATGTGTTAAAAATTTAAATACATGGAAACAAAGCTGTCATTACTAAGGATTCCTAAAGGGAAAAAAAGATAGGAGGTAATGAAATGTGCTTAAAAATGGTGGAATACCACCAAAAAAAGTCAAGGAGGGAAGTTACTCACAATTAATCAAATTAATAGATTTTGGATTTCTACTATTTTCTTTTTGCATTAGTTCATTAAGGCATAAGTAGTGGTTGCATGTAGTATAGTAGCATGTTCCAGATGTTGCCAGCTGTAAAACTGGATTATCATTCATGGAAGATGACAATTTTTTTGCTATGTCTTCTTATTCTGAAAAAGAAAATAAACTCAATATTTAGGAGTGATTACATAAAGGAGATGCACAAAAAATTCTGGTTGAAAAAATTGAAATGTTATATCTTTGTATTTTGAATTTTTTACCTGACCTATATTTTGCAGCTTCACATTTTGGATTTCTGGTGCATAAATTTTCAAACTCAAGTCTTTGTGGACTGCAATTTAATCTTTGATAGAAGTATTCTATTCTGTCCTGTTGCTCTATATAAGGACTGAGATATTTTTTTTCTCAGCAAGTAATTGTGAACAAAGACAATATGAGGGTAAAAACACAAACAACCCAAAAGCAAAAATGCACACATTTAACTTATACAGGCACTTTGTACATAATAGTTTATTTGCAATTTTTCATTGTGCAGTCTTGGTAAATAAAGCAAAAATGTCGTGTCTTCAGGATCTATATGTCAAAGCAGTGAGGGATTATATTTTGGGATTTTAACATCTGTCCTGGCTTTATCTGACTGTTTCCAGATGGTTTTCTGTATGATTGAAAGCAGCATCGGTGTGAATGGCGTCATGTCTACTACTTTTTCTTAACTTTAAGAGATGCTCCCTCCTCAACTCATGACCGGTGGCAAATGCTAAAAATACTAGAACTATTTTAAAAATCAAAATATTTTAAAATGGGAACCATTAAATTAAGACAAAGAGTCCCTCCCTTTACCACAGAGGTCTTCAGAGGAATTCAAAACCTGCATGTGTGCTTTTCATGTGTGAAAAAAATTCCTTTTGGGAAAAACTGTTTGATCTCTTCTCTAAAAATGTGGGTTTGATAGCTGAAAGCTTGGTAGCTGAAAAGATTCAACAGAAAGGGTTTTGTGGTTTCCATGGATCTTCTGCGCAAATGCTTTTCAATTTTAAATGGCCCTCTGGGTTTGTGACTGAATACTTCTCGTAGAGCAGGAAGATTTAATAATCAAAATGATATTATTTTTATTTAGTGTGTGGTTTCTTCAAGTCTTAAACAAGACTGTTTGTCCTCTCACTTTGCCTGAGGATACATCTTGCTATAGCTGTGTGATTAGATTTTAGATACATGCAGTTGAAGATAAACCTAATTACCTAAATAAATGGAAGGTAGCAGTAAATTGTGATTAGCACATAATTGTAAACTTTACAATTGTAAATTGTAAAGAGATGCAGAAGTTTGAAACACGAAATGTTTAAATTTGGGGATGTAGCACCTAGTCATTAACAATACTTTGAAGATGAGGCATTTATTACCTTATTAATAAAATTCTCAGAGACAGTAAGAATACTTTAATACTTCAAAGTACAAATATTTAAAAGCCAATAGAGATACTTCCATGTGTTTTCTATACACAGTCTAAATATGTCTTGAGTATGGTGTATAGGTGTCATTTAAGAATATGCATAGGATATGCTGAACAAATCTAGAGGGATAAAATTTACCATTGTTCTGTACATTTCATAAGAAAACACTTTATGAGGACATATCAACCTATCAAATATGACTCTGTCAAATATTAAAAATATGGATGTTGCATGGTAGCCATAACATGTATCATTTTAAACTTACATTTCTTCAATGAAAGACAGTTTGGGGTTTTTTTTGCAGAAATGGCAGATTTCATGGGGCAACATTAAATTTCCTAAACTGATTACTTTAATGGCTTTTATCAATCAAACAGGCTGTAAAAGATGTTTGAAATGTTCCAGAGCCAGCTGAGAAGAGAAATATGCTTTTTAGCTTTCTCACTACTATATTCTCTCTGTAAGTACTAACACTAACATTAATCATTCAGGAATCAATAAACTAAAGTAAAAATTGTGGTATTAATGTAGAAAAGCAGGATTTTTTTGAAGATTGAATTTAAGATTCCTGTTTGCTAAGCTTTGAACCATTGAAGTTCACATTTTCACATTTCACCTACAATTACCTGTAAAGGGATAATGGAAATTTATTCTTATTTATATTTTGATCTCCTTAAAGAAACTGTTTGTTTAAGGATGCATCGTTGAAACTTTTCCTGTCTAATAACTCGGCTGTACTTGGTCTGAGATCGATAGAGATCATTAAACTTCTCTAGGTTCCACATGACTGGCTGGGCAGGTGAATAACAAAGATAAATACCTCGACATAAGGGAGGGATGAAGTTACGGAGAGAGGGCATAACTGTGGGAAAGATCTCAAAGGGACCTTGTAATGTTTTAGGCACCAAAGACAAGTGTAAAATTTGTAGGAAATCAGATTTCAGTTTTTCCCATGCCCACATAAAAGTTCAGCTTAGAAAGCTAAGATTCTTCAACACCTGCCCTCTGGAACAGGGCCTCAATTTTGCATCAAAAGATACAAGGCTTGCCAAAAATCTGTAAATTAACAGTGTAGTTTCTTTGGAAACGCACATCTTTGAAGTGTTTCTGATATTTTTCACTTTATTCTAAACAATTTTAGCTCCCTCTGGCACCTTGGGCAAAGATCCTGCCCTTCATATAAGATCATTGACTTATATAAGAGAAAAAGGAAAAGAATACATGAATTTAGAAGAACAGAATTAATGTGATCTCTCTAGAGCTATTTTCTCACAAATTCCTGTATTCTCTTTTAATTGTCTGTTTGCACACACCTGTCTTAAATTTGCTCAACTGGGTCTACTATTAAAGTCCCCATCTTTGTGACATTGATTGCTTGGTCATTAATATTTTCTGAATGATTTTCTGTGTGTACAGAAAATAAAATGGAGAGTATGTTACCTGTGAATCCCATGCCATCGAAATTATTTAGCTCTAACTTGGCAGTATAGCTCATAATAAAAATTAATGCTTCAGAATATTTTTTTAATATGACAAATATACTTCATACCTAAATTCAGAAACATATCAAGTAGTGAATAACCTCTGAGTCAACTCTCAAAGGTTTTCATTCTGTGAAAGTTAAAAATACTGTATTTTCAGGTGATCTGAGAATTACAGAACTTCAGGACTTGAATGGTCTACTTAAACTTTTTAAAAAATACTGCAGAAGAAATAACATTCTTGAGAAAAAAATGTTGTCTAAAAAGCAAATGAGTGTCAAAAACTCAACAATGCATGAAACACAGGGGGATTCAGGAGTTATGTTGGTGACTGCCATAGTAAAACACAGGATTGACATAAATTCCTTTTTAAAAACATGATTTAAAAATTTAGTCATAGGAGACCATAGACCAGAACCCCTTGTCAGTGACTTTCACAGTCAAACCAAATTAAAATGTATGTCCTCCTGATAGTCATTTTATTTGGTTCCTTTGGCAGCCTTAATGAAATACTAGCTCAAGTAAAACCAAAGAAATCCATATTTTCTGTTTAAAATGCAAGGTACTGACAGTCATAGGACATTGATACTAATACAAAGTGATCTGAGTATTAAATATGTGACAATATAGGAGTACAGCACTTATTATCTTTACAGGCTTTACTTTTCATTTCACTTACCTGTTATATAAAATGCCTTTGCCACATATATAGGCTGCTATCAAAATTTCTTGTCTTGATGAGGGTTGATAGTTGATGGTTCTTTTCTCCCCTTTGAAAGGCAGAAGGACATCCTGGTGGTAATTGACTTTCTGGAGGTGTACTGCAATGCTCACTGAAGCAGTTGTGTTTGATTCAGTAGACTGGAACTGCAAAATGATTTCAGCTAACAGCTCTACACCAGAGCAGTCAAATGCCTGGAAAAATGAGGTAGCAATGAGCACCTCCAAACAAGAGTATCAGCCATTTTACTGCTAGAAATTAACTGTGGAAGCAGAATTGAAAGGGCTGTTGTGTTCTCTAGGGATAAAATGATTGTGTAAATAAAAAACGCTCAAAGCATGAGTATTATTTCTCCTCCCATGATTTCTCTCCAAGCATTACCATTAACAGTGTTCTCTCTATAAGCATTGTATCTTTGAACTTTTTCAAATATTGAAGCTTTAAGAAATACTAATAAATATATTTTCTTTCTCATCAATATGATGCTTAATATTTTACTTACTTCTTTCCTTCAGAAGTCCCTTCAGGATGGATTCTAGTTAACCTAAGTCATTTATTCATTAAATTAAGAAGAAATAGAACTTAATAGAGCTAAACTGCAGCATGGATTACACTGTAAGAATCATCTCTGCCTGGTTTCCAACAGCCCCAAGGCATTCTCCAATAAAATAGGGAAAAAAAAGTCAAGGTGTCTCTTGCTTCTTAGATACAATAGCTCTTCCATTAGTCTAGCTCACCAAGAGACAATACAGTTATCTCTATGTAAATGAATCTCCTTTCTCTTTCTTCTAAATTTTCTCTGAACATTTTTTTTTGAGTTCCTGAATTCATTTCTTATCTTTTTGTTACGTGCATTTTTATTTTTCTGTCCTGACTGCTGGCTTAGACTGTCTCACGTGGTCCTGGTAAAGCAAACTGCAACTGTACTATCAGCCTGAAAATTCCTTTTCATCTGCAAAATTCCAGATAAGACGTCATGGCCACACTCTCCATGAAGGGTGTTAACCAAGGAAGGTGAATATAAATCACCTTCTTGGCTGCTTCCACCAGCAGGACCCAAACTCTGAGCCTGGCTGGCAGTGCTTGAGCCGTGGGTGGGAGGGCAGAGGCACAGAACAACACCCAGGGCAGGCAGTGGCTCAGGCACCGAGCTCGCAGGAGAGAAGCAAATGTTTGATAGGTGAGGTTTCAGATCTGCTAACGTTGTCCCACTTTATTGCCCAGGTTCCCATGACTCTTTACGGACAGATGAAGAAGAGTATTTAAAGTCCTTTCTCATGGCCAATTTTCATTAAAAAACCCAGAGACTAGTTTTGTCAAATAGAGGCCTGGATGTCTTAAGCTGAGCAAACAAATCTGCAGAGACTTTTCTTAATCAATTTTTTTTAATTCATCTTTCTGTGGTTTGGTGTCTGCCTCTAAATGGAAAAGATTATACATATTCTCACAAGGAAATTAGGATGATTAATTAATTAATGTTTGCAAAGCTCTTAAGTTGCAAGAATATCTAGAAAGAAGGGGTATATATAAAATAAATTAATAACTACCTGTCCAGTGACCTTTGCTTTTCCTGTGCTGAGTGAAATGTCTTATGGAAAAAAAAATAACCCTGTGACTGTGAACAGGCAGTAAAAGAGAATAACAATATTGGCACACAAAAGATGATAATTTTCACACAACCCTTACTTCTGCTGTTATTTACCATTTAAAACTTGACTTGCAAAAGTAGAATTTGTTTTAGCGTTATTAGCACTTTTTTTCCTTCTTTTTCTTTATCTGTATTCTCCATATGTAGATCTCCTTTGCAGACAGGAGAAAAGCACTGAAGGAAACATAGGATATTTCTCTTCAAAAAGGTCATTGAAAAAAACAAACATGGTATTTGTAAATATGTTTGTAAGTCAAGACCATCTGGGAATAGGATCTAAAATTGTTATGTTCTTTTCTTAAAGGACAAGTATATTGTCAGAATCCCATAATTTCTAAAAGCTTTATCAATTTTATCAGATCTTATCAAAATTTCCAGCAAAAAGGACCACAAAATGATGTGATGCATGAAAAATTCAGGAAGAATAATGTGAAAATCAGGCTCAAAAATTCAGCTTTCTACAGGGCAGCTACTTATCTGTATGCCTGCCTCCTGGGTACTTGAACTGTGGCATCTGGTTAGCTCTGAAGTTAATGACCATTTTCTATATGAATTCTTTTCAAAAAGATGTTAAAAACAAATCCCAGCTCAAGGAAAAGGGAAAGTCATCTTGCTGTGACTCTTCTTTAGTTTTGATTTTTATTTTGCAAGTGGCTAGTCTTCCTGTATGAACTGTGCCTACTTACATTATAAATGTAAGTAGAGCTAAACTGATTATTTTCTTTCCTTTTTTTTTTTTTTTTTTTTTTTTTTTTGGTACTGTGGGCAGAAAATAAATTAATGCTTCAGTGGTGTCTTTATATATCTAACGTACCTTTCTAGATTTGTGCATGCAGAGAGGAATAAAGTTAAATATATGTACATTTTAATCAAGTAATATCTGCAATAGAGACTATTTGAAGCCTTTTAAATCACTTCCTGATACATTGCCATTTTGCCAACCTCTGCAGAGAAAAAAAGCCCTTATAGTCAGTCTTGCATTACACCCATAAAGCCAGGGTCTGGACCCTTTCTGGAAAAATTCATAGTCAAGGTTCTTAGTCTGGAAAAAATTGGGGCTAGAGAATAGCCAGACACTCAAGCAAAAAATTTCTCACTGGGTAGAACTCTCCTTTTACTTGCTGACTTACTGAGTAACATTTATGAAAATAAACTCAGCAGAATACACTGCATGTTAAGTTATCAGAAGGGATGCTGCCTGCAGGCTATTGCAGTCATTCTTGCTGACATTATCCTGTTTCTATCAGATTGGCTGTGTAGCTCCCAGTATTTTGTGGTAGAGTTCGCCTTACAAGAGGAGTTCTTGCCGAAAGGAAGCTGGAAAACAGTAAGGCAGGATGTCAACAGAGGGGCATCACCTCCAGCAGTGTCTGCTGCTCCGTTGGGGGGGTTGTGTTTGTGTCAGTGCATGTAATAAAAATTATTGTACTGGCTGGTCTCAGGCAGTCTCTGCAGCAGAAACCAAGGGGTTCCCTGCAATGTTCAAGCAATGTGACTCCTGCCCTTCAGATCACTGCCCATCATCAGCTCGTGTCTGCACAGCCCAGTTTTCAGGCTGTAGGTGTTGCTGCACTGTAGCTCAGAGGTGCAAGTGCATCCTGCTGAGGCCTACCAGGCTCATTTTAATCTAATTAGCTTGGATAACAATGTTAGTGAAGATGTGATGGAATGAGCTTCAGTAAATAAATGTATGCTGATGTAAAAGCCTGCTAGGAATCATTACGACATCCCTGGGTGGCCAGCAACAACAATGTACAAATTTGAAAACCTCTTCCCAAGGGCTATTGAAGCAACGGCTTGGCAGTTGCTTCAAAGCCCTAAATCATCCCACTGATAGTTTATAATTTTCCCTGTAAAACAATTTGAAAATATTATGTAAGTTAACTGCTTGTCAAGATAGAATTTTAGCTGGAAAAAGAAATTTAGTTTTGTCCCTGGGGTTTCCTAGTCTTTAAAGATTTGCCTGCATGGCTGTCATGACTACAGCCCATCTCTCTGTGTTGTCTGCCTTCATCATAACAGTCACTTCTTACTGCTGCACACAAGGTTCCAGTTCTGGGAGCCTGAGTATCACTTGTTTGTGTTCTTAAATGGTGGAGCAGTAACACAAGGAGATGAAAGTTGGTCTGGGTTACTGCATGTTCTTTTTTGAAGAGGAGGCAGCCCACTGGTGTAATGAGAAAAATTAGAAAATTAACTCAGAAGTAGAAAAGGTAATTGGAAGACAAAAGCTGGTTACTGAACCAAAGGATATAGACCTTTAAAGTTTTAAAACTCTTAAGGTAGTCATAAGAGGATATAGTAATTGAAAGGTAAGCAAACAGTAGAGGGAAAAGATTGATTTCTTTTTTTCTTTAAATAAGAAAATATTCTTGGGGTGGGGGCAAAGATGGTTGAAAAGCATATATTTGCTCAGTCTACAAGGTTCACGCTTCTGGTACAGCTTTATTACTCCTTTTTTCTGTGAACAAGCATTACTGGACAGGAGCAGCACCATTACCTTTCCTCTTGTATGGCTGAAAGACACCAGAAGTTGGCTGCTGCAGCATAAGAAGCAGAACCCAGAATCTCTCCAGTTACAACCCTTACACTTGGACCACTTTAACTGGGCTGGAAAACCTGTTCTGTGGACAAACCCAGGTGGTGCTATTCCAAATATCAGTGAATATTGGTATTAGGGCTGCACAGAGAGTAGCACACACAGGCTCCTCCACAAGTCAGGCATTGGCAAGGCTTAGTGAGTACTGGGAAGACACCACCCTGGTCAGGGGATTGTTCAGATGTTCATGTTCATCTTGCTCCTGCTTGAACTGAGAGAGGGGCAGTTGGGTTTATTGGGCTTGGACACAAAATCCTAGATGCCATGGTTTGCCCAGTCCCTTCGTGTGCAGTAACAGAGAGGTGCCTTGTGTGTAAACATAGGATGGGAGTTAAGGACTCTCCCTTCCTGCATGGCCTTGAACACCTAATCTCTCCTTATTTTCTCATCTGTGCAACAGGAACACTATTGTTCATGGACCACACAGGGGGCTGTAAGGCTAAATTAATTAATGTTAAAAACCCTTTGATTCTCTTAGATAAAAGGTTTTCTAGAAGTATGAACAATAGCTACCTATTAGCTACATTTTCATCACTTTTTATTTATGCCCAATCAATTCAACTTCAGAATTATTTGCCTTATCTCATCTGGATGAAGAAGAAATTGATAACAACTAATGATTGCATAAAAAGTAATGTTTGAAAAGTCTGGTCTAAATTTATTAATTTAAAGTGTACTTCCTCACAACTAACATGTATATGAAACTTTTTGATCAATGTCTTCTCTTTGGCGACTTTGCAATATGGTCTTTTCTTCTTTATATACTGTTTAAGGTATCCACAAGCTCACACAAATGGACAAGAGGATGCACTTCTGCTCTTACAATTAATTTAACTTCTGTATCTTTGTATTTTCTATTCAGTCTAAATCTTATTCCTCTCTTGCTGACTTCTATTCAACAGCTTTTATTTCTCTTCACCCTTCAAGAATCCTGAACCCACCAATGAAGAATCATTTGTTACACTGTCATTTCTATTTGCTATTTTCTTTTTTTGCCCCCCACCTCGTGAGACAGGGCAGGCAGTGTGATGTGCTGGGTATCAGTAGAGTGCACCTCAGGTACACTGAAACATTTGGCTTCACCTTATGCCGTTTCTAGGATATATTTTCGTGCCCTTAGCCCTGAGCCACAACAAGAGTTTGGTTGGATTTTGCCACATTTCTGCAGCACTGAATAGCTAAAGTGCTTCCAGATCTGTCGCTACTGTTGTGTTCAGCAGCCTGCTGGAAGTGTGAGCTGTGAAGTAGGTTATCTAACACCCAAATACTGGCTTGTCTGAAACTTTAGATAAGAATTGATTTATATGTAAGTATCCGATCTGTAAAAAGTGGTGGCACTGCAAAAAATGAAATTATAGGTTGCATTTTAGGTAAATTCTATGGTGTAATCACTTCAGATGAGTTCGAAGTGCAGTTTCCTGTACTTGCTTCTGTATTCCTATTTTTTCTGCTCCTTACTATTTCTTAGATAAATTAGGATTAACTTTTCTATGCCTCGTTGCTGTACCCTAGTAATTTCCTGAATTTCAAAAATGCCATTGAAAATGTCTTTGTTAAAAATAATAATAAGCTATTAAGCTAGCTTATTCAACATGCTCAAGTCAAAAGATATTTACAATCATTAAACTGCAGTGAATGAATGGATTTTGTAGGAAGACAGCTTGTTCATTGGAATTTGTTGAGCTCTTCAGAATAAGCCAAGTTGAAGGAAAAATATATACTCAATGACTTTGAATTTATAAAAGCTGAAGCGCTTCCTGATGAGTGCAAAATACGATTTGCTCTGGCCTGTTTACAGTTTAGACCATTAGGACAAAGACTGTAAATGCTAACATGAAATTTTCTGAGGCCTGACCCGTAATTCTGCTTTGGAAGGAGGTGGGAAAAGAGATTAAGGAATTCTGATAGTAATTCTAGGCTGGAATTAAATGCTGATTAATTTAATCTTACTATTCCTCTGTTCTGTGAAAATACTACCTTGCAATGACTGAAATTTCCTAATATTTATAATATGTTACAGAAAACTAGTGGCTAGATTGTGATCAGAATATGTCCCCCACATTTCCAGGTTCCTCTTAGACCTGAGGGACATAGCAGCAGAGACTGGAAAGTGTCTGTATCCCTCTTTCCACACCAAAGGAGTGGCTTGAAAAGAAACTAATTTTGTCTGCTGACAGAGAAGCATTGGTTAAGCCAGGAAATGAGTCAGGATCTCAGAGAACCAGCTGAGCTCCTGGGTGCAGTGGAACATTTTCCTTTTGCCACTGAGCATCGTCGCTTCCAGCTGCAGGAATGGGGGCTGGTGCTCCCCACCTCAGAGCCCGCAGCAGTGGAAGTGCTGTGCTCCGGGCAGAACTCTGTGTTTCACTTATATAAATGGAAAATGTGATGATGGTTCATTTTGCTGAATTTGGACATAGGCATGTCAAATTCCGTGAGATCCCCTGGGACTTCAAGGTAGCCCAGTGATCCTACATTGTAATGACTGCTGCATCCGAGTAGTTCAATGGCGTTTAACCAGTTAAAGGAGTGCAAACTCTGTGCTTTCTGACTTACAATACAAGTCTTTACAGAAAGACTAACGCGTTTCAGATCTTCCTGAAGCCTTGGAAGTGCTCACATTTTAATGCATTTGCATGGCTGGGTGTTGAAAGAGTGAAGAAAAGTGAGGTATATGCAAAATCCTTCTGATTTCTCCAGATTTTTCCCTGTGAAGAAATAAACCAAAACATTATACCAAGTGGAGTGCCCCTTTTCTCTTTGGCTAACTGAGCTTCATTTCTTTTCTCATGTGGAAGATATGAATCAGTTTCTGTGATTTCACTCAATTTCCCTGGTAGCATTTATATGTTAAAGTGAACAAAGGTGCTTTGCCCGAATATTTTTAATTTATAATGCTTGCATATTTAATAACTATTAAATATAAATATCGAGGTGAGGGGAATAACATTGTTTAGGATTTAGGTTCTATCATTTGACAATGTTTTGTTTTTCATATTACTTCAACAGTAGCTACACTTACTGAAATTTTAAATCAAGTGTTTGTTAAAAGTGGGTCCATATAAATATTAAATATTATGCTTTCTGCTCTTTGCTTCATAGAGTACAGTTCTTCTTGTGACAATACTTCATTCTTTGCTTTTCTGGTTTTAGGGACTTATTTAATATTTCAGCAATATTTTATTCCCAAAACACTTCAAGAAGGTACAATCATTTAAAAAGTATTTTTGACTACCAGTCAGGCAAATTAAAATATCAGTTTTTATCTCTCAACAGATTTTACCTGATTAGTGGTGGAGTTCCATTCATTATATGTGGGATTACAGCAGCAACCAATATCAACAATTATGGGATTGAAGGCAATGCACCATAGTAAGTATAAACTGCTATCATAAAACTTTTAAGGAAAACAGATTCTCTTTCTTATCCAAATAAATGTAGCTGACTTCATAAAGGGTACAGGCATGCAATTTGGGATGATATCTGTTATGAAATTTTATTAAATATTAGCTGTGAAAGAGCAACGTCTTAATCTGGAGCTTGCTGCTTCACCTCCACCAATTTGACTCCATTACTGGCAATACAATCACCTTTCATTTACAGAATTACTCTTCATTTGCATCTGAATAAGTGAAAGATATTAAAAATACCTAATGAATATCATATCTAATGCATCTATTAGTTATTTAAATATTTTCATTTCATTACCTACCTTGATTAGATATCCTTCTGGCAACTCAGAGCAATTTAAAAATAATGATGTAAGAAGAGGACAAGTAAAAATCCCTTCCCCACTTCCTTCACTCCCATCCCTCCATTAAAACCCAAATATTTTGGATTTTCACCACCTGGAAATGTTCCAGTCACAGTGTCTGGCACTCCTGTCATAATCCTTTCGTGTCCTTGTGTGTAGGTAGGTGTTTCAATAGACCTCCACATGCTCACCAGGCATCACATTGTTATTAATTCCTAATTCTTGGCATGAAGCATGAGGTATCCCTAAGTACAGTAAGTCCTTCTGTAAAAGCATAGCAGAAAGTGAATTAGACTGCAAAGTTAAATACAGTGTGTGTAACAGATCAGCCTGGCAGTGACTGGCACACTAATGGATATTTTAGTACTCTGGCAGCACTAATACTCTAGAGGACATCATTCTTAGTTACTGCTTTGAGCATCTATTGTAACACATTTGAAACTGGTTATGTTCTGGGCATGGGAAGTGGCAGCCAAGGAGAATGGTTCATAAGTGAGCATCTGGCTCCTTAAAGGCATTTTTATAGGTAATTGAAATTTAAATTCCAATAAAAAATCAGTGTATACCATGGCTAACTGTATGCTCTGCCTAGGGCCCAACTCATATTTATTTATTCAAATTTATCCAATTAAACAGCCAGTTTATAATCAACAGTGTATTATAAAGCTCTATTATTTATGTTCATAAATATGAGACATTTTTCATTTTGGTGCAGTTACTGGGGCTATACTTCTTTAATCATATTAATGTAGCAAATCAATACCTAGTGCCACAGTGTGCACAGAAAACAAGGGACAGACGAGGAATGGTTATAAGATTGAGTAAAAAGCTTCTAATTCAATGGCAGCATAGTGAGTTACGTGCCTTATTCATTTTTTATGGCATTAGTAAAGTAAATGTAGATGCACAAACTTGAACTTCTTTTTACAGAATAGATTTTGTAAGTGATCCACAATGAGATTCTACTTGAAATAACAGCATCCCATGAGACTGTTCCACTTGGGAGCATTCCACTCTCCACTTGGCATCAAATATGCAGCATTCAAATGGATTTCAAGTATTCACATAGCTTTGTGTCCTCTGCTTACCCAATTAAATATAGGTGGTAATTTACCTATGTTTTCACAAATATCTTTCAGGGAATCTTTTCTTGTGCCTGTCTAACAGTAAATTATATACTCTTTGGAGTGCTTCTAAGTTCATTAATACATGTGTGTATATTTCTGTTTAAGGTTCAGATTTCAAAAATTCAAAGTCATTTTCTTGCTGTAAAACCCAGTGGGACTGTCTCTATTTAGCTGAGAGGTTCTCAGACTGGGAGAAAAAGTCATTCTGCCCTTTTTATAGTAACTTGTAGATAATTCCTGGCTAGACAAGAATCTGATATCAGAAGTTTCCTCACTGGAGCTGGAGGAACAGCAAGTAATCACACACGCCTAAATGAATATGAAGTGTCACACAATGTCACTTTTAGAGCTGGAATCATCATGACAGATCACCTGGTATGTCTTTCTGACCCAGTGGGAAATTAGCTATATCCAAACCATTCCTGACAGTTATTTATCTGAGGTACTTTAAATGCTCCCGTAATGGATAGACCACATTTCATTCCAACAGCTTATTATCCTAATTGTCCTAACAGCTCAGAAACTTTAAAAAAAATCTAATTTAGATCTTCCTTGCTGCAGTTTAAGCCCATTACTTCTTGTCCAAGTCCAAGAGATAAAGTAACTTATTCCTCTTAAGAAATGCAGAAATCCATGCAATATTTAGGATATAAGAACCTAGTAGCAGCTGTACTAGGCTGTACTGCCAGCTCAGTTCTCTGTCTGTAACCATGGCTAAAAGCAGATCATAGAGAAGAGTCAGAACAAGGCAAATATTCCTTCTCCCTCTAACCCACGTTCTGCCAGTTTCCATCTAGGATTTCATTAGTGTTTTCTTTTTCTATGTTTGTTTGATCAGATCATTCGTATTTAAGACAGTCCTCTCAGACTCATGCTGGCCTGTGAGCTACTTTAAGCTGCTGTAAAACAGTTGTGGTTATATTATTCAAAACCTAGCAAACCATGATCATGCTACAATGATATTATGCTACTAACATATCACAAACAGACCATCAGTTTCCCTAATTTTTCTGAGGACATTCAAATTGACATGGCTGAACTTCCAGGAACTCTAGAAACTGTAGAATTCAGAAATGGCGTATATATTTTGAGATCTGCTCGCTTCAGAAAATGGTGACAGTTCAACTGGAAGTATTTTTCAGCCTCTCTTGGTACTCAGGCTTTTCTCTTGCAAGAAAATTCTGTAAGAACACTCTTCAGGCTTAAGAATTTGTAGCAATGTTCATTGATACAAACCACTGAAATCTGTACATTTCTGTTGCTCACATAGAGTATATAAACTGCCTCATTTGCTTTTAAATCAAAGTATTAGTGCTGACATTTTTAATAGTAGAAAAAAGGGTTGACATAAATGTTCACTGCAATTCTGGAGTCTAAACTGACCTACATTTCTTGGAAATTTTCAGTTTTAATAATCTGTCAATTACACAATATATTCTATTCTATTAAAAAATTAGAAAGTGATGGCTCAGCTTAATTAATATTAAAGACAAGCTCCCTCTCTCCACAAGTTGAACTTCTGAGAGACTTTTGTGTCTTACTAGTCAGACAACAGTCAGTTGTCCATCACATCTAATGTGGGCTCTGAAGTGTTCTTGACTCCCTCTTTTTGTTGTTTTCAGTTGCTGGATGGCCTGGGAGCCCAGTCTCGGTGCTTTTTACGGGCCGGTGGCGTTCATTGTGCTGGTGACCTGTGTTTACTTTCTCTGCACGTACGTGCAGCTGAAGCGCCATCCTGAACGCAAGTACGAGCTGAAGGAAAAGGCAGAGGATCCGCAGAGAATGCCAAGTACTGACATGGGCCACGGTCATATTACAGACTCCGTGTCCGTTCCCCAGGCAACCTGCCCCATGATTTCTTCTTCCTTATTGGAAAATGAGCATTCATTTAAGGCTCAGCTTCGAGCCGCGGCATTCACTTTGTTCCTGTTTACTGCCACTTGGACCTTTGGAGCACTTGCAGTATCTCAAGGTCATTTCTTGGATATGATATTCAGCTGTCTTTATGGGGCCTTCTGTGTGACCTTGGGGCTTTTCATCCTGATCCATCACTGTGCAAAGCGAGATGATGTGTGGCATTGCTGGTGGTCCTGTTGCCCATCCAAAAGAAACACCTATTCCGTGCAGGTTAACGTGCGCCCAAAGGTCAACGTCAACGGCGACACTCAAGTTCACGCGCCTTGTCTGCAGGAATCGCCATGTCCCAACAAGTCAGCTGTGTTTAATCACCCAGCAGCGAGCCACTGCAAACTCACCAACCTACAAGCAGTCCAGAACCATGTCAACTGCCTGTCGCCCGTGACGCCGTGCTGTGCAAAAATGCACTGTGATCAGCTGCTCGACGATGAAGCTCACATTCACGTCCACAGCGAGGGAACCTTCAGACCCAACATGCACATTCATAGATGCCTGAAAAGCAGAACTAAGCCACGTTACTTCAGTCGGCACAGGTCTGCAGGGGAAAGAGAGTACGCCTACCACATCCCCTCGAGCATCGACGGCAGCATCCACAGCTCCCACACAGACAGTCCCCACAGCACACACGAGAGCCAGTCGGGTCACAGACTCGCCTGCTGCTCCAAGAGCGATCCATACCCCACCGTCAACCAGCCCGAAAGCAGCGACGCAAGTACTGTCATTTACAGCTGTGGTAAAATGCCAGACAGTGACACTGTGCACCACCCAGCCCACTTTGAAATGCACCCGCGGACACAGTCATTGCCATTTAATACAACAAATCACAACGGAATTCTCAAGGGAAACATGCATGAAGCCATGATATACAGCTCAGATAGTACAGGAAATATCAAAACTGGCCCTTGGAAAAATGAAACTACTGTGTAGTGCCTGGGCCATCATAATGTGGTTATTTTGCCCTAAACCATTGTTATCTTTGTTTTTGTTCCAAAATAAGTATGGTGATATGTTTGCGTAGCTCATCAGTAAATTGTACAGCTTTTCATTTTCTTTGTAAGTATCAAAAAAGAGGGATAGTGACAGTTTTAAAGTGAAACTATTTTTAAAAGAAAGTTATAAAATTATTCTGAAAGATAATGAGAAAATGAAGTCTAGACAATTGAATAAGAGAGGCAATATCCTTTTGTTACACAGAATGACATTTCTTCAGAAACATCATTTGCATTCATTGTTTTCACTTTTTTTCTGTAGTAACTTCAGACACTTTTTATAAACATATCAGCATCTTAAACTTTTACTTATTTATTTTTGTAGAAAAATATTATTACTGTGCCATGGATTTTAATCAGAAGTGGCTATGGTAGAAATGTTAAACAGGATTTTATAAAATTGCAGCTTTTTAGATATACAAAAGTGATACTGCCTCTAAAAACCTTCTGTAGCATATGGCCTGTAAAGTCATGTAATGTACAGTCTCTGTTCTGTCCTTTTTCTTGTTGGAGAGAAGTGCTAGGTAATGTCTCTGTTACATCTTTGGTGCTGTATTGGTTGTATTTTGCATGACATATGTCAGGATATACCATTTGCTGTTTTCTAGTGTTACATGTGTTTAAAAAAAAGAACAAAAAAAAAAGTGTGGTAAAAGGCTGTGAAAAAACCCTATTGATATTAATCTAGAGCATTATAAATCTACAGGAAAAAATCACTCTGCACTAGTTTAAGTGGCACAATCCTTTGTATAAGGTTATATGATAGCTTTGATAAGGGTCCACTCTAATGTCTTTACGGAGCATGCACTACTCATTGTATGTGGCACTGTGCAGTGTAATAGCAATTGTCTCAACAAGTTTTACACTTCTTTGTAAAGTATGCCTTTTAAACAAATCTGTAAGCTGTTCCACAGTAACCTTTCCACATCTGTTAAGGTAGAGCAGTTTTATCATTAACTCTTTGAGGACTACAGTTATTTTCTTAAAAGTAGTTTATTCTAGTTCAGAGATATTGTATATATGATACTGTCTATTTAGTTACATGATCAATGTAGTCCAGAGTTGTCAGGAAAGAGGAAGTTCAGTAATTTTCTAAAAACACACCTTCTTAGAAACCATCTCTTAATTTTACCACTTGCTTTCTAAAAACCCATTTCCTCCCCTAGCAAATTTCAGATTGTCTTAATCCTTTAATGCGAATTTGACCTTCAGAGAAGTTCTTTATGTTCATGATTTCTGCTGAGTTGTAGGGCATTCCAGGGTCAGTAGCATTGTCTATTAACAAGGCTCTTGGCAAGATTTTTTTCATGTTTCCATGAACATCTGGACACAAAGAATCAACTCACAGTACAGAACTGTATCAGAATGATCCCTATATGAAATAAAACTGCTTTTTACAAATAGGAAGGGTGCAGAATAATAATAGATTTCAGAAAGTGAATGGGAGCATAGAGCTGTGAGGAAAATGTCTACAGTGGAAAGTGAACAGCGCATCCAGAAATGAGAGAAAAAGCACAATTCTGTATGTTCTGTATTCCCATTCGGAGGTTTCCTCCCAAATTTGCCCTAAACCAGGACAGCCACACAAGAAAGTTTGCTGTGATGTCTTCACACAGACTTATGTAATTGCTGCTGAGAGGAAATAGAAAATTCCATTGAGAGACCATCAGTCTGCAATTCTCTGTGTATATGTGGCAGAAATCATCACCATACTTCAGCCCCATATTTTTCTGTTATTAGCAGTTTATTAGACTCTACCTTCTTTTTTTTTTTTAATATGTAGGAATAAATTTCCTAATAGTGTACATAAAGATGACAATTATAATTGTTAGAATGTTATAAAAACATGTAAGTCAGATGAATGTGTTCTGCAGTGTTGCAGGTGGGAATTAGTACTCAAAGGGTTAATGCTCAGTATCTGAGTGCAAGAAATCTTGTTTTTCTGTATTTTTGTAAATTTGAAATATATATTGTAAACTCCAGCAGTGCAATGTGTCCATCTCAGATTGTGTATTTTTAAAAGGTGAGCAAGAAGAATGCACTAGGTGGTTGTCAAGTTTTAAGCCAATATTCAACAGTTTCATGACTGCTTCTTTAGCTAATACAAAAAAAAAAAAAAAGACAAAACACTGAGCTTTATTATGTATATGCTGTATATGCTTGAACTGTCTCTAAACTAAAATACAGTATTTTTCTTTGTTTGCATACCGAAATATTTTCTGTTTCATAATTGTTTTCTTTTAATATTACTTTTTACTCATTCCACGTAGACAGCGAGCCCTAAATAAGCATAATGTGAAATCCACTTCTCTGTGTCTCAGCACTATGTATATGTATATTCTGTAACAGTAAAATTGTAGGAAGTCTGTAGACCCTTATGCAAAATATCACACACACACACAGAGCCAAGATGAAATACTCACTCTGCAAGAATCCACTCAGTAAGCTCCTTTATTCAGCTTGTGTTTTAATCACCTCTGTTATTTTGTCTGAGAGGCCAATTCCATCTTCATAATGGCTTACAAAAAGGTAAATAGGTGCTGCTTTCCACAGAATATCTTATGTGATAAAACTCTCTGGAATTCAAACGTAAAATATTAAAACACTTTTCTTATTGCATTAAAAATTAATTTAGTGAATATTTCCGGGCTAATTTGGAAGAGATGTGTTATGCAATAATCTGTTTGCATATTATTTTTTCAGAAAATATACAGTATATCTACAGAGTAGGAGACATGATATTAAATAAATATAAAAATGTTTTGTACCATCAAATTTGACCAAAATGCTTTTTATGCTTTTGACTTTTTTTTTTTTTTCCCTTAAGATAAATGCAATCATTTCAATGCTTTGGAAGTCTGGTTTTCATTTATTGTGGGGTTTTGGTGAATTATAGTCAGGGAACCATTACTACCTTACCTGATTTTCTTCCCTATAAAAATAAAGTCAATGAAATAACCAGAGTATAAGAGATATATTGTCCTAGTAAATTTCTCATGGACACATGTAACATATTTTAAAATCACTTTTAGTTTTGGTGATTCATTGATGATAAAAAAATGGTTGAACAGATTTTACTGTTCACTTTCTATCCGAGATTAAGCAAGAGGAATTTCATCCTAAAAAAGATAATTTTCAGAGAATGATGCAATCAACAGAAATCTGAATAGCTGCTACCAGGATAAAAATACGCTCTTGCTGTAGTGTTGTTCTCTGCATATAGAAATTCCAGGTTTCGTGACCGAATTTGAAGTCACCTAGGCTGTTTACGAGAAGAATTCCTACCCAGCCTCATATAATGAATTCGGGTGTAAAAATAAAGCATACATTTTTGCACATTATGTCTGGTCATTTGTGTCGTTCCCAAGAAGTCTGCTGATTGTGTCTGCACTGATGTGACTGAGCAGTCGCTGTCAGTGGCCATAAACAGCTGTTCTCCTTCACCACACAGCTGCCTGCCAGCTACCCTGTGAGCGCCGTATCCAGATGTTAGCCCACCACGGGGGCTTCACTGGGGCTAAAAAGCATTCATCCTGTCTGAACCAAGGCAAAGCCTGTGCTTAAAGCAAAGTTGAGGCCACCTTTGATGGAACACACAGGCAATTGGGCAGCCCCCACTTGAACACTGAGCGTTGAAGGCAGAAAATTATAATGGAAGTGGATTTAAGCAGTTTTAAGTCTTCCTCCCTCCATCTCTCTAAAGCACCTGCCTAATAAGTCTACTGCCTACAGATAGCTATCAAATCCAAACAAACCCAGGCAAAATTAGACAGTTGACCTAAAATTCCTGGTGTAGCTGAAATGAGTGAAACAGCACAACCTAGTTAACAATCAGAGAAGCCCAAGCTGGAGAAAACTTCTTTGGAAGTTTTGTCACAAAGATGCTTCAGGTCGGTTATGTGTGGAGACATGGAACGTCTCCTGGATGCCTGAAGATCTGAAATTGCTCTTGTGCAGACACTGTTAAGGTTTACAAAGCTGATCTCAAATCCACAAATTCAGAAGTAGCTTCTGCTGTAGATTATACGCCTTTTTACAATGAAAATATTATCTGACATTTCACTATTTGAGAAAAAGAAAGTTGTCATCACGATCAGGTTAGTAACATTTTTACCACAGTATGGAAACAAGTAAAAGGAGACCACCCGTACTCCCACTGACTTTTTGTTGCCTATGAAAAGAAATGTCAGGCTGATGATGACATTGGCAGCTCAGCAGCTTCCTTGCCAGAAAATAAATTCAAGTTCCTGTAGCAGCATCCTCCAATTCAGAGAGAAGCTGTAGAACACAGCTGGATCAATCAGAATTCATTGGCTGAGTTTAAGGGCTGGCTGACTTCAGTTAAGCAGTTTCAGTGGTAACTTGGTGCTCTAGGCAGTTTTTACTTGCTTAGTTAACTCCACAAGGAAAGAAGCTTTTGGTTTGGTTGTTTGGGATGTTTTTGCTGTGCATAATTGACTACTTTCTAATTAGTAATTGAATAGCTAAGAAGAAAACTTACTCTACAAATTACCGTGACTACAAGCCATGGCTTTTTGTTCCCTGCTAGGGAGTCTGTGAAAGTGCAAGTGAATCCCTATTCCCTTACCTGACCAGTCTATTACCTGAGTTTTTTCAGGAGCCAAACAAGTGAGCACCAGTGAATTCAGGACAGTATTCAGGACAATATTAGAGGGCTCAATGCTCTGTAGGGAGGGCTGAAATTTGCAAACTCTAGAGCAATTCAACCTCAACTGAATATCCTGCCTTGAAGTGCAGCTGGCCAACTCTGAGGTAAGGGGTTCTTTGTAAACATGGTGTCTGCATACCCTGTAGGTACTGCTGTCTCTTTACATTTTGATCTGTTTGAATTGTGTAGTGCCTTGCAGTCTGAACAACAAAATGACTGACTGTTCCCATCAGCCCATCACTCTGCTCCAGCTGTTTGCTTTAACCTGCAGCACACTGCCAGGCAAGACTCTCCAGCATAGTCAGTGTTTTCATTCATTCCTTGATTTGTTTCCCAGGTACTCAATAACACCTGAGGAAAGCAGCAGGAGGAGTTTATTTTGGGACTAGGGGGGAATTTCTGGGAGAACAGAAAGCAATGAAACACATTATTCATATTCTTCTCACACTACTTTCGTTAGCCCATTTGTTAGTGAGCTGTAAGCAGTTACAGTCACTTATTCCCTGATTCTTTCCATTGCAAGACCTTGTTCTCCACTAATTAGAACATAGCTGAAAGTTAAGCATTTAGCTTGATTTATGCCCTCAGCAATTACTGCCCTCAGATGGATGATTTAGAGTTCAGCCAAAGCAGCTGCAATGTTTTCAACAAAGAGGCTTGATGAAAGAATGTCTGTCCACAATAACACCTTTCAGTGATTTTGTAATAGTTCTGTCTTCAAGGCCCATTATTTGAAAACTTTGAGAAGTATGGCTATTATAAGAAAAGGGCATCTCTTGCTGTTTCTATAAAGTGGTTCAGTACAGATAATTTAGCCACTAAAAATATCACAATACATTACTGTGAAATGTCTCCCTTCTTAGGCTGTGTATGCCCCAACTGGGATCACACTCACTGATCTTGAGCTGCTGCTGCAAGCCCTGGGGGCTCTAAAGGACCAGCCCTATAAATGATTCACTTCAGCTGCCTTCAACTAGGATTAGGATTGAAAACAGAGGGCCTTGGTTCTTGTCTTCTTTGCCAAATGCTCCAGTTTGTCTTCCCTTCAGAGGCACCATGATGGAATGGAGGGGAGAACTGACCGGTTTATATCAGGGGGACAATGCTGGGCTAGAAGAAATCAAAAAGAGACTGAGCCTCTAGCACTGGATCGAGTTGAATGGAGCAAGCTGATTAGAAGGAGAAAGGTTGCTGTGAGAAGGGAGCTGCAACATGACTTGGGGACTAATTTGAAGAAAAGGAACAAAATTTAAAAGAGGGACTTGGAGGGAGGAAACAAACTGAGACCAAATTGGTCATTGAGGGAGAGGAGGAGGAAAGTGAAACAATTATGTCCATGAGTCTTTCCAAGTTGAGTGAAAGCCAAGCTTTGTGATTCCTCTGCCAGTTAATATCTGAAAATCTACTAGTAAAATGGCTATTCACTTGTAATATTGTCCTCATACAAAATGACTATATTAGTGCTGTCAGCTATTCCAGTAATGTGTCAGAAATCTGGGTATTGAATCACAGATGCTCAAAGCTGTTGATTAACCAGATATTTCATGTCCCACATGACAGAATATCTGTATTTTTAATGTCTTTTGAAATCCAGGAGCTATCACAAAAAAGACAACTGGTTTCAAACAGTACGGGTGAAGCTGAAAAACACACCAAACTGAGGAACTGCTAGAATTAAGGCTGTCTTTGGAACCTTCATTCACAGCTTCAGTCTGTCTTTTGATGTTGTTTTTCAGTGTTTGAGTTCATGCTGCTTTCTAACACTTTGGCTTTGATGCTGCACATTTAGTGTTCTTTAAATGTGTGTTTTTGTGTACATCTAGAGCTAAGCCAGTCATTTCACTGTAAGCTTTCTTTTCTTTCTTTTTTCCCAGGATTTTTTTTTCCCCATGGAACCTTTAGAGAAGGGGTTCTTAAAAGAATTTTGATGTTGAAACTTTTCTGGTAACACAAATTCTGCTTTTCTAACCTTCCTTGTGCTGAGTACTAGAATGGAGGAAGTGGATTGAAAGACTTTCCATTGAATTTCTGCTTGTTTGGGTTTTTTTCAAAAGTAGGTGTATATTTGTCCCAAGTGTTGTAATTGCTATCAGGAGAAGAGGCAGGCTGAAGTCAGGAAGTGCCTGTCTGACTGTGCAGTCTGTAGGAAGCCTGTCCCTTAATGATGATAATTTGTGTTGACAAATGGGCTGCCTGTAAATCCCATCTTCCCTGCAATGAAGCCTGTACTGGAAAGCCTCCTATGGAGTAGATCCCTGGGGCTGCTGAGAAGGGCATCACATGCCCTGCCCCTCCAACCTGCAGGATGTGCCAGCTCTGGCCACTGAGGGATGGACATACTTTTGTCTCTGGCACTGTGCAGTGACCTCCTCCAGCCCACAGCTAACCTGGCACACCAGAAGAGGTTCACTGCAGTTTTAGGTCATTATACAAAGGTCATTCTGCTGTGAGCTCCAGGAAAGTCCCTTTCCTTCAAACTCACACTTCCTTGCTAACCCTGAGCTCATTGCCCAAGCCAGAAGCTGGAAAGTCCCAGTCCCCTTGACGAGGTGGCATAAGAATGCAACACCAGCATGGAGGGGTGGTTCCTGTCCATCTGGAATAAAACACATCGAAACCTTCCCTGTGTTCCTATATATGAGGAACAAAAAAGCAGGGAGGAGAGAGTTAAATGACCAGCTAATCTCTTCTGGGATAATAAGGGAAATAGTTTAAGTTGTGCAACAAACAAAACAAACCCCCAGCCATTCTGAGTCAGTATGGAAGCCTTAATTCCACATTTTAACGATGTTATATTCCACCTGACAGCACAGCACAAGCAATGTGACACCCAGTCAAGGGCTATAGTACATTCAAAGTAACTACACTTCACCCACAATGCTTTTCCTCTAGATAAAAATAAGTTGTACACAGTTGTACTGTGGAAAAATTTTCTGCATCTTTTGATATACTGGTGGACTGTCTTAGATTAAGGACCCATTTAGTGTGGACATGCACTTAAAATGTTTTTGTAATATTGGACTTAAAAGAGGGAAAGTTACTTCTTTTTTATTTTAATTACACAGAAAGTCAATCATCAGTGTTACAATGAGATGTTATTTTTCTTCAGTATGTAGATCACACAGAGCCAGAGAGCTGCATAACAGAGCACTACACCAAGGGTGAAAAACAACCACGGGAAGTGGGAAAAAAAAATCCTCTTACTATCAGTAGTTCTCAACTTTATCTGTAAGGGAATGATTTCAGATCATGCAATCTGCTTCATTAGCCTGTTCATCTTCTCAGTGTGTTATTAAGGTTCAACTTGCTTAACAAAACCAGGAAGATCAGAATATGCCAATCAAATCTGGAATGACTTAAACAGTCTGTGGTATAAGTGGCTTACATATTTCATTGTAGGTTGATGTGGGGAAACTGCTGATACAGAGAAAACATACAGGTTATAATTTCAAAGGCCCTGGAGCTGTAGGATGAAAAAATCTTTAGCGAAAGCCATTTTACTTAGACAAAGTAAGAAGCAAGTATCTTATGTAGGAAATAGGAGTTTTGAATTTAAATCAGTGAAACAATGAAAAAGACTGACAAAGAGGCATTTTGAACAGCTCAGCACAGGCTTTCCTTCCTTGTGTAACCACTGCTGGATGTGAGGAAGTGTTTAATTTATGCAGCCCTTAGTCAAACTTTTTTCCTTTTAGATGCAGAGTTGAAATTATAGGCAGGAGTCTTTCCTTTGGTTGCCATCGGTCTTAGACTTAAATGCACAGTGAACAGCAAAGGCTCAGCATACAGTTTAGAACCTTATCTGGAGACTGGCAAACTGCAGACCTCATTAAATGGAGGCTTTCTGTCATAGCATGGGGTCACATATCCTGGCATGCACTCACAAATAGGAGCCAGAGGACAAGTGAGTGGAAGTGAAGGAGGAATGGAGTATAAAGGGGAGGAGGTGTTGTGATGGGCTATTGTTGTGAGGGAGCCCAAGTGCCTGCTGAAATGGTGTGATTGTGAGAGTAACCACAAGCCCTGGATGAGTAACGGAGGGTATTGAGCAGGACCAGTGAGCCTGCTTCTGTGGTGATGGTCACTCAGGAAGGATGACAAAAGACTAGATGATATTTGGACAGTAGCCTCAAAGATGGGCTGAAAACTGGAAATATGCTTTGAGGAATGTAATGTGTTCACGTTATAGAGGGAAGAGAGAGGAAAAAAAAGTGGTTTAATGACTGTCCATGGTAACTAAATGGGCAGAAGGTACTTTATGGGAGGGTCTTTAATCTAGCAGCAAAGGTATGAAAAGATCCAGTGATTAGGAGCTGAAAGTAGCACTTTGCCTTTCATCTGCAAAAGTAATTAACCTCATAAAATTTTCTTAGTGACATGGTATGTTGAAATTTTCACCTCAAGAGAGCATATCTTTTAGCAATGTATTTTTCCCTTCAAACACAAATTTTTGACCTTGGTGCTCTAAGAACTACAGGGTAAAATTTTCCAGGCAGTTTACATTATATTTGATGCTCACTAGATTTAGCCTCAGAAAAAAAAATCATCCTTTCAGATAGGTATTGTCGAGGTGAGGTAGAATAGGAAGGACAATGCCTCAACCTGCCTATGGAGAGCCTATGAAATTGGGTTGTATTCCAACAACCTTGACTTTGACCTCCATGGCACTGTTCAGTTCAAGTGCTATTTTAATGTTTATTATTCCAGGTTTTTTGTAAGCTGTACATTTGAATGGGAAATCTTTATATTCTGCAACATAATAAAGTTCCTAGTTACTGTTTATAATGAAAAACTCCCTTAACTTCTGACAAAAACCACAATGGTACTTGCTTAACTAGATGGTATCACTACGTCCTGTAACAGTCTGCATTAAATCAAATTCTTCCTTATCTCCTCTCTAGCACATGATGAGCAAACTTTGAGCTATATTAATAATTTGATGTTTCAAATTTAAGTCCTTTCTTACAAACTTCTCAGTATTGGTGATAGTAGAATACATTCTTAACAGTCTTCTATTTTTCTACCTTCCTAGTAATTGGTAAAATAATTCTAGAGAAACTGAAGATCTCAAAATTTTCCCAAAAATATTATTCCAATTTCTAAGTCCAAAGTTTCATCTTCCTTATTCTATATATTTACTTGATCTTGATGTAAAACGATTGAGTCTTTAGTCTGTTGGGAACAAGGTAAAGCAGCCCTGTGCCAGGATCCCAAAGTGCGGCACAGAGATCGGCATCTTCGGACCAGACACAGCCCTGGTTTTGCACTTGCTGTTTGTACAAAGTCCCAGAATTTGTACCTGTGGATATCTGTACTCAAACTGTGATGAACAGGATTTCTGTTCCTGGACTGCACTAGGAGATAGAAGACCCATTTTTGTCCCTCTTTCCAGCCCCATGCACTGTGCTTTTTCTCATATCCTCCTGGTTTTCATTACCTGACTTTGGTTTGTGCACTGACTGCTCACATTGCTGTTATTCCACTCACTTTTTCTTGTCTTTCTAGAAAGGCAGGATGGATTCAGTGCTGACCTCAGCTTACCTGACAGCCCCAGGTCTTCTGCTGACAGGGTAGGTCATAGCTGTGATCTGAAATGCTCTTTGCTGTCTTTTTCTCTCTCCTCTTAGATATGAATTTATCCAGGGAGATAATTAAGCCACAGTCTCCACAATCTCTCCATTTCTCCTGCCTGCTGCAGCATGCTGGGTCCTATGACAGGACCACTCGTGTCTTTTCTCAAGCATGTTGTGTAACTTCAGTGCCAGGCATCCACAGTGTCCTCTTCTTTATTCTTCCTTTTTGAAAATGCTTTTGCTGTGCAGCACATAGCTCTGCTTGATTTTCTGTATTACTTGTTTTGAAACATCCACATACTGGAAAGGTTGCTCTGATTAAAGACCTGTGGCAAAGTGGATTGAAATGATTTCTGCTCCTTCTTTTAGTAATTATTTTATTTGCCCAGTCACCACTTGTTTATTAGTACTGCAACATAAGCACCACAGCCAGTTTGGAAATGTCCTCTGATGACATTCCTCAAAAGCACCCCATCTACCAGGAAGTATCATTTCTCATTTTTGCACTAAGCCATCTGAATTCTTCATTTTTCACTCCTGTGTTGCCCCTAAAGCTCCTTGCTATATCTTGGATTTATCCTCCCTCTCACTCTTTGCTCTGTGTGGCTCAGACAGCATCCAGATGGTCTCTTCCTGAAGTGAGCCTTTTCTGGAAAAAGCCTCACCGCTGTCACTCACCAGAGGACAAAGCTGACCTGAAAACACTGTGCACAGCACAAAAGGTTGTTTTTCTTTCACTGGTACTTAGGAGTTGCACAGCTCTGCACTGCATATGTGTGTGCATATGTGTGTACAGTTTGTACATGTGGAAATTCACACACACACACATAAATTAATGTTACAGAGATATCCGCTGAGTGCTTGTTACTGCCTCCCTCTGTTGTGAGCAAGCATATCATGTTTTCAGACTATGTCTTCTAATCTGAATTTTTCTGAGCATTTTTAGTATTTCCTACTGGTTTTAAATGCATCCTACAGTTTTCTAAGTGTTAAAGGTAATCCAACTCTGCATAAAAGGATTGAAAAATTTAAAACCTCAGAAGGTTTTTCAGTAGCTGTAATTGCTCTTTCACTTGCAAGTATCTCCCCAGAGGTACAGGGAGTTGTAAAATTAGTGATATTTTTAACACAATTTTGCACAGGCTAGATAAAATTAGACCTTTTATATATTTCAGATACACATTAGCAACTTTAAATTCCTTTTAAAAAAATTCTCTTCCTTGGAAATGTCTTGATTTACAAGCAAAGAATACTACCATGTGTTATTTTTAGAGAATTGAAGCCATGTGTTTCTAATTCAAATTATTTCAGATGCATGTAGTTTGCAAATGGAAATTCCCCTATAAACCATTAGATATTGATGAGTTTCTCCAGTTAAGAGTTAAATGAGTCAGACCACAGTCTATCTAGTCATAACAATTAGAGGCAGAAATCATTAATAATTTAATTAAATTATAATCACTCTTTTGACTGTGGCTGGTGTAGAAGATTGCAAATAGGAAATGCTCACATAATTATTATTCTGAAGATCATTCAGGACAAATAAAAGTCTGAAAAAGATGTTAAATCTCTTAAAGGACTTATTTTAATTATTTTAAAGTCATACATTAATTAAGGTGTTTACTTATTAATCCTTGGAAATTGAATTCTGTACTCAGAATTAAGTGCTGTAATTTTCTCAAGTAACTAAGTGCTGTGTTTCTCATACATGAGAGGTTGAATTGCTCAACCTTAACTTTAGAATTTTCTATAATAACTTGAGGGATGCTGACAATTAACTCACTCAACAACTTCTCTACGCCTCTAGCAAGTTTAGTGGCTCTAACATCTCTCTCTTTAGAAATCTTGTTGGCCTAGTTTTTTTGGGTCATTTACCAGTCATTGTCTGCTGTTTCATTTCTTACTGGCCTAATTTATCCATCTGGAATTGAAGCAGAATGTAGACAGAATTGATTCTGCGGCTGCCGTTTTATGCCAGCTATCATAACCATCTGAAGTTGAAGCACTTTGACATTTGTGGCTACTCTGGAGAATCTCCTTCTCACAGACATAAGGGATGGGAGTGTTGACTGCTCTCATTGCTTTCTTTTCCTCATGCTGGCCCTCTGAAGGTAGTAAGGAAACTCTACACAGACCTTCTTACACATCCATACTTCTCCTTTGAATATTTTTATTGGTCAGTTTTAGTTATCATTATGAAAAACATTTTAACGCCCTAAAACTCAACCTGCAAGTTCATGATTTTGTTCTTGTGTTCACCACATTCCCCTTCCTACCCTCTCTTGGGTCACCCATATAAAGCCCACACTAAGCACTTCATCCTCAAGCAGAGGATCAGCCCTAGTGGTTGTTTTAAAATACATGACTATCTATGGTCCAAATACTTTTTCCTAAAAAATTAATGTTTTGAGGTACATGAAAAAATGAAAGCATATAAGAGGCATGAAAGAAACCAAGTTGTTTAGATTAAGACAATGAGTACTGCAATATATTCAAAGGCATTTTCAGTCTTTTCGATCCTTACAGGTCCCTTACAGCCAAAAGAACTTCACTTTGCTTTCTGTCCTGCAGTGCCCAGGGACAATCCTACATCTTCAGCAGAAATACAGCAATCTCCCTTCAGATGAAATAATGCAAAGCCATAGTTCTGCAACAGCAGCACGTAGAGCAGCCTGGAAGGGCACTTCTTGGGAAAAGGAGAGGTGCCTTCCAGATTCAGCTGTAAGCAGGCTTGGCTTGGCTTTGCTTTGCTCCCTCCCTCCCACTCCCTGACTGTCTGTGCAGGCTGTGAGAACTGTCACTGCACCAGCTGGAGCAGATTTAAATTTCACATGGGAAGTGAAATGTTGGTTATGACGATGTGAATCATTTTATCATTGTGCTGTAGTACAACAATTACCATTCCCTCTCTCACGTGACTCCATTTCACAAACAAAGCCCTGCATTGTAGCTGTAACCAAGAAGCCTGAGTATTGGCAGCTGAAGCCATTTGTCTCCTGCCTGGCTGGTATCTTCTCCCACGCTGCTTTCTGTGGGTTATTTGAAGTTACTCCTGAGAGCTCTTTACCATTTCAGCAAGGTGGCTCTGGCCTTGATGGTTTGCCCCTTTTCAGCAGGGAGATGTCATCCTCTGAGCTACAAACAAGAGACTGACTGAAGGTTGTTCCCTAGCTGCTGCAGAGACTGGTGGATGCATTCAGTTTGTTGTGGCCCTCCAATTCCAGTGACATGTAAGGTCTGGGCAGCTGTTGGCTGTGAAAACAATTTACCTGTATTTGATTGACTCTCCTCTTTATTTATCAAAGCCTTCTAGAAAAGTCCTCACCAGCATTTAAGTGCTGAAGTCTGTTCAATTCTGAGTTTCCTAAGCATATATATGTCATTGATTTAAAGTTAACAGATCTGTTGTCTGCAGCGTCTTCTCAAGCTGTCTCTATCATAAGGAGCAATCATGTGTTTGTGAAATTCAGTTGCCAAATAAAAGATTAAAGCTTCAGGCTTGATTGTGGCTGTTAGCACCCTTTCAAAGGCAGTAAGTCATTGGTCTAAGGTAATTTACCTTTTCATACTGTTGGACATAGAATACATAGAATTTCTCTGAATGCCCATCTGAAATAGCTCTTCTTAGCTAGAGAGTCACTGATTGCACCTGTGATTATTGGAGTAATTGAGAAGGTCTCTTTTTCGCACATTAGACCAAAAATGAAACATTTATTTTGACACATTGGGCTACAGCCATCTGTGCCCCAGCATCAAAACATTTTTTTAATGTTCTGTTTCAGCTGTTCCAGTTGGCCTCAAAAGAGCTTAAAATCTGGCAAAAATAGCACCAATGTTTAGCTGTGCACAGAAGGTATTATTTATATGTCAGTAGCACATTGTTCGCTTTCTAGGTCTTTAACAGCTGTATATAATGACATGATCCTTTACACATGCTAGTTTTCACAGAATGTCACATGGCTCTTCACCACAAAGCTGGGGGGCAGAAAATAACTTTGTATTTTTCTCTTGTACACAAGACAATACACAGGTCCTGCATGGATTTTCATCATAAGCCAGATACTATATTATTTCATCAAAAGCAATAATGCACTCTCCTGGCATTTGTAGAAAAATTGATTTCTGTTAACCTGAGTCTTTTCTTCAGATATTGGGTGGCCAGTTCCATTTAAATCTCTTTGTATAGAAAGATAGAGTATGTAATATCCCCACGGGCAAGAACGAGGGCTTGGCTCTCAGATGACCTAATTTTGAGAGAGACAATAAGGATTACTGAGCTGAGGTGCAGCTGATATCAGAGCCCAAGGCCACCCCTAAGCTTCATTGCAGTTTATGTGATGGAAGGTCACCTCACTTTAGTGTCTGTAAATTGTAAAACAAACAAAAATATCAGCAGTGCAAAAGGCCTCACAGAAACCTCTATTTGAAATAGAAGCCAATTCTTTATTTCAAAGTTCTTTATAATACTTGTATTGTCATTTTTAATTTGATATAAAAGAGTACTGGACACAATATGTTTTTCTAAACTCTAAAAATAATTGTAACAGTCAGTAAATAAAAACACAACAATCATTTTGGCTGAATATTAGAGGAATATGAGATAAGTCATCTGAGAAGTAATAACAAAATTAATGTGACAGCCCAAATGCTTAACTCTTTTTTGGTCTCAAATGCTGATAAAATCTTCCAATTCATAAACAATAAATTCCAGATGCTGCCTGATATGACTTTTTTCCATAAAAATAAGGATGCACATCGATCTGTAGACACACTGCTTATGAGTTACAGGGAAAATAAAATATCTTCAGCCTTATTTTTAAAGGAAAGGCATTAATTAATTGGTCTCCTAGAAAAATTGTGAAAGTTTATCCACAGTTGTTGGTGCTGAAATGAAATCATTAGATAAATAAATGTTGTTCAGTTCAAACTCCCCGCATTCCACTGAGAGAGTAGTGTGAGGGAAAAATAGATGTATCAGAGTTGCCCAGCTGCTGGGTCCTTCCATAAGTTACTGCCCTGTAAAAGCCAGCAAGTGTCCACTGTCCCTCTCTTCTCACTGGCCAATGTTCAAGCACCTCTTTTCAGTGAAAACAGAAATGTTCAGGGAAAAAGGTAAAATTTATTAAAGAGGTTTAGGTTAAAAGGAAACATTCTGGATTTTTTAATGCATGTGAAGTAGTCTAAATGAGAAATAAATGCTACAAAATTGAAAATATGATCCTGTGAGCAGTGAGCTGGGCATCAAAATAGCAGCAGGGAGAATCAAACATGGTCTGTTCAGCTGCAAGCTGAAAGCCATAGCTGGCTTAAAAAAGTAGACAGGTGAGCTCCTGTTTTTGACTGCAGTGTTTTGTTAAACTTTATTCCCTTCCCTATTGTAATGTCTCATCCCATGGTCTCAGCACATAACACATATTATGACATTATTTTTTTTCCCCCACATCTCAGTATTGTTCAGGAAGCTTGGGGTTAACAGAAGTGAGGAAAGAAGTCTATTTCTGAGACTGTCTAGGAGCTCACTTTGATTATCCACGGATGAATCAGCATGTCGTCATCTCCGTGGGTCTAGACGTAACAAAGGTGTAAAACCCAAGCCCATGCCAGTCACGACTGCAGTGCAAGCCCTTTATCTGAGCAGTGTGAAAGCACAGTCACTCTGCAATCAGATGCAGGCTCAGAAGCAGTCAAGCAAGAGCAGTTCAGCTAAAGCTCTGGGGAAGGAAAGAAAATCCTGGCCCGAAATATTGTGAAATATAAATAACAAGACCGGTTTTGGTTGCATAAGCATATGCTAAATGACACGTGAAAAAAAATAATATCCTATAGAACAGAGAAGTCTCTCTTTCCCCAGAGGTAAAGCTGTTCACAGCAGTTTAAGGCCTTTCTTGTTCCTGTGACTCTGCCATACCTGCAAATGCCATCTGCACTGACGAATTTTCATTGCATCAGTGTCATCCAGAGAAAGGTGCATGGGCATCTAGCTATATTTATTTAGTCAGCAGCTTCAATATTTTCCTTTCTCTGTAAAACTCATCTGACATAAATGCAAGAGCTAAAGGCTCACTAGGGATTGTAGAGCAATGCAAATTTTATAGAGGAGGTCAGATATTATCTAAAACTTACTTGTTAACAGTTCTTTCAAGTCCTGCAGGGCAGCTGCTGCACATTAAAAGGGGTTTCCACAGAATTCTGGTGATTTGCAAGCCCATCCTTCAGTATTTTCCAGTGGACAGCCATGGTTTAGCCACTGCACCTCTAATGGGGTTCCCTGCAATGTTGCCTAACCTACAATCTTTGGTGAGATTAATATCTCAGGGACAAAATTTTCTGACCTGGGTGAATGTAAGATACTGGGATGATATGTGGAGAAAAAAGCTTATATTATTTAAAAATAAAATAAAATTGTGCAAGACATTAAAATATTGCTTCTGCCTAGAAAATACAGCTATCTGGTATGTGTTAAAAGATGTGAAGGCACAGGCAGTATTAATGAAGGCCAGGGAAAGACTGTAACTGTTACAGTGGACTGTGCAAAGCAAGTCCAACCATCTGATTTTCTCACCAAACACCTACCTTGCAGAATGACCCCACTGGCTTCTTGCCCTGTGAAAAGTCCTCAGGTGTCTTGTATGAGATCTCTTTCTTATTCAAGCAGATTTTATACATTGATCTCTGTGTGCCAGGTATGAAAACTGTTCTGTATTTGAACTAAAAATTCATTGCACGTTGTCTATGATTATAATGAGGTAAAACAGTCCATGGCCTAATACCACCAAGCTGGCAGATGGAACTTGTCCATCCAAATAAAATTAATGTGATAATGTCTGTCCAATCTGGCCCCACATCAGCACGGGATGCCTGAAATATACAAACAGAGAGAGATATTAGTGAGTAAATGATAGTCAGTGTAGATAATTTTTAAATTTTCATGAAAACAGAGAGAGATGAGAGAATATCTGGAGAGGGACCAATTACAAATAACCGTGCACGCACATGCATAATTAACAGGACTCAAGAAGCAGTAATGATCATTCTTTTAACACAGCGTAAATCTGCCTAGAGAGGTGAACACATCAAAAAAACTCAGCATGAAATTTTAAAAAAATCTTTGACTAGTTGGGCTTTGGGGAGCTTGTCGGTTTATTAACATTACTTTAACCTAATTTTAATTTTGTTTAATGTGATTTCTTTTTTGTGAAGCTCTTTGAAAAAACTGTTGTTTATGCAAATAAACTACATGGAAAATTGGTTTTGTAACTAAATGACAGCTGACAGACTAGGCTGTAATAGTCAACTGGGAACTTCTAAAGCATGATTTGTTTACTCTAGTACAAATTGCATAGCTATGATTATTAGGGATGTAAATATCTTAATAGTGGCTATTTTAATTAACAGAGTCCTATGGCTGGGTCTCAGTCCCCACTAAGACTGTTTTGTGCTGCTCCAGTGACAGCAAAAAATAGCCGTAATCCTTATTTCACTACTTGCCCTATTTAATATTTCAGAGGAGCTGGCATAATGAAGGTCAGATTTGTCCCATTCATTTCCTACCAAAACAAGGTTTCTTGCTTGACTGTTTGCTCAAAGAATACATCCTACCATTTTTATCCTCACTGGCAGTTCTGATTTCACTATTTGCCTTCATCTGACTCCACTGAGGATTTTTTTCTGCCTGGGATGCAAGCCCTTTCCAAACCATGACACCCTTTAAGAAATCTCTCTTCTCCAAATAATTATATTCTATTCCAGTGTCAGATCTTTGTAAGTTTTAGAATTTATTTCTTCATTTGAATGACAAGGTATTTTTGTCACAGAGTTCTACAGAATTAAAAAGAAACATAATCAGCAGCAACAATCATAAAAAACCCCAAACACCTACCTCTATAGCTGATGCATGATCTGTAACTCATATAACAATATTCTCACATTTTCAAATGTAGAAATATGGATGCTAAGTAGACAAAAAACTGTTGCACATGTTGCCACTTTCCTGCCAGAACAAGGTTTTGCCTGCTGACAACAATTTAAAATAGCACGTTATTATGGAATTACGTGGCATCATAGGCAGCAGCTTCATTTCTGAGAGCCTGATATTCTCAGAGATATCTTTATTAACTGATCAATATTTGATCATTGTGTTAAAGAAATTTGTGCAAACATCCGAGTCTCTGTTCTTCCCGACATCAAAGCCAATGCTCTTTCAAACCCACATCATCCTAAAAACACAGTTCCTCTACAAAGGAGGATGAAGGGAAACCAATTCCAGAGACCATGGAAACCCTCAGCAGGTGAATTACCAGGGGGTGAAGGAAGCCACCAGCTCTCTCCTCACATGAGTGCTCTTATGAGCAAGTGAACCCCCTTTCAAAATGACTGACTTTGAATTTCAACAGAATTTCTTCTTGTCCTCCTTTCTTAGGGTCCTTTCACACCTGTGGATTTCCCCTATTAGAAGGGACTGGACTATTAGAAGGGACTAGACTGGCCTTCTAATCTGCTTTGCTCCACCCCTGGCTGCTCAGAATGCCACAGGAGGTGGCACAAGTCAGTGAAGATGCTGCAGGAAAGAGTAATTTGAGCAATTTGGAGGAGAAAAAGCTGGCGACAGCAGTAGTCAGGTGAGCAGTGCCTTAAATGAAATATTGCTAATCCAGCTAGGTGATCAACTGAGCCTACTGAGAAGCAGTAGAAATGTTAATATAGGAATTAAAATCATCTCAACAACAAAAGCGATGGAACTGAATTATGATGCAAGGTGTCAAACCAGATATAATTAGGGCAGCCCAGCTGAGGTAGACTATTAATAATAGGGTGCAACATAAATAGGAAGAGTACATATTGTTCAGGCATGCTAGAAATAAAAGGCAGGGTAGTGAAAGAGTATTATAATGTATAATGTGCTAGGCTTAAAAAAAAGAGAAAATGGATAAGTTTGAGTAAAAAACAGTTTAGGGAAGGATCAGGAAAAGGTTTGGATAATGTTGTCTGCTTTAGCCCCCTAGAGTTTAATTTGCACTGGATAAAGATCTCCATAATGTTATTAGAAAGAGAAATATTAGCATTAGGGAAGATTTACTGTCTTTATGGAAGACTTTGACCTTCCAGAAACAGGCATTAGAACAAATATTACTAATAATGGCACAGTGGAGGAATATCTAGCCATAGTAAGTAAAAGATTTTTTCACTGAACAAAGGAGGTATAAGAAAGCCAAGCATTTAGGAAGAATGTAATAATGATACATTTGGAGTTCAGCATTTGAACAGTCACAACATATTTGTGAGTCACTAATACAATAGGGAAGAAAAAATGTAAAAACTGTTCTCAGATACATCAGGCAAACTAAAAAAAACCAGTACCAAAACACTAGACACTATTCAAAGTTTATCTGCTACACAATAAATAGTTCTGGTTAGCTGTATTAAAAAAAAAAAAAGGCACTCTGATAGCAATTTGACATTAGAGCTCTTCTATTATTTGACCTGAAGAGTACAAAAGGACAGTATATAACAACATTTGAAGGCAGAATAAAGTTTGATAAAAGATGATCTTGGCTTGTTTAGAGAAAATAAATCAGTGCTGCAGGGGGTAGTAACAGAAGAAAGGAAAAGAATTATTGAAGCATAAATGATAGCATTGGCTTAAAACCAACTGGACTTATGCTAATTCAAACATACACTAAAAGATTGTTAATCACTGAAAGATTTGTCAGACACACAAAGACAAAGAACACAGTGAAGTTATAAAGCTGTCATTTAATAATTGAGGTGGTCACTTCAGGTGATCTTTGCATCCAGGACAGATGAGGTGATTTTGATTCTTGGCACCAATGAACAACTGAGATATTTTATCCTGAGATTTAACATACTTTACAGAAAAGACTGATATCCAATTTGGTTGTGAGGTGACTGCTTTTCATTACTCCCTGATCTTATATACCTTGTCATTTACTGGGATAATGCCACGATATATGTTCTTACAATTACTAAGTCACAAGGCTTTCTTTATATATGTATTTGAATGCATTTAGAAGAAAAATGCAAAATGAGAAAAAATTGTTATGATATATATATAATTCTATTCTATAATTCTATTCTAAAAATATAATTTCACAAATTAAATGGTTTTATTGATATTGTGTTACTATGGAGATACAGTACATCATATTGAGAGAAAAAAAGGCTTTTGGTTAGATAGATGCATACTCTCATAGTCACATAATAAAAGGGAGTTAGAATGAATACACACCCCTCTTGAGGGGGAGTCATATGGGGCTGAGGTCACCCAGTCTGTTCAGCCTGGAGGAGACTGAGGTGAGACCTCATCACAGGAGGGGAAAAGGAGGGGAAGACACTGATCTCTGTGGTGACTGTGACAGGACTTGAGGAAATGGCCTGAAGTTGTGTCAGGGGAGGTTTAGGATGGACATCAGGACAAGGTGCTTCACCCAGAGGGTGGTTGGACACTGAACAGGCTCCCCAGGGAATTGGTCACAGCACCAGCCTGACAGAGTTAAGAAGCCTTTGGACAAAGCACATGGGGTGTGCCCTCAGGCACATGGTGTGATTCTTGGGGATATTCCTGTGCAGGGCCAGTAGTTGGACTGGATGATCCATGTGGGTCCCTTCCAACTCAGCTGTGATTCTGCAATTTTATCATTTCCCTTTCAAGTTCAAGTAATGTGATTCTTGCTGGCTGCAGATTCAAGTGGACATCTCTGAATTATTTACTTTGTTAGCAATGGTAACTACAAGTAGCTTTTCATCTGGAAGTAGAAGTCAGTATTTTTCCATGAGAACTAAGATACTGTGGCACAATTATCTGGCAAACTGCAAAAGCCAGAAATAGTTACCAAATATATGGTATGGTTTTTAGTATTTCAAACATCAAGTGCAAGAGCCTCAAAGTTTCATAAAGCACCCTGGGACTTGTTACATAAATAATATGATACAAAAAATGGCTTCCACTATAGTATATGATAAAGTGTCTAAAGCCACTGCCTTTTTAGATCATAGTAAACCCTAATGACCTGTGTGATGGAGACTTGCTTATGGAACTGTTTATGTTGCAGATATATAATGAAATGGAGTGGAGTCTCTGCTATTCAAGACTCTTGATCTAATGTTAGAGATGGGGAGAACAACTTGAGCATCAAGATAACCAGCCTGGTCCTTCTCAGCTGGCTTTATCTATGTCCCTTGTTATATAATGCAATGTCATACACTCTGTCTTCACTAAAAACCATCTCACACTATTACTGCCAGGTGTTCCCAGGCAGTGATCAGGATTGATGACCTTACAGCGTGCTCTGGCTCATCAGCCCAGGAGCTCCTTGATACTTTTATTGAAGGCACCACCTTACTGCTGAAACTCAGGGCTAAATGCATCAGCTACAGCTGCCAGGGCCCTCTGAAGCACTCAGGCACATGAGGAGGGCTACAAAATAAGTAAGTTGGTGACTAGGGAGAAGCAATAACCCATAGAGAGCCACCTGCACACTGTCAATTAAAGCTGCCATCCCACAGCTGAACCTATTTTTGCTCCATACTATGGGACTGCTTTCTGTTAAGATATTAAGTGCAGTCAGGACATTCGTCCTTAATTTTGTACCCTCATAGCTTACAAAAACTAACCTATCCATTGCTTTGGCTTGCCATGCAGTAGAAGTATGTAATTTTATGACTTTGGAAACTAAAATCCTTACTCTGTCATTCACTAAGAATTAATTTACCAAAAAAAAAAAAAATCAACCTAGGCTGTTCTTGTAGCAAACAAAAAGATATGTCTGAGCTAAGTTGCCCCAGTTGAATCATAAAATATAACTTAATAGGCCCCTGCATCTGTTTCATGGAAACTACAGGGGAGAGGAAAATTATGTGAATATTTTAAAGGTTCTTTACTAATGATGTGTTCAATTGTATTTTGTAATGCAAAATCGAAGTTATAAAGAGGAAGTTAAAATTAACTTCTTTTTCTCTTTTGATTCCCCTTCCTTTCTTATTTTATGTGTATTTTAATAGGTTGTTGCTATTATGAGAGAGAACTGTTTTTGTGTGCTGCCCCTGACATGCACCTTTGTTTGTATTTATTTGTCTCCTGAAGCTAAATTCAGAATTGCAGAAGCACTTCTGGCAGAATCTCTCCTTATGGTTGGTTCAAACTACCTAGACCAGGTAGTACTACTGCTGCAGTTCACAGGAATGATGCAAAGAGACAATTGACCTTTATTTTCTGCCCTCAGATACCTGACCTGTTCCAGGATTACAAAAGCTCATGGTCCTCTAACATGAGAGAGGTCAGAATTTACCAAGATGAGCATTAACTGCTGTAGAGAACAAAGCACTAAGGTAAGAAATGTGATGAGTAGAGTATGGGAAAATATCATAGATATCTGTTTTGTGATACTGAAGGGTGAATACTGGCTTGTTTTGTGCTTTGCATTATCCAGACAAGATTTCTTCAGTCTGTCACCAACACAGCATCTTGTCAGCTGCGCTGTCTTGCAGGCGCAGAAATGTCATTTTTGCTTTCATCCCTTTCTTCCTGGCAATACATGGGGGCAAAAAAACCCCGTTGTTAATGTTAAAGAGAATATTGCTGCAAAACTCAACAAGGATGAAAGCAGGCATCTGAGAGTCATAGAATGGTTTGGGCTGGAAGGGACTTTTAAAGGCCATCTAGTCCAAACCCCTGCACGGAGCAGGGACGATTTCAAGATCAGGTTGCTCAGAGCCCCATCCAACCTGACCTTGAATGTCTCCAGGATGGGGCACCATCTTTCCGGGAAACCTGTTCCAATGCTTCACCACTCTCATTTTAAAATAATTTCTTCCTTATATGTAGCCTGAATCCACGTTCTTTGAATTTAAAACTGTTGGCCCCTGTCTTATTGCAACAAACCTTCCTTGTACACCCCCTTAAAGTGCTGAAATGCTGCAATAAGATCTCCCTGGAACTTTCCCTTCTCCAGGCTGAACAAACTCAGCTCTCTCACTCTTTTCTCTTAGCAGAGGTGTCCCAGCCCTCTGATCATTTATCTGGCCCTCCTCTGGACTTGCTCCAATGGGTCCCTGTCTTTCTTGTGCCAAAAACCCCAGAGCTGGATGCAGCACTCCAGGTGAGGTCTCGTAAAAATGGAGTAGAGGGACAGAAGCCACTCCCTCACCCTGCTGGCCACACTGCTTGTGATGCAGCCCAGGACATGTTTGGCTTTCTGGGCTGCAAGTGCACATTGCCAGCTCATGTCCAGCCTCTCCAGGACATCCACCAGCACCCCCAAGTCCTTCTCTGTGGGGCTGCTCTTAATGGTTTCTTCTCCCAATCTGTACTCATGCCTGGGATTGTCCCGACCCAAGTGCAGCATCTTGCTCTTGGCTTTGTTGGAACCTCATGAGGCCCAGGATGGCATCCCATCCTTCAGGTGTGTCAAACCACCACTCAGCTTGGTGTCACCTGCAAATTTGCTGAGGGTGCACTAAATCCCACCATCTTTGTCATTGATGAAGATTTTAAATAATTTTCTTCTCAGTATGGAGCCCTGAGGGACACCACTTGTCACTGGTCCATCAGATCTCTGAGCATTGACCACAACACTCTGGATGTGACTGTCCAACCAATTCCTCATCCACTGAACAATCCAATGATCAAACCCATCTCTCTCCAGTTTAGAGAGAAGGATGTTGTGGGGGACTGTGTCAAAGGCTTTACAGAAATAGAGACAAATTTCATCTGGAGACTTTCCTTTGTCCATTGATATATCTCTCCATCATGGAAGGCCCATGGGTTGGGCAGACAGGACAACACCCCTTGGTGAAGCCATGCTGGCTGTCCCAAATCTCCTCCCTGCCCTCCATGTGCCTTAGCAGAGCTTCTGAGAGGATCTGTTCCATGATATTCCCAGGCACAGAGGGAAGGCTGACAGGTAGTTTCTGGTATCCTCCTTTCTACCCTCTTTAATTATTGGTGCAGTGTTTGCCTTTTTCTTGTCTATACAGAGTGATGTAGCTGCCCAGTACCATAAAGCCAGTTAGTCTTGTGAGGTCACATTCATGACAATACAGAGAAAGCCTGAAATTTCAACATGAGGTTCCAGCACACTGGCTTTTTGGAGATTCCTGACAGGGACAGATGTAGTAACCAGGAGGCTGAGTCATTCAAAAGTTACTTGAATTTCATGAACATCACTGGACTGCAAGAGGCTCCATTCTACACAGGGAAAATTTCATTCCTAAATGTTATCAGTCTGTCTGGGGTTTTTTACGCTTAACCTTGATAGATGCCAGCATGAAGTCAGACTGCAAAAATTGGATTTGAATAATAGAACTACTGTAACTGTGAAATTTGGGACTTTCACCTGTTGTATTTTGTTACTGGATTAAGAAATTTTCCAACCATAATAGTAAAAGCTCCTAGCTCTTAGCCTTTCCCTTCTCTTTCCCCAGCGCACATTAATAGCACTGACAGTTGTCAGCATCCCCTTTGTCATCAGTGCTGGAAGGCAAGAGGATGGACAGAGAAATGTGTTTATTTCACCAAAATAAAAGCTTGTGATGATCATAACTCTAATGCCTCTGAACTGTAAGTCATTCCCCCTGAAATGTCAAATAATGTAAGCTGAATAGGGAGACAAACAACTTGGTCATAAAGAGAGGATATCTCTCCTTCAAAATAAAAGAAAACTAAGCCACCACAAACACACACACACAAAAGAACATGAGTTATAGACATTGCTATTATAGCTAGAGCTTCCCAGAGGGTTCCTTTTCTCACAGGATTTCTTTTTCACAAATAAAAAATTTGAGCAAGATAGACACTTTCCTAGCAAACACTGTGGGCAAAGAAAATCTGCAAAACATTCCATTTCTGTTTTTATAAATGTGTGAGAAAAATCACCTTATATTGAGAGGCAAGTTTTCACTGTCAGTCTTTCAAGGACAAAAACATTTTCTTACAGCTATAGGTTGTAAACTATGAGAGTAAAATTAGCTCTTGGGAGGATGAAGGTTCTCTTGTACTAACATCCAGGTACACTGATGGTTTCATACTTTCAAAGATATGAGGAAGGCTGCATATTGGACATATCATGGCTATATACAAATTTTACAGTTGTATATTAAAAATAATTCTGATGAAAAACATTGAACCAAATGTCTCTGGAATTCCAGATCTCTGGTTGCCTATTGTTATGTGAAGCTCTTATTTTGTTTCATGGACAAAGTGAGTGTGATTTTTCTTATTTCAGCCATGAGTAAAATCGTTTTGACAAACCAGAAAAATCTTGATATAATAAAGGTCAATATAAATCTATTTTATATAATAAAATTAATATAAACTAAGGTTAGAGTTTATCTGCACAAACTTGCCAGTGAGATAGTGTAGCCATTTCTCCTCTTTGCTGCTCAAGGCATTTCAAAACTCTGACCATTTTTAGCGAGGAGTGAAATGCTGGTCTTGCTATGTTATGCTCCTGAGATCACCACTTATAACTCATTTTCAAGAGGTTTGGAGTCCAGAAATGACTGCCTACTCTGACTGATATGTCAGAGCCCAGTGATCGTTTTTGATTAACAAATATTCTCCAGAAAGCAAATTGACACTGTTCAGTATTATTCATTTCAGTAGTTTATGTTAAAACCTGTGCTGTCTGTGCAATGTAAACCTTGTCTTCCATTTCCAGTGAGTATTTTTGATCCCTGCCAAGACTGTTCTTGGTGAGCATGTGTTGTCCTCTTTAGAGATATACATATTACAATCCAACATTTTGGATAAGCTAAGCAAATTTGTTTTGCTAAGTTGTTGTTTGGTATTTCTCAGGGTTCTACCATCATTGTTGTGATGCTGGTTTTGCAGTTTCTTGGCTTTTTTTTTTTTTTTTTTTTTTTTTTTTTTTTTTTTTTTTTTACTGGATACCAGGGCTGTAAAGTATTTTCTATCTCTTTCATACTGCAGTTACTGGTTCAAAAACCTCACATTTCTATGCACTAACTAACTTGTATTTGTAGGGTCGGTTACAGTCAATCTCCAAGACAATTTTGAAGAGAACAGCAGAGACGTGCTTGCTTTTTTTTTTTCCGCTTATGAAAGCTATTTAAGTTAAACAACAGTTCTGAAATGAGAAATTACGTGGTCATGCATATGTCCACCCTGCACAAGCCCACAGAGTGAACTGCACAGTCTATTACCCCGGGCAAAGCAAATTGACAGCTTGTCTGGGGAGATTTCATTTGCTTCCCACTGGCTTGGCAAAGCCACCTAATGTCTGCCTGTAAGTGAGCGTGTAGATGTGTGCTGAACACGGCCTGGGACCCCTGCAGGCTGCAATCACTTGTCTGTGACACCAGGAGAGGTACTAGTAGCCAGAATTTCAGAAGAGCACTGTAGGGATGATACCCAGAGTGAAATGTGAGACACTCTGTCTGTTTTACTTGAGAGTATTAGAACATACCTTACACAAGTGAACCTTACATGTCAGCAGATACAAATCCCACCAGTCATACACTGCAAAGCTTGGCCATGTAGGTGCAAATTGGAATGTGTGCCAGAGCCTGTATTGTTTTAAACTCTGCACAAATTACATGCTGCTTACAGTTGCTTTCAGATTTTAATACAGCCTGGATGGTATTTAGTGGGGCTCTCTTCAATCCCTACTTTTATAATACTCAGACATACAAGAAAAAGATTTAACTTGGAATTTAACTTGGTTTTTGTTGCATTTTGTCAATATAATCCCTTTATAGTATTTTTTTTCTCCCAGAAGAAATCAGGCATAGATACATTATAATCTATTTTTAAAGTTCTTCTCGAGAAAATTCTGCAATCTATAATTTGATCTTGTATCTGAGATAGTGTATTTTGAGTTCAGGAACTTTTATACAAAAAAATGCAGTGTTTCAGTCCATTAGTTGCTCATTTTAGTTTGACTCAGCTTTAACTGGATTGAACATTGTGCTAATGAGATAGATTGGAAATGGCCTTCAGTAGAATGAATGATTTGATGATCTCTACTAATTTGCTATAGGACAATGACCACATTAAGGAGATGCATTTTTTCTGGCCTAGAAAAGACTTCAGGCTATGTACTAATGGGGGAGGAAAAAAAAGGAACTGGCTCCTATGCTTTTTTGATATCCCTTGTCCAAATATGTTTCTAACACACACAAAGAGAATTCTTTACAACTACAAAGAGCACTTAATGTGCAGATTTACATTACATATATATGTCTCAACTTTCTTTCCCTTGTCCAAACTGTTGCTCTCATTAAAGCAGAACCTGCAGCTTACATTTCATTTCAAACCACTGTTTGTAGAATTGAGTTTCAAATCATCTGAAGAGTCTTACCTCTCTGGCTCTGTAGTATTCAACAAGAAAAATTCTGCCTTGCTAGAAGGATGGATCAAATACATCCTTTTTTTCCCTTTTCACCGGCAGTCAGATTAGAATGAAATGACCCTGATTAAAATGCCAGTACTTCCCTATCAGCAATGAAGTTGCACCACCACTGAAAATAGCTAGCAGTAGGAGAAAACCTGGCAGGGACAGTGTTCAGCTCTAACAAGAGAATTCCCAGTGGGTTTCCAGGCCAGCTTCCCCAAAGCAGGCATTCAGCAGTGCACTCCCATGCAGTGAAGGCTTCTAGCAAGCTCCTTCCCAGACAGATTGCACCAGCAAGCCAAGCACAGGGGTCCCTCAGACAAACTGCTGTGGAGGTCAGCAAGGAGGCATAAGAAAGGGTAAGGCGTGGTTGTCCTGAATTTAGAGCCAGTGTATTTGAAGATTGACACAAGAGTGCTGACAAATTCTCCTGTGTGTGAAAAGATACATGATTTCTGGTGGGAGTTGTTCACAGCCCAGAACATTATATTCAATAAAACCTGGCATGGGGTTGGAAGGAGAAGAAGATGCTGTGAAGAGGGTATTTCAAAATTTCTATTGTTCACTAGTCTTTATTTGAACATCAATTTGATCATTTTAAATTACATTTTCTGTGTGTGAATCTTGAAGTGGCTTTTAGGTCAAGCTAATCAGAACAGCTAAAACCACCTTCTTGCTGTCCTACAGGGTCTCATTAACCTACACAGAAGACGAAACCTGCCACTTCTCACTGTGTTTCATTTAATTTCTGCTCAAGTAACCAGCCTATTTCCACTTGTCTAAGCTGTCACAAGAAAAAAAATTGAGCCTGAAACATTAGGTTTATAAATATTCAATGTGACATGCTTCTTTTTTTTCTTTTGATACATAAGGCTGTGTCACAAGGAAGTCCCATATTATCTCCAGAACTGACCAATAGAGGAGGAATCAGGGTGCCACCATTTACCAATATTTTGGAGCTCAACATCCCCTTGTGACTAAACTGGGTCTCACATTGAACAGGCAGTCTTCAATGTTGACCTTTCTTCACCATCAGCTGAAATCTGTACCACCTACTTTCACTGACTAACCTGGCTTTCAGAAGAGGAGTCTGTATTTCATTAAGCAGTTGGAGCATGTAAAGTACTAATCTTTACTAATTACAGCTATTTAAATGTTAGGTATCTAAATCAAGCTTATCATAGAGAGACAACAACTGACCTTGCAGGTTTTAAATCAAAAATTTGTCCATTCCTGAGATAGGCAGGACTTATCACCTTCCTTGAAAGCCTTGTTCTCTCCACTCATACCATATGGCTCATACCATATGCCTGACTTCCAGATGGCTGAAGTAGATGAGACAAACTCCACCTTTAACGAGGTTGTGCCTACCTGGTCCCACCCCTGCTTATCAGATACTCCAAGAGTTTATTCAAAAGGCATTTCACTGGCTCTTCTCTCTTTTACTGGCAAATCACAGTTTGAGTCATAACTGAACCCATCAAAAATCGGCTTCTGTGACTTCATTTTGGCTCGTCTCTTCTCATTTCAATATTAAATAAATAAGCAAGAAGCTCTCTTTTTTTTTCAGCCTATCTTCACAGACTCCAAAAGCTCATCTGCAAGTTTGACCAGGGCTGAATGGATTATTCAAAGCAGGCATGTTTGCCACTTGGAAGGGGATTGTTTTGGTTCTATTCATCAGAACAATAGTGAGATGAGAATCCAAATGTGTTCACTGTGGGTGCCTGTAATGCCTTTATCCATATGCATTGCTGGAGTCATATTTTGTCCCATGGACCCCTCATGTCAATTGTGAATCATCTTGCATCCACTAGTTAAGGCATTGTAGGAACACTTTCTCATTTGATAACTTTTTCCTCTGTTATCAACTTAAACATTTAAGGGCAAATTATCTCTTGCCATCTTCTTGTAAATGCATAGTAGTATATAAACAACAGCATATTTGAAGTCTGTGAGCTTTCATACTTACTTAGTATTTTTGTCAAAGTAAATGACTCTACTGGACATTTTGAAAAAATGAGCTTTCTTGTGGCTAATTTCAGTTGTTTCTCACCAGTTTTACTGAAGTTGGACTGTCATTTAAAAATAATGTTCTTTTTACTTATTTTCTTTTTTTTTTTTTAATGATAGCTTAGTAATAGAAAACACTTCTTGAAATAAAGCAAATAAATCCTTTCTATTTTGTTAATAGCATCCCACATTAAGTTCCCTATTCCTCCTGTATGTTCCCCCAGTTGTGATATGAAAAACAGGATGACAGATATTCAGGAACAAGTGATTTTTCTCCATAGTTTCATGAAAGTTCTTATGTGACTGGTTCAAAATTACTGCAAGGTAAATGGTGCAAGACAGAAAAAGGCTGGACAGTCTGGAGAGATCTCCAGAATCCCCCGTTTATTTTTAAGGACTAGCTGTACTGTGTGTCTTTCTAAGGTGTGATTAGCAGGTTCCTGGAGGGAGCAGGTACATCCCAGTTCCAAAGGAAATTGTGCTGCCATGGGCATGTCTTCATGCCACCTTCTCATCTGAAATGCACGAGAAATTTAGACACAGGCACACGGGCTCTCTCTCTCTGCTGAGGGCAAGGCCCTGCACTCTCAGCATCTTCTTTAGCAAAAGGACACTGAAGACTGGTGTGCATGCTTGGATCCAGGCCCAGCCTCAGATGGCAGTTTAGTATAAATTATTTTAACCTTGCTCAGGAAGCAGCAGACAGACTCACATGGTCACCTAGCTCCTCCATCCTGCTGGCACACAGCTGCTCTCCGTGCGGCGCCATCCAGACACACGTTCAGTGTCTGGCTGCACAGCAAACCCTGGGGAGCACTTACACAGACTTGGAGTGCTGAATTTTGTCCCGAGGAGTTTCTTTTAAAGTAGGTGAAAATTAATGAAGATTAAAATGTCATACTGGAGTGGGAACACTTCCTGGTTCCATCACAGTCACACAGTGACACAGGCTTGTCCATTCCTGCGTGTTTGAGAAGATGGGAAATGGTGTAAGAGGCAAGGGTGACCTCAGAGTGAAGCCAGAAAAAGGTATTTAGTATTCCTGCAGTCTGGCTAGCAAAATATCTTGTCCTAAGACTGCTGTAAAGCAAACTGAGAATAATGTGTTTAATAAAAATAATTTTATTTTCATGAAAAATATATTTCTGTGATGAATAGGATCCCTTTTATTGGTTTGTTCATGTGGGGCTTTTTTTCTAGTTTGTTTTTCTTGTAAAAAATTTGGCTAGATGGGAGAGAAGGGGGAGCTGCCTCCCTGCCTTATCCTGGCTGCTGCTGCTTTCTGGGTTGGGGAATGGTAGAGCCTAGGGTAAGACACTGTGACCCTTGGTATGACAGAATCTTGAACCTGGAAAAGACCTTCAAGATTATAAAGTCCAGCTCTGAACCAGTACCACCTATACCATCAAACCATGTCCTTAAGTACACACATTTTATGGAAACTTCCAGCAATGGTGATTCCACTCCTTCCCTGGGCAGCCTACTCCAATGCCTGGCCACCCTTTCAGTGGAGAAACATTTTCAATTCTCTAATCTAAACCTCCTCTGGTTCAACTGGAAGCCATTTCCTCTTGTCCTGTCACTTGTAACCTGCGAGAAGGGCCCTTGCTGCAATCCCCTCTTCACAGAGCTGTAGGGTTTGATAAGATCTCAAAAGCACCAGATTCTCTAATTGCACCAAATTTTCACAGAATACAATCTGGAGCTGGCACAGATTTGCATGTTATTTTTAGATAATTGTAAACATTGTTTTAAAATACTCAAGAATTATTTTCATAAGCATCTTTCACATGTCTATGCAAGGGAAAAATAGTCAGGCTTCTGGAAAGACAGTAAATCGAAAGAAACAAGTAGGTATCTTCATGTGCCAAACCTCCAACATCCCTATAATTGAAAACATTTCTAGTGTGTTAGGGTTAAAGAAACTGAATTTACGCTTCTGCAAAGACTAGCTTAAGGTTCATACATTATTTAAGTCACACTTACACCCTATTTTAAGGTTTTAGGTTAGATTTAAATGACTTATCAGCTTTAAGCTGAATTTTCCCTTTAGAGAAGCAATCTATATGCAAAGAGTAAATCATAGATACATTAATTTCTTTGGTACATGACTTCAGTAAGAAAAAAGGCGTTTTATGTTTTATGACTTGAACCACCTAGAAAGCACTGAAAAAACCCCAGTGCATCACTGAGATGCCATCTCTGCTCCTAAGGATGAAGGTAATGCTCTATGACACTAATGTATCCTTGTGCCATCTGCTTTTTCAGTCAATAACACTCAAAGCTGTTACTTTCAGAATTCATTCATTTTAAATGTTTACATTTTCTGTGGAAAGTGTATAGATCATGGAGTTCTTTTTATATGTGTTTTCACTTATGTTGCCTTGATGTGTTTTAAAATCAAAAAGGACAAAACCATATATTAACAAGCAAGAACTTACTTGTACAAAGTTCTTAAAATAAGCTTTTCTGTTTTATGAGCTATTGCTGATACAGAGATACAAATCCTCTAGGAGAAATGTATATTATTCAGTAGGTTTTTCTGTACATTTAAAAGATCTGAAAGGGGGAAAGAAATGCTCAATATTTCTTTTTCAATAAACTTCATAATGAAGTAAAAACTCTGGATGGGCTGACAAACATAATCATGAGTTTCATGATTTTTAGGTCTGGGAAGCTGATGTGTAAACTGTAAACTAGCACTGAATAGAGCTGTTCAAACACACAACTGTGGGTGTCAGCTCAAATCACATCCAAAAGTCATCTGGGGAAAGAGGAGGAGCACTAGAGAGTTATTCAGGGATAGGCTAACTTCTCAGTTGCAAAACTTGAATGTCCTCATATCAAATTTTACCTGCCAATTCTCCTTGGAGATTAAGAATCCACCAACTCTTTATGGATATAGCAATAAAACCTGTAGTAGTAGGGGTAATGTTTTCTTTGTCTGTCCCTGCCTGAGGACAGGCATGGTCTTTTCTCACAAATCTGAATCTATTCCCTTAGCAAAGCCTTTGTCACCATCACTTTATGTTGCTGGAGGTTCCTCTGCTTGCTGATACAAACACTGAAACCAGTTCAGCCATGGAAGAACTCTCCTCCACAGGGAAATGTTATGTTAGCAGTCTATTAAGACCTATATGGTGAAAATCAGCTTTTGTAGATGCTCCTGATATTTTGACCAGACATACATTAATCAGTATTTTTATTATTAAGTGTTTATTAATAAAGGCAGGTGTGCCAAAGCAACAGTGAGCCTAAGGAAATCTTCTGTGTACAAATTTTAATGTATGACAGGGAATGCATCTCATGGAAGAAATTGAAAGAGACACCAGAGGAGTTACTGTGTAATGTGAACAGACAGAGCAAAAGGGCTACATGACAATCCAGGGAGAGAAAGAGAACTGTCAGATAAAATATAAAGGTGGAGCAATCACAGTGCTTGGGACTGTGTTTAACTCCATCAGTGCCATGCTCTGGTGAGTTCCAGGATTTGTTATACAGTTTGCATTCATCTTCCTGTATGTGCTAAATTGCTTCATCCTAGATAATTGTGGTTAGAGGCAGACCTTCTCTCCAGGCTTTTCTAACATAGGCAGTATAGTCATAAAAAAGCTAAGGATTAAAGCAGATAAAGGGCAGGGAAAATTTAAGAATATGTATTTTGCCAGGTCTTTCAGAAGACAGATTAAGAATTCATGGGAAAGGAATGTTAGACATTGCACTCCATTTCTGCACTGGTCAGTACTCACAAGCTGTATTCAAAGGTCTTGTTGAGATTCACCAATGCAAAGAGCGAGTTAATAAAAAATAGATCCTGGGTTTCTTGTTCTCATGTGCAGCTGATGTTCTGGCAGATCTTTCTCAAACTGTGATGTGAACTGGCAAGTGGGCTGTCAAGAGTGAGATGAAAGAGCATGACAGAGACTCCAGAGTATGGTAATAGTATTCTAATCCCAGCCACACTTACACTGTTATTTTATTTATTATTTGTTACATACCTGGGGTATGCTTAACACATTGCAAGACTAAAGAAAAGATATTTCTCTTGTGCCTTAATGCACTTTGCAGTGAAACACGCAGCTGTGTCTTGTAAAAGCAGGGAGGCAACCTTCCGTATTTCTGAGACATGAGCCTTCAGAAGCAGGAATTCTAGTAATTCAAGAAATTCTACCTCCAACTTCTGTGAGACTTACTGAATAAAATGTTTCAATTAGGTTGTTCTTCATGCAAAGCTGGAGTTTTATCTTTTTATTTTCCCCAGAAAGACGGCTTTAGATTTTTTCACACAAATGCAATTAATGAGAGATCCTTCAACATCCCACTCACACCTCTGGAAATTTGTATCCCACGTCTGGCCTACAGAGATCGGATGCAATTGATGTCTCAGATGTGTTTTATAACTTGTTTCTCTCTGATATGTCATAACCACAATGAAACCTGTTAAATCACGATTTTCAGATCTTAGTAAGCCCTTTCTTGAAGGAAATTGGGAGTTTTATTTATTTAGTTATATTCTTACTAATTAACAAAGGTGGGCCAGATGAATCAGCTTCTAAAATAAGGCCATTTTATGACTCTAATTCTGCTAAGGGTACTTAGAAAAGGAACACTTAATGTCTTCAAGAAGTTGTGTGCCTTGAATTGCAGCATTTTGTAATTCTCTATATTATTGTTGCTCCAAAGCTGCAATTTTCCTGTGTATTTGCTAATAGACCTGTGCACTAATGCAAAAACAGTCCTCTGGTAAATCACACCTTTCCCAAGTGATTACCTGACTGGAATTATTCCTAAGGGCTGAAATAGCCACAGGCATGACACACACATTCTCTGTCGATGGACAAATTAAATTCAGACTTCAGAACTGACTTGGGGGATAGCATGTATAACCTAGTCCATTTAAATTACCAATAGATGTATTTATAAATTCGTGTGTATGTGTGAATAGATTATTTCTATCTTTTTACTCCCAGCAGTTGGGTTTTTATATAAATATAGATGGACAACTGCTACACGAGTAATATAAATTGGCTGAAGTCAAGGTTAGGGATGATAAGGGATATACACTCATGGAATCATTTTGTTCTTTTCAACCTCTTGGATATCTTTTTTCAGCTTTCAGGATAGAAAAATCCTCTTCCTTTAACTTCTCCAGACAGACTGAGAAGATGGTCATATTTACCACGAATAGTAAAGATTTCAGCAAGACAAGCCTGGAGGTTAATGCAATGAAGAGAGTTTGCTGTCCTGCTGACCAAAGCCTGAATGCTGCCCAGCTCAGAACTGCAAGGATTTCCTAAGGTCTGTGGTCTCTTTAAAATCTATCATTGCAAAAATAGCACAAAAATCTACCAACTCCTATTCACAAAACTGATTTGAACTTAATAAAAAGGGAATCATCTAATGGTGATGTAATTTGAGTGAAATGTATGCAACCATACATAATTCTATCTTGGTTCATTTGCATCATTCCTTGCACCTGAACGTGTCTTGTGGTTTTACATAAAACAGTAAAAGCAAGTCATACCATGGTATTTCATGGCAAGTTTGGCCTAAGAACATGAGGTTTGTTGTTTCGTTTGAGCAACGTCTTTGTGAAAAGGTACAGATAAACAGGAAGAGAAGCGAAGATAAAGCACAGAATAATCCAAGATAAAGTAGAAAATGTTCATATAAAAAGACTTCAAAGAAAACTGAGGACAGAGAACCTTTGGTGCTGCCAGAAAGCATCTCAGAATTAGAAGAGGAGAATCCCAAATTTTGGTGTAACTTAATTACTGTCCTGTTGCAGGAAACATTACTTTTTCACTATTCTTAATAAATAAACATGATAGCACAAAGGAATATTTGATTGATGTTTCCTAATCAAATTTATATGAAGGTTCCAAATAATGACTGACTGGCTCAAAAGTGGATCATGAGGAATATTTGTTCAACAAATCTTAATTTCTAGTTCTCCAGAACTTTTATGCTGATTTTTTTTCCAAAGACAATTATAAATTCATTCCTTAGTGTCTTACTTGGAGGCAGGCAGGTCAATATTACATATTTATATTAAAGCCTCAACTGAGAATATAGTTACATTTCCCAATCCTGTTATAACATGCTAATAGTTGGGATCTAATTAAATAGTTCCCTAGATGCACTAAGTTAAGCATTAAAACAACTAGCGTGACATAAATCATTTAACAACCTTTATAAATGTATTTTCCCCTTACATTTCCATGTGTCTTTGTCTCTGTTTTACTCAGAATCATCTGATTAAGTTCCAGGAAACTCAGAGCCCAGCCATGCATTCTGGGTTCAGAACATACAGATGGCTGAACTTAGAGATTTGATGAGGATTGAGTGGCAATTTCCTTATTATCCCAGGTTGCAGCTGTGGTGGGCAGGTAAATGTCAGCAGGAAGAGCAGGATGGGAGTTTCAGGTTGCTTTTGCACAACAAAACTCAGGTCAAACAATGCACTCACACCCCTTTAACACACAAATTCTATTTGATCCTTTTACTATTGTGGTGCTTGATATTACTTCATTATGTCTTGGTAATTTTTTATCCTTGGCATGCATGGCACATCATCCACTCTGTAATGTGACCCCTCTTCTGTATTTGGGGGACAGCCAGGGCTTGATGGAAGTGGGGCTGTCTTACCACCTTTGGCAGGGAGGTGATGATGTGTGAAATGGTGTCCTTTACTGCAGGAGATAATGCTCTGGCACTGGGCTGCCCTGGGAGGGAGGGAGCCTGGAGTGGGAAAGCTTCTTCCCTTTAAGTGAAGGAATTAAGCTGCAGCTTTTCTGCTCAGGTTGGTTGCTGGATGCTATCCAGGACTTCTGCTTCGCCAGGGCTGAAATGTTAAATTCTTCCCTTCTGGAGGGGATTTATTTTGAAAGGTTTTCCTTGCAAATTCTGTTCTATTGTCCTGCAATTCCTCACTTGTAATGTTCTCAAAACCTGGTCTAAGGGTAATATTTTACATATCACTAGGAATATGATTTATCTTAAAATGTAAAAAGATTGAAAACTCTTGAGGGGCAGCAGGGTCTGTTATAGAGTTCTGTGACAGATATTGACATTGTTGCTCCATAAAGATGAAGGAACAACTTCAAATGCAGCACACACTGTTCTTTGATGGAAACACTACTGTATTCAAGTCACTCCTAAGCACCTGAACAGGAAACTCAACTCTGACTTTAAGTAACCCACTGGATACCTAAGGAGGCTGGTAGCCCTGATTTTCTGATGAATAACTGAACTTAGTTTCACTGACCACATTATGGTTACATAACTCATGACAGCAGAGCATAGCACCCACCGCAAATAATTTAGTTAGACATTAATGAAAGCTATGTTTCAATGCTGTTGGCCATTTGCCATAGTATGAAGAAATGTAATATATAATGTAATGGCATAATTCAACCAAAGAGCACTTCTTCTGTCCTGTAATCACTGAATCACAGAATCAGCTAGGCTGGAAAAGACCTTTGATATTATAGAGTCCAACCAAACATTCACTTTTGTTCCCAGATACACAAACCTGTGCAGGTGAGCAGTCATGTGCACAATAAAACAAGAACTATTTTTGGAACATTATTCAGAATGAAATGTAATATTTATCTGGCTTTTGTACTTCTCAGAGTACTGCAGGAACGATGAGTAGGCATTCTTAATCCCTTACCACATACTGGAAGAAAGATAGGTTTTGGCATAAGCATAAGTTAGAAAACTGTCTCTGTCAAACTCTCTCCAGTGTGCCTAGGTCTGTTCCTACTCTAACTAAATTCATAGCTTTGGGAAGACAGGTTTAAGTCTGTGAAGCAAATTTAAGAAATTAACCTAGAATTGGGTTTGTTGGTTTTTTGTTTGTTTGTTTTTTGGGGTTTGTTTTTTTAAATTAAAAAAATGGGATTGATACTCCACTATTAGTACAGATGTTGGCATGAAACAGCTGGAAACTGCAGTGAGTTTATGCAGCTATGGTAGGTCAGACATTCTTGTTATACCCTTCTATCTAGATTTTTACCAGTTATGCTGATGTTGTGTTAGAGCATTCTTCTATTGTATTGGGTTTTTGCTTTTAGAGACCCAGTAATAAAATAGCTTGCCTGACATAGCAGAATTTATTTTCTGAGTTTCATTACTCATGGTTTGCACCACTTTCCTGACAACCATAAGAACATTAACTTGAATGTTACTATTTCCCTTGCACAAAGCAAACTATAATGAAATTACACTTAGAGAATGGATTTGCAGGTGGAATTCCCTGGTTTCTAATAGATAACTAAAGGCATATGAATCCATTGAGCTAAGAAAGAATGTTCTGGGAAGTATCTTTTATGACTATGCAATATGGTGACTTGATGATTTACTGTGGATGGAGGCAGATCACATGCCACAGCTGCTTTTCATCCCAGCCATTTTATTTGGGGACTTTCATACTGCTCTTAAAAGACAGAGGCAAAGAGCAAATTTCATGTCCCGTTCTTCACAGAGAAATTTATGCAACAAAATTGATTGGAACACATTGCCTCTGACACTGCACTCAAAAAGCAAACTATTACTTTGGAAAATAGCTTTTTTAGAAAAAATGTATTTTGGGAAAGAACTTTTCTGGTCAGCTTTTCTGTACAGGCAAACCCATCTAATGAGGTTACTGCCATACAGCAACACTCTGGTTTTGATGGGAAGCAATTTCCTTGCTGCTGATCAAGCAATGTTTTGCAAAAAAACCCTTGCAAATACCTTTATGTGGCAGGTGATATTGAAGGGGTACCTTTATAAAAATAAATGTTTACTATTAATTGTTACATTTTCTGAGCAAAAGCGAATGCAGTGGTTATAAGCTTTGATCATGACACTCTAAAGAACAAGGGAAACATACCAGTCTACACGTGTATTAAGGGTTGTGTGACAATTTGTCACTAGATAAATTACAGTTTTATAATGAACAAAATACATTTTTCATAATATGAAAGGTGCTTGGAAGTTTTTAGAGGAAAATTTATCACCATATTAAGTAGCAGACAAAGCAGAAGAGGAGAGCCTATCAAATGAAGCAAGACAGAACTCCATTATGTTAGATACCTAAAATCTCTTCTCTATCTGACATAGTGAAGAAAATGATTTGACTTTTCTGATTGACCTTTTTCTCACAGAAGTTGTAAGACTTTTTTAAGTATAAAAGGAAAATTTGATTAAATTTATGGAAAGTAGGCAACCTATTATTTAATATTCCATATGACCGGATAATATTATTGATGGATAATATGCAATTTGTTGGAATATAGTAAGGAAACTCATGCATATTTTTTCCATTCATATGTGCAATTTGCTGTTTAAATTCATTTTCTTCATTTTTATTATTTTGTTCTGTAGATGTGTCATAGGCTAGGAAAAGCCTGATTTTGTTCCAATCGGGGTCAGTTTTTTTGATTGACAAGCAATTTATCCAGTAGAAGACAAGCTGCGACTTTTGGCGAAATGCTTAAAAAGGCTGGGGGGGGGAGGAGCAGTCTCTTAGTTCCCGGTGTGGCAGGCGGGGGGACAGAGAGCCACTGGGGCCGGCCGGCCTCGGTGCCCCCCCCCTACCCCGGGGCGGCTGCGGCGGGCCGGGCCGGGCCGGGCCCCAATGCTGCCGGAGCCGGGGCAGGCCGGGTCGGAGCTTTAGGAGCCGCTGTCTCGCAGAGAAGCAGGCAGCATGGAGAGAGAGAGAGAGAGCTCGGACGGAGTGCCCCTTCGCCCTTGCTATTCTTTTCAAGCCGAAGAAACCAGCGCACGGCTTCTAAACGACTCAGTTTCCCGCCGCAGAGCCACGTGGGCAGCCCGACAGCCCGAAAAGTTTAACCTTTTGTTGTGAGCAGATGGATTTTCCTAAACATCATCTTTCTCCGGAAGAAGAACAGTTATAGCGAAGGAACTATGGAAAGACACGGCATGAAGCTACAGTCGGTAAGGGAAGAGTGAAAAGGACTTTAAGGCAAAAGGACAAGGAGTGGCCTAATTTTGGCTGGACATTTCTGGTAAACTATAAAGACTGAAATAGTTTTTTTCCTGTAACATATAAATGCTTTTGGGGGGATGTAAGGTTCTAGTTAAAAGTGATATGAAGCTTTTTTTTGCTCCTAAAGAAAGAGGAGATTTGTTTTTGGGTCTTGAGATGATTTTGGAAATAGAAAAAGAGAATCTTTGTGTCATACTAGAGGAGGCATCCTTAAACAGTACCCCAGTAAGCAAATATGGCCTATGTGCAGTGTTGAGAGAACTGCTAATGGGTATGGTATGTCTATATAGAACCCAGAGAGACTCCTTTCCTAAAAGAACTGATAAAAGGTTATTTTTAAAATGGTAAAACTGGCTGAAGTTGCAAGTCATGTCTTTTTATGTTGAGTGAAGAAAGGTAAAAAACTTAGAAAGAGAAAGAAAGATGTTTTAGAAGTTTCATTTGTTGTTGTTATTGTCTTTTTTCCCTTTTCTTGTTGTTTTTGTGTGTATTAATAAACTATTTTTGTAATTTAAAGATGGGCCTGGTTTGCTTTATATTCTTCCAGTCAAATAAAATATAGAACGTGATTAAACCATCACAAGATGGAAGAATAAATAGAAATTAAGAGAGAGAGCATGAGGTACATTCTTTTCTGTAGGACTATATTTCTCTTTTCTAATTTTGTAAAACTCATTCAAAAATATGTTGGGAAACTAATGTTAAACAAGAGGGTATACTGATGGATTCACAATAGCATCTTCAACACAGAGAAATGATAAATTATATTCCCAAAATCTAACTGTGGTATACCTTAGAGGTTTCTGAAATCAATATTCAAATAAAGAAAAATTCATAAATCTTGTAAATTTTGTAAGATAGAATTTATAGCATACTCCCTTTAGTTATTGTAAAGACTTTTGGACATAACAAGTCCTGAGAAAAACCTTTGTCTTTCAAATTAAGAAAAACTAGTTTCTTTGTCTGTATTATGGAACTGCTAATTTTTGTTGAACATTTGTTTGAAAGGTACTTACTCTATAGTTCTCTGCCCACTAACGCTTCTGTTACTTTTATTAAAATATAAACAAAAGAAATTACTTTAATATGACTACATAGCTCTAATTTGTCATTGTCATTTCTACTCTGTCCAAATTTCCCTGGATCTAAGTTTATAACCTCATTTGTCTATTTGGTTTTCAAGATATGAGAGCATCTCTAAGACACGTTTTTCCATTATTGACCATAGCAGATTTTACAGCTGTTGTCTCACAAGTTTTGCTGCAGTGACACACAGCTTTAGAAGGGCACTGAGACCCTACCAACTTGCAAAGTCTGACGAATATTTTCATACTGACTTGGTAAATGAGTCACAACCTTTGTGAATTGCCTGAGGGCACAAAGCAATTCAAGGGAAGAGTCATTTAGAGAACTCATCTTTCCAGACTCCTGTTCTCTCTTCACTAGTTAACAAGGGTCTTTTTGTAATCACAGTAAAATGCTGATTTCTAAAAGTGAGGAAGGATCACTCTGTACAAGCTGTGTTCATATAGTCTTGTTTAAGCATATGCTATTGACCAGTGGCAGAGTCAGAATAACTGAACTAACTGGACTAACTGGATGGCCATCTCTGATTTGAGATGGCCATCAGTTTTTATATTTAGGCAAGAGATCTCATATTCCTCCTCAAGCTGCTGGAGGTAAAATATTATTTCATTAATATGATTAATATACATTCATTGGATATAGGGAGGATCTGCACTTAACCCAGTTCTGAGGAGGCCTGGCAAGACCTTGTAGAGCTGTATGAACAACTACCTCCTACATCCCTGACAAATGTCTTTGGGAAAAGAGGGTAGGATAGTAAGAGAGGCTGGAGGAGTTCAGTATGACTTTTTGAAACTTCCAAGAGCAAGCTACAAGAGCTCTCTCAGTTTCAGTCTTGCATCTCTTCTGTCATGGTCTGAAGGCACACAAGTGTAATTTAGATTAGACTGGAAATGTGGAAACAATTTGGCCAGTGATGCATAAGGAACAGAAACCAGTTCTCCCTTTCTGATCCTCTTCTGTCAAGACAGAGAATAAAGAGCAAATCATCTCTACTTCTCTTATTAAAATATGGTTCCTAGTATTCAAAGGCTAGTAATCCATAGACTACAAAGGCAACTGTTAAGACATAGGTAACTTAGAGGGTGGCAGAATGTCTCATGTAAGGCTAGTGGAAATGCAATACAACAAAAGATTTGTTGAGAAACAGGGAGGTTTTAAGTAGACTTTTTTCAGGTATTCTTTTCACACACTGCCTGTTGCAACTGCATGTTACAATAACATAAAATAGCTGTCATTAATAGTATGGACCTATTTTGCCTGCAGAATTAGGCTCAGCAGGATGGGTCATTATTAAATTGCAGAAAACATTAAACTCAACTCTGGGTGTTGAGGGAGCTAGCCTGGATAAAGTTTTAGAACTATGACACAATGTTGAAAATAGTGTAACACTGGAAAGAAGAGTACCTAGAGTAGACATGGCAGAAGAAATCGAAGTCTGTCCTTCAGTTATCAAACAAAAACCCCAGCCAGTCACTGAGTCTGTTATGAAAATGCTGTCAAATCGATTAAAGCTGCTTTTCCCCTGTTTTTTTTTTTTTTCATGCTGGCTGAGGCCCAAGCAAAAAACTTGTGATATCCCAGCCCAATTTCTTTTTTACTTTCTATAACTTGCAGAAAAGTAGATGAGTGAACATCCTATTTTCGTATTATCTCACCACAAGACTTTAGAATTGGGAGGTCCATGTTTGCAGTGCTGTCAAACTGACACCAGTGTGCACACGCAGTATGTTCTTGCTGTCAGTGCTGGCATTCAAATCTATTGGCCATCTGCCCTTACCCTGCTGCAGTGCATGGGAGAAACAAGAATCTTTGGGTTCTTTCTCTGAGCTCCCAACAGCATCCATCCCCAGACAGCCAGGATTCACACACAGCTTGACCCCACCCAGCCTGTGGCAATTTGTGCCATTTGAGAATGCTCTGGTTGCCCTTTAGCAACTGACTGCTCTTGCTGCCCCAAGAGAGGGCATTGCCACGGCAGTCACAATGATGGTTTCTTACTAGATTTGGTAAATCTCATGTGGACGCAAAGAAATTATACTGATGTCATCACCTGAGTAAACAAATATGGAATTTCACTGAGCTGAGAAATGGGTTCTGTATTTTTATTGGAGTAAAGGATGATAGATGATCAAAGCAGTGGCATCCAAGAGGCAGATATATGGCAATGCAGAAGACTCAAATAGAAGAGAATAGCATGCTGTGCTCAAGTTCATGGTAATTCTTTTTTTGTGAAAAGCAAATATTATTATTTTCAGGGTTAGAACGTATTTTCCCAAACTGAACTTTTAGGGAATTTCATTCCTTTGATGTCACTGTCCATTTTTGTTTCATGATTACCCAAAAAGCTGTGATTAGACCCTAGGCAGAAGGAGGATAGGGAGCAAAGAGAAGGACTGAAAACTGGTCAAATTAGGTAACATGTGGAGCCAGTTTGTTGAGTGAGTATTTGTTTCACTCCAGTCTTGCTGATGTTGATGGGGAACACTGCTTCTCTCCCAGGGCAGTCAGTGCATGTTCTGTAGCTGCAGCCAGAGGGTTGGGTCCCGAGGAGCTTTGTTAGCAGAATGGCACCAAGAGCAGGTATTACAAACTCTGCCAGGTTACAAATACTGCTTTCTCAGATAATGAGAAAAAAAACCTGTGAGAGATCTTCACAGATATTTCAAACTCACCTTCTCCCCTCCTTCAAACAGAGAAGCAAGGTTCATTTTTCCTTAATGCATTGTATAGTGGGGGTTGAAACCTGCAGGTGGAAGGCACAGTGCTGTTATTATTACTTACTCTTATAAAAGACAACACAGGGATTGCCATCGGTGAATCTGTCTCTCAGAGTTAGGTTTGAAATTTACAGTCCTCAGCTATCTGGATAGGTTTAAGGAATAATTTCTGTTATTTGTAATATATGAAGCAATAAAATGCTACTAAGAATGATTAATAACCAAAGTGAAGCTCAGACATTTCATTGATCTCAAAAGCCATTTATTGCAAGTATATGAAAGCAAAAGAGATTATTGCTATTATACAACAAACTATAAAATCAGAAAGAAGAAAAATGCATCTTTTTCTTCTTGCAGATGATGAAAAGGTGTTCTGCACTTTTCCTCTCTGCTGGATTTTCCATTGGAAACATATGCTGAAGGTACGAGTGGGATCAATAACATCACAGAGCTTTAAATACTGATTAAATGATCAAGGACAGATACATTTGAGGATAAGCTGAAAAACTGTTCACAGAAGCAGCTGGTGCAGAGCAGAAGTGACCGGACTGGACAATGAGGGTTTTGTGTGCAGATACGTTTGAATTTTTCTGCCTGGAATTCTGTGCTTGTTATATAACCTGTCTTGATTAATTGAGCCCCTGTGCCAGGTTGGCGGCTGCAGCTGAGGTGTGTCTGGCACAGCCAAGAAGAACTGGCACACCAGCCTGCTGCTAGGTTTCACCCTGTTCCACCTCGAGCCTAGGACAGAATAAGCCATAGGAATACTTGATGGACTGGATATTCCTGTGCTGGTTCTGTACACCTGAAGGCTCTCCTTCACACCAAAAAAAAATGTCCAGTCCTTTGACTTCACACTGGTCAGAGTAGTCCCACAGAGATTCTGACTTCAAGAGAACATTCCTGGAGGCCACATCCTCTGGTCATGAGCAGACAGCCTTTTGGACAAGGTAAGAAAAAACCCATTCCACTGGTTGTGGTAGCTCTGACAACTACTGATGTCTGGGGGACCTAGAAGACATTAGGCGCATTAGGACAACTAGAATTTGTTATATTGAATATGCAAGTCATTCTAGTTTTGTATTTTCAGGTCCCAAGTGGAAGAGGTCTTAAGAGGGTACTCAGAGAGAAGTCATGGTGAGAAGAGTTTTCCCTTTATTCCATGCAGTAGTAAGGAGTGACCAGAATTAGGGAAGTCTAACTAGGGAAGGTTGCATGCAGGTGAACTTTTTTTTGTTGGTTTTAACCATTTTTCCTGGCTATGATCCTACAAATAGTAGGGATTTATTTCAAGAAGTTGAATTTAAATAATTTACCTGTCCTTGTGAGGCAGATGAAAATCGGGGTGTACTGCCTCTAAGAGACAAGTAACTGGCTCTTTCCTGCCTCTTGAAAGGTGTGTTCATGCAGACACCAATGCAAAGACCAAACATTTCATGAAATCAATGAAATCCTATGCAATACTGGATGGAAGCACTACCTTGTACAATTTCTGCTTCTCCCTGTGTGCTAAGAGACTTCTTTATTGGATCTTCTTCTACCTCACTGCTTGCTATACACAATCTTTCCCTTTTTTCTCTCCTTAATATAAATCAACTATCTTTACTAAGAATGAAAATTTAATAACATGTTATAGATTCAGATGAATCAATAGCTCTAATGGTTTGGAAGAGAGTTTTGCCCAGTTGATTAATTTGGATTATCAAATTCTGGAGACATAGACTGCAGTTCATGGATTTTATGATGCCCAAGATGGCTTTGCCTTCATCCAGGAGCTAACTGACGATACCTAATTAATGACAAATGTTTCAAATGCATACTTGCTGTAGCTACTATAGTCTTTTAGCTGAACTCAGCAATTTATCTTTCTTCCTGGCTCATTAAACTCTATTTTGAGCTCCACTAATATACAGCTAATGATCATGTCTTTAAGAGTATTTGCAAATCAGTCACCTCTGCCCTGGAATTAGTTCTTAAAAAGTCAAAAAATCTACAATCATGTGAAACAGAGTTCATATCAATCCTTCAGGGCCTGTATCATCTGAAGGTTGGGGGGATATTTTCTCCTTTCTCCTGATGAGATCTCCTGGTAAGAGGAGCTTTTCTGATAAAATCTTCTCTTCTTCTTCTAATCTGCATGTGCAATGTACAAAATTCTGTCTCAACTATGTTTTCAGGTTGTATTTATAAATTTTATGGCTAAATTCTGGGTATCAACTGCTTCTCCTCAGAGGAGCATTTCCCAGTATAAAGGAGTCCCCAGTGGGACAACACATAGATATTACTAATGTATCCATCAGCAAATTATCTAGGCAGCAGTCACAAAATTGAGATTTAGTAGTAAAAATAATTGATTTTTTTTTTCTCTACAGTAGCTGAGTTGAAAAGTTAGAAAATAGTCTTAATTTAGGGTGACTGGAAATAGAAGAGTTGGGGTTTTTCCTCAGAACGCAAAAAGTGCATTCAGCAGTGGGTGGCATCAGGGTTCAAACCCAAAGCAGACCTGCATAAAGGACTACTTCTTCCATCTGCCAGGAACATACCCTACTCACAGCATTTGAAAGCTATCTTAGCAGAGGTCACCCTTAGCAAATGCCCTTTTCCTCTTCAGTTGCGGCTATGTGAAAAATAAAAGTCTCTCTGGAACTATTTTGGAAATTAAATTTGCATTTTTAATAGCATCAGTATGGCTCCTGCTGTGTTCTTCAACAAATATTTTCTGATACCCTGTATGAGATTTGCCTCAGTTTGAATGTAAAAAACCTCTGCTCTTCTGAGGTCAAGTGATTCTATTGGATGATCTGTACCTTTGAAAGTTTCTCTGACTATTTTCGTTACCTATTGCAGGGCTTGGCAGAAAGATCACGTCCAGCATTGTGATCTGAAATTGATTGGGATCAGACTCATTCTAATCAGCTCTGGCACAAAGTAGCATAACATAGGGCTCTATGCCAAGAACAGTCTGATCTCAGCTCCTGAGTGCTTCACAGTGAAGTACTGCAGCCCCTGGGCCTCCACGGAGAGCAGGTTTTTTTCCTAGGGTAAGAATGGCGAACAGGTTGCTGGATTAGCAATGCTTTTATTTTGGAGGGCTTGTACGGAATACAGAGAACAGCACCTGGTATGCTCCCAGGAGATTTGTGTTGTTTTGCCTTGCACAGGTGGAATTTCTTAATGCCTTTCCAATTCAGCGTCAGAAAGAAAGAACTGCATTGACCCAAGTGTGAAACACAATAGCTAAATCCTCACTGGAGACAAGTAGTCACAGCAAATCAAAAAGATTAAATTGTAAATATTGTATATTACCTCTGTCCCTAGTAGAAAGTGTTATCTGTGTTCTAGTTGGTCTTTATGTTTTATTGAGAAAGATTCCCAGGACAGCCATGGTCATGTCTTTGTGGAAAGAACAGAGACACTCGTGGATTGCGTATCAGCTGTTGGGGACACCAAGTGATTGTTTGGAGACATTAGCTCTTCAGGATGGGCTTTTCCTACTGGCTTATTAGCTTCAAGAAGAATTTAAACAATTCAGTTTGATTCACTGCCCCATAGATGGGAGACTATTTTGTCCTGTTAGTGCTCTCCTTTCCCTTATGAGCAGCTGATAATGATCTCATAAATCTCTAGAGGAAATCTTAAGGAAATGCCAAATGTCAAAATATAAGCAATCTCAGGGTTAGAATGTGGCATGTACTTAGTTAATTTTTGTGTTTCTTTCATATGAATCTAAGTCCTAGTTAATTATTATGAGATGTTGCACTGAAGGATGGTAGGTACTATGCTATATCTTATTTTCCAATGTGAAATTGCCACAGGCACCATATTAGACTTTATTATGCTCATTTTCTTTTAAAATTTACTTCTGTGCAACTTTTTGGTGTGTTTTCAAATGAACACCACTAAAATGAATTAAAAGAGCAAGGGGACCAAGAGGTATAATAAAGACAATATTGTGTTATGAAGACAATATTATGATGTCAAAACTAAAGCAGTTCAGAATCAATTGCAGAATGTTTTGAAATTATTGTATAAATTTGGCTTTCCAGGTTTATGGCTTAAATTTCTATTTGGTATGAGACTCCTGAGTAATGCTGGAAGATATTTTCACAATGCCTCACTTCACCATGTGAAACAAGCCAAGTGGACTCTATCCTACAAGCTTATTGTAAGATACTGAGATAAAGGAAGTCATATAACACTTCAGAGTAATTACAGTAGGAAGAATCCCATTATCATTCTTTCCATGTGTGTAAAGATACACATGTATATTTCTGGATATGCCTATGACAAACCTATTTTGAATATACCTATGACAAACCAATATCTAGTTGAATTAATGAGACAACAACTTGGAAATTCCCAAATATCAGACTTAGCAGATTCACTTTGGACACATATCTCCTAATTTTCCAGTGGTGAAAAAAAAGATGTGTTTGACTATCGGATGATTACTAGGTTATTTGCCCATTTGCATACAAATAAAAACAATTCCTGTCTTTGATCTTGCATATCAATGAATTCTCTTCAAAGGAAATTATGCCATGACAGTTTTGCTTTGACTTCAGTTTGGGCCAAATTACATTCTTTACTTCTTCTGTCTATCTCTGCATTTCAGCTGGTAGAGGAGGGTAATATCCAACTGCAAGAGCATAGGATATTTAAAGAATGACAAAGTGGAGATGCCTTAATGCAAAGCACATTACTCTAAAGTAGCTCCTGATGGGAGCTATCTATGCCTGGAGTGCCACCTAGTAGAGTTCATGTGAAAAGAATACAGGAATTGTAGATGCTGCTGCAGTTCATTTGAAAATATATGAGATGGCTGAAAGATATCCTGAGGAGGGAAAGGGTCAAGAATCCTTTTATCATCTTTCATTTGAAAACAAATGAAACTACTATTCAAAGATGCAGTGAAATCAAAGTCTTTAGAGAGTGGACATGTGAGAAATTCTGAAGATGAAAAAAGGCACATACCTAAAGAAGTACACCAAGGGGAGGGATAGAAAAGATCAGATCTCCTAAGCACCTGAGGAAATGATGAAATTAGGTTTTATCAGTATTATAAATACAACAAAAGTGTACTAGAAAAGTAATCATGACTAGAATGGGGATTTATAAAAATGCACTGTTAGGAAAAGATGAAAACAAAGTCAAAGGCAACAGAAGAGATGTGTACATAAAGTGGTAATTGGTAAAGAAATAGAACTGAGATTACAAAATAAAAGACAATGTTGAGGCAGAAGTGAATCAATGTAAGTAAAGGCTGGAAATTAATAAGTTCCTAACATGTAGGAGCAGGCGGAGTTTGATTATTTCTTTGAAAAGAATGATGTGACAAGTGTCTATAATGACTGAAAACTGTGCTTCATGACTCTGAAGTTAACTCTTCTACCATGCAACCCCATGAAAAGATTATGCCTCCATGTGGGTCTCCCCATACAGTAAGCAGTCCATGCATGTAATTTTCTGAGCTTCTTCATGAATGGATGGCTAACTCAGCCCTATTGCCTTTGTAAGATTCTGAAGTACCTGGAATACAAACTAACCTACCACTTTAAGCAAGTAGAGTTATGCTTCTCTATGAGTCATAGCAGTAATGGGGCTGGTTCAAAAATTATAGCTCCTTACCTTTGAATTCTTTCAGGTTTTTCAGTAGCAGCAACACAATTTGCTTTTTATTGCAATGCTTTCTCACTGCTGCCACAAAGGCAGCAGCAGTTGGCAACTGGCAGAAAGCTTGTCTCTGTCTTGAAATCCAAATAACTGCTGAAGGAAGAATGGTAGTTTCATAGACTGTGAAAGTATTAAAACCCATGGCAATAAAGAGATCTCTGATTAACAAAACCCAAACAATTGAAAAGGATACAAGTCACACACACAAAACCCCCAGTTCTTTATACAGCAATCCTTCAGTTCCCTCAGTTTCACCCAAACTAAATTAAAATGAGAACCTTCAGGCAAATTGCCATTAAACAAAAACTCTTAAAAGGGAAATGTACAATCTAATTATAGTGTAACAAATGTGTACCTTTCATCTACAAGACTGGTACTCCAAATTATAATAGTCAATTATGATTATATAATCTATTAAAAAGAATAACCAAAGTGCTATAATGAAAAGGAAAAACCTACAAAAGAACATGAAAGACATCTCCAGTGGCTCAAAGTGGCATAACAGCAGTATCCCATACAATTTCCTTTCTCTGTAGCCTGTATTTAGACTATGTTGCAGAGACAGGGGTGCTGGCAGTCAGTTCCTGAATTCTCAGGAATGCATTCTCTATGGCCAGTGCCCACTGAATTATTTTTTATTATATCTCATGAATGCAGCTATCTGGAAGTAAAAGGCATGCAGCTCATAACTAAATCAATAAATCACAGTTCAAATAAGTACTTCCTTTTATTTTGCAGGTCATTCATATATTTGAAAAAAAAATCAATCCTTCCTTCCTTCCTTCCTTCCTTCCTTCCTTCCTTCCTTCCTTCCTTCCTTCCTTCCTTCCTTCCTTCCTTCCTTCCTTCCTTCCTTCCTTCCTCCCTTCCTCCCTTCCTCCCTTCCTCCCTTCCTCCCTTCCTCCCTTCCTCCCTTCCTCCCTTCCTTCCTCCCTTCCTTCCTCCCTTCCTCCCTTCCTCCCTTCCTCCCTTCCCCTTCCCCTTCCCCTTCCCCTTCCCCTTCCCCTTTGTTCCTTTCCCTCTCCCTTTCCCCTTCCCTTCCCTTCCCTTCCCTTTCCTTTCCTTTCCTTTCCTTTCCTTTCCTTTCCTTTCCTTTCCTTTCCTTTCCTTTCCTTTCCTTTCCTTTCCTTTCCTTTCCTTTCCTTTCCTTTCCTTTCCTTTCCTTTCCTTTCCTTTCCTTTCCTTTCCTTTCCTTTCCTTTCCTTTCCTTTCCTTTCCTTTCCTTTCCTTTCCTTTCCTTTCCTTTCCTTTCCTTTCCTTTCCTTTCCTTTCCTTTCCTTTCCTTTCCTTTCCTTTCCTTTCCTTTCCTTTCCTTTCCTTTCCTTTCCTTTCCTTTCCTTTCCTTTCCTTTCCTTTCCTTTCCTTTCCTTTCCTTTCCTTTCCTTTCCTTTCCTTTCCTTTCCTTTCCTTTCCTTTCCTTTCCTTCCTTTCCTTTCCTTTCCTTTCCTTTCCTTTCCTTTCCTTTCCTTTCCTTTCCTTTCCTTTCCTTTCCTTTCCTTTCCTTTCCTTTCCTTTCCTTTCCTTTCCTTTCCTTTCCTTTCCTTTCCTTTCCTTTCCTTTCCTTCCTCCCCTATTTTTTAATTACATAATGACACAATTAGAAAAAATAGTGCAAAGTGTTAAAGCGTGATCAAGGTTATGGAATGGTTTATATTCTACACAAATGAACCTGAAAATTCAACCTGAAAATTAAATTACAGGAGATATGAAAACTCTACAGTATCATAAATGATAGAAAGATGACAAAGAATCTATCCACCACCTTTTTAAATACAAAAAGGTTAGGGAGCTCAAATGAAACAAAGAATTTACTTTATGTGTGGGTCAGCATAAGAATTTTGTAATACAATATGATAGATAGTAAACCCGTTCAGACTCAAAAAGTGAATGAACAAATTCATTAAAGAAAAATAATCCAGTGTCTCTTGAACCAGTAGACACTACCACTGCCTTAGGGACTATCTGCATTGTGATGCTCTGGAGGCTCTGGGAACATCGAATGTTACTACCTCGTTCCTGCACTCTTCTCTAGACATCTGCTATCAACTGCTGTCAAAGGCAGAAATCAAGTCAGCTGCTTCGCTGCTCCTTACGTGCAAATTACAAACTTCCCTAACTCTAATGCATCTCTGATACATTTGAAACAGCTTAAGGGGAGCATGCTAAAACTGGGAGGACTAAAATCAGGCGTATTTGATCTATTCCCTCCACATTCTCTGTGATCATACAGTCTAAACCACAAAGCTCCACATCAATTTAATGACTTTTTGGTCAAGAGTTTTCTCATGTATAATATCTACAATATATCTGGAGTTTGCCTTTGCTTAGCTTTCCATCGCTAATCTAAGTATTAAGAAGTCAAAATCTCTAATAGTTGTGATTCCTGGTGTAATTGTTGCTAAAGAGATCTCAGTTCATATTCAAAACCTGATCACAGGTAAGTGAAACCTCTCTCTGGTACTTTCATAGTATAACCTGTCCCAAATATCCCTTAACAAACTAATTTTAATCACAGTATATTCATTTAATCTATGATAAAATTTCTTATTTCTTTTCCAGCTATAGACTATTATTAGGGCAAAGCAATGTTTTTATTTCTGCCTTTTGAGAACCCTAACCTATGAGAACCTGATTTGTCTTCTATATATTTGTGTTTAATATGATACTCACCTGCATATTCAGTCAACCTCAAACTGAGAAGTAAACTTCCACAGACATATATCCATCAAAATGCCTTTTAAAAAATGCCTACCAATAAAGACCTCCTAGGAACTTACACTTTCTTAAGCAATATCATGGAAAAAAGAATGGAAAATATGACTGCAGACAAACTGCCAGCTTCACCTACAGGTGGGATTTTTTTTATAATGATTAACTGTGGAGCGTTACCTGTCCTCCAACCATTCCCGTGGGCCATGACTAATTGCAGAAGTTAATAAGAATGAATATCCTAGCCTGAGAATCGCCACGTGAATGTATCAAACAAGTTGCAATGCTTTTTCTGACAGTTGCCTCAGCTGTGAGGAAACAAAAACAACACTATTATTGATGAGAGCAAAAGCTCAGAATAGCAATTTTTCTGGAAAAAACATACCAAACCATATCAGTTCCAGGGACTGTTCTGTCCTGCCCATCAAGGCATTTGTAATAAGGCTAAGTCCACTACAAGTTTTTGTTTACAGAGCAATGCTCTGTTTCATTTTGTTTTCCATTTTGTAGATATTCCACTTCATATAAATAGTTCTTCAGTAGTGCAAATAAGCTAACCAGAGCAACCACAAGATAGTCTGAAGCATCCTGAATCACCTGGAGACAGTCAGTCAGGCACTTACTCTGACAAAATCTACCTAAGCCTAGACTCAGTAAATAAACAAATAATGCAGGTCCAAGTAATGCAGAGCAGATGTCTGAACCTGAGCCTCCTAACCTCGCAGGGAAATGCCCTATCACTCAATTACTGTAATGGGAATTTCTTAGTCATCAAAAAAAATATTGATCCTTTCAAAAGTAGCACATGAATTTCTGTGCAGCTTCCACAGGTTTACCTTAAACAATCTTTTTTCAGAAATATTTTTGAATGCTCAAGCAGTGATTGCAATGGAGTGCCAGCTAAGATATATTGATGGTGAGTGCAGATATTAGGCCTGATTTAGGCACCAGAAAATATTTTCCTGTTTGTTTGTTTGTTTGTTTGTTTGGTGTTTTGTTTGTTTGTTTGGGTTTTTTGTGGTGGGTTTTGGTTTGGGGTTTTTTTTGTTTGTGGTTTTTGTTTTGGTTTTGGTTTGGTTTGTTGTTGTTGTTGTTTCTGGGGTTTTTGTAATGCACTTGAGTCCAGCCACACAAAAGTCCAGGATTCTGGGGTTCTTCTTGGGTAGATTGTGCTGCCTGAGGAAAATATTTTGCCAAAAATGCTGGTAAAATACAGTTTAAGAAGCATTTTATAATGATGGTTACTGGATTCATGCTGGCCTCTTTTTTACAGAAGTATCAGGCATTCATTGTTCCCCATGCTTCAACACTTGTTCACAAAAGCCTGGGTTACCAGATTGTAAGTGTATATATTGTTCATATCAATTTAGTTCAAAAATGTTAGTAAGAAGACAGCATATATATGAAAGACTGCAATCTGTCTGAGTTTGGCTTTTTTCATGTGACTGAGGAATGACTGTGGAATGTATCCAAATAACATTTAATTGGGAGAAATCTTACAACTGCAGGATGACTTTTACGGGGCAGTTAATCAACATACCTTTGTTTGCTTCACAGTGTTTGTTAATGTATATTTTAATAAAGTATTAATCTTTTCCATAGAATACTACATACAAAAACAAACTCCTGCTTTGCTTGATGTACTATGCATAGATTGACTAATTAACATATTTAATTTTGACATAGAATTATAGACATAAAGGAAAACAGAATAATGAAATTGGCACCATTATTTTCCAGTAGCTCTAAAACTTAATTCTGTAATTAAGAAAAGAAAAGAATCTATTCTCTCCATCCACCATGTTTTTACAATGGAGATAAAAGATGGTGATGTGGCTTAAAGTAAAATCAGGAGACGCCTGCTCAGAGGTTACTTGTCCATTACCAAATGCCAATTCCCGTTCCCAGGCTACGGCCTGTTTACTCGAAACAATCTGAGCTTTCCAATGGAGTTTACTTGAATTAAAAAAAAATGGCTTATGTGGGTGCTGGTTTTGAAGGAATCCTTGATCGTGAACCTTCGATTTCAAGGGGAGTCCTGATGAAGTTACTTGAGGCACCCTCAGCCCTGTGGATATCAAAAATGGGCCGGGGCTAATGAACCTAAAGCTGGTGACAGCGCCTTGGTTTGTTTGCGGTTGTTATGGTTCGAACTGCGTCAAGAGTTATGCCATGAGCGTGCAAATACTTGGCCACCTGTCTTAATTCTAAACACTGGTTTATCCAGTAAATCCAGCGCTTTGGGGAGCCGGTGGCGGTAACGCGAGCCCGAAGGCTCGGGCAGGCAGGGCCAGGATCATCGGCGGCGGCAGCAGCGCCCGGCAGAGCGCCGGTCCCACCTCGGTCACCAGGCACCCTCTGGCCCGACACCAGCCCTCCCTCCCCGCCGCTCCCGTTCGCCCGCAGAGCGCAGCCGAGAGGGGACCGGCCCCGGCTCCCGCGGGGCCCCGGCGGCCGCAGCTCGCACTGCGGCGGGCGTGTTCCTCAGGGCGCAGGGCCGCGGCACCGCCACCCCACGGCGGCGAGCGGGGGGCGCGGGGCACACGGCGCGGTGCGGGGCCGTCCCCCGGTGACTCCCGGTGACTCCCGGGGCCGCTCGGGGCGGGCGGGGGCGGGCGGCGCCGCAGGAGGGCGGGAGCCGCCGCAGTGAGGCCGCGCGGGCGAGGCGGCGGCGGCCGTTGCCATGGCAGCGCTGCCCCGGGCCGGGGCCTGAGCGGAGGGGCGGGGGCGCCCCGGGCCGGGCCCGGCAGGGGAGGGGAGGGGAGGGGGTTAAAGCGGGCGGGCGGCGCCGTGGGGGTCGCCGCCGGGGGCAGCCCGCAGGCGGGTGTGGGGATGAGCCGCGGCGGGGGCCGAGGGCCGTGCTCCGAGCGCACAGGGAGGCTGCGGAGGTGAAGCCTCTGCTCCCTCGCCGGGCGGGATGGAGACTCTTGGCGCTGCAGAGGACGTGTTTTATGAGGAGGAGGAGGAGGAGGTGAACTGCTACGACTTTGAGCCTCTGCCGACGCTGCTGGAGGATGAGGTGAGTGAGGCAGGTGCGGGGATGGAGCCGCCGCCCTTGCGCTCACCTGTAGTGTAGCGGCCTCAGGGGCCGCCCGCGGGAGGCGGCCGGGCCGGGGGCGCACCCGCCCCCCGGGAGCGGCCAGGCCGCGGCCGCAGCCCCAGCCCCGCTCGCTTTCCGTGTGTGCTCCGCCGGCGCCTCGCTGCCTCCTGCCCCGCGGTTCCAGCCACCAACTTGGGTTTAGCCCATTCCCGTGCACCTTCACACAACAGCAAAGTCATGGTCCTCGAGTGCGGGGCGTCTCGTCACTGCTGTCGTAGCCGCGGGTTAATGCTGCAGTCGGCAAGTACATGTCCTTGTCGCACCCGATCAAGGGAAATTTACATGGGCAGAACAGTTTCCCGTAGCTGCCAACCACTTTTTTTTTGTACAGCCGTATATTGCTGCCTTGTGCTAAAAGGCCTTTGACACTGGGAAATGAAAACCAAAAATATCAAACTGTTAAATCTGTTTGTTTAGTTGTTATACCAAATAACCTGTAGCTAAACCCAGTTCTTGTCATCACATTTGTCTGGCTCTGTTATTGGTTTTGCCTTTGCTTTGATTTTTATTGCTCTTGCTCATCTTTACATCTTTTCTCGTGAAATGTGTTTCTTACCCCCTTGTCAATGTTGGGGCAAAATGTTTGGCGATTTTTTTCCTTTTTTAAGTAAAGGTTTGGTGCTCATTCCCTGGACCAAATCTTGCAAACTTTCTAACTTGCTATGTCAAGAATCCATGCCAAATCAGGAGTTAAATGCAAGTTTGAGAATGCAGAGCCCCTTTCAGCTTTCCAAAGTCACCCAGTGGCTTGGCAGTTTGGCCCTTCCACCTTCTGTGGTGTTCAGTGCTGTAGGCCCTCTCAGACTGGCCCATGCGACATAGGAGGAAGGTGGTCATGGCCTTATTTTTTACACGTTGGCTTAAACACTTGGAGTATTTTCTCAGAATGGAGAAGGCTAAGGGTCAACTTTGCTGTACAAGAAAGAACAGGGGCCATTTTTCATACCTGCTCAATGTATGCTTTGATTGTGGGTTCCCATGAGTCCCATCTATTTAGTTATTACAGAAACATAAGGAGTTTCAGTATTTTTCTTGGGAGAATGAGCATGACCTATCACCTGGTGATTAGATAATAAGTTAATAGAAAAGAGCTGCTTTGAAGAATACTGAGAGAGCTTACTAAGGCAACCCAGTGTTTTTCTTCAGATGTGATGAATGTAATAGATGGCATTTGCCACATTTGCTGTGATTCTGGAATAGATTGTTTTGAAGTTTGTGTGAATTACCGTGGCAAGAAGGTGTCAGAGGGCTGTGACTGCTGTTGTACTGAACTCTGAGCTGCTTAGTCATTTAGTGGAGTCTGCTCTTCTCATCATTGTACCAAGTATAAAGAATGATGTTGGTGTCTGATGCAGCTGGTTTTTTTGCCAATATGTGAAGCAGGAATCTGCTGGAGCTGAAGAGTAGAAAATGCTAAGGATGAGGGTGTGTTTTGATTTCCTCTCTTTACTAGAACTTTCTTCTTTTAATACTCCTTAATATTTGATTTCAACATTTTTAAGAAATGGTGTGTGATCAATTAATTTTTTTTTATCCTACTGTCTCTTCATTAAGTGATACTGAACTGTTTTGTACTTGCTGAAGAAGATGCAAGGGAAAGCTGAAAACTAAAGTGAGCAGTTAAGCATGGTTTACTTATTGTAGTTCTTAATGTTAAAACCAGACACTTTCATATTAAAACCAGACATAAGTGTCTTTTGCTGAAAGAGACAAAAATGAGGCATCAGCATCTCTGATATTTTCCACATTTGAATGAAGCAACTTCCAGTGGTCCAAATTACTGAAGCAGTTGCTCATCAGCTTGCCAGAACCTCCTGTGTTACAGCATTAAAAGGATGGCTTTTTCCACAGTGGTAACTTTTGGTCTGTGTTGCTTTGGGGATGCAAACTAGTCAAATTCAAGTCTCAGTGTTTTCAATGCTTCCTTCTCTACAAAGGCCCTGCTTAGCAGCAACAGCAGCTTTAATGACTAAGGTCGAGGGGGTGTGATCATTTGGGAACTACATGGTTTCTGTGAAGTAAGTAACTTACTGCCCTGGAGCACTGCAACTAGAAAGGCCTGCAATGTGGTGGTGGTGGTATTTTGCTTTATCTTTTTTTTATATTAGTTTGGTCTTCACCTAGCCATCCACTGCTGATAGAAGCCATGGAACATTAATGGGACTTTTTTCCTTTTTCCTTTGTTTTTCTTTTTCTGTATGACATAACTTTCTCATCCCTGGGAAAGAAGATAAACTAAGCTTATCTGACATTAGATCATTACCTTTTGTTTACTTCCCAAATAACCACAAGACAAAGATGTTTTGTAGGTCATTGCTGATAATTGTTATCTGCAGTGGAGTTCAGCGTCAAAGCTTAACTCAAAAGTTCTCTCAAGTCCTTATTGTGACTGGAATGTGATATTGAGGCTGTCTTAAAGATTGCACGCTTAGTTTTTCCATGTACACTGTAAATTGAGCCTCTTTTGTCCATACACACAGATGAAACTCATAGTTTTGCATCTTGATTAGTGAAGTATTCTTTTATTTCTCTGTTTTGGCAAATGCCATCATGTCACCTAGCTGGAGGAGTCTAGGAGAGTTAAAAATAATTACTCATTGTTTTGCTCATAGAACTATTTTTTTAAACTCTTTTTGCTGGCCATGGAATAAGCAGTGAGTCTCTTCTTTCCAAGCCTTTCCTCATCCCACTGCTCAGTTTGGTCAGTTTCAAAGTTTGTAGTAGAGCTTCTTGTTTGCAGATAGAGGAACCTCTGTGCTGCTCTTCATGCTTGGAACAGCTTCCCTACAGAGATGTGCAAAGCCTCCTTATCCACCCTCAAACTCTGATGGCAGCACTACACAATTGTACTGAGCACAGAACAGAGAAAATAAGATTTTTGTGCTGAGGTCTTTTGCTGTTCATTATTACGTAGGACTGAATTTGATGAGACCAGGAGCCATGATTAGAGCTAGAAGGCACTTTAGCAGTGCTGTCATTAGTAAATCAATCCCTGTCTAGGCTGTGTCTATGAAAAATAAGACCATTGAAAAGAGAAGTTTTCCAAGTAGCAGTGAGTGTGCTTTATTTCCTGCCTCATATTTATTTATTAAGCATTATGCTTTAGACTAAAAAGCACAATACACTTTTGGACTGAGGTTTGGTTCTTATTTGAAGGATATTATGAAAGGAATGCTTAATTCTCTGAAAGACATGCTAATGAACTGTAAACCCCTTCTGTATATGGTAATCCAGATATCATTGATGTTCTCCAGTGCTGGAGTAGGTAAAGAAATTTATAATTGTTCCCCAAGGGGTTAAAAGTTTAAACCACAGCTGTTTTCTGAGCTGTAAGATACATCACATCCTCTTTTGCTGATGAATGACATACTTTCTTTTTTCTCTGTGCTAAGCAATGTGTATCTACATCTTCCATTCAGGCTACATTTAATATCACTGTGTAATTAATAGTAATTATAGCTCTTATATAAAGTAACTTCTTTAGATTACCTTCCATTTTTGTTACCTTATTTTCCCCACAGATGGAATTTGGGGGGGGGGGGCGGGGGGGGTGTCTTTTCCTCATTCCTTTAAGTTCATGAAAACTTTCCTGTAGCTGTGAGTAATGTATTGGATTTGTATTCCAAAAATATCATTTGAGAGGCTGCTTGCTTTGAGACAAGCAATGCTTCTGAACATCTTGACCAGGAAAGCCGCATTAGAAACACATTTGTTTGGGACTGGACTCATAGCCTTACTGTGATGATAGGGTCAATGCAAGTTGACTGCAGTTTAGGGCAGCAACTTAGAAACTTAAGTCCCTGAGCTGTTTTGATCACTAAAAGCTCTGGATGTAATGGGGAGGCCTAGGACAACCAAAGTGTTTGGTTTTAAGTCCAAGAATAAAACCACTTTTCCTATAGCATGTTTGGCTTTTCAATGTTTATTAAATGGTCTACACCACTAAACTTCACAACAATATCATTCTTAAAACAGGCTAATCTGAAGAGTACTTTTTCCCAGATCACAAATGGTAGGGAGAAGTGCTGTGAAGAGAATTTTAAAGTCGTTTATATAAAGACACCTGGGAGAGCTTGAAAGGTACGGGTGAAACAAAATGCTTTCATTTAGTCTCTCTGCTTTTACCTCCAAGTGGTCTGTTTCCTTTGATGCAGTGTTTATGTAACTTACATATCTCCCATAGTACTTTTTTTTTTTTTTTTTTGGCATACTGTGATATCTTTGTTCAGGTTAACTGTGCTTCTTAAAACACCTCTGTGTTAAGAGCAAAGTCATGCACTTGGTGTTTCCTGGAGTGTTAATCAGTGTCCTAGAAAGTCTGAGAACTTGCTGGAAACATTACTTGTAGCCAATTGTGTCAAATGTAATCTATGATACAGAAAGTAGTGTCATGAAATCCAGGGTAATTTATTAATTCGTATCTTGGCAGGAGAATGTGTCCCTTGCTGATATTTTGTCACTGCGGGATAGCTGTCTTACTGAGCAAGATATTTGGGCAATTTGCCTGGAGTGTTGCCATTCTTTGAAGAGCATTGCCCATTCTGCAATCTTCCAGACACTCTGCATCACTCCTGACACTTTGGCTTTTAACACCAATGGCAATGTATGCTTCATGGAACAGCTCAGTGGTGAGTATTTGTGTTTCCAGGCCGTTTGTTTTAGAACTGTGGAAACTCATAGTGAGAAACTGCAGTAAAACATTACATTCTGTTCTCAAGTCTTACAATTAAAATAAAGATAAAATGAAACTTATTTGTGAAGGGGTGTGTATACGTACATGTGAAACTATGTGTTCATTTTGTACTTGATGAACAAAGGCTGTTATGAATTTGCTTAGAAAATGCCTCCTAGTTATTTTAAGACTTACCCAGGTGATAAGTCTTCTTCATGTCCATTTTAAACACACAGATTGTGTACCTGTGTGCACAAGTCTCTACCTTTGTAGAACATGTCCTTTACCTCTTACAGATCTGATTTCATGGGTATGTTCTGTTTCTAGAGAAGTCTGATATTCAGCATGTCTTGGTGATTGTGACTGTAAAAAATGGAGCAATTCTATTGCATATTTGCTATTAAAAAGGAAAGTTCTCTCAAATAAAGGCCTTGGGTTTTTTTAAAGCTCTCTATTGAATAACAAATCATTATTTTTTTAAGTAATGATTTTCAGACTTGCCAAGAATTGGGACTGATTGAGAAATGAATTTTAGTATGTTAAAAACCAGTATGTATATTGAAGATGCTCAGGTATCATAGCAGATGAACAGGGAGATGCTTGACTTTAAAAAAACTTCTTGTTTCAGCTTAGACAAAAAAGTTGCTGTTCCTTTCTCATGTGATGCATCTCAAGATGATAGGTCTTAAGTTTCTTATTAATTTTACAGAAGAAGAGTAAAGAAAACCAAACAGCTCTTACTCTATGGTACTTTTAAAATTATGGTGGCTCATAACTAGGAGAGCCATTCTAGTCTAGAAACACACTAGTCAAATTTTTGTTGTGATGTCTTTAACCTAATTTATTTTTAAATCTCTATCAGGATAAGTGTTTATTCTTTTAGGAAAAATCTAGATCACATTATTTAGAAAAAATATTAGAACAAAAATGAGATAAGGTAACATTGCAACACATGGAGATTTGTTGCCTCTTTAGAATTAAAGATAGTCTTTCATATAAATGGAACATCATAAAATATCATTAATAAAGATGAAAATATATCTTCATAATTGTTGTGATATTTGTTTTTTATTAAATTCCTCAAATAGACATGAGACAACTTTTAGTTCCATATTAATAGGGTAATGTGGAATCAATTTCCTTTATTTTAAGAACCTGTCATACCTTGAAATTAAAAAAAGAAAAAGAAGATGGCTTTGTATAAGCCAAGGGTATATGAAAGACTTGTTGAAGAGCATAAATCTAGTGGATGAAAAATGCCCCTCAACTAACATCTTTGCTTGTAGCTAGGAAAGAGAAAAATCAATTTCTTCTTAAATGTTTTAGTCTAATTGAATAGCTGGCAAACAATTGATCCAGGAATGCTGTATTCAAGTACTTAAAACGTGGGATAACAAATTCCTGTGCAAAGCAAATGTACAAAGATTTAGATCCCTGAAGTCATGTTAGTCTCTAAGGACTTTTCATTAGTTCTCTTTAAGGAAATGTATGTTTTCCATAGGAATGCAAGGAAGTTATGCCTGTGTTCTACTTCTCATGCTCCATTGTGTCTTTGGCTCTGTCTCTCAGATTTTGTTACTGTTTGGTTAAAATGTAGTTTGTTAGGTAGGCACTTGAGGAGGTTGTCCTTTTTGCAGTTGTTGCCTATGGACTTATTCTTCCAGAAGAAAATTATAACCTCTGGATTTGCTTTCCAGTGAGAGAAAATGAACAGCCTGTCATATCTGCTTTAGCAGCAAGTTCTGCTTCCTGCAGGTTCTGTGATGCTAAAGTGGCAAATATTCAGTAGGATGTTCTTGTCTCTTCAGATCACACAAATTCCCATTGTAAACATCATATTAAAAGAATATAGTGAGCTGTATCAGTGATAAGTTAAATGCTTGTACAGCTTTAAAGTGTTCTATGGAAAGAAAGGGGAAAGGTAGTGGGGAAATAAAAAGGAGTAGTAGTCTGCAGGTCGGGGAGAGGGGAGAGCAAAACGTCTCTCCATTAGCTCCCTTCCCCTTCTGCCTCCTCTGCCCACCCCCAAAATCAGGAAAAAATGTGGTGGTGGGTAAGGAGTGCAAAATTAGTTGCATAACCCTCTTTTCCAGTAGGAAAGTACATTTGGGAATGTCTTAAGGAGCTGTAAATCAGTTACTGGCATCTGGCTAGTCAGCCATGCCATGTACCTGCAATGTATGAATATGTAAAAAAAGTCCCCTCTAGTAGTCTCTGCTGTATAACTGGGTTTAATAAAAACTTTGCATTTCACTTCTAAAGTACGGGCACAAAAGTTCTATTAAAGCTAAAGTTATGATGATTATGCTGTGCCTGTGAACATACTATTTTTTTCTTCTTGAGAAGGGAAACGCATTTTTTGCATATAAATAATTTCAATCATCCTGACTTCCCAGAAGGATAGATCAGGTGAGTTGGATGTGTATGTGGAGAGTAGTTTTTTCAGTTGTGCTCTTGTTTAATTCTGTGATGTTCATTACTGGGTTCGTGTGATGTAAGTGCAGTGTGATACTGTGTACTTGCTTGGATGCAGAAACAGCATCAGTCTCTCATAAGATGTTCTTTTTTTCCTTTCACCTCCTCACTCAGAAATGGCTGCTGCAGTAGCTCAGTTCTCTGTTCAGCAGCACATGTGTGGGGAATTTACTTCCTCTACTCTTCTATCAGAAGTAAAATAAACTAAGCAGAAAGGTCAGAGTTCTAAGCTGGCCTGTAGATGCAGAAGCAATTCAGGTATTCAGACTGGCTTTGCTGCTTGAACCCTTTCACCCAGGTCTGCAGTGTAAAATAGTGAATGGAAGTGTCCAATTAATCAAATCAAACCTCTAAGCCACACCAGCTTAGGTGATAACTGTGTCCAAACATAAATGCCTGAAGGCAAGAAGTGGTTAAACATGTTAAATGTATTTCTTTGTGGGTGTTTAATCTGTTTTGTTTCTTGGTAGGGAAGTTGTGATACCTTCTTGGAGAAAGTTTGAAAACAGCACTTTATTTTATTTGCAGCACTATAAACATGGATAACAAGTTCTTTGTACATCGGATTGGAGTGAACCAAAATAGTGCTATACAAAGTTTCTTTTCTATCAGATAGGAGTTTATCATTAAATTTGTCTAATCAAGTTGGTTTGTGGGTTTTTTTTAAATGAGACTACTAATTTCTAATCTGGCATGTTTCCTTTTGTTTTCAAAGATGATCCAGAAGGTGCCTTTGTTCCACCAGAATTTGATATCACCGGTAACACTTTTGAGGCAAGTTCATAAATTTATCTGTAAAATAGAGGGGGAGGTTAATAGTTTTATTACCTCTGGCAATACCAAATGCTCAGCATTCTCAGTATCTAATTTTAGAACTTCTAAAGATTGTGAGTAGCGAATGGTGCTGTTCAGATATGTTTTGTGAAAATAAAAAGTGAAGTTAAAGTGCCATATTAATTTTTGGCATAAACATTTGTTCACTAACTGTTAAAATGTGAGCATCTATTTTGGCTGAATAATGTGTTGCACTAAACCACAGCTGGCCTATATTATGTTCACTGGTACCCTTCACGAGTTACATTGGCTTGTTTGGGGACTAGCCATGAACTTTTATGACTAAATATAAAATTTGTTTGCTATCCTCTTCAATAAAACAATTCAGGGAAGGGTAATCAGCAATTTTATCTTTGATTTAATGAAGAAACACATTACTGTCTGTTGCTTCTCAATGCACAAATGCTCTACATTGTTAAATTAAATTAGATTTAAATTGTTTATACTAATTCATTAGCCTCCCAAGTCAACCATCTCATTGCATGCTACAGGACCACTTGCTTGCTTAATATCCTTAGTACACTATTTTTTCTGTCATGTATTCTTAGATAATTCAAATGTTTAATTAGCAACACATTTAATTCAAGGTATATTAAAAAGATCTGGTTCTTTATAGTTCAATACAAATATCTTTTACTTTTCATAATTATAGCCTTCATAGTCATGTTTATAGTTCTGTGTTTCTTGATGGGGGGGAGGTGGGAAGGAGGAGGAGAAGTGAACCTTGGAAGTGTGAAGTACCACATGTTAAATGAGAATGATAAGGCAGGAAGGGTGGTAGAATAGAATATGAAATAGTGCAGTCTCTGAAGGTTAAAGAGGCAAAATTTCAGTTGTTGCTATGCTTTGTTAATGTATCTGCACAGGTCAGCAGAGCTCTAGTGATTTTGTGCTCATTCTCCTCATCTCCATGATGGTTTGTGGGGAGTCTTTCTTTGTAGACAAGTATTGTTAGGAGGTGGCCTGCATTGCCTGTAAACTTGGTGACTGTAGAAGCCTTTATATTCAGATGTGATTGACCTAAAGGTGACTGGTTTTTGTTTCTTTCTTTTTGTTGTGCTTCTGAAGCTGGACTTAAGATTTTACATAAATATGTTCTTCAGCCCTTAACAAGCTTCCAAGACTTTACACAGAAATGCTTACAAGATTTGTGGAATTATTTGCTCCTTTGGCCAACTGATTTCCCCCAACTCTTTTTCCTTGTCTAGAAGTTGCTGAACTTGTCTGCATAAAGTAAATAGATACACTGAAAGTGGTTCAAAGGCCAAGGAGTTGGAACAAGGCGAAATAGGAATTTGCGAAGACTGGTAATACTAAGTGATGTGAAGTTTTAGTTCCGTCTGATAAACAAAGCCATTGTATTCCTTTTGGATAAAACACATCTGTACACAGATTTGTTGTTTTAACTCCTCTCAGCAGCATGTACAGGCCTGTTAAGCCCCAGTAAATCCCAATACCAAGCACAGCACAATGAATTAAACAGTCAGTGAAAGCTGTTTGAGTCGGGAATGGCTCTGAACATTTTGATCCTTTTACTCTTTTTGCAAAGGTCAGTGAAGATACATGAAGGTACACGTTTGTGTGGAAGGAAGTCGACATGCTCTGCTTTGTCTCTTGTGATGTGGGCTGAGTGCACTGATTTCTGTACGTTGCTGCCATTTCTTCATTTAGCAAGTTGGGAAGCCTTCCAAAGCAGGGAGAGCAGTGCTGTGACAGTCTCCTGTTGCCTCAGCTGCTTTTCACTGATCACCCTAGAGCAGTACACAAAACTGAAAAGTGAGGGCTTTCCCCTGCATTAAGGCAGAAATGTATTGTTTTACTCTGGAATTTGTGTGCATTTGGTCCGACATCTGTGGGATTCAGACTATTTGTGGAACTTTCAAAGCTTTACCTCTTACCATGTGTAGACTTTGGTTGAGTTTTTAAGTGCTTTAGTGCTTGACCAACTTCTGCCAAGGATTCCATGCTGATCTCTGCTCCTTTTTACTTTTGCAGTTTCCAAGACCTGGAGTGGATTAATGCTTATGTACTTGTTTCAAGGGTTTGTAATCTTTCCAAGTTGGCCATTTCCTTCTTGGTGTTAATACTTCAAGTCTTCTTTTTTTCAAAAGTATTGAGACTTCTGCCTATCCCCTTACTCCTATCGTAACCTTTTGTTTTTGCAATAGCAGAGTAGTAGTGCTTTATATACAACTCCTGGCCCATTGTGCTTTCTCAGCATTATGAAGTTCTTTGATTACAATAAGCTGCCCTTTTTACAGGGGTGTCAAGTCTCTTGTATTACTGCTTGCTTCTTCCTTGGTGATGAGCTGACTTAGTTCTTCTTTGTTGGAGTGTTTTTGCAGCTGCATGGTTCTGCTTTGTTTAGAACAGTGGCAAGTAATATTTGTATTGAAATATTGATTGCAATGTAAAGAGAAAAAATTAGTTTTGGAACTACTAAGTATGTTCAGGATGATCTTTGATAGCTGTTACTCCAGTGTCAAAGCTCGGTTGATTTAAAATAGTTATGTCAGCCAGAGGTTTTGCTTGATTTGAGTGCAAAGCACCTATTTTGTGGCTTCTTAAAAGGATGCACACAATGAGGTTTGTATGGCTACTGGATGACTTCTTCCTCTTTAAACTCTTTTTTTTTTTTTTTTTAAATCCTTCAATTAAAGCTACAGTTATTTCAACAAGAGATGTTTTGTTTCCTGCTTGGTGAATTACTGATCCAGACCTCTAATGGTATTGTGACTCCAGGCTAATTAGTTGCTAAACTTAGCTAGCACTCACAAGCACACAAGGGTAATAGACACAGGAAACAAATTGAAATGCATTACTGTCCTGGTGTCTGAAACAACACTATTAAAGATGTCAGTTTCTAGTTGGAATTTCAAATAGCAAGAGATCTAAAGCTTTGTCCAAATAACAATGCACAAGACTGAAAAGTAATTGATTTCATGTGGTTGGTTTTAGACTTGTGCCTTCTTTCTTGACCTGCTCTCCATTTGCTAAGTAGGAATAATAGCACCAGCTTCAGTTACTGTTGGGAGTTGGAAGGTGAAAACTAGCCCTTCAGTTTCAGTATCAGGTGTAAAGTAGACTTTTTAGAGAGAAACATGATTGAGGAGGAATTAGCTGTGAAAGAGCTTGTGGTACTGACAGTGAAATGCAGCTGAACTTTCCATGGTGACTTCAGTGCTGCCACAGTTCCATCCTCTGGGCTTGGAGGAAGGATTGCAGTTTCTGAGCATCTGAAGAGACCTTGAAGTCACTGTGTTGCTAAGTGGTTGGAGTGGCATTGGGTAGGCCAGTTCTGGTACGTTTTCCTCTTCCAGGTGTTTGCATGATTGCAGTACAAGGGCAGAAAGGCAGCCAAGCAGGTACTGCCGGGCTCTAGGCCAGCACCAAACTAAAACAGAGAATCTCCTGCCTATCTGTTCATGTTAATTTTTTTTCCTCTAACTGTGCTATCTCCTTACAGACTTCCATTACCATTTTGCTCTAGTAAATGAGTTACACTTTAGAGTTATGACCCATACTGTAACTGCCAAGAAAAGGTGAATTTCTATACAGTACACTTATTTTGCACTTCTTTTCTTAATGCAGATGTAGACCTGTGATGTAACTGTGCTCAGTAAGTTTTCAGATGACTGAAGCTGTCACTTGTCTGCATTGATGGAAAGATTTCAGTTTCTGCTTTTCCTCTAAGCTGGAAGTTGTGCCTGAATTTGCTATCACAAGTATTGACCATGTCTTTGTTTTCACTGAATCTTGAGCTAGAAATCAGTTAGAGACATCTGGACTATAAAGACTAACATCTAATTTTATAATTTTCTACTCATCAGACTGTAGAGAACAGCAAAGAATGTGAATTTTTCTATTCTTGAAAGACAGGAAGAGACTGAGATACAAAAATATGTATTTGAGGCTTCTTTTAAAGTTTGCCTTAATTTTGCCTTCTTAATAGGAAGAACTTTAGCCTTTTTCCTGATGAAAATGGTTCATATTTAATTTTCTTCCCCTGAGCAGTACAGTGTTAGACTTGTGAAATTTGACCAATGGAAGGCTCAACACGAATAGTTAAATATTGTTCATTAATAGCCTTACTTCTATCACTACAATACAAGATTGCCTCAGGTTAAAAACATTAGCTGTCTCAAACCAGTTTCAAATAGCTATTTGTCTGCATCACAAAACTGCCATTGAGCCTCACACAGAGGTTCATTGATGTGGAACACCACATTTCTAAGATATGAGCTTTCAGTGAGATGAAGGACCAATGTCCACCGTGTGTGAACTTGCATTTATAATCTTTTAATAATGTGGCTATTCAGTTTTGCTTGTTCTAGTGGACCTTTGTAATAGGAATCAGTGAATTTTCACTCTTGTCTATTTTTTTTATCTAAAGGAGATTGGATGATATTTCTGTTAATGACTTACTTCATTATTTAGCAGTGATAAGATACAGTAGTTCAGAAGCCTCAGTATGTGGCAGGATTAAAACCTTCAGAAATTAAAGAACTGAAAAAGTGTTACAGAGTTAAATACTACCTTGAAAAGAAGGAGGAAATATGGGTTAGTGAAGGGGAGAAAGTGAAGTTCACGCTACCTCTTTTTCTCATCTAGAACTTGTTCTTGCTTTTGTCTACCAGGGCAGGAGTGGGGTGTGCTGATCTCTCACCTGTGAGAGAATCACAACTGGAAAAGGCTGAATGCTGTCGCTGTCTTTGTTAGAATGTCATGACTGTCAACTTGCAGTTCTCAGTGGACTGTAGTTGATTTATATTCTATAAAAAAAAGTCCAAGTATTTCAGCAACCTAAAAATAAACTAATGTACATGAAGTGGTAGAACTGCTGCAAATAGAAAAGATACAAAATAAAATGTTATTGCATTGGTTTTGAATACTAAATTATTGAGATTCATATAGCTTATTCCTATGAAATGTGACAAGGCAGTTGGAGTGATAAATGCAATATACATACAAATATTTTATGTACATATAAATGCATGGGTTGAAGTGTCAAATGAAACATTGTGTTCTGCAGAATAGATAAAGAAAGGTTCAGGGTAGGGTGGTGTGTGTATATATATATCTATGTCAGGCCTGCTGAAGAAAACTGAGCAGACAGTTTCATGCTGCAGTATTTCTCAATAGCTGATCATTACTAACCTAGTGCTCATGTCTCAGCTGTTGGTCCTTCTCTAAATGTGAAAGCCTTCATCTTTCTCCCAAATCCAAACAGCAGACAGTATAAAGAAAGTCTTGTCTTTGTGACTTTGCTAGTCTTTTAAAGCAGTAGCTTTGAATACTGTGAGATTATCTCTATTGTTCTATTCTTTCTTTAGCTCTCAGTGCAGGATGAAAAAAAAAAAAAACTTTTATATGTTCTCCTAGAGGGGTTTTTGGTTTTGTGTTTATCTGACGGGGGAAGCAAGTCTTTTGAAACACCTAGTGCCTTTTTTCTTCAGTTCTGTTTCCCTTAGTTTCATGTAGCCTCCCCTTGAGACTAATTCTATCTAACAGCAGCAAGGCTTGTCATCAGCAAACGGTAACTTATCTCCTCCTGTAGTCTAAGCCATTCGATCTTCTGAGCATTATTTAAAGCTGTCTTTTCCTCAGTGACAAAAATAAATTACTTTCATTTGGTTACCTCTGCCTCTACTGTGCTATAGAAGAGAAAATGGAATCTTCCTGTTCTTGCTTTTACATCACCATCCCAGTTGAGGTTCCTTTCAGGAACTTAGGACTGAGCAAACACCCTTTAGTTGCTTTACACAAAGTTAACAAAAGGAGGAATGAGGCCAATGATTTTTTTTTTTTTTCTTTTAATGCCTAGGCTATCTTAAAGTTTATAATTTGGTTACCTCAAAAACCTATGGCTTGTTGCTTAGTCCTGAAGTTGGGCTTGCAAAGTTGTCATATTGGTCTTTGCTAGCAAATGTTTTGAGCATATTGCCAGTATTTCTACAGTTTTGCCCATAAATCTGAAACAACTTTTGAGTGACTTATTTTTTATTGGAAATATTCTGTCTCCTAGGCAGAAAAATGTCTTTAAAAGGAAAATGACTGTACAGGTCATCTGGCCAATGAAAACATAGAATTTTAGGTTTCTTCCTTATTTGGCTACAATATTCCTATAAGAAAGCATTATTAAAGTTAAGATATATAATTTTTCCCCTAAGATTTCTGAAGATTATGCCATGATGTACAAAAGAATTTTTTAATTATCTTATTTAAGGATTTTTGTTTGGAAACGATCAGGAGTGAAGAGAGGACTTCGTGTTCTATCTTAAAACAGGTGGTTTTTGTAGTTGAAATTTACTTGGTTTTGAAGCCTGAAGGGTTGTATTGGATAAATTTGTGGATAGTCTCCATTATGGGCAAAAAACTATGAAAAAGAGAAGAGATTTTTTTTTTTTTTTTCTCCTGTTACATGTGCACAGTGTCATTAATCTCTGGGCTTCTTAATGCTAAAGATGCACAAATGTTTTGGATCAGTTGTTTGTCTCCAGCCTCTTCTGTGTAAACTCTTATTACTACTGATACTTTCTCAGCTATGGATAAAGTTGTCTTCTTTAGTCCTCATATCATTATCTGTCAGTTTCTGGTGCTGCCCATTCAAACTCATTTCATTGATGGATCCATCATCATACTGGTCTTTCTTGCAGAACTTAATTTTCTCTGGTCCTTTCCACTTATTTCCATCATTTATTCCTTAGAATGGTTAACAATGCTGTTGAAATGTAAGCCTGAACCCTTAAAGGCAACATGGAATTACTCCTTATCATTACTTTTTATCAAAAGATTCCTCTTCCATTAATTTCATGTCTGTTTTGTGGATATTGAGATCACTAAAAGATCCATGATCTGTGCTACTCTGTATAATTTATACTCCCTGAAACAATGGCAATTAATTTTTACCTTTTGCATGAACTGAAAATAGAGCCATTTCATCAGTGTATGAGAACATTAATCAATACCCCTATTTCTGAAAGGTTCAGGAAATGATTGACTTAAAAGTAGATGGTAGATTGGACTTCCTAATCGCCAGATAAAATCTCAAGACTAGTTCAGTTTCCACAGTGAATTAGATGTTGTAGAGGATTAGGTTGTTGAGATTTAGTCAACAGAACCTTCCGGACTGTGAAAAAATGGTTGTCATTCACACATCAATGTCCTTAGTTACAGCGTTTCAGGAAACCTTAGAAGAATAACTGTGAACATGCTTTTGAAGCTGAGGAGAGTGTCTCCTGGGAAATGTATTGAGTGTGACTTAAGTTTTCTTAGATAAGCTTGCAGCATGTTCTGGATTAATCTCTTTGTATATACATACTCCAGGATTCTTGAACTTTTCACCCTTTCACCAAGTTTAAAAATAAACAAACAAAAACAGGAAAAACCAAACAAACCATCAAAACCACAAGCAAACAAACAAACCCCCCAGACAAAAATACTAAAGCAAAAAAACCCCATAAAACAACCAAAAATCCCAAGCAAACTTCTCCTTTCTCTCAACTGTAATACTGCTTCTATTCTTGAGTAGAGAAGGAGCAAGAAAATATTCCACTGTGAAACAATCAAACTAAAAACGTGACCAATCTGAAATCATGATTTCAGCCCTCCCCTGCCGAATGTTTACAGTCAGTAACTGTGACATACAATGAGAGCTACCTACCTTGGCTGCTTCTGTCACCTCCAGCTGTTCTGTGAAGACTGTGTTTTGAATGTTTTCATAACAAGATATTATGCAGAGAGGTAAATATAAAAATGTCTGACCAGCTTTTTGCATTTTGCAGTTCATATTATATATGATCCTGATAGGAAAAAAAATCTACATAGATTATTTTGTTAAGAAAGAGTTAATTAGTTATTATACAGTAATGAATATTTTATGTGTCAGAGTCTGAATGTCATTGAGTCATGTCATGGTAAAAGAACTGGGATGCTATTCTAGTGTATTGGCCCATAGTGTTCTTATCTGGAAATGCTGCAATTCAGTTTTTACCTCCAAAATGCGTAATAAGTATCCCTCAACACAGAATGGTGTGAATGCATTACTCAGAGTGACAGACTTTACCAGTAGGCACTGTCTCTTAGGTTTAAGATTAAAATAATGTAGTTTGTTGGTTTTGTTGGTTTTTTTTTTTTAAATAACAAACCTCAGTACTGTGACTAACATTCTATTTGCCATAAAATGAAAAAAAATCCTACACAGTTGAGAGAAGACAGAGCCAGTCTGCTCAGCATGCATATAACTATTTCTCGGGCTTCCTTGTTTCTGTGCCTACAGGGAATAAGTTGTGTTACCTTAATTAAGTGATAAATGAATTACCTATGGCCAGTAACTTAAAAGTAAGGAGGTTAATGGCTGATAAATCATAAGGAGAGCTGTGACACATGAAACTCCATTTCAAAGGGAGCTTTTAAAAAATACCATTGTTCAAGAAGCTTTAAAGATAAACGTGAGTAACTTTTGCTATCTAAACCTCTGAGGTCTTCAGCAGGTTTGTTTCTTTTTCATTATTTGTCCTTACCTGTCATAGTTATACTTAAGTCAGGCAGAAGAGTCAATTGGTGTGTTACTCATCCATATTGGGGTGCCTGATCTTCATGATTAAGGGAGCCTAAAAGTGGGATAGAAGTAAGAAACCTGTTCTTAATTTATGTCTTCACTCTGCAAATACATGAGTAATTTCCTGCAAATAGCGTGGTTTAAACTTGCTTAAGATTCTGGGTGTGTTCATCTTCATGTGACTTCAAAGAGGGAAATGAATCTTTACCAAGGTAACAGTCAGTGGCTTAAGATACGTTTGTCTTTAGTACAGTGGCTAAGGTAACTATAACTTTTTGAAACTGTATTGAGGTCCATTTGAAAAATTTGATTTTTTTTTTCTTCTGCGTGTAGCTCTGTATTGACAGTATATCTTTTCAAAGTGAGTACTACTGTAGATGCTGGCAAACTACTCTATCAACAAAAATCAACAGAGTCATATGAGAGCCAAAATCTATTTCTGTTAAAATAATGTTTGTGGGTAGCACAGAGACTGTTGTAAATGTATCTTATGATTTATTTTTTAAAAAACAATATGTATCTTCTGTCAAAGAGGACCTGAAAAGAAACCCCTGCTGTTAGTCAAAAAGTATGAAAAAAAACTTACAAAAGAATGACAACTTGATATTTTTCAAATCTCTTAAAACACAGAAATGCTACTCAAACTCTGCGATGTTTGCAAATGAATAAGATACAAAAGAGTTTTTCAAAGAAAGGCATAGCCAAAAAGCTATGTAATTGTTTTGAACCTGGTTTAATCTTGCAGGACCTTCAGTAAGTTCATACATTGCAACTCTTCTTTATGGAGAATTATCAAAAATTTAGCTCAATTAAGAGTATCAGAATAGACTAGTGACCAACCTGACAAAATTAGCAGTAACATAAGTTTCCAGGACCAGATGGTGAAACAGCATTCGTAAAATAAACAAGTAGCACTCTTTAGCCTGGAAGACAATGCCCTGAGGGAGAAGCTCTGCTAGAAGCCTGTGAGGTGTGCTGTGGCAGCAGCCATGGAGTCAGTGTCTGCCCCCAGAAATGAAGTGGGTGGCAACAGTGAGATGTACATGGGTGGATTCAAACAAAATACTGCCTTTTCGTGGTGTAAAATGTGGAAATTCTTGCTGCAAAACATAGATGCAAAAAGGTTGCATGTGGATAAAACTTAGACAAACTCATGGAAATAAAACAGTTCCATGAACTGTTACAGGCAAGAAACCTGCAACTATAAAACTGAGATTAGGTGGATGTCCTAGGTAGTGTTTCTCAGTTCAAACTGGATGATACAAATAAAGGTCACCAGAAACCAGAACCAGTAAAATGCAGGGACTAGGTGGTATCAAAGCCTTGCTCATGTCTTGTGATATAAACTGATGACCTGATGTCTGCTAACAATGTACACAAACTTGAAAGCTTTCACTTACTTTTGTTAGGATAGTTAAAAGACAATTTGAGAGTTAAAATACCTGCAAACTTTGGCTGTGAGAAAATCTGACCTGTAGATGCATTTTGGGCCCCATTTTTTTCCAGAAGTCTTTTGGTGAACAAGTTTTTTCAGGCGAAGTTAACTGCAGTTAGAAGGGATAAACTGCACATTCCAGCATTTGTTAACCACTTCAAGCTAGACTGTATGTTTTGTGAATAGTCTACAGTGGCTGAGCACTTCTAGCACGCTCTGCAGACTAATTATCAAAGCATCCAGAGTGCCAAATGAACATAAAGCTAATATTTAATACAGCGTCTTCCAATAATTACAATTATGCAGAAAGGCATTTAGTCCATTTGTAATGAAGGAAAGTATTGAAAGTAATAGATTTATTTCCTTTTTGTTTTCTCACTGAGGAGTATTACTGACTTTCTTTTGCATAAAAATAGTGCTTTTTAGAGTGACTACAAGAGAAAAATTGCATAGATAAATATTAAATGTTTTCTCCCAGTAGTAATGTTCTCAAGCATTACCTTGAATTTCTTTATAAAACTTTGAGGTTTAAAATCACACTAAAGCTTTCATTTATGGAACTCTTAAATGCTTTGAATTGTGAAAGGGTGGAAGTATCTATATCTGTGCAATCTCAATTAAAAAAAAATACACAAAATAAAATAAGGGTCAGATAAGAATGTCAAAACCAAGAATTGTTTTACACAATTTCTGTAACTTGTCATTTAGTCAAAAATATTTTTCAGGTAGTATTAGTTGTATTATTGTCTGTCTTTTTCAGTTCCTCAGAAGACCTACAATTCTGAACTCAGTGAAATCTCAATACAAAATATAAATGGCCATTATTCATAATTGCTACATGCTTGTGCAGTCACTATTCAAAAGCTCTTTTGTCAGCTTTCTCCTGTAGTGTTTGTCTGCAAATGTGAGTTCCTGGAGAAGTTCAGTTCTTTAGCCCTGTCAAGCAGTAATACAACAACGCCTCTGTCACGCTCTCTGTGTAGGCTTGGAGCTTTAACTTCCTCTCCCAGTCTTTTGATTGACAGATCTTAAAACTAGAGCAGATCATTACTGTTCTCTGATTTCACTTCCTGTAGTGTTAAATGATTATAAAATGGTATGCAGCAAGGCAAGTAACTTTTGATTAGAACTTGCAGAAGCATTTTGGAATGTATTTAAATCATGATATAAAATTATAACATGATGGCAGAAGCTTTCCTCTCCCTTGGTAAGTGCTTCCAGTACTTAGCCTACTCATTAAAAAAAAAAAAAAAAAAAGGTAATATCTTCACCTTTTGAGTTACCTTTTGAATTACCTTTTTGGGGTTCTTATTGTCTTGTTATACCTTTGTGTCTTGGAAACCACTCTAGTATTAAAAGTTATTTTGATTTGAAGCTACTCCTATGATTATGACCTTCAAATTTTTCTCTGTAATATGTGAGTTCCCTTGTTTCAGCATGTTGCTGAAAGAAGGACTTTTATTACCTCAAATCATGACTCTCTTCAAACGTCTTTTTTGGGTTTTTTGGTTGGTTGGTTGGTTTTGGGTTGGTTTGTTTGTTTGTTTGTGTTTTGGTTTTTGTTTTTTGGAGGGGGTTGGTTTTTTTTTTTTTTGTGTTGCCATTGTGATTTTTAAAGGGCACATTATTTCCATGATGGCCTTCTCGTTAATGGTTTACCTGCAATTCTTGTTATATTTGGTGGCTTTGGGCTAAGAGGATATGTTCTCTCTAGGACCAAATCTGGAGAGCTGGTTTCCTAATGTGACTTCTTCCCTTTCCTCCCATCCTTTTTGAAACTGGCACTGTGGTGTGGTCTTGTTGGCATGGTCTGTATATTTTTGTAACAAGTGATATTTTGTATTTAACTCTGAGCCTTCATAGGAATTTTGAAGAGAGTGCTTTGGCCTTCTTTGGTTTTTCTTTTGGAACTCTCTGGAAATGCATGCTATTTATCAGCTATTAAATTATTACTCTGTAATGCAAAATGCTTATATTTCAAAAAGCTTTTCTCCTTATCTACATTTAAAACAAGTGGGTGCAAGGGGAGTTTTTTGGGGGGAGGGTGTTTTGTTGGGTTTTTGGTTTTGTTTCTTTTTGTGGTGGTGGTTTTGTTTGGTTGGGTTGTTTTTTTTCAGAAATTAAGGAAAAGAGCCCTCTTCATTATTTAATAAAATTTTTAATGGCCAATTCAGTCCCAATTCTAGCTGGGCAGAATTTTTGCTTTCTTATTTATTACGCTCCATAGAGCAGGCTGAAAAGTCTTCAGTTTGCTTGTGGGATTGTTTTCATTGAAAGCTTCCAGTAAGCATTAGGTATTTTATACTTAAGAATTTGCTGTATTTATTGCATATACCCATCTTGCTCTTCTTTCCCTTAGGAAGTGAAATTGTCTTCCTAAGCCCAGCTGTGCAGTTAAGAACTTTGATGCATTAACTTGGGGAACGCTCCACCTAGTGGATGATTGTAAACTCATTTCCTCATTGCTCCAGTTTGGACAGACTTAAGGTTACTTTGGATTACCTTAAATATTACCCATGTTTACTGCCAGCTCGGGAAATCGGTTAAATAGCTGGATTTTCTTTCCCCTTTTTCTTGTGGGGTGACAGTGGTGGTGTTTGGGGAGCTGGGAGAAGGGAAAAATTAAAAAGTGGATTTACATGACAGAAAGTTTCAAGTTGAAAAAGGTGTCCACATTCCCTATAAATGTTTTAACACAGAAATTAGTTACAAGTGATGGTGCTTAAAATGGCCATATGCAAAGCTAGTTTTCCTGCATGTCAGAGGAGAGGAATTACCTTAACAAAGCAACTTTTTGTGTGTTGAGAAAAAAGATGTTCAGTCTGAGACTGGCCTTTCTCTTGTACAGGAAAAGATGCAGTGAACTTCGTTAAAACAGGATAGTAAAATGGAGTTGAAGCCTGTCTGCTTGAATCTCAGACACTTGTGCTTTTAAAGACAGACTAGGTCATATGAGTTATACCCCACTGTGAACAGAAATTAGTAATTGGAAAAAGTGGGATGAGTAGTGTGTTGCTCTGCCCTTCTTGTTCCTATGTCCTATGATGTCCCATCAAGCCTTGTGTGGATGAAGAAAATTTGTCAAAAGCAAGTTCATTTGTTCCCTTGAAGTTAAGCTCCTCATCTTTCTGTCCTACTTTTGGAGCTGGTATTCAAGTTGTATATATGAAATTATATTCAAATAGGCTTTCTTGTTCTCCTATATTATAAAAATAGTGGATTCTCATACATTTGTTACTGAAAGAAATTATTCCGTTCAGAAGTTATTCTGTTCAGAAGTACCTTCTGACTTAAGAGGTGTCCCTACACTACATGGCATTATTTCTTCCAGTATTCTAGCATGGCTTGGTCTGTGTAGCATTAGTCCATAACTTGTGCAGTGTGGTTTTTAACTTCAGCTCTTAGGGAAATGATTACTTTGTTTCTATAATAGTAATTTTGTGGAATGGAGGTCATGTCACTTTTTGTAGATCCTATCAAACATGTAAGGAATAACTTACTAATATCAATATATTGAACTGCCCAGCACAATACTACATTTATACAAAAGGCCCTTTAAATAGAGTTGTAATACATTGTTAAGTTTGTCCTTTTTTCCTTATTTTTAACTTTGTGTTCAATTTTCTGTTATGTTGTCCACTGAGAAATGGAAAATGACATAGCTTACTGAAAAACAATGTTTAATATCAAAATCAAGGAATAAGTTCTACACTGTACACTTCTTCACTGTTCAAAAAGCTCATGAAACAGTCTACAGAAAAAAAAAGCAATAAAACCATTGTAAGTTCCTATTCTGGAAGGAATTTTGGTTACGTTTTCTCCACCAAGTGAAATACACTGAAGTTTATAAATCTAGATTTTTATTTTTTAATCCTTTTTTTCTCAGTTACAGTTACCTTTTCAGGCCTTTAGTCTTGGACAGGCTTAGAGTCATGTTACTTTTACCTAATTTTATTTTAATTTTATAGCAAGTTAACTTATGTGGACTGTAAGCCATCAAGCTTTAAGCATTTGCTTACAGGAATTGTAGTTCTTTGTGAGTAGTTCTCTTAGTCTAGGTGGAGTGCAGTTTCTGCAGTTGAAATAAGTATGGTAAAGGTTGTGGTGTGTATGAAGAAAACCTTTTTTCCATCGCCTTGTTAGTGGGCTATTTGCTCGGGCTTCATAGTTTTGTATCCTTTTGCCAACATGGTCTATTTCATCTTAAAAAAACAAACAAAACATTCTGGTCTGTCAAGGGTGTGGTTCAGTGTGTGGCACAGGGAGAGGGGCAGGGGGGAAGTAACCCTTACTTTTGGAACAGATGAACAGCCTTCATTCTTCTGCTAAATCAAAATAAAAATCATAACAGTTCCTATCTTAGTTCCTCTGAGATTCTCAAAACTCTTCAGTTACCTCTTCTGCTGAATGATGAAGTTGTATAACAGCGAAGAACTTGAGACCAAAATTACTGCTTTGGAAAAAAAAGTATCTTTTCTGTCTAGATCAGATGGCATATAGTCTGCTTTTCTGACATTTGTACTAATCTTGATGTGTCCCAAAAATAAATCAAGGCTTCAGAGCCAGCAGTCAGCACCAGTTCATATGTTCTTGGTTTGGAGATGGCATGGAGGGGAGAGGGGCAGAGAGGCATTGTCCAATCTCACACACACGGCTCTTTCTGATAGATGGTGTTACACTCCCCTTCATGGAGGTGTCCTGCCTCACTAGAGAGTAAATCTACAAGCACAGCTGTGGAAAAAGTACAATTGATACAATTTAGAGACAAAAACACACCTTAATGAGAGAGTTAGGAGTGGGCAGAGGAAGGAAATTGCTTTTGGCCTTGGAATGAGTCTTCTTCCTAAGATAAGAGATGGTAAAGTGTGTAGCAAATGCATTAAAACAAATCTAATGTACAAGTGCAGTCATTATTTTATTTATGTATGTATCTGTAAACCCCAGAGGGGAGTGTTCAGTACATTTGAATTCCTGGGTATGGTGCATCACCATTGTAAAGTTTATCCAAACTTGCACTTATATTTGCTTATAAATTTTACTGAACTGTTCTGTGAATGAAACATAAAGTACCAACCATCATGGATAAAATATCATTACTTAAGCAGATATGAAAAGGTACTTTATAATTGGTGGGTTTTTTTGTTTGTTTTTCCCCAAGAAGCAAGATAGTTCTATAATTAAGAGGTAGCTGTGTTGTGTGAGAAATCTACTGCATTAGCAATAGAATTTAAAAAGTTGCTGGTTCACCTAACCCTAATCCATCATGAGATTGTGGGGTTTAAGAGAAGCAGAGGTGGAAAACATGGAGTGTTTTTTAAAATTCTTTCATAAGTGTCTTCAGTGACAAGTGGTATTATGCTGTATTTTTTCTGCTTCTTTTCTTTATGCTTGATAGCACTCATAAAATATTGCTATATATAAAAGGTTTTTTTCAAATTAATATTTTGTTTCCCTGCTAAGAGGAATGTCACTTCAATCTCCCAGCATGCTTCTAGCTTAAACAATACTTACACAAACACAGAGTTCTCAGTTTTATATTTAATTGTAGCCTGGTGTAATACCTGTAATACTGGTTATTGACAAGGGAAGAAAAGAGTTCTAAATTGGACCCCACAAGATTTCTTTTTGTTTGCAGCAAGTATATCCCCCAAAGCAGGTCTGAAGCTGGTTTTGTTCATCGTTTTTAAATTAAACCACCTTTCCAGTAAACTGTTACTGGAAAATTTTAATTACACTTCAAATTGAAAATAGTGTAAGCTTGTGTGATCTTGAAGCTTTGGTGGCAAGAGGGAGAGAATTGGTAAAATATTTAATATCTTTTTTTAAACTTTATGCAGGCACACGTCTATTCTTTGGGTGCAACACTGAAAGCAGCAATAGAATATATTGTAGAACCTGAGACAGAATCAGAATTTGGACAAGATCTGCACACGCTACTGGAACAAATGCAAGAAGAGAATCCTGAAAATAGGCCAGATATTGAGGTAAAACAGCCCTACATAAATTTTTGTTTTAGAAAATTGATACTAATATTTCTATATGTATGCTCATTAATCTTTATTTATCTCATTAATCTCTGTAATTATCAAGATGGTCTTGATAAGCAGTATGCTCAGGTTTTGCAAGAAAGCGGAGGTCTTCACTGGCTCTGCATAAGTTCATCCTTTTTTCCACTGTAATGGATATACAACCTGAAAAGTAGATGTAGATGTTAGAGAGTCCTTGGATTTTTAAGAAGGTTGGGTGAATCCACTGATGGATCTAAATTTTCTCATTGACTGTTTTTTCCCATTTAATATTTGGTTTGCAGAGACAGAGTGCCATTAGAAATAAAAGCACAGGCATTATGCTGTGAAATTTTGTGATAATTGGATTGCATTCAAGAAGGGGATGTAGGGACCCTGCCCCAGGAAACGTCTGTTCCTTGGCATGTTCAAAGCATTACTACTAACTGGTTTTTCTGTAAATACATAAAGGCTTAGATATCATTATTGGATTTTGTATTTTATTCCATTTAGCCACTTATTTTACCTTTAGCTGTTAGAAAGAATTTGAAACTATATAGGATTTTTCAAGCTGATGTTTTCAAAGAATTTGCATTCCAAATGTTAGTTACCTGATAGAGCTATTTGACATTAATATTCGAAAGTTTAACTTCAATGTTTTTGCAGACTATGAGAATGTAACTAGGGAATAATAGTTGTGCAACTAGAGGGTAATAGTTGTGCACTGTGACTGTTCTTGGATTCAGTTCTTCTACTTCAGAATAGTGCTATCTACTTTTTTGAGGGAAGGGGCAGTGGGGGGAGAGTGTGGATGTTTCATTTTCCTGAGCTGAGAGTGTATATTCTAAATGGTATAGCACCTACGATCCATACTTTGCAAGGAAGACTACTGCAACAGAAGAATTAACAGATTCATTTCTATAAAGTAAAAAATATTGGCTCCCTGACTGAGGACTGCCCGGGCAGGAAACCATACCTAATATGGAGCCCACATGGTCAGCTGCTCTGTTTCTATTCATTTACTGTTGTCAGGGGAGGGAGTGTATAGCACTCTCTCATCTCCAGGTGATCTGTAGACCCTGAAAGCTGTTGCTGACTATTTAAATCATCCCAAAAATAACTGGTCTTGGGTAATATATAAGCGTCACTTTGAGTATGTTTTTTCTGTTCCTTTTCCACTGGACACTTTCTTGGGTGAACAGAGTTGTGGGAGCTATTTGGAGGGAAAGCCCCTAGATTTTTCTAGGCATTTTGCTAGACTTCAGCACAGCTGGATACCTGTCTCCCTTTTTCCTGTCCTTCCTCAATCCCATATATGAACCAACAGGGCCAATTTCTTCCTTCCATGCACAACAGCAGAGGAGCGGTTGGGTGGGTTAATGGGGGAGTGAGAGCATCTCCTAAGAGCTGTATGAGGTCTTATCAGTGTTTATCTAGGAATAGTTACTGAGGAAATGGTGGGATGTATTTGGAAAGGCAGCTCTCTTCTACATCCTGCCCAAAGGGACAGGTTTTTAAATGTGTGAATATCTGTAGTTAATTATGTGTGAGACCAATGCTAATGCCATCAAATGGTGCTCAGGCTGCAGATTAGAGATACGAAGTACTGTTACTTCTTGTGATCTGATAATGATTGCTTTCTCTAACTGGGAATATTGCTTTTTAGATATTTGTATTTTGCAGTTTTTAAAAGATTCACGGTTTAATTTTAATGTAATTTCAGTAATAAAAACATTCATCATCCTGCCTGTGTCACTGAATTCAAGCGAAGCATTGGCTGTTTAAAAAAGTAATCAACACTCTAGCTTTTTGCATTTTCACTATGCTACTCATAAAGGCTAACATGTAAGATAATTTTTATCAGTTGTTCTTGACTTTCTAACTGTAGGCTAAAACTTGAATTGTATTAAATGACTTCATAATAGCCCATGGTAAAAACAAGAAATTAATTCAACCACATAATAGAAACATGCAGTATAAAGAATTGGAGAAGAAAGATCTCCAATGTAGCATCATATAAATTCAGATGTACTGTGGGAGTTAACATCATTCATATTAGTCAGAATTCACAAATCTATTCATTATTAAGTAAGTATTTAACATTCATTTTCTCTAGAGCATTTTGTCATTATGTGAAGAAAAAATGAAGATTGCTTCATCAAGTAATATTTGTCGAAGCTTATCTGCTGTTGGAAGAAGAGTTCTTTCAATTGAATCATTTGGTGCTTCTCAAGGTAACCTTAAAATGTATTTTAGACTAAAACTTTAGATTGCCTGACATATCTAATGATTTTTCAAAGACTGTGTTTGTATGATCTCCTGTTACAGGTTCCTTTCCTAAATTACAACAAACCGTTATTAAATATTTGTAGATTGGTGATGGAGAAACAGGGACACGCAACTCTTAATTAACATACTGTATTTAAAGTGTCCCTTATGATTCAAAGTGATTTGTTCAGAAATTGACAATTTATGTAACATACTAAAGATATGTAACAGCAATGGCAGAAAAAACAATATAAAGATTTACAAGAAGAGATTAGAAAGTTTAAATACATATTTAATATAAGCATCTGTTTTTGTATCTAGATGTCTGTGATAACATGTGGAAGGGAAGAGTGTGTCAGAGAAGTTTGGGATCTAAATTATATTCAAATGAGAAAAACAGCATTGCTGGTGATGCGTCTGCAGTGGAAGAGGTGACGACTGCCTGTCATAACAACTCTTCTGTAGTAACCATGGTGACTGGCAGAGAAAGCGGTTTGAAGGAAATGCAAATTGATCTGGATAATGAGAAAACTCAACATTCTCAACTTGCAGCTCAAACTGAAAAGAGCAAAGAAGAGGACAAACATGCAGTGTATACGGACACCTTTGCTAGCATTGCTTTGGATATAAAATCATGTGTTATTGACCTGGAGAGAGATGGCCTTTTTAAGAAAGGTTCTTTGAGAAAAATGAAAACCTTTCCAAAGTTACCACTCGAACTTGCAGATACAAATAACTTTTTTACTTCTGTAACCAACAGTGGACCACTAGATAGGAAAAATCACTTCATAACACAAGACTCACTGCCTCTAGACAATAATAATGAGGTTGCTTTTTCAAAGAGAAATCTCAATTCGTTTGCTGTCAGTAGTCCACCAGAAACAGAATCTAAGAATCACCAAGTTGATGATCGTCATTTAGAAGCACCATGTGTATGCACCCAAGTGTCTGGCTTGAATCTAGAAGAACATATGTCACTTATCAGTGGTAAAAAGATAGGTTTTTCTTCATCTGATCTCAAAGACTCTTCTGGTGCTACCTCTGAAGTGCTAAAACCAGCTGATATGCTAAAAGACCCAAATCAGTCAACTGCTGGAGCAAAAATGCTAGACAACTACATGGTGTTTGAAGACTGTTCTGAAACTTTTCAAGGGTCAAATGAAAATTACGTACCACATTTTAGCAAGATGGATTCAGTGTTAACAACAAAACCCAGTGGGAATAGACATGGATCAAACCTAATTAGGCCACCAGAATTAAGCAACGATGTGATGAGTGCAAACAATAATGAAGATAATCTTTGTGGAGGCAGAGGTTCAGAAATCAAAAGTAATGAGCAGGTAGTAAAAATAAAGTCTTCATTATATAGTTGCTGTAGTCACTTATGTGGAGATGAGATGACTTAAATACTGTGTGATTTCTTCCCCCTTTGTCCCCTTTAGCTCCCAGAAAATGGAATTTTGCTAGTCTGCACACTTTAAGAGTTAATACTGGAAACGTGGTAATCCTTTTTTTCTTCTTAAATTAAAAAGTGCTACAGTGAAATTTATGCTGTTGCAAAATCAACTTCCATATTAATTTTTTACCTTTTTTTACAAATGGAGTCTACTCACTAGTGTGTTGGAGCAGCATTCCTTAAGAGCTGATTACATTTGTAAGAGAACATGACCAAAGCATACATGCATTTTTAATTCTTTATGTTACTGTCAATGCATAAATTTCACTACCTTGCAGTGAGCCTCCCAGGTGCTTATGAAAATTGCAGAATTCCTGATTGTAAACCTGACCTCATTGAAATCAATGGCAATATCCCATCAGCTTCAGGAGGATAGAGCCCATATTTTTTTTAATCTTACATGTACATTTAAGTTTTTGGAAATTGTACATATGCTATATTCGTTCTGTGTTCTTAAATTGCCGTCTCTGTTTGTTATGTATGTTTCACTATAGAATCTAAATATGTGCACAATATGATGGATGTGTTGTCTCATGCATTAAGTCTTTATAAATAGCCAAATAAGAGAGGGAGAATTTACCAGAATTTGTTGATAGATAATTGTAATATGGTCTCTTCTCTGCTCAAATTACATATCTCAGGGTGGACAAGTTTGGTCTCTGACTAGATGGTTTTCTCTCGTGCCACACTCAGAGGTGTAAACAATCCCTGTGGTAGGAGAGCTGATGTCTAAAACTGCAGGGTTGTTCATCCTTCTCCAGCTTTATTATGGCAGGATAAAAATGAGCAGCACAAGCATCACACACTTTCTGTTTCCAGACATTATTCTTAGGTGAAGATGTTGGGTTTTTCCCTTGCTTGTCTACTGGTAAGTCAGCCTTGTTCTCCTTGCCTACCAGCCCATCCTCCAGCCATCCCGTGCAGTGGCACTTAGGGTTACATTCAGTATCTGTCCATCCCTCTTTTCACCTTGCCCCAACACCTTCGCTGGAGCACTAACCTAGAATTATTAGGTGTGTAAAGAGCCTTTGGTTCATCTTACCTCAAAAACTAGAGCAAATTGAAGAATCTGTCCCTTTCCTGTCTCTCCTCCCTCAGCAGGTGTGCTTATTAAATTCACAATTCAGGAGCATAGTAAGTGTGGCTAAGTACCACGTGGCATGGTTTGGCCTTCTGAGGGGGTTATTCTTTGTATGGATATTGAATTCTTTATTTAGTTGTTAAACCCTGCAAGTGCATTCTTCAGACCCTGAGAAATAATCCATTTTGTACACATCCTTTTTTTTTTTTTCTATTTCTACCATCACTTATGAACACAAGTTGAATGTAGTGATAGGGGTTCTTTTCTAAGGAGAGAAAAAAAAAGTGTTGAAATAAGACCTATATTCTGTCCTTACCGGATTACTAGGGCAAAAGTTTAAGTCTGGGTACATAAAGGTAGTTTTAGGAAAATAATCTAACAATCAGAATTATAGTTTTCCAAAATTCTTCCATGAAATTAAAAGCTGTAACAAATCTTATTTGCTTTTTTGCAGCAGCACTTGAGACTGACACACAGAAAAGTAAACTGAAACACATTTTCAGGTTATTCTGCCATTCTTCTGAAGTCTTTTTTTCCTTCAAATATTTTTTCATCAGTTTAAATAAAGTGTCCTTTCAGCCTGAACAGAATTTCATTCTTGAAAACAAGTAAGGTATTATTAACAGTGAGGTAATACTGCTCCCACTGAACTCACAGGACACTCACTGTGAATTAAAAAAGGTAACTCTTATTCCAGGTACCCTAATAAGGGGTGTCGTAATACACAGCATCTGAAATGAAGACAGCAGGGTAGTGGTTCTTTGTTATATCAGAGGTTTATAGCTGTCTTTTCAATAGAAGAAACATTTGATAGACTCATGCTCTGTATTTTCTTTTTTAGTAAATGATTCCAGCACGTGTTCAGGCTCTGCCACATAAAAATGTGCTATTTAGAAAACTCTTGTTGGTCTTAAAAAAAAAAAAAGCAAACATAATAAAATCTTCTTTGATTATTTAACTGCTATAGGGAGGAAAAAAACCCTTTAAATATATTCACACCTAGGCTTTTAAATGGCTTCCTGACATGCTGAATTTCTAGCCTTGTAATTCTTTGTTTTCTGAAGGAAGGTTCATTCATAGTAGTCGTTGAACTGTATAGAAGACTTTATTGCAAGTCTTCTTAGAGAAATGCAGTGGGTTAATGTTTTCAGCTTCTTTTTTTTCTTTTGGAAAAGAGATTTTATTCATTAGGCTTCTAAAATGTAGGTTTTGCCTCTGTGTTACCTCCTGACAATTGAAAAAAAAAAACAAACCAAAACCAAACCAGCCATACTGTGCTATCCTTTACACGAGAAAAGTACAACTGCTGTCTTTCTCTCAAGTTCCCATTGGCCAGAATTTTACCAAATACCTTTTTTTTTTTTTTTTTTTTTTTTTTTTTTTTTTTTTTTTAAGAAAGCATGAGTCTGAGTTTGTTCTTTTACTGCAAAAGCACAAGTGTGAAGCCCCAGCTAATGTGATTTCTACCTTGTGGGGCAAATAGAAAACACCTCAGAGTATTTGCAGTTCTGCTCTTTCCTGAGTTCTCTGTAATAGATCAGCATGGTTGCAGCAAGTAGAGGTATCGCTGGCATTCCTTTCAATATTTCATGTTGTTTAGAGAAGATGCAATACCAGCCCCATCTGGTTGAAGATCAGCCTTGTCTACTCTGGAGAACAGACGGTTTTTCTTGCCTGTCAGTACTTCTCCAGTGGACAATATTTTTCTAATACTCAAATGCTGCTTCTTAATGTTGTGTGCTTTACTGCTAGTAAGCATTACTAAAAATACTTGCTTGCTTTTGTCTGGCTACTGCAATGTATCTTGTGAGGGTTTTCCTAGTATTTTTTATAGTTTTGCATGCCATAAATAAATATTTTTCACTTCAAGTTTGAGTGGGGATCTTTTATTTCTCTAACCAGTTTCATTCCAATCAGGTGTGTCTCATCTCTAATCCTTTTAAATGTTTCTCTGTGATTTAAATGCTATGGCCTTTACTTGGGAAGGGTTAATGGGAACCTGACATGTGCAAGTTTGTTTTCTGTTGGTCATTCATATCCTGTCAAGCATGAGAGAAGTGAAAAGCCATGTAGCTAGAGGCTGACACTTTAACACTGGGGAAATAACACGAAGGACAGAAAAGTTGTCAGTTCCCAGAATAATACTTGCTAAGAAAAGAAGGATGAAAATCTCACTTTGGCTATTTAAAACATACCAGCATTATGTTCATAAAATAGATCATGTTTACATATTTGGAATGCTTTGCTAAATTTGGAGTTTACAATTTGGTACCAACAATTAAGTAGATCTGTTAAACGATCTTTGCAGCACTGCAAAAAACCCATTGCTTTTCCAACAAGTAAGGTTTGAAATGCAATCTTTGGGCATAAAGCAAAATGGCACCAGGATGTAGATATAGGCAGTAATGGCTAATTTGGCTTTTTAATATTTTCTGACAAAATTTCTATGCTGTGAAAAACATTTTTGTACTTTAAAAAATAGGTAATATAATTTCTATTATGAAAAGGTCTGGTTTAGAACGTAAAAAATTTGGAAAGACATTAAATTATAATTTTGTTTAGTCTTTGGTGCAGTTTCACTAATGATAATATATTAATGAATATTTAATAGAAATATTAAAATAATAATGGTTTAAATGAAGTGGACTTATAAATGCTGAGGAGTTGTCTTGAGCTTACTTTGCTAAAATATGTGAATAGATAGTTAAGTAACAGTGCATGCTAAAGATGGTTTGACCAAAAGCATTTAATCATACATTTTCCAGTACTTCGGATTTTTTTTTCTTGGTTGTTGAGTGGGGATTTTATTTTTAGGTTTTAGGAAATAGTAATAGCCATGAATCAGAAACTTGCGTGTTAAAAACCAAAACATGCAAAACAGCCAAACCTGAGGCATGCCTAAATAAGGAGTTTTACACTTACACATTTACTAAACCAAGGTTCAATGGAGTTAGAATGTGTGTTGTGTTAAAATACCTCAGAGGTGAAGTACCAAGAGCATTCCATTAAATACCTTTGTTTAAGGCTTCAACAAAAGTTGCCTCTTAACCATAGGTTGAGAAGTGTATTCTTTTTCCTTTGAAAACTGTTTGAACCAGACTGCATGCATTTTTCACCACAAATGTGTGATGAAACATGTCTTGTCATGTGCCTTGACTACATGGGGTAACTTCTGCAAGGTGTTAGAAGCACAAGTCCCCAGCAGGTCTGAACCCTCAGTTTTCATCTGAAGTCTTCCGCAGTTCTCCTTCTGGTGGAGGAAGGTGGGAATTAGGAATAATTAGGACACTGGAAGAATGACCTGCTCAGTTTTTATTTCAGGAATAAAATTAATATGATCAAGGTGAGGAGAGATATGAATTATAGTAGGAGACAACAGCAGTGCAGGTATTTATTAGCATGATAGAAGACCAACTAGCACACAAATACCAGCCAACAATATTATATTTGAGGTTTCTTATTTCTTTAGAATGATTGCCAGAGAAACAATGAGCACATATATTTAAATAAAGTTCACCAACCTGTAACCAGACTGCATCCTTTTTTCCCTGACTCAGTTTGATTTGGCCATTCTGTAGATGGCAAGGATTCTCATTTATGCTAAGATTTGCTTTCCCTACATACTTTTTTCTTTCAAAATAGAGTTTTTCTGGTGCCTCTTGATCCTCTGTTTTCTAATCTATCATTGACACTTCTGTCTTATAAACTTTTGCTGCTGCTCTTAGGATTTATTCCTACTTTCCTGCCATGCCTGAATTTCTTTCTGTCATTCCTTTCTTACTCTAAAGAGCTTGGATATCCCAGAGGTGATGACAAATACTTTGCAGCTTTCTGCTGTACAGCAAACTTCAGTCTCCGGTTTACTGAGAGGTTCTTCTTTCCCTGGCTAGCCATTCATCACCTTCTCCTGAAGTGAAAGGTGATTTGTATATGTGGTAAAGGAAGTCCACCTTTCTTTGCTGCAGCTCTTAGAGCCTCTAGAGACATAAACTTCAAGAGGAGAGATTCTCTTACAGAGAAACACGTGGCACCAGTGTGTACTTAATAGAAGAAAATTCCTAAAGCCCCAAACCTTCTTAATGTTTTAGTCAGTCTGAAATTTCTCTCATGGTTTCTCTTCACTCATGTCAGCTGTGCAGGGTTAATTTGAAGATGTGACTGCTCCTTTCTTTGTAAAGTGTCAGTGAGCAAAGACACTTGAGGCATGTGAGAACCACGGTGCTCTGGAGGGGGAAGCAGTGCTGCTCAGGGATAGTAATCTATCAACAGTATAGTATGAAGCTCTATCCTATATGCTCTCTAGACTAATTCATTCTTTTGAGTATCTGTCCTTTTCCTTCCTGCTGTGTGATTGATGGCTTTTTATCAGACAGTTCAGGAGTTTACTTTTCTAGATACACTAAAAGAGCACATGGATGAAAGAATTTTTCACTCCAGGGTGCTTGTGATAGCAAAATTGGAGAATGAAACTGAATCACCTTCTTATCACCATGAATCTTACGGATTCAAATCTGTCTATGCTAAGGTTACTAATTTTGTAATGTGCCACAATGTAGGATAGAAGAATAATAACACCAAGTTCATTTTTATCTGTTGGAGGTAGGCAGAATATGAAACATTTTCAGTAAATCAAAAGGTGATTTCTGACATATTTTGTTTAAAAAATGTAGTTTGTGTGGATCACCTTCAAAGAATATTTAAACAATATGAGCCTAAAGTATTTTGTTCTTTGAGAAGGTCTTCTGGTTAAAATTATTAACAAAGTTTCAGCTACAGAAATTAATGTCCTTCTTTTCTCCATAGATTGCACTGAAGCTTCTTCTGTTTGTTGAGCTTTATGAAATTCAATGCAGTAGTCAGCTCATTACGTATTTCATGATAAAATCCAAAGAGCATCTCAGTAAAAGGATGAAAAATTGACTTTAGTAAATGACAGTGCAGGGGCTAATTTGTCAAAGTTAATGATTTACTGCCATTGTGTGTGGGAGAGACCCTTAGTCTTGTGTAGATTTTACAAATATGGATTGGGATATAAAGGTGCCTTTTTGGGTTGGTTTGGTTGTTTTTGTTGGATTGATTTTTGTTTGTTTGGGGGTTTTTTTGAGGGTGGAATATTTGGTTTTTTACAGAGTTAATCCTAAATTGCTTCTGGTAATTCTTTTCCCTAACATGACCTGAAATTTACTCTCTCAGGACTGCATATGCAAGAAAAAATGTGCTGTGCTCTTTTTAAAAAGAGTTCTTTGGGTCTGCTTTCACTCTGGGGTTTCTGCCTACAATGAATTTTTTAGTGTTCCTTTGGTAGATGAACGGAGATCATAAAGTGCAGCTGATGTCAAGAGCCACTACTAGAGATGAGCTTTTCCATATAGCACAGTTTGATCAGGAAGGTGTGGGCACTACTATAAATCTCCAGTTCTTAGATTTGCAAACACACACCACCCCCAAAAATAAAAAGTCATGAAATGTAAAGCAAGTCTCTGAAGAACAGTGAGTTTCCATGAAGCAGCATCTTTGTCACGTTAAGGTATTATGCCAGATATCAAAAGCTAAATTGATAGTCAGGAAAAGAAATGCTGTTACTACAAATTGAGCAGTCGGTGATTAAAACCAAAACAACATACTGGGATTTCAAATAAACCTGTCATTAATTCTGTCAATATTGTTAACGTCTTTCACAGAAGAGCAAGAGATGTTGATGAAATCTTTAAGGTAAGACATGTAATGCAACTGTCAGGGTAAATCAGGTTTTGAATGTGGGACTGTTTTGTTGATGGCAATCATTTGAATTTTTTATATTTTTCAGTCTAGGTGTTGTCCCTATAATTATGTAATTATGTTTCATCATAAAATCTGTCTATAACACAATGGACATTCTTAGAGTCTTTCCTTAGTATGGTAAGAAAGACCTTCCAGACAGCTCACTTTTCCTGAAGCAATTAAGAAACAATTAATTAATTTGTACAGTTAGCTGACTGTGCCATGCTTTTCTAATAAACAGTATTAATTCATTACTGGTAAGTGCAATAAATATATTTTCTTGTTACTTTTTGAGTATGTTTTATATTAGGATTTACTTTTTTATTGCATTAGTAGATGTTTTTAATTTGTGATAATTTTTATAACTTTCTCCAACCTCACTGTTTTTTTCAGTGGATCTCTCTGAAACTCCTGTTGTCCTGGTATGGTAGGCCTCTGAAAGACTTTGAACTCTGGGCGTTATGTCATGAGTGTTTATGTACTCTGCAGACTTGCATAGATTATCCAGGTATAATCTTAATTACCATAAAGTATTTTGCCTAGTTATTTATATTCACTGTGTTAATGTTTCCTTTATTCTGTTGATTGAAAGGATCTTGACTTCCATTTTGTGTGCAGAAAATAATAGGCAATATTTCTATTTTGACTCTCTTACATTGTCACGAAATTCAATTTGGAGTTTTCTTCCTTATATAGATGAATGTCTTTTATTCTCTTTATTCTGAGTTTTGATGACTTTTGCAGCAGAAATTAATCTTTGGCTTCAAGCAGTGAAACAAATTTTAACCTTTTGGTAACAGAGGATCTGTACTTCAACTTTTAACAAAAACACTTGTGACTTGTATCAACCAGGAATAAGTAAGTTTTACACATACATATGTAAACAAAATAGTTCCTCTTTTGCCTGGATTTCTTTGTGACAAATGATTCCTGGCATATTTTCTACAGTACAGGGCTTTGTCATTTTAAAGTACCCAGGATCTTGTCATGGCGTTACTCCTTCCACATCCCCTATGCTTCAGTTTACAGACAAATTATCAGGAGTAAACTTCTGAGAGAGAAAGAGGGAACTGTCCCTTGACAAAATTGGAATATGTTGTGTGCAACTCAGAAGACCATCCTAGATTTCCATGGGCATTCTGAATGACAGTTTAGCTTATACTGATGATAAACCTATAGCAGTTCCAGAAAACAGAGCAGAGGTTTCCACCACCACCCTGCCTTTTTCTTTTTCCTTGATTTAAAACAAACTTGCTTTTGAGAGTATGGGCAGGGATGAGTTTGAAGCCTGTAAGTGAATTAAACAACTAGATAGTAATGCACAGAAAACTTACTGCATTGTCTTTGGATTTTAGCTTCAGTTATTTTATTTCTATGATATAAAACTGCTTAAAAGGAAATAAGCCATAAGTGAAGATTCTGAGCACTTTAAGAGTTGTTACCCATAAAATTAAGTATTTAATATCCCTTGTAACAGAAGGACTATTTCAGCCTCACAGCATGTTGCTAATGTTTCTGAAGGTTTCAGATAACTACACATAATGGCTCAGATTCTAATGTAATATGCTCAGTCAGCCTCTGTTACTGCACTCACATGCATCTGAATGCATGTCTTAAAAATATTGAAAGTTGTCTTCTGAACCTTGTGTAGCCTGTAGAAGTCACACATACACATAAAGTTCTCTCGATGTTCCTTTTGAATAATACTTCCTGAAGGTGAAGCTGATACATATTTTGAATATATTTTGTAAAAATATCCTTTGTCTTGACTATGGTAGAGTAAGATTGGTAGCTGATGAGTCATGGTTAAATATATGAAGCTGGATTATTTTTTATTTATTCACATAGACAGCCTATTCCTCCAAATCCTTCCTTGATTACACTTTTTTCATTATCCTAAGCAGGAATTAACCTGGCTGAGAAAACATATCCCAAAGCTAGCCTCTTCTTCACGTATTTGTTAATTCAACTCTGCTACAGAAGTTGTTTGTAGCCTCCATGGGGACTTTACTTAATTCCTCTCCTCTTATCAGAGGATGTTGCTTACATGTTGCTCATGGGTGATTCAGGGAGCCCGGGTGAGGATTCTTACCTTGTACTGAACAAGCTGAGATCTGGTTTGTGTGAGCAGGGCCAGGGGCATTTACTGCTGACAAACAAAGACAAGCGAGCGTGAAGCTGCCTCCGGAGAAATAACCAGCAAAGGTTCTCATTTGGGAAAGCTTTGCTTTTCGAGACATATACTCCAGGTCCAGCTTAAATATTATTGAAGGTAGTAGACAAGCCTTTATTTATGTTAAGCATAGTGAATAATTTTATTTTAGGTGTGGTTTGTACAGGTAACTTAAAAAAGCAAAAGCATTGCTGCCTTTTTTCTTACTTTATTTTTTTCTCTTAGACCTCTTCAATTAATTATTAATAAATTAATATCTCTTAGCCATCTTTTATATTTTATTTCAATATTGATACACTTGATATTTTTAATCTCTTATTCAATTTAAGAATCTATTCTTCCAGTATTTTGTTTTTAATAAGAAAACTGTTCATTTGATGGTAGTCTAGAAATAGAGGACTATACTACTACCAGTTGGCTTAATATATTAAAACATGTTTAATTAAAACGTGCTTTGAAGTTAACAAACAGATAGACACAGTTTTGCCACAAGATTTTCAACACCAAATTTTGATGACATGATCTCATTACCTTCACGTTAAGTTCCTGAAGATCTCAGATCATTTAAAATACTTTTAGAAGTCCATTATGTCTTTTTTTAACAATGGAAAATTTCATGGCCTTGTGAATACCAACCTATGTAAAATTTCTTCACTGAGAAAGTGTGATTATAACTATTTGTGAAAAACAGGGCTTCATATCCTGTTGCACCTAGAGGAGTTTTGGATCTGGCCGTGTGTGTCAGCTTTCTCCAGATGATGACCCTCTATTTTTGTGGGGTTGAAGGAGGAAAAGAGAAGAGAGACTGAAATTCTTGACATAAATTGATCGTCTTTTATTGGTACCTCTTGAGAACACTGGAGTGTATCTACCTATTATGTTTATTTATTTTTGTTTTGTTTCTTTCTTGACCTTCCTTTTCAATGCTGGGCATAAAGAGAATAAACTTCCAGTTTCTTGTCTTTGTTCTGCAGAAATTGCTTTGGGTAATTACACAGCTACTGTCTCTTTATTGGCTTGTGTCTGTTCTAGAATAAATGTTATTTAAAGCATCAGTTATCATAGGGTAATTTCTGGCACTGTAAATTCTTTGTTAAAATTATTTATTTTTATTAGTGCTAAATAACTACAAGAACAGATACTTATTATGCCTTGCCCTTTTGTGGGTCTTTTTTTGCAGTGGTCTTATGTTTGGACTCTGTGCTGATTGACTGCCATGGAAGGATCCTCTTTGCTGCTCCAAAAGCTGAAGGTAAAATAAGACATTGCACATTCAACTTTTATTTCTTTTCATGGGAAATGGAGAAGAAAGCAAACATCTTACCTTTGTTTCTGATTTCTTTTCTCATTTAGAATCTTGTGATGTATTTTATTTAGCTCCTGAAATTGAAGAAGAGGATGTGGATGCTGAGAAGGTAATGTGGTAGGTTATGTAGGTTGCTTTGTATTTTATCTAAGGACTGTTTTATCCCTCTGATAATTGAAGAAGAAAGCTAAACTCTTCTAAGATTGTGTTAATATTTCTCATTTCTCCCAATGTTTCTTGGTTATCTGTGAGGCTTTTTTGTGTATTGATCTCTCATAAAATTAGTTGCTTCTATAATTTTGCCTTCCAGAATTCTTTGAGTAACTGCCAAAAATCTGTTATTCAATGGTTTTCCATAAGACTTAATTATTTTCAGTTTTTTAGCAGTAAGACAGACTTTGAAGTCATGTTTTCACATTCTGAAGGTCACAGTATCATCAGTAATTCAGACTATCTGGGCAAAAGGCCAAACATTATTCACATTTGGAAGCCTGTATAAAAATATCATTATCAGTATGTTTTTGCTTTGGGAACATTGGAGTGATGTCTTTTTCCAATATAGTTTTCTTAGAGCTTATTCCTATAGATAAAAAACATAAGAAGCTTTTAGAACAAAGATAATAAAAATGTCAAATAGCAAGTGAATGTGTCTCCACTGCAACTACTTTTAAATTGCAAACTGTACCACAGTGATCTTAAAAGTCAGGGGAACAGAATTTACAGTACCTTTCTGTTATGTAACAAGAAAAGAGGTTAACTAACCTAATGTGCCTTGTGTAATATAATTTCTTTGGAATTAGACATTATAATCATGAATCAGAAAATAAGAGTTCATAAAAATCTACTAAAATATTCTATTTTCTGTAAACCTATGTGTAACTAGAAAATATTTTTATATCTTTCCTAAAATTGTTATTTCTTAAACTGCTTTGATCCAATGTGCAGGTTTCTCAAAGGCTTCAGAAGCTTAAACTAACTGTGAAATATAATAGAGCAGTTTCACCAGACAGTAGAAATTAATAATCCTAAAGTCTTTGTGCTTTGTTTGTTTTCTTTAGAATATCTGAAGTAATCTGTTTCCTTGTTTTTCTACACTATTATATATAGAATAAGCTGATGGGGTTTTTTGCCTTTTCCCTGATGGCTGTATAACTTTCTAGTTATGAACATTCTAGTTACAAACCTTCAGTGCAGTTTATGGTATGGGAATGAAGACTGTGTAGTGTCAGTCACAGTAACAGTAAAAAGAAGGATCAGATGGCTAAGATGGGAAGTTTTTCCTAAATAAATAAATTTAGGGCAATCCTGGAGTTATAAACCTAAGGGGAAGAAAATTATTTTTGTTTTGATTGAGCTGCTTTCTCCATTTTAGGTGTTTTTGTATCTATTAGTAGCTTTTGTTCAATAGTTCAAATGGAACTATTCATGAGTTTATAATTGTAAGTTTATAACTTACTTGTTATGTTTTGTTCATTGCTGTTCACTTTGCTCAAAAGAATGCCAGAAAACATTGTTTTATGGGAACACCTTATTTACTGCTGTGCTCTAGGGTTCTGTCCATTGAGCTTTTGTAGTACCTTTCAGAGGCAATGTAAAGTGTGGTGCTTTAAATGTCTTGAAATTGCATTTATAGTACATGCTAACATATGAAAACTAAGCATTAAGTGGACTAAATCTGACTCAGAAAATTGTAATTCTTCAAACAAAACAAGAAAGCTGCTAAAGATCAAGTCCTTTTCAAGGTCCCTCATTGGGGCAACTTCAATTGGTCTAGCTGCAGGTAGCACAGTAATTGCTAAAATAAATATGCAGTGCCTCATTCTTCTGACAGGTGTAATCTCTATAAAATATGACTTGTGCTGGCTAGCTTGCAATTACTGTATGCCACTTACTTGCTGAATTATCATGACCTTTTTTAAGTAAATTGCAGCTGGCCAGGTTTTATGGTAGAACTCTGAAGCTTGCAGCAATCTTTTTATATGAGAAAGGAATTCCTCAAAATGGTTCTTAAATACTTTTTTTTCTGAATAATATCCCTAGGTAAAGAATAAGAGAATTAATGTCTGTTGCTCCACCAGTAGAAAAATAGCTACTGTTATTGGCCCTGCATGCATAACAACTAGATTTTGAAATGGGCTAGGATTTTCACCAGCACCCTCAAAAGCCAAATGTAATCTGTACTTAAAAAGCTCTAGTAATTTTGTTGTTGTTGTTGTTTTGGGGGGGTTTTTTTGCAGGAAATGGGGGCAATTTTTGGATAATTTGCTGGAATTGTTTTTGCAGTGAAGGCTTTTTTTAGTCTGTTTAAATCTTTCTTGTCTCTTATGTTATACCAATAGGTCTGTGTTTATGGTGTTGCTGCAGTTCTGTGGATGGCTGCAAAATACAGTGTTCCACCGAGTCACAAACTAGTATTGCCAAGAAAATTAAAAAAACTGCTTCTGGATATGGCAAGAAAAAACCCTGAAGAAAGACCTTCTCTAACTGCTGCAATTAAGGTTACTAGATTTAGTTGTGTCTACAGTCTCATTTTAGTATTTTTAAAATCAAAATAATAACTTAATGCTTGTAATAGACTGATATCTAATTAAATCATAACCACTCACTTTGGGTTCTGTTTTTAAAATAACCTCCTTAGGGACACAGAAGGGTGTGTTTTTAATTTATATTGGAATTATCAAGGTACTTGGACAAGATTCATAAGACTTCCTAAACTTAGATTACTTCTAATTGACTATTTATATTGACTTTGTCCTTGTCCAGGAATACCTCACTTGATTGAAAACTTATTTACTGACTGAAAATTACAATTTTTTTTTAGACATGCAATCATTATTTACTTGAACAAGGTATAAACAGCAAAAATATTTTGACATTATTGGGTAAACCCATCTTTAAGGTAAGAGTGCCACCTTTCTTTAATTTTGTATGTTTTTTTCAATTAGTTCTGTAAATGTATCCCAGTGAGATTTTGTCCCCTGCAGGTATAGCTAGATTTTGGGCTTGATTTTCCTGGTGTGAGTTTTGGACTGTTTTGAGGGGTGGTTTATGTATTTTCAAGTAGTCTATAGATATTGCCTTTTCGTAGTTCTTGTTGTTGGAGTGATCACTCCACAGATTGTGATGCTCTGACTCCACAATCTTTATGGGTGAAGAACAAGTAACTAATTTCGTAATCTCTCTTTTTATTTACTGCCCCACAGAAGAAATTAATATGTAATTGTTGGGTTCTGTTTATGTTTCAAGTGTGTATGCATAATGCATACAGGATTCAGTCAATCCATGGAACCGAGTTTACCCAAAACTTTGATTACCTTTAGGTTCTGATTTAAAACACCAAGTTATCAAGATTTCTAAACAGTTCTACCAGTCCTTAGACTTCTGTATGTAATTTTTTTAATTCTTCACCGTGGCATGACTAGGTTGTTGCTTTGCAATATTCAAGGTGTATGTGAGGATTGGGGTTTTGAAATGTGCCGGGCAGAATTTGAAAAAAGAAAATGCTAATAACATCAATTTGGGCTTCCATGTTTATTGTTAGGCTATTGAGGAAGATGTCTTGTCTCAAGATCATGTCACTTTTGAATTTAAAAATGAGAAATGTGTAATGGATCCTTCAGCATCAAGTCTAGGTAAGCAGTCAGGCTCTGACATGTTTACTCTGGCTTAACATTCTCTCGTTCAGCTCTCCACATAAGATTTTCTCAGTCCAATATGCAATTGTTTTTCTATCTAAATTGATTGTTTGCATTTATATTTTACATATTGATCATCTTCTGTGTTTTTGCTTTTAGGATTTGTGCCTTTTACCAGTGAAAGTAAACTTGTAGCAGTTAAAGGACCAGTACCATGCCCGATTTCACAAAATTGTGAGAAAGCAACATTACCTGTTGCATTCACCTCTCCTGCAACTCACTTTAAGCCTATTATTTTGCAACAAGATGAAAATATAACAAAGTTAGTATATCTTAAAACAGAGTAAGTTGAAGCTTAAATTTCATTGTTAAATCTATTTGAATTTTCCTTAAAAAAAATCTTTGGTTTTTTTTTCAGAGAGATTCACACACCAGTTTCTGACCAATTCAAGAAAGAGACAAGGAAAGAAAAACATATGAACCACAACAAATCAGGATATTTAGAAGACTCCAAAAGCTGTGGTATTGAGGATACAGGTGGTGTTGAAACTGTACCTGAAAGACCTGAGTGTGATTTACAAGTTCCAAGCCACTCCTTCCAGATGTCTTCAGAAGAGCAAAACTCATTTACTTCTCCAGTTACATTACCATCACCATCTGATTCCTCACATATTCTACAAGAGAAGAGCATTTTATCTGAAGATACCTCCAGCTCTTTAGCTTGTCCTACATCTCCTAATTTTCTACATATAAATAACATCATTCTCAAACAGGACTCAGAGAAAAGAGTTCTGACATTTGTACCAGTACATTTGGCTGTATCAGAGCAAATACCAAATAAGCCTCTTCGCTCAAGAATTGCTTATGATTGCTATCACAGTTTGCCAGTGCTACTTTCAAGTACTATTGCAAGTTATAAAATGAGCATGCAAGCAGAAAATGATGCCTCCCTTTGCAATGTGCAAAGTCATGAGACTACTAATATAGAGAACCAGTTTGGCAAAAGTAGCCCAGTTATTCAAACCAACTGCCAAGAAGCTGAGTGTGCAACCAGCACAGATGGTTTTTTCACTGAACAAGAACACACACCATCTACTTCAGTGGATAAAGACAGTTATAATTTCTGTGATGATAAAGTCCTGCCCCATCAGAACACAACAAGTGACACTTTACTACAGGAAGTGATTCATCTTATACAAGAGGAATTTGCATTTGATGGTTATTTAGAGAACGGAGCTGAAGTTTTTGATATGGGTATGTGCATTTTCTTCTGTATGTTATTGTCACTGATTTGTAAGAAGATTGCTATTAATTTGTTTTCTCCCTCTTTTATTTGTTTCTATTCTTTTTATTTTGAACAAGGTAACTTCATTTTAAACTTAAAGGAAATTAAGTTTGGTATGTTCTCTGATAGAATTTGTGAGAAGTTTTGTGACCTCTACTGGGATGAAAAGTTACTGGAAAATCTCTATCAGGTAGTAAATGAAGGAAGATATTCACATTTATGGTAGGTATTTTTCAACTTTTACCTTCTCACAGATAAATATAATGCTTTTATCCCTACTTCATAGAAGTAGGAAAGAATATACATTTTCTCTTCAGGTATTTGTATTTGTTTCCTGTAAACTGTTAATTTCACAGTTTAAGGTTTTTCAGAGCTTTCTCCTGTGGCAAATAGGGCTTAATTTCAGTCAAAAATATTTTCTACCACACTTCCCTGTAACTCCATCTTGGGATAGCTGAATAATGGAAACCCAATTCTGATCAATTACAACCACTGATGGAGAGCTTCATAGTCTTGTTAGAGTCTGTTTAATCAGAAATATATTGTTCTTACTGTTCTGTTTGTTTATTCTGTTTGACATTAGTTCTTTATGAATCGTGTTCTAATCAAAACCAAGAAAAAGGAAATTAATTTAGCTTTACTAGAAATGTTTTGCTTAACTGGTTTAATTTTACTCAGTGTTCTTCCTGGCAGCGTTTTGTAAGCAGCCTGTTAAGTGAAAAAAACCAGCTAAATTTATTTCTCATTTTTCTTATTTAATCTTCAATGACATATGTATCTACCTGAAAAATAATTTTTAAATTCTTGTTCTACTTGTTCCAAATGTAGCAAATTTTTATAAAAAGCTTCTTGCTGAGGACTGCTGAAGACTTTTTGAAAAAAGTAATCAATTTAAATAACACCTGAAGCTGAACATGAAAACTTTAGGAATTAGATAAATGCTATGAAGCCCTTTATGTGCATGCCAGAGTCACTTGTAAGGTCTCCTTTTACCAATGTAAATATAAAAATATAGGAAATATTAATTCTTCCTAGTCTCCTTGTATTTTCAGCATAACTGAGGCAGATGAAGCAAAATGCAACAGTATATTCCAAGATGTGAAGAAATCTGAGACCTTTTTGGCAAGCAGCGATCAGGCAGAGGGTGAGCAGGGACTTCATGTTTCTATATCTTTGTGTGTGCTGGGAATCTATCAATGACAGAAACTTTGAGACACTTTGCTGTGTCTTCAGCAAAGCACTCTCCTTAACTGATAAAGACATTTTCACTGAGTCTGAACATTATCAATGCCTTAAGGACATAAATGTCTTTTATATGAAGTTTACGTATGACCCAATGTTATTTTGTGGGATGTCATTTACTTACTTTTATTTAAACAGATGTCTCTGTTGAAAACCCTAAAGATGGTAACTGCTGTTTGTGGTTTTCTTGTGTTTGAGTAGATATTCTAGTGTCTACTCTATTAGTGGATTGTTTATTTACGCTTCTTCAGTTTGGGTTTTACATTTCTTCTGACACGCTTTGTGACTGAAAGTTTACAAAATATCTATCTTTCAGTAACTGAACTCAAAACTGAGCTGGGACTGGTAAATCCTAATATTATAACAAAACCATTTACCATTTACTAGACTTGGTGCATTCATTGATGGACAGCTTCTATTTGGTTGCTGCTTTACCAGTGTGAATTTTTTTTCAAGATAGTTCATCCAAATTTCAGCATTTAAACTTGGTTACTTCCCCGTTTTGAGCAAAGTGAAAATGTGTGTGCTTTACAAAAGGGCTTATACACTTATATTGATCATTTTTATACCAAAACATAAATTCTTAATTTTTCACTTTTAGCTGCTGTTGTTCAATATTACAGTTTTCCATTTTTGGCTCAGAATGATTGCAAATGTAGAGCTAGACTTTACTGTGGAGTGTGTGATTTCTTTGCACCAGGAATTTAGGTTGGTTTGATTCCAAGGTGGCATATCTAAACCCTGGAGGGTTGCTCAGGTGAAAAGGGAGGCTTCTGGCAGGTAGGAATGCTCCTGTCAGCATTATACTGACCTTTGACTGTCGCCTCAGTCCCTGAAGGTTGGTAGTAGTTGTTATAACTGCAAAAAAGTCCCAGCATAACTCAAGGGACTGAGTCCTGTAGGAGTAGAAATTTTAATATCTATTGGCTATGTCAAGTATTCTTGCCCTCTCTGTATGGAATAAAAGCTTCAAGACTTATGGATGGAAAAAAACTCAAAAGCTAAGCATTTTACTAATGTGTGCTTAGGTCTGACATATTGAACTTCTGGTTTAAAGTTTCTCTGTGTTGTTTAAATGCTTGTTGCCTGTGCGTGGAAAATATTTTGTGCTTTCAGAAATGTATTGTTTAACTGTTGCTTGATAGTTCCGAAATGTTTTTAACCTTTATCATTTTACAATGTGTAGTTGAGGAAAAAAATGTGAAGTCACAATAAGCATCTAAATGTACTGTTAGAGCACATAGGTAACCTCGTAATAGTGTTCTGTGTGTGTCATGTTGAAGTTCAACAAAGCATGCATTACAGCACATGACCATTAATTCTTTTCCCCCACACACCTTCTTTAGGAAAAGGGGAAGCAAACTTCAATGTGAAGGCTGAGCCTATGATAAAAACATCGTTAGTTGAAATGGATTTTGATGAGTCACCTTTGGATAATATCAAAAAAGAATTGACTCTGCAGAGTACAATCCCCACAGCAAAAGAGCAACAATATTTGCAAAGCAACGGCTGTGGTCCAGGCTTTGCAGAAGAAAATACAAGTTCAGAAGAACAGGCCATGATAAAAATAACTGGAAAGCGCTACCTGGCATCTCCCAACCTACCTGACTTTTGTGGCTGTAGTCCTGGTTGGAGCAGTGCATTTTATGGAGCTGAATGTTTTGATTCAGAAGTTCATAGTTACTTGAAAAACCTTGGAAAGCAGAAACCAAGTGAGTCACAAAATATAGATGCTAAAAAAGTGGTGAGTAATGATTTTAAATCATTAAGATACACCTTGATGGTTAAAAGTGTGATAAAATTTGTTCTGTTATAGCGAGTCAAAACACGATTTCTTCTTTTAAATATTGATTCTTAAGCAGTTTAAAATCCTCAAGATTTGTCATGTTTTACCAATAAACCACAGTAGAGGTGTAGTATTCCAAAATAAAGTGCACTGACACAAAAGTGCAATCATGCATCTTTCGTTCTTAAAGCTGACTGGAAAAGCACTTCTGCCCTTCGCACCAGCCCTGTCGTAGTGATACTGTAGAAAAGAGCTAAGAATGACTGTGGTGGAGCACATCACAGGCACAGAACTTCATCAAAAGTTTTTATACTCTAGACCTACCTGAATTGTGGAATAGAGAGGGAATTTGCCTCTGACTTCATTGCTACTCACCCCGGATTCTTTAGGGGACGAACCACTTTGTCCACCAGATTCCAAATGGTCACCCCCTCTGATTCCCTTTCTGTTTACATAGTCTCTTAATCACCTTGATTTTGCTTTAATTGATGAAGCAAAAGCAGACATTGAAGTAATAGCTTTCCTGTGTTTTCCCTGTATTCTGTGTTATGCCTCTATAGGAGTACATCTTTTAAAAGTCCAGGGGTCTTTTATGGCTCTGTGCTAATGAACTATGTTGTTAAACCTTTTGAGCTTTTCTGAAAAACAGTGACAGGTTTTTATTAAGATCAAATTAATTTCTAACAAGTCCATCCCATTAAAGCTAACCTATTTACCAATCTGTTGTTTGATATGTTAGCTCTGAGCTGTGTGTTTTCTGATCACTGTGCTTGTGGGAGTTGTCTGCTGCATTCTGTGAACTTACTGCATTTAAAATGCTGCTTTGTGTAACTGGGTCACTGCTAGTTAACTCAGGACCCAAGTGCAAAAGTCACCACTTTTATAAAGCACAACATACATCAGGTTTGTTGTTTCTTAATAAATCAGAAGCTGAACCCAAAGTGGATGGCCCATTTTTACTGGCTAGTAAAATAATGAAACCTTTGATATGCAAACAATTATAAATGTAAATGTTTACCTTTAAATTGATGTATTTTGAGGGGCCTGATATACTTTCATTTCTATTCATTGCTTAAGTTACATAATTCTATCGAAATTTAGTTTAATTTGTCCAATTTTGTGAAATACATAAATAGAAAATATGAAAACCAAACTTTGAAATTTACATGTCCTTTATTTCTAGAGCAGCTCTTGTCTGCCTTCTGACCTGATTGTATAATAGCTTGTAATTATATTTGTTTGGAAGCCATTGATTTCAGTCTGAATTTCAGTCCTTGCTGCAAATATAGGTCAGCTGTTTAAAGTGTTTCTGGGGCCTGCACTAAATTCAGAACATACAAATTTTAATTCTGGATGACTTCCGATTGTAAGTTTTAAAAATGCTTTTGAAAACAACCAGATAAGTGCAATTGTAACTAAAGGCATATTTATGGGAACAGATTCAGACAAACTTCCACACAGTCTCATCATACACAAACCTGCTCCAGTTCTTAAGTTGTAGAACTGTGACATCACTAATGCTTTTCTGGGAACAGGTAACTCCTGCTGTATCTTGCCTGTAAACACAGATGTGAAAGGTAGTTTTTCATTGTTAATATCATATTCTTGTCTGTTTGGATGTTCTTTTTTCTTCATAAAAAATAATTCTCTCCTAAAACTTAACTTGCTTACTAGAGTCACCTTCCACTTACAATTCTGATCAGAATCCTGTTTCTTTTTATATAGGAACTAGAACAATTGCTAATGATGGAGACAAAAAATTACAGAAAGACCATAAAGTTTTACCAGAAACTATTGCAGAAAGAAAGAAGAAGCAAAGGTAAGATTACAGCAACTTGCCAGTAGCAAAATGGCTGCATGGTACTTTTAAGGATCTTTTCTGTAAATCTGAATCATTGATGTTCTTATGCCATTGATGTCATGATGTTCTTATGCCATGTATTTTAAATCTAAAGGTCCTGAAACTAAATCTATGTTGCCCAAACTGAGAGGACAGCTACAGGAGATGAAATCAAAAGTGCAGTTTCTTGAACTGGTGAAGAAATACGTGCAGGCAAGTCAGACTTTATTTCACTTGTGCTTCATTTGTCATTTCATTGCTGCATCAGTGTAACTGGCCACTCAGTTCACTATATGAAATGTGAAATGTTTTGTGTCAAACTGCCAAATTAAGTAAGATCCAAAAGAAATATTAAAGGTAATTGCTACTAGTATTATGTAAAAAGGAAAAAAAAACCAATTGTATAAAACACAATTTGTCTTTAAATTAAATGCATTTTGTATGAATTTTCCTCTTTAATTTCTCATTTTATCATGGCCTTGCTTCTTTGAGCAGATGATGTATGCAGAGCAGTGGGGTGTGGAATCCTATGTGCTGCCTACAGTCATTCACAGTGGGAAAGCTGACACCATGGACACAGCACCTATGGATGAATCATCATTGCTCCTTTACTATAACACAGAGAAACACCAGTGTAACAATCAAAATGGAGTGAGAGTTCTGCAGGCTGGTACCCCACTTGGTTTAATGGCTTATTTATATTCTAGGTATAGTATATTTTACACATAAATTGGGAGTGGGTTGAAGCATGGTTGCTAAATCAGGAAAAACTTGTTTCTGTGATAAATCCTAGTTACTCAACATTTAGTAAATTCTCCTCTCTTCTATCAAGTTTGTGTTATATCTTAGAACACTCACAGAAATGGAGATGAAAATGTCAAAAGATCAGCTGGCTTTCATTAAAAGTATTTGATAATAAATAAAAAATTAACAACTTTAAACTTTTTTATCTTTTACTTATTTGAGGTTTGCTCTGATAGTTGCTATGGAATCTAGACTTTATGTTACTTCCAGCAGTACAACAATTCTTCATATAATCATATAAATTGGTAATTCTTATTAATAAGGTCTGGATATGAAAATGTTTAGGTTCAGTTCTACAGATGATAGCTCAATAATCAGTCCTTGGCACTGATCAAGATGCAGGCAGGGTTTAAATGGGGCAGAGGTGTCTTTCAACTCAGTTGAGGGCAGTGTTGTTTTAAGGCACCTGTGCTGTAAGAGTGTGAAGGATAGAAATTGCCAGAGGCTCCATCAGACTTGTGCCACTGTAGAGGGAGCAACTTCCTCCCAGCTACTTCTCCCAGTTCATGCTGACTCTGAGACCCAGTTACTTACACTGAGTGCTGCTTTTCCTGGTAGTTAATATTTTGCACAAAGTGAAGAAAATGTTTCGGAATTGGACTTCCCACATCCATCAAACCGAAACTTGCATGATTAGCTGTAAGCCAATAGGGAGAAAAGACAATTAACCTGTATTAAGACCTTGAGAGTGTGTGTATATAAAAAAATAAAATGCCCTCATTTTTCATGTGTGTATAATAATTGCATTCTGTTGTTAAAGTAACTACTCCTCTAATTAGAGCTACAGGGAATTTTTTTTCTTGCTTAATATACCTACTTCTTATGCTGTTATTATAATAAAAATGTTTTAAAGCAGCATTAAGGTAGATGATAGAAAAAAAGAAAATGTAATATGTTCTTTCATACTATTTAGAATGCAACTTGCCTTAATAATAGAAATGTCAAAATGGTTATTCACAAAATTGAAAGTAGAGAAACTCTTTATAAAACAAATTATGCTTTCAGGGTTGGCAATCACAGTACTTGATGTGTAAAAATAATTTTAAAAGGAACCAAGGTTTTATGAAGACCTTGAGAATCTAAAATGCCTATTCTTTATATTTTGAGCGTTTTTTGCTTTTGCTGTACTCAAATGCAAGTTGAAGATGTGTTCTGGCTTGTCTGAAGTTTTTCTTGTGCTTTACAGAAATGCCTTTTTAGAAGGTTATGTACAGCAGTTTCTTTACACATTTCGCTATTTCTGCACACAAGAAGAATTTTTGCAGTTTCTTCTTGATAGAATCAGCAGCACTTTATCCAGGTACAGTAAATTCCCATGAAAAACATTATCAAAGCACAATTGAGTTTCCTCCCAATAACAAATAGCTGCTTCTCAGAAGTCCTACTTAATTAAAATGACCTTTTATGTTTGTTTTTGTAAGACTCTCTTATCAAGTGAGAGCAAAATGAGAGCAAGAGCTGCATCTGACAATGTGCTTACTTAGTTATGCTTCTCACTTTTACCAGTTATCCACTAATGGGTAATAATTACAACCTCAGCTTTGTTTCCATAGAGCCATGGATTCTAGGGACATGAAATTTAAGAATTTAAGATACTACATTAAATACCAAATAAAGCCTGTGGGTTTTGTCAATGCTTATTTTTAAATTGGAATTGGATATCAATTTTGGCATAATAAGTTTCTTTTTCTTCTCACCAGTGCAAGCCTGGATCCTTCCACATCCCTTACCAAAATATGTAACCGCAGTTTCTACATCCTGCAGGCATGGATTGAAGACTGTTACAATGTAGACTTTGCAACAAATACTGATCTTCTGGATACCCTAAAAGAATTTATTTCTTCCAAGGTAATTCAGAATTTTAGTAGCTCCTTTAAGAAAAAAAAAATTAAGTCAGTTGTGGGGTATGTAACATAGTTATTACAAAAAGCTGCCCTAAGTACAATTAAAATAAATAAAAGAAAAATAATGCTATATTTGACAGCTATGTTCAGTATGTCTGGTTTTGGGCAGGTAAGAATCTCACAACTGTATTGTAACTTGCTTGTAATTTCTGGAAAATTGAGTTCTGTGTTCTGTTAGCCTATCTTGCATTCCCAGGTTGCTTCATTAAATGGCTACGGGGAACGCTTGTTGTCGCTGCTCGAGGACGCCTCTGCCAGGAAAAGTGGCAGTGCTGGTCTGTGCTCTGGTGTGGACAAATGTGAAGAGGAAAGTGAGGAGGGCAGAAAAACATTACATTCCCTATGTAAAAAGCTCTCAGAAGATGTTTCTAGAAAGGTGTGTCTTTTCTTCAGACTGCAGTGTATGGAGCACATTTCCATATATTATGTTTTGACAGAAACAGAAGTGTCCAACTTAGAGTCCAGACCTACTCAGTAAGAATTATGTACACCTGCATTTGAAATTTTCTTTTGAAAGTATCTAAGATCCAGACTGTTCTGTAACCGTGACAATAATCTTAACTCCTGATAGCTGGTTCAATAATCACACATCAGATAATCAAAATTTTGAGAGTAGAACTCTTCATTCTTGACACTAGCATGTGACTCATAGTTATTAGGAAACCTTTGCCTCTTTGTCAATCATTAATGCTTTTTAGTAGGCATCTTTTAAGACTATAAATACAAGAAAACAGCAGGAGCTATGAGCTTCCTTGCTAGAACTTCTCTGAACTTCTGTCTGTATTTACTATTTTATTGTGTTCTCCAGCCCCAGAAACCAGAACATACTGCAGGCTTTTCCCAAAAACAGATCTCTTTACAGTGACCAAAATAACATGTGGAAGTCAAATGTATCAATAATGTGCAAGCTGAATTAAACATCAACCTCATGATAAAGGTGCACAATTCCATGGGTATATTGGGGATTCAGCCAAGAAAGGGCAAACAGAATAGAGGAATATGGACTTTTTTTATTTTCACTGCACAATAATGACAATGGAAAATGAAAGAAGGGAAAAGAATGAAAACCCCAAGTATTTCTTGGAAAGGGATGTTTAATTCTAAGCAAAAAGGAGAAGTAAAATATTTTATGGCAGCAAGCTTGAATATTACAGAGGTTTGTTTTAAATACTGATTGTTGATTGAGATCTGGCAGCCTCCTGCTTAGACTCAGCCACTGTGCATATTATATTAGCTTAAAATAGCAGTGTTGAGTAAACCAATTTGTTCTGGGTTAACCTTGAAGATGAGCCAAAGAGTTTTGCATGCACAAAGGTGTTTCTCTTAACAACACCTTCTTGAAAGTTACATCAAGGGGAGGTTTAGTGTTTCAGAGAATTTGTAACCTTACATTTATTTTGTCTACAGAACTTCTACTGGAGATTATCCAAAGGTATGGGACCAGCTGCACAATATCAGAGAGAGTGGCTGCACACAGGTTCAGCAGTTTTGCCAAAGCCCTGCTGTAGCAGTTTCACAGAAGAATCCTCAGTCTCCTTAGCTAGAGCAGATGAAGTGGGACCAGTTCTCTTGATGGAGTGCAGTGCCCAACAGCTTTGTTGGCAGCTAACACTACTGCAACAGGTACCAAGGTCTAGGTTTATTTGGAAGTACAAATAATACCTATCGTCTTACTCTCTTCTTTCTTTACCATTTCCCAACCTTGTTTCAAGCTTATTTCATACTATTTTGTAAGACTTTGAATTTAAATTTTCTCTTGAAATCTCTACAGTGAAATTTAGAATATCTAATGCTATTCTTAGGCTGTGATTCCTCTCATAATTCATGCAGGTGGGGTGGGAGGAGGACCATACTCTGCCATTTTTATCCCTGAGCGTTTTAAAAGAACTGGTAGAACTAACAGCAGATATATCTTGCCTTTTTTTTTTTTTTTTTTTTTTTTTTTAGGAAGTATTTAATAAATGTCATCCAGTACACTTCCTAAATTCCAGAGCACTTGGTGTTAAAGACAAATGTGCGGCTGTGCCAAAGTAAGTTGCTTGTTTTAACTGCCCTTAGATTCTTTTGATGCACAAAAACTTAAAGTGTTGCACTTTTAATACAGCCAGAAACAGAAAAAACATTTAAATACTTAATATTTTTTTACAGCCTAGGTAGCCTATTTATATGGGTTATTTTCATACGTGGATATGCATGTATGTGGAAGGCCACATTTGCCTGGTGATTTCTTTGAAATCTGAAGTGAGTTGAGGCCAAAATATTTCTAAGAACTTGTGTTGGGGATTGCTTGAAAGGTTTCATCTTTGGCAGGGAAAAAATGTTGTGGATTCTGAAGTAGATCCTTGGTCATGAATATGGATATGTATATAAAATCTCAAAGGTATTTATAGTCTTAGAGAGTAGCTGAGGTTGGAAGGGGCCTCTCAAGATATGTAGTCCAACCACCCTGCTGAATGCAAGGTCAGCTGGACCAGGTTGTCTGGGTTGTGTGCAGTTGGGTTTTGAAGGTGGATGGAGACTCCACAGCTTCTCTGTACAATATTTCCTCTGTATGTTAGGGAGATGAATTATTGGTATTCAGAGATACACAGGAATTTTTCTGTAGTTACTAGAGTGGTTACCTACCTCTTCACATTATTTGCTCATCAGTAATTAATGTTTTCATCCAACCACATAGACCTAATTATTTTTATGATGGTCTACTTCTTACATACTCAGTGGATTCAGTTAGCTTCTAATTAGTAGTTGTTAATTGCACTACCTATAGTAGATTTTTGCTTCAAAGGATAGGGAATGAACATCTAAAGCAACTCCTTTTTTACAGGTTGTTCAATGGCCAGGCTAGATCACCTGGTGTATATAGATTTTGGGGTTCCGTCATGGGAAACGATGTGTGTGGTACCACTAGATACCAGGCTGAATTTCTTATGTGGCTGCAGTTGTTGAGTTTGGATTTCTGGCTGTTATTTTGTGTCAGATTGGTTGGGATTTTATGCACTAAGGAGTGGTGAAAGTGTTTTTATGTACAGAAAGATATCCTGTGTATGCTTATTTTTTGATCAGATATACTTACTTTTTCTTCCTTATAATTACAAGGTAACATGGCTCACTATGTACATCATGAAGTGTAAAATCAAGATGGCAAGAAATGCAAAATTATTTTAAATTGTTAGAACTTGACTTCTTCACAATCAAGGTTTTCTTTTAAAATCCAGTATCAGCCAGAATTATTTATGCCTTTTTTTTCTGTATCTTCCTTAGGGCAGTTTCTGCTGAGACAGTTTCACTTAAAGTCTGTAACCTGTTTCTGTCAAAGTGCATACAAGACCAGTACCTTCTGCAGTTATTAAAAAACGCAGACAGTATCAGCACCTGGGTTGCTGCTGAAATTGTAACATGTCACACAACTAAGGTTTGTCATTGTTTATTGTACTATTAACTGCAAAATAGTTATTTATTTGTCATTATCTATGACTTGCTGTGTAACAAACCTGCGAGAAATATTCTGAAATACACCTGGGAGTGGGCAGTTAACAATTTGTTCTGTTGTCACAGGGAGGGTCTTGGATGCTTTTTAGTAGCAGGTGTCAAAACCAAACAGAATGTAAGGAATAGATTGTCTGAGGGGAATATGGGTCAAAGTTCTATCAAGGACACCTGAGTGACAGGAAGAGAAAAAGTGTGTGAAGGGAAATGTTACTACAGTCAGCAACTTTGATAACAAATTGAAAAAGGAAATACCTCTTCTTCTCAATTTTTTTATGTAGATTTACTATGTATCTGTGTATATTATATATCTTAATTTTTTTCCAGCGGCAGGTGAGCTTGTTATCAAAATTTCTTCTTATAGCAAAATGCTGCTATGAACAAAGAAATTTTGCTACTGCAATGCAAATCCTAGCAGGCTTGGAAAATCTTATTGTACGACAGTTGCCAGTAAGTTTGGAACTCTGTTCTCTAACCATTTTGCTTAATATAATCTTGTTCCAATATAGACATTAATGTGAAAAACAAAAATATATTCTGTTTTATTGTAAGGCCTGGAAAATTCTACCTGCAAAAGTAGCTGAGATAATGGAGGAACTCAAGGCTGTTGAGGTATGTTGTAAAGTCCTTAATGCAAAATTGCATCTTTGGGGTTGGAGAAGGTGCAAAATCTGTTTAAATGGGGGTCTCTGCAGTATGCAAACCATAATTATTACTTTTAATTGTGAGTTTAATTTGATTGAAGACTTTTTACACCTAATCCAAGAGTTTACATAAATTTTAATCTCAGTATTTCTTTAACGTGTGTTCTGTGTGACAAACCAAAATTTCAAAAGCAAGCTAAAACATTAGATATGCCACATTGCATTAGAAGATTTCTGCAGAAGCTTTGTAGCTGTAATGTGTTCTGAAAAATCTTAAATGCCTGTTTTATTATAGGAATTATTTTATTGATCTATACAATTTTGAAACATAGAGTGAGGTTTTGAAATGCAGTTTTTCCTGTGATTTAGAACAATTGAAATTATGTATGAAATATCTTTTGGTTAAAGTTAGGGGGTTTTGTGTACTTTAGAAAGTTTGCCACCAGATGAATTCACAGTATTGTCTTCAACTTTAGTGCCAAAAGTTAATAGTCATGACAAATAAATAGGTAGTGTTAAGTACCCAGAGATCTTGTAAAACCTTCCCCAAGACTTAATGTGAGATTAATCTTTGTGCATTTTTACCTAGGTGTTTTTAAAAAGTGATAGCTTATGTCTGATGGAAGGAGACAGATTCAAAACTCTCCCAACAATTCCATCAGCCCATGTTTTAGCTATGCATGTCCAACAACTTGAAACTGGAGGATTCACAATGACAAACGGAGCTCACAAGTGGACTAAACTTAGGTAATTATTTTAATTATGTGTGTATATCAACTATATTTTTATTATACTATGGTCTAATGAGATGAGAGCTACCTGCAGCATTTCACAATTAACAGTTCAAATAGTTTCATTTGTTTAGACATTTAATTAGAGATACATATACAATAGAATTAAATGCTTGATGCCTTTGAATTTCCTTTAAGGTTTGCGTTTTGGTTTATGCTTTTGTTTTTATCATCAGCAAAACAAACTAATCTTTTTTACCATATTCCCTTACAAGAAATATTGCAAAAGTTGTGAGCCAAGTTCATGCCTTTCAAGAGAATCCTTATACATATGCACCAGATTTCAAGCTGCAGTCTTACCTCAGACAAAGAATAACTCGTTTTAAAGATGCAGACATTTCTGCCTTGGCAGCTGACAACTGTGCCAACTTCCATCAGATACCAGCAGAAAAACATTCTCGAAAAATTCAGGACACACTGCGCAGGATGAAAGCAACATTTCAGTAATTATTTATGTTTCATCTGTTCTATTCTGGGTCTAGACTGTAAAACTGGATTAAGTTGACTCCGTCTACTGGACCTATTTCCAAGCAAATACTTAAGTGAAATGACATAAGATGCTGTCTCAAGTTGAAATTATTCTAATTCTTAACATGGAATTATAAAATGCTGACTAATGAGATTTGAATCACTGGCAACTGGATGGCAGATCAAAAGAATAAAAAGAGATATAAATTGAAGAGAGAATGAAAAGGCTTATTAATTTTGCTATTCTTCTTTAGCATAAATAATTAATTAGCCTGAAAAGCAATATCTAAAAAATACTGTGGAAAAAAGTTAAAGTTCCAGCTTTTGTTGCCAAGTCAGCCTAGGAGAGTTCAAACCATAGTTCATTAAATGTTGAATCTATTTTTATAAAAATACAGTACACTTATATCCTGTAATATCTCTGTATAATTCAGAAACACAGAGTTTCTGCTATTCATTGACTGTTGGTGTGTCTTGCTTTTATGTTGTATATTATGAAAACTGTAACTGACATAAATAATTGGCTGTCTATTTCTCCTACCAAGGAAGGAGAGGAATGCTATCCTTCAACTTTTTTTTTTTTTTGGTTTGATTTTAAAGTCATCAGACTAACCTGTTTCCAAATGAAAGTAAGATCTGAATGTAAGTATTGCCAATTCGTTGCTCTGCTTCTGCACTCCTGGCATTGTGAAGACAGTAAATGTGAAATTGCTTTTTTTATCTGTATTTGGCACAAGAGTCACTTTGCCAATTTATGTCTGTCTGTATGTGTGCACATTTGAGTCTGGCTTTTGCTCTGAGGTTGTTTTGTAGATCACAGTGCTCCAGCAGCATCCGATAGAAGATAACCATGTGAAATTTGGATCTGCAACTTGTAAAACTGTGGTGCTAACCTATTCATAGAGCTTATACTTACAAGACCTTCTAAATAGCCATGAAATGTGTTGCTATTGCTAGAAAATTTGTTGAGCTACCCAGGTTTATGCAAGGCCAGATGTTAAGGCTACAAATTAATTAAAAATACAAGTATTTCTACCAGAGGGAGTGTTGAATGAGAAGTAGGGAAGGGCAAGAAACACTTAAGCACTGTTCTGAAAGTGATTTGTTTAGATCTGTGTTAAAAAAAAAAATTAAAAAAAATGTTTTGAGAGAAGTGAACAGCAGATGTGAACTAAGTATCTTGTCAAGTGTTAGTGATGGAGAAGGGTAAAGATACAAGAAATGGGAGCATGTACATGTCTGGTACTTTGCAGTTGTACTGCTGTGTTTGACAGAAGTGCATGTGCACATGCTAAACTGTAGCTTTCTCAATGCATAAGAGGAAGGCTTCTCCTTTTCTCTTGTCAGTAACAGCAATATTACATCTCAACCCTCTGTCATCTTCCTCAGTAAAAACAAGGTGTGTCCATACTTTCCTTTAAATACTCAGTTACTTTTTCCTACTAATACAATACTACTAACTTTTGGCTCTTGTTGGCTTAAACACTGAAGAACTCAGTCCTCAACAGGTTTCTTGCTTTTGTCCTACTTTTAATATGATTTATTTTATTTACCCTATGTAGGTATAACGTGTCATTAATTATAGTACTCTGACTTACCCTTAGGCACGTAAATCATGTTGCTATTTCTCTAAAAATTGCCAAATGTGAAAATATTTAATACTTACCTCCTACCTTTATGATTTAAGAATGTTAATGATAATGTTATCTTCAGACATACATTTCACATATTTTGTCTTTATGCATTTATTTAAAATAATTTGTTTTCTTAGTAGTTATTTGGGATTTTGTCAATTAAAAATCACCATTCACTCAAACCCACACCTTGCCTTTGAACGACAGTAAAATTTTAAGTAGCGTAAGTTTTACTAATGTAAAGTACTCCACAAGACTTGCTAATCACATGATCTTAATAAATTCATTTTATACAGCTACCAGTCAGACTTTTGATATTGCTTTTGTGAATTTTCTTATCATTTATATTTTGCAGTCATGAGAATTAGCTCAGGTATTTCTTAGCTCTGTGTTACTACATCTAGAAAATATTGCTTATTCTGTGACAATAACTGGTGCTATATGAGATTTTAAAAATCAGCTCATGTCTTCTGTAAGTGCTTCAGTGTATCAAACCTTATTAATGCATAGTGTTGAGTTATGATACCACTTCGGGGTGTTTCCATCAATCAGACGTTTCAGATTTTGTTTTTAGGCACCACCCCCCTACAACAACAGCAACAAATGTTAATAGCTAATGAAAAAAAAATCCACTCCTTTGCAAGGAAACTGGTTTGGTTTTGTCCATGAACACTGAGGTATGTGCATCTTATATGGCACAGATTTCAGAAGAAAGTTACATCTAGCATATAACTGTGCTGCTTATTTATAACTAACAAGCAGTAAGTGTTGAGCTAAAGTTTTCTCTCTTATGGGCAATGTCCTTTAAGAAAAAAAAAATGGGACAAACATGTCAAAGAAACATATTCATTTTTATCTAGTTGGCAAAATATTAGTGGCATCAGTAATTATACTGCATAAGTGAGGGGCTTTGCAGTCTGGCCCTGTGCTTCTGTTCCAATACAAACTAGAATTTTTGGGCAAAAATAATTGAGTTTGTTCTTTAAGCCACAATTGCTAGCAGCTGTCCTAGCTCTTCCTCAGTTTTTTCCACATTCCCCTCATCTTGCTTTTATGTTTATTTTTCAAACAGTGACCCATGGAGTTCTGAAGTCAAGTCTGCTCCTTGGGAAATTTTCCAATTGCTTTGTGTATTGGTGCCCTTAGCAGATGTTTGCCCCAGGATCCCTGGGGTTTTCACTCCTCTTGTGAGAGAGCTGGGAAGTGTGTCCTTCTTACACCAGCTCTGTTAGAAATCAGGTTTCCAGCTCCAACACCTCCAGAAGCCTGCCAGGAAACAGGGATGGAATTCAGTTGGATCCTATGAACCATTCTTCAGAATCCCAAACCAAGGAGCTGGGATGAATTAATGAATCAACACTGATTCATGATTCTGACAAATTCCTTTCCTTAGAAAATTTTCAATCACTTCTAGACTTTGCTTTGTGTATTGGATTGGTTTCATAAGCGTTGCTGAGACTCATCATTTCTGTGAGTACTTGATGTGATTTGCAAAGGATTAAAACTTGAGGAAAGTTTGTAAATTAAAAAATTAATAAACTACAGTTAGAAAGGGGTGGAAGCCATCAGTTTTTCAGTGTTAAACATTCAGTTGATTGTTTCAATCCTTGATATTCTGATGGTGGAAAGAGAGCAGATAAATTCTTTTTTTTTCTCATACTTGCTTAAATACAATCCAAAGCATAACCTTGTTTAAATTCCAAGTGTTCTGTTTAGAGCTAACCTTTTTTTTTTTTAGAAAGTCTTTTTTTCTCAAAATATGCTTTATAAATAATTAGTTTAAAATGTATGCTGAGCTTTGACAGACCCGCAAAGCATTGGACATGCAGGTTTGAACAATATATGAAAACTAAAGTCCTATAAGTCAAACTTAGTTGAAGGGACATCCTTGGGATTTGACTGATTAGGAGATAATCTTCACCTATAAATGTTTTTGCCTTTATTAAGTTACTGTAAATGTAAGATACTGCCCTCACTGACAGCAAGGGAAAAGCAAAACAATAAAAATGGTTTTTAAAATGTTTTTCTTTTATACAGTAAGAGCTCTCTGCTTACCAGAAGAGGTAAGTATCTGATGGTGCAAAAGCCTGGAGTGCTTGCTGTTCCACTGCCTCCCCTCTAAACAATGTGTGGCATGATCAAAGTTAACCAGGAATGCAGGTCCTGGTTGCAGATGCACAGGCTATCAAGCTAATTAGGTGTATCATAACATTAACTTCTAATTAAATCCATTCTGTAATAATGAGGAAAATTGAAATAATCTTGGAATTACTGTATTTTTGATGGAGGAAGAATGAGTGAGTTCCCAGAGAACCAGAAAATAATACTACTTTTTAAAAATGGACAAGACCACAGGAATTAATGGAAAGGCAAGGTAAAGAAAATGGCAGAGAATCAGCCAGGAAGACTTTGATACTCAAAGAGTTACTGGAAAAGCTTTCTGAAAGTCTGCAATCTTAGAAACTTATTTAAAAGGCTGACATGCTTTTGTTCATGAAGTCATTTCTAAATGACCTAATGGTCAAGATAACTGTCCCAAGAGATAAAAAAAGTATGCTGAAGTCAATAAATGCTTTGACAACAGATCCTCCTGGCCAGATTATGTATTTGGTCACTCAGATGATGGGCCTCTAAGGTGAATACACAACTGGTTAGTACATCATTTCAAAGGATAATTAACATGCTTGTTAAACAGTGAAAGTGAATTGAGTGGGGTTAGGACTATCCAGATGTTATGAGTGAAAAGCAGATGCAGATCCCTCAGGGACAAGGCACAAAATAAGTGAGAGCTTTGGCTTTATCAAAAGTGTGGCGTTCCCACAGTGGGAATCCTGGAGCACCACTCAAATGAGGACTCAGTGCACTGGAGCCTTCTCAGGAGTGAAGCTCCAGGGAAAGTGCTGTGGGGGTGAGTACAGAAATCTGTGCTAATTAACACTCCATACATATGCGATGCCCTGTTCTGCTCGTTAGCTGCCCCATGTAATGCAGGTGCTGCAGTTTGAATTCCAAGATCTCCAGATGGCCTTCACCTTGGCACCTGTGCAGATGGGGGGAAGCAAACTGTTCTGGCTTAGAGTAATGATGTAAAACGTGCTCTGTTCTCAACACACCCAACACACAAGAAGGGAACTATCACAGTCACAGTAACAATAAGGTAAGGCCTGCTTGAGACTCTACATACTCCAATGAGGGAGGCAGACTACCCAGAATTACCATTAGGGAGTCTTCTCACAGCCTAAACTGTATGGAATGTGTAGGAATGTCTGTGAATTCTACTGCTGAAATACAAGGTGAGATGGAAAGCACACTTATACAACATACAAGCTTAGAACTCACAATAATCATGGTAACAGTTTGTATTTCAGCTTCAAGTCTCATGGTGTTGAAGGATAAATATTAAATGAAAAATAATTATAGAGCTTCAGTAAAAATCCCTGGGGACTATAACAGATCACAAACTGAATATGAATCCATGTGTACAGTTTGGAAAAAGTAAAGAAGAAGGTGGGGGTGCAGTACACCTGAAGTGTACTACACTAGAGCTGCACATGACAGAAGGTAATTATTTTGCTCTGTTTGGCAATAGAGAAGCATCAGCAGGAATACTTTACCTGGAATACTTTACCATTTAGGCACTGCAGCTAGGATACATACAGCCAAAATGAGAGAGAGTAGAGAACCAAAGTAAGTATACATTTAGAAACATAAACTGAGAAAGACTGAAAGAATTGGACTTACACAGACAAGATTGGATTGAGCAGACCTGTGAATGTGAAATGTTGCTGTAAAAAAAATGAAGTAGCTGCAGGGTGAGGGTTTTGGGTTGTTTTGTTGGGGGGTTTTTTTTGTGGGTTTTTTTGTTTGTTTGTTTTTGGGGTTTTGGGGGTGAGTGTTCTGTGAAGTTTAAGCACTTGGTTTTGAAACAAGGCTGATTTCGTTTCAGTTTTTACATTGGAAAGCTTCCTGTGAAGCACTGGAATAGGTTACTCCTCTGTAACACACCTCTAAGATCTGCTTTCCTATGAATTTTTAATAAGTGAGATGAAACTCTTTTGTAAAGTGCACAGACCTCCTCGTTCCTGTAAAGGGAGAGGGACTCAGTAGGGATCTTCAGTAAAGTAAATCGGACATAATTCAAATACTTACCTGCAATCAAGGAATTATATTAATTTAATTATTAATTTCATTGTATTCCAGTCACTTCAATGCTCAGGTGTTTATTTGCATTCTTCCACTGATACACACCAAATGTAGGTGATGCTGTGGGATAAGTTGCTAGAACTGATGTCAAAGATGTTATAGAGGAATGCTGATTTTCCTTTCTATTTCTATACATGTGCTAATGCAGTGGAAAAGTGACTGGATGCTAAAAGCAGCAGCAGAGGGATTAGAGGCGGAGCTCATCCATGTGCTGCGTGAGTCATCTTAGCTCCCAGGGACTGAGTGACCATCCCGGGAGCGTTCCACTGCCACATGTGGCACTCAGGGACATGGTTTAGTGGTGTACTTGGAGTAAGGGAGTAAGACTCGATAGTCTTAAGAGGTTTTCTCCAACCTGAATGATTCCCTGATTCTGTCACCGCCTCAGCTAAACTTCTACTACTTCCCCTCCTTTCTGTAGCAGCTTTCTGGCTGTGGAGTGTCGGTACAACCAGGAGATGGCACAAGAAGCCCTCTGCAGCATTTTACATGTGGGTGCTGCGCCGGGAGCAAAGGGAGAGCGAAAAACGATCGGCCGTTCAGATGTCTGCCCAGACCTTGCCCATTAGAAACACACAAAATGGCAGGGGTTGTGTGTTTGTTTGTTTTTTTTTTTTTAATATTTGTAAAATGAGCATGTATTTATAGTCACCATTCAGCTGCTCCCTTTAATCTTTTAGAGAACATGCACACACATCGTCATAGTCTTAAATCCTATTGACCTTCTATCCACGTGTAATACACTCATTTCTGTAAAACCTGGCAGAAGAATTGCACTGCACTGTCTGGAGGAAACAAAGGCATCGAATTGCAGGTTACAGGGGCAGTGTTAAGCGTCTTAACCTAACTACATTCCTGTCCTCACCCACTAGCCCAGCTTTTCCCTTATCAGTAAACTAAGGGAATGTCAGGACATGTCTATGCTCCCTGTTTGGGAAGAGTGAAGGCAGACAAACAGTGTCATTTATGCTCTGTTGCTGCACTTATATGTCCTGCCAAAGTTATTCTCTCCTTCAGGCAATAGTAACATTTGCATGATACTTGATGGAAGTGACTAGAATAAGGAAAAGAGGAAGAAATGGTGTATAGTGAGGAGTACAGATGAAGGGGAGAAATAACTAAAACTGTGAAATGGAGAAGGGCCTTAAAGTCAGTTTAAAAAAAAAGGTAAATATTATTTCCATTTAATTTGAACAGACTGGTTTTGGAGCAATACAAAGACCTCATTTATTTTAGGTGTAAGTTAGGGGGGAAGGAAGAGTCAGTAAAACATTTTCACTGCTGAGACCAATGCATTTCAAAGCAGCATTGTATGGCATAGACCAGGATGGGCACAGAGATGTCCCAGGGCTGCCAGCTGTGATAGCCCATTCTCCTGCTGACTGACTCATCATGCTCAAATGCTAACTCTGAAATCAAGGGGGGAAATTATTGACTCGAATAGGCAAAATTGAAAAGTTACTTTCACTAATAATAAATGCTTGGGTCAGTATAATTTCTTTAGAAAGTATTTGTGGGAATATGAATGTAATGGAAAATTTCTGATTAATTCATTCTTACTTTTATATGTTGATAAATGTAACTTTAGAAGTAATCATCACGAAAAAAATCTTTCAGCAAAGACTGACAAAGAAAAAGGCCTTGATGTAAAATGTGAAGTTAACCTCCCTGTTAGGTTTTGAAAAGATTACAAGGTGTCTAAGTGTGTCTAATTGTTTTTAAAGTCTAATTTCTAGTGTAAACAGAATTAAACCAACTACAGACTTCTGAGCAGTTTCATTTGAGCAGTGTCCATAGAGATCTCCCTCTGGCAATATGATAGCAACGAGTGCTGAAGTAGGATTTACATGCCTGAAACTTGGATGGGTTTCCAACTATAATAGTTTGTTTAGTAATAAATAAATAAACAAAAGACTCTGCTGCTGTACCTTGCTTCTATAACAACAGCAGTACGTGTTCTAAATGTGGTCCTGCTTCATACTGAATTCGACTTTTTTAATTAGCTTAAATTTGGGTAAAGAGCCATTAAAATTAGTGTTTTCTTTCTTAATGTTTGCAGCATGTCTCTGCAGAATATATATATTTTTAAAACATTTCACTGATTCTTTTTAGCTGCTGTTGGCAGACTTGTGTTAAGGAGCCATGGGAGCTCTTGGCATTTTGAGTGCTGTGTTGATTTAGATCAAATCCAAACATGATGAGACATTTAATTTTCATCTGTGCATTGTCACTATGTTTATACCAGGCCCTCCTGGTATTTCTGCACATACGGTTTTTAAATGCCTCATGGAAAAGTAGCTCTAATTCTGTCAAAGAGGAAAGATAATGATAATAATTGCTAATTAAGAGATTGGTTGGAGGCCATTTGTATTGCTTTTAAGTCCTAAATAGTGATTACTCATAAACGGAATGTTTGGATAAACACACCAGGGCCATGTAAATTGCATAGCAGATGCCAGCAGCCCTTGCTTCCCTGGACAGACCTTCATGGGAAATCTGCATGTCCACAGGTGAACACATGGCCCCTGTGTGGCATAAACTGCCTGGTTTTTACTCTTTGAGTTGCATCACCACCTAGCTACTCCTAAGAACCACAAATTCCCTCTGCTCTAGTCTCACAGGACACTCCAGTGCTATGGGAAAGGGTCCCCTGCTGCTACAAAGTGACAGTCCCTTCCTTTGGTCTTGTACCCACTGCAGCAAGGCCAAGTGGTGGCAGTTCTCCCTGGTACCTGTGGGGAACCCAAGGTAGATGGCACTCTCAGCTGCTCTCTCTTCAGTTCTCCACAGCTCCAATAGTGAGGGGAGGTTTCAGCACAATCCTGCCCCTCTCCAGGGCTCTGAGCTGGCTTACTAGGGCAGAGCTGAGCTTTGGGCTGGAAGATGTGTAGCCACAATTAATTCTCAAAGGCTGACATGTAATCTCATAATATTTCTATTTATTATCTATTAACCAATATTTCTAAATATTATCAACTGTCTAATAGGCAGCCAAGTAGGTAGTTCTGCAGAACCTCCTCAACATGAGACCAGTGTTGTGTGTGAAGATTTCTGCAAAGTTGAAGGGGAAGGTGCTGCCTCCCCAAAGAGGGCAGCTGTGTATTCTGCAAACATCTGCATAGAGTATTGCCATTATCTATGGTAATGGATCTACAGACTCCTGCTAGTGGCAATCATGTCGGTATGTCTGAGCTCTTTGTCTCTGGCCCCCTGTAGCAGCAGTGCAAAAGCTACTATCTGTCCCTGCCCTACTCTGACAAATTTCATTAGCATGAGCAGGTTTTCATCCCGTTGGTAATATCACTTGATTTCAAACATGGTATTTCTGAATCACAGTTTAGCAGGAGATTTTCAAAAAAGCATTTAATGAATAATAGATAGAAACACAAAGAAGGCAGCTTAAGAATTTTAGATAAAATTAAACTAGCAGCTGTTAAGTATTGTAGCAGTCATTACATTCAGAAGTCATCTGCTACCTGTCCAGGAGACTTATACATTTTATGTGTAATGGAAATGAGATTTGGTTTAATCTTGTCACACTATGATCAATTTGTGTCTCTGGGAGCTCAGCATTTGACACCATCTTTCTGCAGTGCCATTTACTTCAATACAATGCAATTAATAAACCAGCAGTGTATAAAGATGTAATTTGCAGCTCAAATGGTAGAAAACCTTCGAATCAGTAAAGGCAGATGTATCAGTGGTTGATATTTTCAATGTTTTCTATTTTTAGAGCTCCATCTTAAGTTATGTATTCTTTTTGTCCTATAAGCAGCTTGCCAAGTGTCTTTATTTGTTGACACAAAGCTGGAAAAAATAATGTTATAAAAATAGACTTTTGTATTTTTTAAAGTACTTGTATAGAGATATATGAATATATATGTTATATATAAGAATGTAAGTAGGATATAAGTATATTAGTTATATTTATACATAATATTCTGTAAGGACTAATATTGGAAATAATTCTGGACACATGGGACATATTTGTCTCATTGGGATGGGATTGTGCCCCATCTGTGATGCAGAATGCTGTTACAGTGATCAGAAGTATTTGAGAAGGAAGCTTGCAGAAAAGTTACACTTTCTTTTTCTGGTGTTCATGAGAATTAGTCCTTGAGAATGGCATTTTGCCTGACTGCAGGGGAGGCTTGGCAGGATTCTGCAAGCAGGCAGTAGCACTGATATTCCCAGTTCTGACTGGAGAGGTTGCTGCCAGGCCACGTGTTAAATGCAGCTGAGTTGAGGGACTTGTCCTTCAGTAACTCAGTGAACAGAGCACATTCCTGTATGCCTCTCCTCCACCTCCTGCCTGCTTGGTCTGCTCTGTGAGATATGCTGCCAACAGAACTGTCTAATGCTCAGAAGTTCTGGTATTTTAAAATTTATCCTCAGGTTTGTGGTGAGGGAAGTCTTCATTTACCTAAAGAAAAGAGTAGTTAAGAACCTGAAATATTCAAGATGGGGTGGGGTAAGGGGGTGAGGGAGCTGGTGGGGGTGTGTTATAAAACAGGAAATTTAAAAGCAATCTTGTACAGTCTGCTCAAGTAAACTTTCTAAACTTTCCATTGTTAATTAGGAAATGCTTGGGAAGGATAAGTGGATGAGGATTCAAATAATTAGATATCAAACAATTCCATTTGTTTGGTGAAAAAACACAAAACACCACAAATATATATATGTGTGTTTGTGCGTGTGTGCCTGTGTGTGTCCAACAGGCTTGTCCATGCTAAAAGCATTTGTGGACTTCTTTAGGTAGATAACATGGGAGGCATTAATGCTTGAATGTTTATTTACACATTTTTACACCATTTTTCCTCCAGGAATCATGTTTGGTGGGCTCAGGCTGCAATGTCAATCCCTGCCTACACATGCCAGAAACAGAGGGCTCCAAGAGGGCTCTGGTCATGTATGGTTGTGGTTCTAAATTGGTTATTAGACACCTTCAAATAAAGGTGACAATACAATAGTGTTTGTGTTTTTGTTTGGTTAGAGACAAACTCTTGAACTGTGTCATCATTGGTAGAGCAAAGTAGGGCTCACACTATGCCATGAAAATGAGCAATCAATGAGAGACTGAGCCTAAAAGGGGTTCACAAGTCAAACTTGAATATAGTTCAGTGAAACAATTTTCGGGTGAACAAGAAACTGTAGGATTTCTCAATGAATGGATAGCAACTATATGATATGACAGCAGCTATATTTGGGGTGGCCAAGAGGTTGAAATGCTTGGTTTAGGAAAAGATGGACAAAGAGAATTTTAATAAAGCTTTTACTGGATTAATATAAAGAAAAATGTATCTGTATAATATTAAAATTTAATACATTGGAAGATATAGACTTAATTAGGAGGGGTTTCAAACCTCTGCCTCACAGACAGTCTAAAAAATAGTTAGAACTGTGGTAGCAGTAACTGTTATCACAGAGAAGGTGAATGCTGAGAAATGCAGCCAGAGTGGCAGAACAACAGCTTGGCCGAGTCCCAGGGCAGGCAGACAGAGAGCACTGGGTGCAGGTGGTGGCTGAGTGTAAAGCATCGGGCAAGAACAAGGACAGATAAAGAGGATGTGCAGTCATGATCTCTGGAGGCAGGCTGATACCAAGCAGGGCTGTGACAGGAATTACCAATGCAGTGGAAGTCACGCTCGGTTCCTGCACAGGAGGGGAGGGTGAAAAGGGGAGGGAATTCATGGTTACCCTGCAGAGAAAAACGGCCCATAAAGCACCAAGAGCCTTTTGTCAATACACTACAGAGGCTTTACTGCAGCCGCCAAGGGTTCCTGTCGCACACAAAACCCGAAAAACCGAAGGAGAACGGGAATGTTTTTCAAAGACACACTTAAGATAGCAAGAAGAAAAAGAGGGATCGTAAGATAGCAGAGAAATCTGGATGACCTGCATAGCTGCAAGCGATCAGGGAGGGAAGATATGACATGAATTCTGTCATTTCAGCAGAACTCTCAGCAGAATGTCATTTCTAAGGCAATAATTGTCATTTTCTGAATCGTTAGTCGAGAAGTCATACTTTTGTATGAACTACCAGAAGCCTGTTGATTCGTAGAATCCAATGACCTTGACATTTACCTTTTTCTGTTTCACAACCTTCTCCTCCAAGCCCCTCAGCCTGTGCTTGGTGCTTATACCCTGATGCCGCAGTCCCGGAGAACCCAGTGAGTTTCTCCGCTTGCCTGCCTGGGGCTGTCTGGGGAATGCAGTGCTCAGCCCAGAGAGGGGCAGGCTTGGGAAGAACAGTGGGCCTGGTGCTTGAAGAGGAATGGAAAAGCAACTCCAGGGGAAGGGAGATCGGAAGCAGCAGCGTCCCCTCTCCCTGCAGCGGCCGGGGAGGCTGCGCTCCCCCGGGGGTACATTCCCCAGCGCCGTTTGAGGCTGCTCAGCTCCATAAATGCCATTTGCATGGGGATAGGATGTAACAAGAGCTGTAAATCACTGACGGCGGAGTGAACTCCTCAGGGGCAGACACTGCGGAGCCGAGCCTCCGCGAGCCGGGGCGACGTGTGAACGATATCTTTTGTTGGGGGGCAGGACTGATAGCAATTACATGATACTTATCTGGCCCTTTGATGTGTATTTACACAAACAACGCTTTCCTCCGAGAGTTGCGGTATAAAGGAGAGGCCCGTGCTCCCCGGTACCTCCTTCCCGGCATCTCCGAAACAAGCCAGGATGACTAAGGCCCCTTTCTCCGTGGAATGGTTGTCCCAGAGCAGCCAAGCTCTCAAGAGCCCCACCGAGGGCTCTCCACAGCGAGCATCGTCCGCGGGCCACCGGCCCGGCTCCGGCCTCGGCCAGAGCGAGCGGAGCCAGGAGCCGCCCGCGGGCCCGCGGGACGGGAGAGGCGGCAGGACCAGGGAGCGAGCGGCGGCCACTCCCGCCGCAGGTACCGCGGCCACCGGGACACCGGGGCTCCCGGGCGGGGGGCGGCGGCTCGGGGACACCCCCGGGCCCGGGAAGGCAGCACTGCGCGGTGGCTCCTCGGGGGTGGAGGAGGCGGGCGGTCCCCCACGCGGTGCCTGGCTGACCCTTTCCTCCTTGTCCCCGTCCCCAGGAGCAGATGGGCGGCCATCGGGAGCGGGGCAGCCCGTGCCGGAAGAGGGTGCCGAGTGCGCGGGCCCCGAGGAGCCGTGCGGGCGCGGCGGGCGGCGGCTGCGGACGGCGTTCAGCGCCGAGCAGATCAGCACGCTGGAGAGCTCCTTCCAGCGGCAGCAGTACCTGGGCGCGGCCGAGCGCCGGCAGCTGGCGGGCAGGATGCGCCTCTCCGAGGTGCAGGTGAGCGGGGGGCACGGCCCGGGCTCCCTTCGGCTCCCTTCGTTATCTCCGAACAACGAGATAGATAAACGAGCCCGAGCGGCGTTGTAACCCCGTCTTTTCTCCTTCCCCCGTGCCCTTCCCCAGATCAAGACCTGGTTTCAGAACCGCCGGATGAAGCTGAAGCGGCAGCTGCAGGAGCTGAGGACGGAGCCCTTCTGCAGCCCCGCTCTCCCTTACGGACCTCAGGGCGCTGTGCTGCCCTTGCCGCTCACATACGTGGCCCGGCCGCCGCCTCTGCCCCGGCAAGGGGCTGCCTCTGAGGGCTTCCCTTTGGCGGCCCTGCCGGTACCCGCCCTGGACCTCAGCAGCGCCTGCAGAGCACAGCCGGTTGGCTTTTGGGCAGCACCCTGCTTTGTAGGGTACCGGGACCCCAGAGCTTTCTTGCTGGGTGTCTGACCCTCTGATACGAACTATCACTAAAGAGGATTTGCACTACTGATAGATATCTGGGCTGCCCGCGTCTGTAACTGCCTGGTGGAGTTATGATGCAGCACCGATCTAAGCATGTACAAAGACATGCTGGACAATCTGAATCGTGGACTTCAGGCCCTTGCATTTATAGGCAACTGTAAAATATAAACGGGGTGAGACAAACAGTAATATAAATGGAATCTTTTAATAAACTTATTTTTTTCCAGCTCTCACGTGAATTCCTTTCTCAAGGATTGTATTGGTATTCATCTTACCCTAAATGAAAGCTCCTCTTCCTTTAAAGAAGCATAGACTCCTTATCTAGATTTGTTCTGCCCCCCCCCTGCAATTTACTCTGCGGCTGAGTACAAAGAAGCGTGAATTTCCCTCTGTCTTCTAAAGCAGGTATCCAACCCCTTCAGCTACTTACTAGATGAGATTTTCTGTCATGGAATTGTTCTTTTAGCCAAATATGTGGTTACACCTGTTAGTTAAAATTGGGCTTGCTATAGTAGCAGATCAGATGTTTTTAGGATTTAAAAAAATGCCTTCTAAATAAGTATGATATTATATCTTCACGTTTTTATAAGTTGTCTCAGTTGATTAGTAAGTTGAAACCTCTTACCTAAACAGATCGTGGAAAGGATCTCGAAATTTCTTACCTACAAAACACTATCTAGTCGTCTCACATGCAATTATCAGGGTACGAGGATGATGATCAAAAGAATTTTAACATTCCAAAGCTGGTTTTCCATAAGTGGCAGTAAAATTCCTTACCACAGTGCTATGCATTTTTAAAATTTGGATAATGAGCTAGTAAATTGATGATCAAAACGGCCTGATTTCAGGCTAGAAAAAGGGCTCTGAGAAATGACTGTAAGTTGACATAAATCTTTCAGAGTCAATTGTCAACTAACATGAAAAGAGCAATAAAAATTTCCATCACTTTGGAGGTGATCTGGGGGGTTATTAGAAGATTTCCGGCACACTGGTTATTTAAACTCCTGTAATGAATGGTGTGGGGGTTCTCTGTCAGCCTCCTTGAATATCTTTTGTATACAGGGGCCAATCTGCCCCTCGAGTACCCTTGCTGGTAAAAAGCAACATTATGTGCTGCTGTGGGCAGTGGGCTTTGCAGTCACCTCTGGAAGTCTCCTTGATTATTTTGTAACCAATGCTGTGTTTTTCTAGTCTTTTGAGATACTAGTATTTGTTCGCATTTGCACAAATTTTGTGTCTCTAATGCAAGAGTTTCAGCTAAATTAAAGGGGTGCTACCAATTTGCTGACATTATGCAGTTATGGATTAAGGAAATTTGTTGACACGTAAGTAAAATTCCCGTTCGATGGAGGCTTATTTCTCGAAGTCAGATATCATTATACGGTAATGTTGATTTCAAGAAATCTCTCTGACTCTTTCAAACGTCATTAGGGAACTGGGTGTCTCCAGAAAGAGCTGCAATCGTGAACACTTTCTTCTGCTCTAAAGCAGTCATGTTTAAAATAACAAAACAGTCAAGGCCAATAAATGTACAATTTACCGGAAAAAGAAAATGGTATTAAGCATTAGACTCCATATGGCTATTCTGTTTTCAGGGGAGTAATGGTTGAATGGTTAGGTGTTCCATCCCTTTATAATCTTGTTTGGCCACAGAGGAGAGCCCTACCATCCCTTCAAATGCTGTGCTCAGCCCGTAGAAAAGGAATAATGGTAACAGCCCTTCCTGCTCTCAGGAGGCAGAGCGGCGGTGTAGGAGCTGGGGGTGAGGGGACGCAGCGCCCTGAGGGCACCGGGAGTACCCGCAGCATTCCGGGAGCGCCCGCCCCGGACCAAACGGGGGAGGGTGAAAGGAAGTGGGCACGGGCAGCACCGCACCTGGGCCCGGGAAAGTGAGAGACAGATGGAAAAATTCAGGAGAGAGGGAGAACAAAGTGCTCCCGCCAGCGGAGGGGAGCTGTTTCCTGGGAGGGGAACTGCGGGGACGGAGTTTGTGCAGGGGAGGAGGGTGTCGCCGTGCCCCTACCCCAACGGTGAAAAAGGAGAGACAGGAGCACACCTTATCGGGTCCCCATGTCCCCGGTGAGAAGTGACATGGGGCGGCTCTGAATGAGCCCTTATCCCCTGGGTCTGCCCTCCCGAGCCCCGGGCCGCGGAACCGCATCCGCCGGGCTGGGCTGCCCGGTGCAGTGCCGGAGCGGGGCAGCAGCTTCCCCTCCGCGCAGAGCTTTAGAGCCAGGCACAGGCAAGCAGTGCTGCCGGGGACAACACTCACTGCTGCCATCCTTGCCGCGGTTTAAGCCCGTGGGGTTTGTGGGCGCCGCGCCGGGACAGGCGGGGCTGCGGGGCCGGGCGGTGTCGGGGATGGAGGCTCAGCGGGCAGTGTGTGTGTGTCTGTGTGTGTGTGTGTGTATGTGTGTGTCTGTGTGTCTGTGTGTGTTGTGTGTGTGTGTGCGGCTCCCCGTGCTCCGGCCGAGGCTGGCGGCTTCGTGCCGGGGGTGAGCGCTGGTCAGCGAGAGTAACGGGGCATCCCAGCTCTGGGCGTACGAGCTGCAGAGCGGCTGGCTAGGCGGAAGCCGATCTCTGTCCGAAAGGGTGCTAATGGTCACTTAACATAATGACTCCTTGGCCACAGGTACACTCAGCAAGCACGTGAAATACCTCGCCAGTGTTTTGGCAGGGCTAGCTTGCAAATATTGTTCTGTTTCCCGGTCATTGCTCAAATGAACGCGAGAGGTGATGCTCACTTGGCTGAGTCCCTAATGGTATCAGGTACCTCCGAATGTTTACAGGATTTCTCTCCTACCTGCAAAAATCGGCTTTCTCTAGAAGGTAACTACTACGTTCCAGTTGTCTAGAAAGCTTTATGTGAAGTAATTTCATTTTTGCTAAAGCTGTCCAACTCTGGCTTTAAAATGTGAGTGCTCGCTTTTCCTTTGATCTGAAAGAAACTCGGACTTCATGCTTTATTCCTGCTTGTTTGAATTTCTCCTTCACTGTGTTTTAGCCCTGGCAGCAGTAAAGGGGCGCTAGTGTCAGTGCAGGCCCCTGAACTGTCCCAGCCCCTGGCAGGAGCTCGGAGCTGTCCGGGCCCGGCACCGCACCCACCGCAAGCCCCCGCAGCCGACCCCGGGAGCCTTTGTGCCTTCAATCGCATCACAATAACCCAGCCCCGGAACGCTCCCCGGCACCTCAAAGCGGTGTGGGCAAGTCACCTACAAGTGGGAAGAATTAAAAAAAAAAAAAAAAAAAAAAAAAAAAAAAAAAAAAAGCTGAGTCGATTAGCTGGGGAGGAGTAGTTTAATGCTCGTGGGCTGCAATTGTCGGAACCCCCATCCCGGCGGCTCTCGAGGAAGAGGCTATAATTTGGAAACTGGGCTCCCCGGGGAGGAAAAGGGGATGGGAGGGGAAAATTGCCAGAGCGCTAACTTCAAAGCCCTTCTCCCCTGCAGTGCGTGCGCCGTGGGGAGAAACCCGATTGAATTAACACCGCGGGGCTGGGGAGCCGCCAGCAGCCGCGCTCGGAACCGCCCGTCCCAATTTGGCCAAAGCAGGCATCAGGGGACTGGCAATAGGATCGGGGCGTATCACCCCCCTGCAGCTCCCAGACATGCTGGAGCCACTCCAGGGACCCCTTTACAAACTAGGTGAAGTTTTTCTGCGTTGTGTGCTAATCGAGAGAGATCTCGCACTGTTAGGCCATTACATCTAATTGCTGCCCATTATCTCTTTCTTTGATACTCAATTAGATGACAATTAACTTGATAAATCCCACCGAAGTGGAGGGGGAAGAAAGACGAGAGACTTCTTGGTCTCGACATGTCCCTTGTGTAGATTTTACTACCCTTCCTTTATATTTGTGTCTTAAGCTCCTGGGCTTGGACCTGGTGTTGTCCTCCAATAAATAGTACCTCGTAGGGCGGTAATCCCAGTGTCTCTTCGGTATTCAGGTACGCCAAGTGCTTTAATTCTCATTTCAGCTCTTAGTTGTTCTGCCGGGGCAATTCTGAACAACTGTGGAGGTGTCACAAGTCCTCAGACAATGTGGCGATGGCGTGCAGAGAAATACAAGTACTAGTTCGTTTCGAGGTAACTCGTACTTAACTTACCTAGGTGCTTTGTCCATTAGTTCTGCAAAGCACACAAAAGTATTTCCCCGATAAATCGTTTTTAACGCAAAGTGCACTGTGTTTGCCCCCACAGTGGCTGAATGGGAATATCTGGGCTTGCAGCGTGTGAGCTGGGAAGGGAAGAGCGTGCAGCGCTGCCGGCTGAGTCAGTAGCATTTGTCATTTATTGTGTGTTAGCCCGCATTGTTCCCGTGGGCAAAGGAGCGCCGGGGTGATGGCACTGTTAGTGTTCACGGGTACTTCAAACAGAAAAGCATCTATTCCCAAACAATCGATCTCGTTGATGCCTAATTGACTATCTAATAGCACCTATCAGGACATCAAAGGAGACGCTGAATAACCAAGTTAGCATTTCCAAAGGGGAGCAGCGGAGGGTACAAACAGCCATCAGCTGTCCCACCGGCCCGGAGCCCAGCCCGGGCCCTGCGGCTGCCCGAGCCTGGGATTCCTGGGGCCCGGGACTCCTGGGGCCCGGGATTCCTGGGGCCCGGGACTCCTGAGGCCCGGGATTCCTGGGGCCCGGGATTCCTGGGGCCCGGGACTCCTGAGGCCCGGGATTCCTGGGGCCCGGGATTCCTGGGGCCCGGGATTCCTGAGGCCCGGGACTCCTGGGGCCCGGGATTCCTGAGGCCCGGGATTCCTGGGGCCCGGGACTCCTGGGGCCCCTTCTGCAGCAGAGCGAACTGGCGTGTCTTGCCTACGCTTTTAGCCGTGTTAAAATCCCGTTCTTTACAAGGAGTTTACTTTCTTCTCAAGGGCTGCTGCACTTCCCCAGGCTCTCTCCTCCTGACCATTTGTGCAGCTGAACATGGGTTTTCGTGGAGTTCAAATGTTGGGGTTTGTTGGGTTTTTCGCTTTCTCATAGTGGGGTGGGTGGCATTGCAGTCGTTTTTATTGCACCCCTATCATCACCCTTATTGTCAAAAACTGGAAAACCTGTGCTTTTCATGAACACAATTGGGATCTGCCTATGATGGAGCCACTATCCCAGGTCTGTGGCCTACTACATCAGCTCTCAATCTATGATAAATGCTATGATAGATTGCCTGTATGTTATTTTGGTGGGGGTATTTTTGTTTGGTTGGTTTGGTCTGGGGTTTTTTTTTTTGGGGGGGGGGGGTGGTTGGTTTGGTTTTTTTTGGTTTTGTGTTTTTTTTCCCCATGGTCATGGCTAGCAGATAGAAAGTTTGCAACATGAAGATTTGCCCAAATGGTCTGCCTTGGCACACTGACAACATTCCTGGGCAACAAAAGTACTTCAGCATATGGCAAAGGATCTGGTGTCTTGTTCAGAAGATGCTGCAGCCTGAACGACGGGCTGGACCTTCCTTAGGCTGGACCTTCATGCTGTAGGGTTGCTGCAGTGCTGCCTGTTCCCATGGGTTTATATTCCATGTGTGCACAAAGCCCCAGATGAAACATTCCCAGGCGTAGCAGTGAGAGAAGTCTACCATTTGTCCTTAGAAGCCTCGCAGAGCTCACATGAGAAGAGCACTCTGTCCTGACAGCCGTACCTGTAATTATCACATCCTGCCGTGAATCGCTGCACTGACATTCAGGGTATCACACCGACTTACAAGAGTGCATAAGTTTGCAGTACATTTCTGGAAGCAGCAAGCATGTTTCTCATGGCTGTAAGGCTTACATACAAAGGCAGAACAATAAATATATCAAAATGTAAATTTGGAGATTTGGGTCCACTATGTTATTACTGTAACACATGTAAGAAAAATCCATCCATTTTTCAATATAGTACAACATTCTGAAGTTCTGAGTATACAGAATTCTATAGGAAAATATATAATTTTCCCTGAGAATTTAGATTAAATTTTCATCATTTTTATATATCACATCAATTGAATGCTGTAAAAATTTCACGTCATAGAAAAGAATTGAATGGAAGTAAATTTGTGTCTCATATGAGCCCCATATTACTGCAAGGTGAGGGGAAGATTTAACTGCAGATGCAGCACCTCTGCCCACCCAGGGTCGTTAAAGTTTTCAAGTTTCTCAAGCTGCCACCTCTTCCTAATGGGAACTACAACAGCCACATAACACCTTCCACACTTTCCCCATCTGTTCCAGGGTTTTGTGGCCCACAGATGCAGCTACTTTCATCTGGACTGGGGGGATCCTAATGTTGGGTGGGGGGATCCTAATGTTGGGTTTAAATATCTCACTGAATAGGCAATTCAGACTGGAGTCTAACAGAAAACAATCAGTTTTCATTGACTTTCAGCAAACAGTGGGACAAGTCAGCTGCTTCCCTGCATTCCCAGCCAAAGGAGAGGGAGGAAATGGCAGCAGCTCTTCGGGGTTAATAATAGTTCCCTTCTGTAAGACACATAAAGTATCAACACAAATGCTAGTCTCTTTGGGCACAGCACTGAGTGCACCTCCTGCCTGGTTCAATTTTGGCAGCTGGGGATGCAGTGTCTCTCCTAGAGGGCAGTCCCTGGGTGTTTCTGTGTGCCCGGGTGAGGGGCCTGCAGGGCATGGGGGACCCAAGCCTGCCTGGCTTGGCACAGGTTTCTTCTGCTGGAGAAACGGTGAGGGAGGCTGTCCTGTTGGAAGCAGGGTGCATGCTGCTTGCTGGGTAGGGATGTGCTCAGTTTAGGAGCTCCTGAACACCAGTGGTTTTGTTGCATTGACTCCAAACTTCTTTCTGGCAAGGTAGTCAGGTAGTGCTGTGAATGAGTTTCTGTGTGACAGAACTTGAGTTTTTCTGCTTGGATTTGTCCACATTTGGGGTTATTCAGAAAATGCTGATCTGAAATAAGATTGGAGAAAACATAGGGAAAAAGGAGAAAAGGAGGGACCGAACACAAGTGGAATAGTTATGAAATCCTGAAGTTATTAAAATGAATGTGCAGGCTCTTAGTTCATTTGGGGAACAGTGAGTGACCTATCCCTGCTTGGCTGAAATGTGTACAGGATTTAAATGTTCATGTTACAGTGGCTTGGTTGGTTCAGTGGCACTCACAGGTATGTGGTTCTGTTCCAGGTGGGATCCAGCTGTATCCATTTGCATTGGCTTGTGCATATCAGCCAAAAAGAGTCTTGTGCTAACAGTAAGGGAAACTCCTTTAGTGGCTGTGCCCAGCACCCCTCCAAGAGCAGGGCGATCTCTCTGTCGGGGCTGTGCCGAGGCCACAACAGCTTTTCCCATCCCTGCCCTGAGGGGATGATGTTGCAAGCAAAGCTTCGGGAGGCATGCAGCTCTTGGGCTCTGTGGGCTTGGTAAGGTGTTTGCATTGCTCAGGTCCCCGGGCTTTATCCCACCCCCCCGGGGCCAGTGTGGGGATAAGCAGACTTTGTGGGATCGGGAGGGGTCGATAGCCTTCTATCCATTCCCGCGGCCACCGAGTTACGGGAACACCTGAGACAATGAAAATGAATAGCACGAATATGAGGGTTTGTTTGTTTTTTATTTTCGAATGATTTTCATAATAAACCGAGGAGGTGGTTTAGTTGGGGTTTGGTTTACTTTTTTTTTCTTTTAAGAGAAAAAAACCCCAAAACCCTCGCGTTGCCCGTGTGTGAACCTAGATTATTGCTGTGTTTTAGAAAGAAATAGACTACTTCCCTGTTAGACCCAGATTTATGGTGTCCACTCCTTCCAGTGATGCATCCGAGCAGGAACTCTTAGGATTTTGGGACCGTCATTTTAATTGAGGTCCTATCAGTACTTTTACCCAGTTGGAGGGATTGGCGCTCGCTTCCATTCTCCCTTAGGCGAGGGTTAGAATGTGAGTTATTCAAGTACGGCTACTGCGGTGTGGTATTTTTTACTGGCGTGATCAAAAGCCCAGTGAAGTTGAACAAAAGAAGGACCTGCAGATGGGCTGAGCTGCCGAGATGCCCCTTTCCCCCGGCCAGGCTGTGCCGGGAGATGTCTTGGTATCCTCCCTGCATTACAAGGGCACCGTCCTTCTCGGGGAGCGGCCCATGGATTGGGGCAGTATGAAGCTGATGAGGTGCGAGCTCCGCTGCTCACTCCGCGCTTTGATCACTAAACGATCGGGGAGATGGGTTTTCTGGCTAGACAGACGGCGCCAAGTTCAAGCTGAGAGGGCCCGAGGCTCTGCTCACCCCCAGCCTGGCTCTGGCCCCGGGAGTGAGAGCTGAGCCTCGTGGATAGGGACTTCTTGGTATTGCCCCCCATGGCTTTTCCCAGGGAGGGAGAAGGACGGCGGAGCTGGCAGGCTCTACCCAAGGCTCCTTATCCCTCACCCCTGCCCCGGCCCCGTGGATGTGGGTTTCGGGGCTGGTTTCGGGCAAAGTGGGACCCCGCGACTGAAAAGGGAGCGGTGAACCCGCGCTGCCAGCGGCGGCCACGGCGTCTTTAGACGCCCATTTGCGGGGCTGGGGCTGCCCGTGCCCTGCCCTCCAGGGGAGAGGGGCAGCTTTGCACTTCAAGGGGGTCTCTCCGGCCCCGCAGACACGCTGGAGCCAAGGGCTGTAGACATTTGCCAGACGTGTGAACTTTCCTCCTCGCTGGTAGCTGTTATCTCTGCTCGATTCCCACTTTGATGTGTTCGCACTTACAAACGACCCCTCCCGGGACGGAGCGCCCATATAAGCGCGGGCCGCGGCCGTGGCTCGCCCAGCCCCTCTCCGCCATGGAGCAGGCCCAGATCCCCTCGGCAGAGACCAAGCCCCGCGGGGTCAGGCCCCACATCTGCTGCGCGCCCCCTCCCCGCGCCCCCACCTCGCTGGGCAGCCCCACCCTGCGGGTCAGAGCCAAGCCCCGCCGGGGCAGCCCCCAGCCGGGCCAGCCCGCCGACAGCGAGCCCTGCGCGGCGGAGCGGAGCCCAGACCATCGCCGGGATATCACCGACCCCTGCCCGTCGGAGCCAGGTGGGTGAAGAGGGAACGGGCACAGATATGAGGGGGGAGCGGGTTGGGGACTCGCCGGGATCCGGGGACTCGCCGGGATTCAAGCTCCCGCCGGTGCAACAGCCCGGGGCGGCGGAGGCACTGCCCCAGCAGGGACAGGGGCCTCACCGCCGCTCCTCCTCCTCCCGTGCAGCCCCGGACGGCGGCTGGCTCAGCGCCGACGAGTCCTCGGGCTACGAGAGCGAGAGCGCGGGCGGGGAGCGCGCCGGGCCCGCGGCGGCGGGCGGGAGCCGCGGGCGGCAGCGGCGGGCGCGCACCGCCTTCACCTCCGAGCAGGTCTGCCGCCTGGAGAAGACCTTCCAGCGCCAGAAGTACCTGGGCGCCACGGAGCGGAGGAAGCTGGCGGCTGCCCTGCAGCTCTCGGAGATCCAGGTTAGTCCCGCAGGAAGCGGGTCCTTCCCGGCCGCGTTTGGCAGGAGCAGCTAGGGTGGGTCGGCGCTTCCGCGTTTGTCTTGCCTGCGATGAACAGACTGACTTTAGTTACAGTAGCTACTCTTAGTAAATTAGGAATTTTACTCTGTGGGAGTGGGATCCCTCGGGGATTAACGAGTTACCTACCACTCGGGGAAATTTTCGGCATTTTCTATCGGGAAGCTATCAAGGGGTTTTTTTATTTCTGAGTGAGATAAACTGTCCTGGTATACGGCAATCTGCATGTAGACCATGCAGAGCTCATGTCTGGTCTTAAAGACTCTAATTGATTATTGTAAAATCCCTGAACGTAGCCACTCTTCCCTCTGCATCCCGCAGGTCCTCTGCCTTCTGCTAAGTAGGGCAAAGGCATCAGTCAACCTGTGTCAATTCCATCTGAAGCGAAATGGCAGAAGCAGCTGAGATACGGCTGTTCATAGTTTTCACATTATCTTTAGGCAAAGTCCCTGATTTGTCTTCTGCAACCCCCTTCCCTTCTTTTTGTTGCTTAGATTAAGACCTGGTTTCAGAACCGGAGGATGAAACTTAAGAGACAGATACAGGACCAACAGCACAGCCTCGTGTCCCCTGTTCCAGTCCACAGCTACGCCCCGGGGACCTCACCAGCTCTGTTTCAGGATGGTCTCCACTACCCCTTTGCTGCCCAGCACCAGAGACTCCTGCCTCTTACCCCGATGCCTGCGGTGCAGTTCGGCTTCTCCTTTCCCAGATATGACGCGTCACAAAGCACCTACCACTTCATGGCAAATGAACTGCCCTACTACCATCAACACCTTCTTCCTCACCCTTCTTTCCATCCGGTTATTCAGAACAAAATGGACAGGCAGTGCCACCCTGTGTATGCGTTATAGTGAAAAAGCAGTGGTTTATGTTGTGATGTATTTCATGCTCAGAATCTCTTGCCTGATTTGGAAGAACGTCTTTTTTATTTTAAGTTAAATGTTAACATTAATAATTTTATATTTGATAATTAATATTAAAATATTAATAAAGCTAGTCTAAAGTAGATGGTTTTCATTGCTCCCCCCAGTATTTTTATAAATGTGTATATATAAATAAAAACAGAGTTATATGTGTCAACTCTATAAAAGGTTGCACTTGAGCAATGCAAACTGCGGTGGTCACTTGTCCTCCTGTAAAGGTAATGGATTTAATGGTTAAATACATTTTGTCTGACTTTCCTACCCTCCCACCAAAATTGTCTGTTGTTGTTTGGTAGCCTGGACAGAGGCAACTGCACCCAGTTGTCCTGCACTGTGCTTTGAGCTAAGTACGTCCTCCAGAGGAAGAATATACATTGTAAGTTTCTCTTCTGGTTGTGAATCAAATATTACAAGTCCAGTCCCATCTTCCATGTGAAAGCAGGCAGAGGTAAAAACATTTATTAAGTCAGCATGTCTTTAAACAGGAATTGATGGATCAGGCCTTCATTATGGACTTTCAAAGTTTTACAATTGCCAAAACAAACGATAGGCAAAAAACTTGGGTGTAATTGTGTCTGTTTCAAAGCCATATCATCTGAATGGGATTGTAACCTGAAAATTCGGCCTTTGTCTCACCAGTAGAAAACAGTTACAATGGTGTGCTTTGCAATTTGCACGTTTTTAGCAATTTGATCTATTCGCTTTAAACATGTAAAGTTTTGTTTTACTGATCCTGAAATGTGTTGGGTTTTTTTTAGTTCTTCCTGGGATTGGTGTTCACTCCTAAAAGCACTTAGTTAACACTTACTTCTTAGTCGAGATTTTATTGAAATTTCACTAATTCATCTGTAAGGCCTTTTAAATACATTGATTGTTGCATTGTAGTCTAAATTTCCACCCTCCACCCTCTAAATCAGTTAGTCATCAAGAGTTTCGATGTAATAGCCTAGGGGCTTCTCACTTGTGAAAAAAAAAAAAAACAAAAACCAAAAACTTAGAAGGGGTAAAGGGAATTTTCTGTGGAGTGTGTTCAAAGTGACCGAGAAATGCACAGGTCGTCCCTTCAGCTGCCTGGCTGTGTCACGGATCAGTGCTGCCCTGGAGGGGCACAGAGAAGGGGTGTGGTGGGGGAAATTCCTTCGACTGTCTCCCAGCTTCCCCTCCTCCCTATTGTCTACCAAGCGGGATGGAAGGGAGGAGCTGGGGAGGAGAGTACACGGATAGGGAAGGTGGAGGGAGAGGAGGGGAAAGGGAATGCATGGCACAAAGCTGTAGCAGGTCGCCTTATTTTTTTTTGCCTTGTGAGCAGAGGAAGGGAGCGTTTGGGTTTTTTTCTTGGTGGTGGTGGTTTTTTATTTTGTTTTATGTTAATTTTTTTCGCTCTTTACAACTGCAGGGTAGTCTAACCATCACCTAGCAAGCAATTGGTCTGGATCGGGGAAGTCACAAGTCGGAAGGTGTAGTCACACCTTCTGCAGCTGCTTTATATTGATGTAAGGTCTCTTGTTTCCCATCGTCTAAAGGCCTGGCTTTGCCACTTTCCATAAATCTTGCTTTGTGACTTTTAGGAACAGCCCTAAGTGTACCTAAGATCATGCCTAAACTAATTCTACAGTTTAAAAATTAGGGAGGCTATCAAGTCACAGCTGCAACTTTTGGAAGTAAAAAGTGAAATACTTTCTTTTTGAGTGTCCCAAGAGTCCTGAATTAGTGAACAATTCGTTTTCATAAGCAGATTTAATTTGCAAGTGTTCTTGACATTGGTATCAACACACATGATTGCCAGTTAATTCCTTAGAGCTTTATCTGTTCTTTAGTGCATAAATGCAACGTGTCCATCAAAAGACAGGTGAGACCACTTTAAGAATGGTGCAGAATACACACATAAAAAATCCACATACTGGGCAACTTGTTCAGTTTTGTTCATAGTGTTTTTACCTTTGGTAACATTTTAATTTAAACGCACTTGGCTGTAGCTCACAATTGTTTCTTTAAAAAGCCCCACTCAGGTATGATGGACAAGTTTTAAATACCATTGCCTACTAAATGACATAGTTACTACATAAGTTTCAGTGTAAACAGTACTCCACTTTTTTTTTAGTGGAAATCCTCACATGATTATAGGTTATTTTCTGAAAACTTTGAGATAGGAAAATTTATAAGGAAGTTTCCATACAGCATGGTGAAAACCATAGGAATAAAGAGATATTTTATGTCCTCCACTTCCACTCTCAGTACAACTTCTTTAATACGGGTAAATTATTTTCTCCTCTAATCAAACTTTTTTATTTTAAAGAAAATAATTCAAAGAATCTTTATTTAATATAACAAAATAACTTAAATAGTTACTCGTAGAGATATTTGGCACTTTTTTGAGATTACAGGTAGTCGTTGACATTTTTAACAGGAAGGAAGATCTGGTTGGAACATCAGTCTTTTATGTTCGGTGGTTAGAGTCACTGCTGGAAGCACAGAAGAGTAACAAGATAATCCTGGCCCGGGAGGCAATAGGAAAGTTGGACTTGGCAAAACTGGCTGAAGAGGCTGAGCTGGAACAGAAGGTAACAACGAGGCAGGGTTTGGCACAGCTGGGTGAAGGGAGACAGCAGAGGTAGCAGAGCCATTGGCATCCACCCCATGAGGAAAGCTGGATGTAGCCATGTCTGGGTGACACTGACAGGGCAAAAACAAGCCCGAGAAAAGAGCTTCGATCCTGGCGTCTTGAGTCTGACGTTTGAACTTCATACGACGATTCTGAAACCACGTTTTTATCTGATGATAAGAAAAACCAGTCAGGAACCAAACCCTTTATCTCTTTTCCATATAGTAATACACCCCGAAGGCAGACTTATTGTCAAAGTTACAGAATGCATGAACAGTAAAGGTGTAGGGTTAATAACGTTGGTCTATATTTAGTGCACAGATGTGTGTGAGTGGCATGATGAGGAATGAAACCCTTAGCACTCATGATGCACGGCAAGCCAATACTCAGATAGGGACCAGGGCTGTAACACAGGGCTTGTGCAGGGGGGCTAAAATGGCTGGGTAGGGGTAGTTCTGTTCAAGAATCCTGCAATGCACCCGTCAAATAAATACATAACCATAAGAAAGAATTAGCCTGAAAACTGAGGTTCTGGAGATTGCAAAAGCACTTTTACCCCCAGTGAAGTTTCAGCTTTTGAACTTGCATTCACCCATGTGCACCTCGTCCCTGAGCACTCGGAGCTGCGGCGGGCACGGCCGGCAGGGCTGTCACTTTGCTCAAGGCCCGTTCGCTGCCAGCGGGATGAGGCTGCCGGCCGGCCGCACCTGCAGAAGCTGTCCCTGTCCCTGTCCCTGTCCCTGTCCCTGTCCCTGTCCCTGTCCCTGTCCCGTCCCCCGGTGACCGGGAGGTGCCTCCCACCCCCGCGGGGCCCGTGTCCCGCTCGGGCGGAGGGCGAGGCCGCGCTCACCTGGCTCTGGGAGAGGTTCAGCACGGCGGCCAAGCGCCGCTTCTCCCCGGCGCCGATGTAGCGCTGCTGGCGGAAGCTGCGCTCCAGCTCCTGCAGCTGCGCGGCCGAGAACTTGGTGCGGGCCCGCCCGGGAGCGGAGCCCGCCGGCACCGCGCCGTGCCCGGGAACGCGGCGCTCCGCGGCCTCCCGCTCCCGGGGCGACTCTGCGGGGACAGATGGGGGCGTCTCAAGGGGGGACCCATCGGGGGGACCCTTCCCTCGGCGGTGACACAGTCCCGGCCGTGCCCCGCCCGCGGTGACCGAGAGCGCCCCGCCCGCCGCTGTGCCGGGGGGCGCGGGGGGCACGGCCGGGACTCACCGGGCATCTCCCGCGCTCCGCCGAGGCTGCTCTGGGCCAACCACTCCACCGAGAAGGGTCCCTTCTCCATGTCCCCAGCCCTGCCGGCCCTCACTGGAGCCGCCCCGGCCGCCGGGGCAAACATTTAAAGCGCTTTCCCCGGCGTGGTTTGAAAAGGCCCAAAGCATCAAATGAGTCCGGGGACAAAGGACCTCATTGAGAGGCGCTTTAATCTCCCCTTTCAGGTGATTGTTACATCCGCCTAATCTCCGAGCGCAGTAGTTTGCAGAACTCAAGGCTGCCTGACCTGGCGCCAAGTTCAGCGCGGAGCCGTCTCACCACGTAGGTGCTGGGAATTGGCCTGGGCTTCTTCACGCTGCCCCAGCTGCCCTCGGCCCCCCAGTCTTTATCTCCTGCTATGAAGGACGAGGATTCGGAAGGGACTGATAACAAGGAAGGACAGGGAGAAGCCTCTTTTATGAGTCTTATACCCAAATTTTGAGCCTCTCGCCTATCAACAAAGGAAGTAGGGACGTGAGGTAGGAACAAGTAAGTAGTCCTCGTCAGATGGAAATCTTGAAGAAACACTGATATAGTATCTTATCAATATGCCTGTGAGAAACTCGGTGCTCTTTACTAAGTCTGGGTGGGTAGAAGTTGGTTGAGCTTGGAGTCACATGGAAAGTGCAGGGTTAAATATATTTGGTGCTGTCCACGAGGCAGAGTGCTGCTGTCAGGACTCTCATCTTCCTCTGAAGTCTTAGGTACACTTGTTAACTTCAGTTTTACGTAGTATCAGAGATTTTAAGAAGTCTTCAGGAAGAGAATGGTTGAAACTAGAGGACGGTGGCATTTGCATAGCAATTTGTTAGGTCATTTTTAGAAAACGGGGTGGGAAGTTCTGAAGAACTTGAGCTCATGCTTATGCGTTTGTTTAATAAGATGAAGCAATGAGCAGTTATGTGTCAGCATATTGGACAGGATAGGAAACACTGAAAAAATTACTAGTTCGCTTGAATTTACCTGTTCGTGTCTTTCAACGCCATCTCCTTTCCCTGCATCCCAAGAAAGAAATGTGTGCATTTCAAAGTAAACAGTTCTGATGTTCTTATGAAGTAGATCAAAGAAGAGGAGTGTAAACTGTTCAGAGGCAGTCTGTTCAAGGATGATTCAGATAAGGGTGAGAAAAGAACCACTTTTACGGTCTGGAGTGGGCCTGGGATGGCACAGTCCTTATCCTCTGCAAACACGGGCTAACACATTTACAGGTTGTTTCAGTAAACAGTCACCGCTGCTTGAGTTTATACAGTCAGAGATAATGAAGCAGCTTGCACACGGAGCGGAACATGTTTGAGACAACGTGCTAATTCTTAAACTTCAAAGAAATTCATGTCACCTTTTATGAAGGGTGATGTATTTATAGTGAGATGGCATAAGTCAGATAATGCTGCACTCACAGCTCTCTCTCTCTCTTCTTAGGTTTTCTATATTTCTCAGGTAGGATTATTATTTTCTCCCATAAAATGCAGTGTAATTTTGTTAACTATGCTGAAGCGTGACACACATAAGAAATTTTTACACCCTGATTTTGAATATTCTTCATACATACATTCATCTGCTTTTATAAAGCCTTTTCCTTTTCTTGTAGTAAAAAGAAGGGGCCGGGGGCGGGGGGGAGAAATTCTCTTGAATATTTACCTGAGCAGTCTGGGGCCTTTTTTGTGTTTTGTTTTTAATAAACGTGTGACACTTCTAGTAGGTGACAACATAAGCTTCGAGGTAAAGCAATGACTTGGCTGACCTGACACTTATGTTTTAAAGAAAAGCTTTTCTGGCTAAGCTAACAGAGACAGTGGTTGCATTGTCTTCATGTGCTTCTGATTCTACGCACAGCAATTTACAGCTCTTAAAAGCAATTAAGATGCAAGTTGAAAGTTACTGCTTTTCTTTTTAGTAAAAACCAATCCGAAACCACCACCACCACCACCACCACCACCACCACCCCCCTCTTAGTTTCCATAAGGTTATGGTAAAAATTACTGGGAAATGATTCAGTGTTCAGGACAATTTGTCTGAAGTGGACCTTTCCAAAAAATGGAACTTTTTTTTTTTTTTTTTTTATTTTTTATTTTTTTTTTTTTTTGTTAGCCAGTTTCCTAGTCCTATTAATCCTGGAGAAAGTACAGTTTAATCTGGAAAAATTAGTAAGTACTAGACAGTTTCTGAAATGAACCATTGTAACTTTAGTATTACAGGTAACATCTAACCAGAAGGATTAGCAAAATATGATTCCTTTGTTATATTAATGTTTCTAGTTGTTGATTATTATTTGGCTTATTTTAATAGATGAACAAATGTCTTGAAACAACAAGGTTTTTGCCACTATGATGGCAGGTTTTAAATTTGTATTTCAGTGTTAATGATGAAACTCGTCGGTTTGTGGGTATTTTGTTTTTTTTATCCCGCGATCATCAGTCATGTTATTATCTGACTATATTGGAATAATCGATTGCACAATTTCAGGAGAAAAGCCCTAATTTTAAAACACACAGGAAGTTAATAGAATATTTTATTTACCTCTAAGGAAAGCAGTCTTTCAGACTATGGTTTAGCTTGTGAGGCTTCCTTCCTACTTTTTTCATGCAGAAAACCATGTACAGACATAAAATGAAAGTGACTCTGGTGGCTGTTTTAGACCCTGGCTGTTTTATTGTAAACAGAAGTAGATGATACAATGACTAAAGTTTCCTGTGCTGCCATGTGACTGCACTGAAAAAGATGTATAATCTTCTGTTATGTTAGAAAATTAATATGTGGTTGGTTTGTTTTTTACATGGGTTTTGGTCTTCTTAGTGTGATTTTCTCCTCAGATATTTCTGTTATTTTTTCTTTGGTTGATATTTAAAATTTAGAGACTTGGTGTATTGTGTGCGATTGATTGATTGATTGATTGATTGATTGATTGATTCTGGGGCGGCAGCATCAATAATTAACAACAAATTTTGTTTTTGTCAGTTGTCATTTGACCTGTAATGTTAGAACTAAACAGGAAGCTCAACAAAACTAGATGTATCAGTGGCTATGAAGGTGATAAACACCAGCAAAAATACGCTTGAAATACATTATTTTAAAAATATGGTAATATTCATGCCTTGAATGTTATTTTGATGATTTACATAAGATACAGATCATGGCTTGAGGCAAAGCTCCCATTAAAAGGACTTTGATGGAGTGATTTGATCTCATAAGTAACCATCACATGAGAGCAATTACAAAAGGTAATTGCCCTGTGTTTCTGGTTAGCAATTAACATTCGTCAGAACCTGTGATGAAACATTTATCCCATTTTCCATTGATTATCAGCACTCTTTATGAACACGTGGACTACAAAATCCATGATGACTTAAACTTTGACTGTAAATGGTAAGCTGTAAGTGAGGTGCAACTGACCCACATTTTACTGCTGCGATTTAATGACAGCTTTTCTTGACAGAGCCCTCAGTGTGAACGTCTGGTGACACCTACAGCTGTGCTTTCTGTTGTCTAAGTGTCTTCTTGAAATGACTTTATGATGTGTCTCGTAGTTGTTAATGTTTTTAAACATTGCATCGGCGTGCAAGATAATTTCCTGTAAAGCAATGATTATTCTTCTGGTGTTGGTTTGAGCACAGAAAATATTACTGCATAGGAGATGGAGTAGGATTTGTCAGGATGCTAGCAATGAAAGTCTCTGGGAACAGGTTATTCAGTTATTTTAACAAACATTAAGGACATTCATCAGATAAAAACGTTATGAATGACATTAATTTCTGTCTCATACAACAGACATGCCTGTCTAAATGAAACCTGTTGAGTAGTACTACCAGCTCTGCTGTTGAAAGGGATTGGTTCACTCCTCCTGCTTCTGTCTTTCTGGCCATGCTTTTCCCCATATGCTCTGAGTTTAGGTGGCCCTCTGATCTATCAGGGAGTCCATTTAGGTTTCTAAGCCAGCAAGAAACAAGGGGAGAAGCAAAAAAGAAAGAAAATTGCTTTTTTTTAACAGTGTGGAGATATACCCACTCACTGACAAGTTGGATGAGCTCTTTAACTTGCACGGAGCAATGTTTGAAGCATGGAAGGAAAGAGGAAGAGCCAGGATGATTAATTCAGTAGTGAGTAGATTTGTTGCTTTATATAAGTAAATGCAGGTGTCTCTACAGTCAGTGGGTCAGTAAAATTCCTAACTTTCTCCAGATGGAGAGGCTAAGGTAGAACAAGGTGAAATTTGGATTGATGTGCAGATGGAGATGTAACTCACTAGTAAATAAATACTGATTTTTGAATAGGACTTCTACTTTCAGGGCTTCCCTTTTGCCCTCTTTTCTAGCTGTTTGCCCTCTGTCCCAGCGCTGCTGCCGCCGGGTGTGGTCGCTCCCCGGCCGCCTCCGGAGCGCGGGGCAGCGCTGGGGCAGCGCCGCCCGCCGGGAGCTGCCGCGTGTCCCTGGCTCGGGAAGAGCTTTTCTTCCTTGAATTACCCACGCGATAATGGACATCATCCTCCCCCCTCCCTCCCTCCCTCCCTCCCTTTTAACGAAAAACAATACTTATTTTTTAGAATTAAAATTTTAAAATTCTAAATACTGCTTAAGCTTAATTTAACGCCCTCGCCATATCATACAGCATGGGAAAAAAAAAAAAAAAAAGCAGGGAGATTTTGTTAAAAACCTTGACTCATCTCATGGAAAAGTTGTCTCTGTTTGACGTGTCACTAGCCTTTCGTCACTGTAACTTTTTTTTCTTTTATCTTTCCTTTCTTCACTTGATCTACAGCTTCTCTTACCTATAGCTGTGAGACTTTGGTCCTGCAGAATGGAGGAGGAGCATGGAAAAAAAAAAAAAAAGGTAATAAATTCAGTCCACATAGTAAGGCATGTTCTATGATCTAGATTTAAGATTGAATAATGCCAGTATGTTTTTACCTTTAAGCCAGTGGTAGTTTGGGTAATAGTTACAAAGATTACTTTTAAAAATAAGTAAATGAATCCACAGTGTGGATGCATACCAAAGCTGACTATCAATAATGGTAAAAGATGCATTTTACCGGCAGGAATAAGCATTGTCACCCCAAGTTCTGAAGGGAGTTGTACTATGGAAATGAATGGCTTGCAGAAAGGGAAGAGATCAGAGGAAAAAAAAAAAAAAAAAGAAAAAAGAAAAGAAAAACAAAACCAAAAACACATAAAAACCCTAAAGCCCCCAAATTCTTCCATCCTAGCAATAGATCTTGTCTTCCAATATACTCCGTAAACACCCAGTCCTTCCGTTCCTTCATCTCTGCTGCTGCAAAGCCTGTCTCCGCGGATTTGCCGTGTCTGTGTCCCCGTGTCCCCGTGTCCCTTCTGCCCGTGTCCCTTCTGCCCGTGTCCCCGTCTCCGTGTCCCCGTGTCCCCGCTGCCCGTGTCCCCGTGTCCCCACTGCCCGTGTCCCCGTGTCCCCGCTGGCCGTGTCCCCGCTGCCCCGTGTCCCCGTGTCCCCGTGTCCCCACTGCCCCTGTCCCCGTGTCCCCACTGCCCGTGTCCCCGTGTCCCTGCTGCCCGTATCCCCGTGTCCCCGCTGCCCGTGTCCCCGTGTCCCCGCTGGCCGTGTCCCCGCTGGCCGTGTCCCCGTGTCCCCGCTGCCCCTGTCCCCGTGTCCCCGTGTCCCCCTGCCCGTGTGCCCGTGTCCCCGCTGCCTCGTGTCCCCGTGTCCCCGTGTCCCCGTGTCCCCGCTGGCTGCCGGGCGGGGGCAGCAGGGGCTGCGGCCCCGGGAGCGCCCGGCCGGAGCGGCCACGGCCGAGGGAAAGGTTTGGGGAGAGGCTGGATCTCAGCGGCTCCTCTCTGGGGCTTGTGTGAAATCTAATTGTCTGGTCCAAGTATTGAGAGATGGAAGAATTAGAGATCATTAATTAAATTGATGTAGCATTTGTTTACTTGTAGCGAGAAACGCTCAGGTTAGTCCCAAACTGAGGTATTTGAGGTCAGGTATCGAGTCAGGCTCTTTATGTTTTCTCTCTCTAGGCTCACGTGCATGGTGTGTAAATTATCATTAAATTGCAGCTCTTTAGTGAAAAAAAAAAAACACCACAAAGTTAGCAAAGACTAATATACAAAGTTGTTTTGATGGATTTTTTTCCTGTTCATTGGTTCTGGTTTGGGTTTTTTTTAACCCCAAAGCCAAGAATTTTTCTCTTTCCTCTTTCTGTCTTTGGTAAGAATTTTCTGAGGCTCACAAAATTAGCCTGAGTTTGTCCAAGGTAATCAGGAGGAGGAAAAAGGTGTGACGAACTGCTCCTTTTCAGCATCAGTGAGCTGTTTAATCTGCTCAGTTTTTCATACAGAAATGTACCTTTCTTGTTCACATGGAGTAATGAAGCTGACTTATTGGCATCTTAAAAAAAAAAAAAATCATGTGCATGCTGGAATAATATTTGAAAATTTAGCTTCAGTTTCAGTAACCAATGAACTTAAGTGTTCATGGTATAGTATGTTGCTCCTCTCTGTGTTGATTTGTAGCAAAACCCCTGTATTTGGATGTACAGACCATGATTTCTTATTGCTTTTCCACTGTCACTTATGACAATGCTGTTTAGAGATGAATTAAATTTACAAGTGTCTATGAGTCTTTGAAATAGGCAGAGATGAAGATTTTTCTCTAGGACAAATCTGTCATGGGTATTTTGTGTTAGGCAAACTGTGTACAGGGGAAGGGTATTTTTTTTTTCTCACACTGAGGTTCCAAAGAGGTTTCTAACTATCCTGCCAGCATAAGCAACTTCTGCTTCTCTTCTTTCATTTCTTTCATTATACTGATGCAGCCATGTGTGCAGGTACAAAAGGAATTAGATCAGGGGAATAATTCCACTGGGAGCAGGGAAGCAGAATTTTTTGTCTAATACTTCTTTTTTTCTTTTCCCCCCAAGGTAGCTTGGTTCTCTGATCTAGTTTAAAGCCCAGATACAGGGAAGCAAAAGTGGGAATAGGGAGTCATGGGAACTGCAGGATACTAGTTATGCATGCACAATGTTTCCAAACATGAGGGCATGACTTTTGCAAAAAGACATCTTGTGTTCAGTTTTTCCCGTTTCCCAGCAGTTACCTGAGCAATGACGAACAGAGAGTACATTTGTGCAAGGGAACTTTAAAGCTTTCTCTGCCTGTTTAACTCGGTGATACAAGCTGTAGTGCACTTGCTGGACAGTACAACCCTTAATACTGATTTCCTTTGCATTGCAATGTTTTTTGCATTTTTCCAGCCCTTCATTTTACATCACTGAATATTTGCTATTCAATAACATGACGCGTACCTCAGTGTGTTATTTTCATCACATTGTTCCATAGGTTCATCTTAGTCTGATGTTTTCAGGAGTTGAAAAAGATATTTATAGCTAAAATTCTGTCTTTCTGTTTAAACCTTACAGAATGGGGTAATCATGTCCTTACCTCCTAGGTTTATTGTCCCCACTTAAAAGAATTATTTTTTTATGATCATTAGAGTGTATATTGCACTATGCCAGAGAAAAAGGGGGGAAGGTCTCTCCACCCACATATTAACCACATCTTTTACTCTCCTTTTAGCCTTGTTTAGGAAGGTGTTTAAGCATAGGGTTGTGGTTTGTGTTTGAAAGATAAGGCATGAGCTGGATAGAGGTAAAAAACCTCTGTAAATTATCTGTGCCTCACTGTCCCATCGCTGTCCCACCCCTCCTCCAGATTTGGTAGCTCTGGTCCCAGTACCTGTTCAGAGTTTTATCACTTATATGTCCTGTTGTTTCATCACTTCATGGATGCTTACGGAGACTGATGTTTGGAGTTTAAGAACCATTAGTGGTTATGTTATGTTATGTTATGTTATGTTATGTTATGTTATGTTATGTTATGTTATGTTATGTTATGTTATGTTATGTTATGTTATGTTATGTTATGTTATGTTATGTTATGTTATGTTATGTTATGGCTTGTGAAGTTTTCACTTTAGCCATGGAAAGTGGGATCAGGAACCATTTGTGTTAGGAGGGAGAACTGGATTTGCTCTCCTTAAATGATTTTAGTAGCATTACTAAAAACTCCAAGAACTCCAACAACCCCAAATCATATAAAAATCCAAAATCGTGTAAAAGAGGTGTTTGTTTACCAGTTCATGTTGCTCAATTCAGTCTTGCTGCTTGCTGTGATTGTTTAGGTTGATATTTGGCCTGCTATTTTTATAGATTTTACTCCTAACTCAAACTTTATTTCCTTCTATTTTTGGTGATGGCCAAGCTGACATTATTATTCCTATTAACTTTGAATTTAAACTGTGCATTCTGTGCCATGAGAAAAAAAAGGATCAGTTGCAGTCCTGTTATATAGGAATCTGGGATTTGTTATAGGCTAAGTTTTAAAAGAGATGTATTAAGGTAAAATATACACTTTTCTGGTGTAATTGCTTTTTAAAATTTATATTAATGTGAAATTCCTATAAAATATGAGAAACAAAGTTATATGGGGGGTTGTATCTTGTTTAGTTATACTTTTGTTTGGTTTGTATGTCTTTTTCCACCTTTTGTACAGTAATTCTGGGGGTTCCTTTTGACTTTAATGGCTATTAATAGATTTAATAATCTTTTTTTTATATAAAAACCCCCTTACAAGCTCTCTTTACCACAAGCTTTCATATGAACCCGGTGAATAAAGATATGGTTGTGGATATAAGATTTTTAATTGCCTTTTAATTTAAGAAAAAAGGTGATATATAAACAGAATAGTCATTTGACACTATTATATTAGAGACAGATGAAAAGCAACTTTTAAAATATTCATTTAATATTGAATAGTGTAGCATAACAATAACCACGGATAAAATGACTTATAATGCACCTTGTTTTGCTCTCCCTGAGCTCACAGCTTCACTACACTTGTTAGAAACTGTGATGCAGTGTAACACGAACTTTTGATCTGTGACTGAAACATTAGATATTTATTTGACACACATTATGTACAGTTACATTGTTTCATAACAGCAGTGTTTTCCCCCCAGAATTGATGTGACACATTGCTATTCAGATTAAATGAAAGTAATTGGACAGAAACATAAAAATTGTGTTTAATGACTGTTTTTCTACGAAATGAAATGAGCAAGAGAGCTTCTACTTCCACCTCCAAGACACCTGTGGGTGAAAGAAAGAAAAAAATTAGAACTTTTAAAATTTGATTTACTATTAACTGAGTTTTACAAGAGAGGACTTCGCAATGCCACACACACGTGCATCATGTAAAAGGTACTTAGGATCTGAAAGGATAAAGTCCTAAGAATAATTGATATATTACAGACAACCCACTTAGGCAGCGTTTACATGGCTGGGCTTTACACAGGAGTCAGCATGACCCGGACTCAGTGATCCCGGCTGATCCCGGCACCTGTGAGACAGGAGAAAGGGTGGCATTTTGGGCAGGTTGTGTGGCTGCACCTCCCTAAGTTTCAATTGGAGACTTATGGGAATAAGAACTACAGGAGTTAACTTCTTAGCAATGCATGTGTTTTACATTAGACCAAGTGATATATTTAATAATGTAGTGGGAGAAATGCTTAAAATATTACTTTTGTAATAAATCCGGTTTTAAGAAGAAACCAACATTTAGGCTTTAGATCAGAATAAATTGTGCCAGTATCTTTTTATGCAAGTGTTGAGGATTAGTTGGGAGTTTCATAAATTTACCTTTCGTTTCTTTGCCCCTCTGTTTTCTCGAAACATTTCTGCCGCTGCCTGTTGCGATGCTGCTTGAGATGAGTGGTGAAGTACCTCAGCTGCCCCATTTTCCCATGCCCTATACCTCTTTAGAAGCAATTCTCAAAGAAGTATATGCATAGGAAAAAGGAACAACGAGCCAGATCACGATCCACTCCACTTGCAGCAAGAGTAAACCTGGAATACAAATGTATATATCAGGGAGAAAGAAAACAGTTTATATCCTTTACACAATACCATTTCTTTTGAGTTATAAGGCTGTTAAAAACTACTGCAGACTAAAACAGAGGTTGAAATATGAGATACCCAACATTAATGCACAGGATTCAACAGTACTTAGTATGTTAAAAATTCATCAGTGCATATTTTTGAAATACCTACAAGAAAGTGCAGAGTTCTTAGAAAAAATGAAATGCAGCTCTGTAGACTTGACCTGAAAATTAATTACAAGTTAGCAACAATATCCCCTTTTCAGTATATTGCACTACTGCACAATATTTGACACTCTTCTATTTAAGACCTGAGAAAATACTTATTTGAATAACTGAACAGGAGAGAAAGGAAGAAAAAGTCTATAAATTACAACATTTACAGAGTTATAGAGTTAGAATTATGGTAAGAGCAGCACTGCAAGCAGCAGTAAGACTTACCTGGTTTGCTGTCTGACGCTTGAAGTGCAGTGAATTCGTTTCCATGAGCATTTATGCTTTGTTCAAGACCTTGAAGAAGTGTGAGCTATACAGTGTTACTGTTTTCTTAAGTGATAATCGCTTTGCCCCTTGCCAAGGTATTTGCTGCACCTGCACATTGGGTACACAAAAAGTACTGCTGAAAACATGGGAATTATTGCTCATGTGTTGGGGGAGTGCAATAGACAGCAGAAATGATAGGAATAATTAAACTGATGTCTTGAAATGTGCACTGAGAATGACAATTTATCGTCTGTGTTTCCTTTCACATACATCAATGGTGTTTGGAAAGTGTAAATCTGTGAGAGGACCTTTTGTTCTCAAAGCCTGTGCTGTGTTTTCAGTCTAACTCACCCCCCTTTTCCCCAGCACACTATTTTGAGAATCTCTATCAATGTCCTTCACTTGCAAATGCGACTTTACTGGGGAGATAGCAAGGTCTGTGTACAAGGCTTTCCTCTGCTTATCCAGGCACCAGTGAGGCTCTGCTGGATGCCAAGGCTGGGAAACATCTTTCACCATATTTAGTCCTATTTGCTAGCAAATACATTAACCATTTGCTTTCAAGTTGCTGTCTTTCTTTTAGGACATTTATTACACTATGAAACTACATCTCATCTCAGTTTATATGTGGTTTTTATATGGTTTATATATTAGAAGTTTGAAGTGATCAGCTAAAATTGTTTGAAGTGGTTCAAATTAATTCAGAGAACAGCAGTGTCACAAGCAGTCACAATACTAATTGTTACATGCTGTTGTTTATTCGTAAGTTTGGACACTCCTGAAATTCACTTTGTGTTCTTTCAGTGTCAGAAGATTTCAAAGTTTCTTTAATTTCCTAATTTTTCCTTTTTTAATCTCAGGTTCAGTTTGTCCCTTTCTGTCATAAGAAACAGTCATTGCATTCTGGTTTGTATACAGTACCTTGAATTTAAAAAAAAATAAATCAGTTTTTCAGGTTAGGATGAATGTTTCCCTAGATTTTTACAATTGATTCTTTCAGCTTTTCTTCGGGTTCTGTGCTTGTGAAGCCATCCCAGTTGTGATCTGAAGCAAGTACTTAGTTTTGTGATTTTTAATATGTAATGCTTACTTCAATTCTGCTGGGCTTTCTGCCTTCAATCAGACAGCTATATCACCCGGAAAGAGAAAAACTATTGCACAAAGCCAGAAAGTGTTCAGAGCTGTGAACACTTTTGTGAACACATTTCAACAGCTTTTCATATAATAGCTGTGCTTGGGGAATTGTCAGTTCTGGTTTTGCTGTGTGGTGTTCTGAGAGGGAGAGAGAGAGAGAAGTTTGTTTGTTTTTTGTTTGTTTTCCTGGGGAGTTGAACACTAAATTGCTGGATTGGCACCTGGAATACAGATGCTATTTAAGCTCTAGTCCTGATCTCTAAGTAGGCCATCTAATGCCACTAGACAGTGGGTGATGCTCAGTTAAGGGCTCTATCTACAGAAAAGCCGTAATGAGATCTGGTGTGGGGTCTGAGGGCTCTGAGAAGGCTCCTCACTGAGATTGTTCTCTTGTGTGTGAAGGAGCAGTCTCTTGATTTTTTCTGCTTTATATTTGCTATTATTTGTGGATTTGGAAAGTACCTGCTACAGCTGATTTGTAATGTATCAATCTTTCTTTAGAACACAGTTAAAGCTGGTTTTGATTTGGATTGCAGAACTAAACATTTATTAAACTGTGTTTTATTCAGAAATATAAATAGAGCAGGCAACTTCAAAATTTTAGAAAAAAAATTTAAAAGAATACACCAGTCAATCTTTTGCCTTTGATGTTGAACACAAAGTGGTGACCTAATCCTTTTTAGCCTTGAGGCATGTTTTCTGAAATTTACTCCGTTCAGGCACTCCACTGAAAGCCACATAAAGTTGGTAGCTAGTGTAAAATAAATAGCCTGAAATTTTAATGCATTCAAGAATTGATGTTTCCAATATTTTGTGTGTTGTAAGTGTAATTTGATATCATGAATATTTAACAACATCTTCCTATAAAAAGACTCATGCAAGTTTCATGAAACTGGTTTTGAACTATGACCAGAGAGGATAAAAAAAAAGTTTCTTAAAAAGAAAAAACAAAACCAACACCTCAGGCCACCCCCTCATCCCTCACCATCCCAGTGCACTTGTTATTAATTTACTGATTCCTGCCTTGGGGGAGAGAGAGAGTTTGGCATTTTTAAACTGATATTTAAAATAATCTAGTGGTCTAAGTAAAGAACATTCTTAATTGCATGTAGCTGCCAACTTTTGAGCGCTCTGTTTGAACAGCCCCTTTTGAATGCTAAAAGCTCTTCTGGACTGCTCCTCTAAAGGATTTGGAACCTGTCCTTCCATGAAGGATTGTTGCAGAGCAGATGGGAAGATTGGGCTGTAACACAGAGATGTGAGTGAAATCTTTAGATTTATCTTCCATCAGCTGCATGATTTACAATATTTGAATTGTAGCTTTGAGAGAGAATAGGCTGGAATGCAGTTCATTGGACCTGTGTGGCAGCTTGGAAAAGTATGATTAGGCTGGAGGCACAGTTTTCAGGAAATTGTGGTAGCAGTTTGAGAGGTCACTATTACAAGATACTACTTACAACAATCAAATTACGCTCAAATTTGTAGAACAGTATTTCTCAAAAAACTTTGGATAAGACAAAGTCAGGCCTTTGCTATTGAATTTCTCACAGATTTAAAATGTAGAAATGGTGTTTGTTAGACTTTCTATCATGGCATCCAAATTAAAACTGGGAGACTCATTCATAATTTCATGTTCTGTGTAATGACCAAAAGGAGTAAGATCAGAAATGGAGTTACTGTTGGTGCATTATGAATACGGAGGAGAATTGTTAACTGGGGTGGGATCTACCAGCCTGGAGTGCTGGCTTTCAAAATGGAACATGCACATGCACACTCCTGTAGAAATGGTTTCTTGTTAGCTTTAAGTTTCATTCTTTCTTTGGAGTTTATTTTCTTGAACCAATAAGCCTTTTCTAAGCAGCAGCAGGATGATGATCATGCAATTTCAGACAGTTGACATCTCAGGGTGCTTGGTGCCCACAGTGAATCTGGTGTTCTTGATGAGCGTGTGGTTGGTGCATGGACATTTGAATAGCTGTATCTGTGAGTTCAGTTGATTCCTGTCTGTTAGTTATACTCAGTCATAGTGCTTATCATAAGCAAAATATGTGTTAAATGCACATTCTGAAAATAGCTATAAAAACATTCTGAGGAATGGATGTTGCTCTATTCTAAAAAGGCTTTGGGTTGCAGTGGCCTGCATTGGGATTTTTGTCAGGACAAAGGCATAAGCACCTTGTGGTGTAGGGATGTTTTTTGTTTTCCAGGCCTCCCATACACAATCAGCACCTGCATCAGTCTCCTTATATTCACTGCTGAGGAGTTGATCTGTACCTCTGCTTAACCAAGGATGACAACATTCATTGTTACTTTTTCAAATGAGAATCTTTTTCTTCCCACTCTACAAAAAGGCTTTCTAGAAAGCTTTTTTATTTGCTTTCTAGAAATCTTTTGTTAAAAATCATCTTTTGCCACAGTACCTACAAAAACTATCTTGATAGCCAGGTTGCTGTAGGGACTGATCATATTGCTCATCGTGCTGACTAATTTGTCAGCCCTAATTAGTGAGGCTAATTGTCTAATTGTTTTAACCTCCCCCCGTCCTCTGTTTTGTACTTCAGTATATGGAGTAAAAATTACATATTTTTTGTTCTGTGACAATTCAGGTCCTTTCTCTCTGATGATGAACTGCTCTTAATGAAACAACAGCCCTACATTGGCTTGTGTGATTCACCAAACAAAAATCAACACACAGCCTGTTGACAGGCAGCTGGGGAAGCTGAAGGGCTTTGCAGAAAAAACTGCTGAAATTAAATTAGCCAGGTTGTAAGTCTTTAATTTATTCTGTAATACAGTATACTTACCTGGACAAGCATATAGTTAAATTACTATTATATGTAGCATTTGTGGTTAATGTTACAAAGGAAAATATTGCTAAAAGACATAGAATACATAATATTTATATATAATGCTTTGGAAGTTTCATATAATAATGTTCTATCCAAGTTCAGTTTATTTTGTGGATGTAAAGTACCTCACTGTTTGGTGCCTGAAGTCTTCAATGTTTAGCTTAAAAGTATGGCTGCTGCAAATTAATTTCTGGAAAATGTAGTGAATGCATAAAACCATCAGTGAGTGATCCTTGCAGAAAATGTCCATTTGCACAAAATCCATTTATGGAACATTATATAAGCAGAAGAGAATGAGCATTCTTGTTTGGAAATGCCAAGATATAGTTTTGTAACAAAATGCATGATTCTATTTTTTTTAAATTAAATTGCCTGAATCTGAAGATGCACGAAATGTGAGCAGATAGTTGAGACATAAATTATAAAAACTATGCTACTGTCAGGAATCGTAATGCTCAAAGCTGTTGGAAAGCAAGCATGCATATTTTGTCTGAAAGGATGAAGCTGGCAAATATTTTAACTGCTAAAGGAACACAAGATACAGTAGTTGGCCTTCAAAAGTTGTTTTTTTCTGGGCTAAGTTATGTGAACAAAGTTGTTTTTTGCAAACGGCAGGAAGCAGCTTATGAAAATCAACTGGAAAAAAATTGTATTTAGAGATCTGATTCAGTGTCCACTGAAGTCAGCAAAAGATTCTCAGCAAAAACGCTTGAACCTCAAAATCTTTGTTTTTTCTCCTTTTGTTCTGAGTGATATATGAAGTGCCAGTATTTTACACATCAAAGCTGAAATCCTGCTTAACTGTACAGATGCACCAGAATTCCAGCACAACTAGAAGTATTTGTTTTTTAAATTAAGATATTTGATGTGATTATATCTAAGTTCCACTTGATTTATGTTAACCATCACAAACATGTCTTGAAACTACCCCAAAAAGGTTTTCCTATCCTTCAGTTGCCTCTCACTGTTCTTTTAAAGGAGGAAAGGCTCCTATTCTTCCCAATATTTGATTTGGGATCAATTTATTTCTTCCCTGCGAGTGTGGCTTTTACTCTTTTCTTCCTTCAAAGTACTATTTAGCTATGTGCTTGTAGGGTGATCTACTGGTAGAACTCAAACATACACATTCATACTTTTCACTTATGTGGTGCGGAGTTGTCTAAAACTGCAGATCACTCTGGGCTACCAAAAATAATTGGTTTCCATTTTGCACATTAGAGCAGGCTAAATTTGAACCATTTCTGGTGTGCTGATGCTGTCCACTCTCTCCCTTGCAAGTGGTGTTTCTGAACTAAAATCTGATGCCCCATTATGCATCTATTAATGATCCATCACGAGTATGTGGTAAAGGCTGGCAGAGGGTTTTGCACAAAGGTGTCTTCCCAAGGGTATCAGTGAGGAAACAAGCTGAACAGCCCAGCACCTGGCAATGCCCTCCTGTCCTCAGCAGGACAAACAACTTGTTTCTCAGCTCCCTGGAAAGGATTGTTGAGCTTATAGTAATGTTATGTCTGAGGGGATAAACTGCCCCAAGCCTTTTAACCTCTGCCAGATATGTCGAGGATAATGAACACTCCACAAAATGCCTTTGCATTTCTGGCTTCTGATATTTGAATTGTGTGTTCCTGTATGACCTAAGTGGATCACTCCAATTAATTCAGCAGTGTAGTATACTTTAAAATGATTTGCATTTTAAGTCCCTGCAGACAGAGTAACCCTAAGGAAAAAAGTTGTGTTTAAAATTGAGCATTGTTCGAAGTATTTGAACCATTGTCACCTTGTTTTTCACTAGAAAGGAGCATGTAGAGAGCAGTTTTCAAAATTCTTCTCAATTTGTCAGTGCTTGCAGGTGACTTTGCTGTCTCCATCCATTTTGCTTCATTAGTACACTAATTGAAGTTCCAATGCATTCAGTATAATACGGGAAATCCAGCATATTCAAAGATAAACCTCTTGTCCATCTTTGTGGAAATATAGAGGAAGATACAGACAGAAGGTAGGGTAATGAAGGTAAATCCCTAACTGAGTCAGTTCTGAATCTTTCTAAATATTCTGTTTCTTGACATCAGCAGAGAAAATCTTAATAGAGCACTGCTACCTCTTTGCTTTTCCACTGAGTCCCAGCCACATGCTTCTGTTTCTTATTCTGTGCTGATTCTGGCTTTTGGTATTCCTTTTCATAAGCCAATTGAAGTCACTAATTAGTTTGCAGTAGGGGATTAATTTAAAAAAAAACAAAAACTAGATTCCCTGTTTTCATAAGAGCAAGAAAGCAAGATTTGCTGGCCTGACCACACCTTCAAAGTATAAAAAACCAGAACTGCAGGAATTTTTCTATGCCTTGTCTCAGGACAGTGTTACTGCTGTGTGCCATTTCCACACACCAGCTTTTGTCTCTAATTTAAAATTGATAAAATTTTGTAAAAAGAATGTATTTCAGATGTGGAAAAATACCTACATGTTAATAAAATGTGAGGATTTATTTCACCTGTAAATACCTGTATTGGCTCATAAGACTTCATAAGGCTTTTCCTGACTGATCAGTAAATGGCAGTAGCACTACTGATCAATGTTAACCTCAAGTGCAAAGTGTCTCCTGCATCTCTGTGGACTGATCCCCAGCTGATGTGAATGAGTAAAGATTTGTGGGGTGAAATTGTGCTGATTCATGGCAGCAGGCTTTAAAGATTTTTGTGCTGTTCATTGAACAAAAGTTCATATTTTAGTATTTAGGAACTCGTCCTTTAGTTGAAACCTGAATCTATTGATTTTGTAAACAAATAAACTGGCTGTAGCCAAAAGCTTGACAGGCCCTAAATTAAAAAATTTTACATGCTTAAACTTAGAAGAATAGTCTTAGTTCAGTAGAATCACTAATGTGAATAATGCAAGGAAAGGAACGCTTTTTGAAAGATATGGTCTGAAAAATAAAACTTTAACATTTATACAGTTAATTTGTATCTTAATGCTTGACATTGTGAGCAAGAGATTTATATTTTCCCCAATCTGTTATACAGCCACAGGAGGAAATACTTTTGATCAGGCTCAAGCAAATCCTCTTCAATTTTAGTTGCTCTGAAACAAAAATGGAGAAAATACAGCAGCTTGCCCTGCAATGTGGTCACTGAAGGTATACAACACTCTCAGCAGTGTCACTAACAAGAAGCAGACAGTGTTTTTTCTGCATCCTTTGAAGCATCAATATTACCTTTAGAAATATGAAATATGGACAAATTCAAACAGGAGCCTTGGCAAAGTGTGAAAACTTCATTTAGCATGGGTACAAGTTACTGATATCAAAGAAGCTGGGAAAGAAATTAGTGAGGAGACAGAATTATCTGCTTACCCTGCCAGAGGGAGTTACAGCAAAATTAACCTTGAAAACTGTTTGGAGAGCATTCTTGTGAAAACAGTATGACACAATGTTGAAGTTATGGATATGAAGAGGTCAACAGTTCTTAACTGATTGTGGGCAGTTACATTTTATTTACTGTGGTTTTGAAGCAATGTTACAGCAGACCTGTTTGTTCTAAAATTTCTGAGTACAAACACAGTTTATTCCTATTTTCTGTAGCATAATAGACAGATTTGTTCAACTGTTATTTTGTTCTAAAAGCAAAGTTCCATTCAGGTATTTAATTTGAACGTGACAAAAATACGGCAACCCAATCTTAGGCAATTCTTGCTTCAGGCTCAGTTTTGGATAATCAGCAAAATAAAATAATTAAGTGGAGTAAGAATAGAATTCATACTTATTTGAAGACTCTTTTTTCTACTTGTAGCTGAAACCTGCTGCAAACCTATCAAACACATTCTGTTTATGATGAGTAGAATTTATATTTCAGGACACGAGATTTTGTTAATATTGTGTTTAGGTCATTAGGGAATACTAACTTGGACATATTTGCTGTAGACTCCTTGCTAATATTTGGTAGTTGTGATAAACAGTCTTCTAGCCTGCTCTTTAAGAACATTTTTTAATGTCTGTTCTTTCAGAAAGAGTGTGCTCTAGGGCATAATTTTGATGCCATCATTATATGTTTTCAGTTCTTAGTTTAAATATGGTTATGCAATAATTTATACATGCAGTATCATAGAATAATGGTTATGCTAATACTGAAACTGAAAGAAGCCAGGAAGCATTGCATTTCTGCTTTCAAAATATAGAATTTTAACAGGTACCAGGATGCTAAATGGCATCCCAGAATTTCCTCAGTCATCAGTAACAACCTCTCTTCCCGCACCTCTAGAGAGGATGGACAGCAGGATGGGGGCTGTGGCAGAAAAGTGTTCCCTGCTGCAAGTACAGATCCAGTTCTTGACCACCTGAGGAAGGAGATGCATCCTGAAGTCCTGAGGGGATTGGTTGTAGTTGCCAACCCCCTCTCCATAATATTTGAAAGGTCGTGGCAGTCAAGAGGAGTCCCAGGTGACTGAAAAGGGGAAACATTGTACTCATCTTTGAAAGGGGTAGAGAGGAAGATCATGGGAACAGCTGCCCTGTCAACCTTCCCTCTGTGCCTGGGGATGTCATGGAACAGATCCTCTCACAAGCTCTGCTAATGCACATGGAGGGCAGGGGGGAGATTTGGGACAGCCAGCACAGCTTCACCAAGGGCCAGTCCTGCCTGCCCAGCCCAGGGGCCTTCCATGATGGAGAGATACATCAGTGGGCAAGGGAGAGGTTTTGTCTGAGCTCCTGTAAAGCCTTTGACACAGTCCCCCACAACATCCCTCTCTCTGAATTGGAGAGAGCTGGATTTGATAGTTCTTCTCTTTGGTGGATGAGGAATTGGCTGGACAGTTGCACCCAGAGGGTAGTGGTTAATGTCTTGGCCTCCCAGTGGACATCAGTGACAAGTGGTGTTCCTCTGAGGTCTGTACTGGGACCAGTGCTAGTTACTGTCTTCATTAATGACACAGATGAAGGAATCGAGTGCACCCTCAGCAAATTTGCAGCAGACACCAAGCTGAGTGGTGTGGTTGACAGTCCTGAAGGGTGGGATGACATCCAGAGGGACCTGGACAAGCCTGAGAAGTGGGCCATGGCAATCTCATGGGGTTTAATAAGACCAGTTGCAAGGTGCTGCACCTGTGTTGGAACAACTCCCTATATCAGTCCAGGCTGGGGATGAGCAGAATGAGAGCAGCCCTGCCCAGAAGGACCTGAGGGTGCTGGCTGGAGAGAGGCTGGGCAGGACTCAGCAATGAGCACTGGCGGCACAGAAAACAATTTTGTCCTGGGCTGCATCCAGGGAGGGAAGGGATTCTGCCCCTCTGCTCTGCTCTGGTGAGACCCCACCTGCAGTGCTGCATCCAGCTCTGGGGTCCCAGCACAGGAGGGGCATGACCTGCTGGATGAAGTCCAGAGGAAGCCACAAAGATGATGAGAGGAACACCTCTCTGGAACATCTCTTCCATGAGGGGTGACTGAGAAAGGTGGAATTGTTCAGCCTGGAGAAGAGAAGGTTCCAGGGATATCTCTCAGGCTTTCAGTACTTGAAGTGGCACCTACAAGAAAGATAAGGACAAACTTCTTAGCAGGACCTGTTGTGGCAGGAGAAGGAGTGATTGTTTTAAACTGAAGGGGTGTCATTTTTAGGCCAGACATAAGAAGCATTTAACAATGAAGGTGTTAAAACACTGTCCCCATTGCTCAGAGGTGGCAGATGCCCCATCCCTGGTAATATTCAAAGTCAGGTAGGATGGGGCTCTGAGCAACCTGACCTGGTTGAAGGTGTCACTGCTCATTGCAGGGGTGTGGACTAGATGGTCTTTACAAGGTCCCTTCCAGCTCAAACTGTTCTATGATTTAAATAGCCTTTACTAGGAAAAAAATCATAGTAAAGAGTGTGCAAGTAGAAAGAGAGAAAAAAAGAAAGGCTTAAAGCAAAGTGAAAATGTCTGTTTTTTACATTTAATCAAGGGAGTTTTAGATAAACTAGAAGGTACTTTGTATTGTCATTTTATAAGGATTTTAACTTTTCTGATGCTTCCTTAACTTTGGGACATATATTCTGTCCCTTTGTAGTATCAGCATGACCCCTACATGAAAGAAATGTACTAAGGACAGACAGAAATGGATGGACATCAGGAAAAGGTGTGGCTCTCTTGAAGGAAAACAGATATATTTTTAGTAGATCTAATGAGGCCAAGACTTTCCTACAGTCATCCAAACACATTTGTTCAGCTCTGATCTTACTGTCTTTCCTGCACTTGAACCTAAGTTTCTCCTGATACTTCTGCAGTTATACACAGAGACAATTTTTAATTTTGCTTTGAGTGACTCCTCTGAGTGCTACTGGGTAATGGCTCATGTGTCCCAAAAGATTCATCCTGTGCAGGATTGCACAATGGTCTATTCTTCTATCAGTAGATGAATTGTAACTGCCTTTGTAGCAGAATCGTGAGCTCCTAAAACAAAGAAAGAAAACAAGAAAACTCTTTCAGATTGTGAACAAACGTCATCCATGTCTAGCAGTATCTCTAGCTGAGATTATGTCCAAGCAGCCTCTGTACCATCTGCAACAACTTTGTTTTGAGAGAGACTGATAAATAGCAAAAAGAAAAATATTTTCCTTTTGTGGAGTAAGCATTCACTCTTTAAAAGTGGTTTCAAATCTTAACTCTTTATGCCAAGCTCTGAAGTACGTCAATTGATGCAAGTGTGTCATAAACATATCAGAAAACCATTGAACACTATTTTGGCTAGTGAAAATAAGACAGAGTAACTATTAAAATGATTTCCTTAATATAAGATTTTTTTCATCTATACAGGGTTTAAAGGCCTTTCAGTATTTTATATCTTCCTTTTTATTTTTTTTTTTATTTTTGTGTATGTTTTCACCAAATTTACTTTGAAAATGGTTTATTCACAGAAATTTACATTCATTTTTTAGTATGTGTGTGTCTAATAAAAACAAGAATTTGAAGCTTGTATATAAGCCAGAACTTTGATAACTCTGACTTTTTCTTTGTGGTGAAAACTTTTCCTTTCTTTCAGAAAGGACTTATTACATGGAATGTAGTCACATAAAGAATATCAAAAGCTATTTATTTTATGCCCTTCCTTCCTGGCAATTGCAAAACCCTTATCAAATCAGGCTCTGAAATCAGGTGAAATCCAGGACTACACAAAAATTACCAGAATTACTGTCTAAAAATTGTTCATTTAAGTTGGACTATCAACGTTTTCATTTTCGCATCTATAGCTGGAAAATTCACCTTGCCAGAAAATTGGTCTTACCAGAAAAGGTAGGGAATAGATTTGTATCTTCTTGTTAGAATGACTTTTCTGTACAGATGTAAAGCCTTAGGGAAAAACCCCCTTGGGATTAATCTGCTTTTCTGCCTCAGTTAAGATCTGGCTTAATGCAGTTTCCTCTCCCCTATTATGACTACATTACAAAGTGTTCTGAAACTTATAAAGTGTGATTTTTGTTTTGAAGCAAAACATTTTAAATGAGAAGGAATTCACAGAACTGGAGGCAAGAAGAAGCTTTAGAAGCTTTAATAGGAGGTGATCACTTAACAGGCTCTTATGTCTTACCTCATTACCTCTGCTGCTGATCCTACTAAGTTTGTTTTACTGTAGTTTGTCTTTCAGAAGATTACCTCATTTTGACTGAAATGTCAAAAGATGGGACTTTTATTTTCCTTGGTAATCCCTCTCCCCCTCCATGATTAATCACCTTGCATTTCTTTTTCCACTTCTCACTGTTGGTTCTCCTTAGGCTATTCCTTAGGAATGAGATAATTCCCAATTATCTAGTATTTTCTCCCTATGAAGATACTTTATATCACTCTGTGAGACCGAACCCAAACAGCTCCTCTGCAGCTGAGTTACAGCAAAAACACGTGAAACCCTGTTGGTCTCTGGTAGCTTCAAAGCTGAAATGCAAACCACTATCAATATTTACTTACAAAATTTTCAGTATAAAACTATTTTTTTTTCTTTTAACAGTAGATTGCTTTTCATTGAAAACACAGATTTCAGTATTTTATCCTACTTCAATAACCAGAAGTTCAATTGTCTATTTCTGACATTGTCTTATGTAACATATTTTCTAATAGAAATGAAATGATGAATTCAGAAACAATTAAGGTATTAATTCTGAATATTCATTTCTTTTAACTACTGCCAAGGAGTGAAAAATGGACACTTATGGAAGGTGATAACATATAGCTCTTAAAACAGTTGTTTAGATAGGAACTTATTTAAATATAGATAGAATATTCTCTGATCTTGATTTTAATTTGGGCCTTGATTTTAATTTGGGTTTTAGCCTGGTTTCCAGTGTTGAGGAGTGTTTGTGTGTAGTTAATTACAAAGGTAGTGATTTCACCATTCAGGTGGGTAGTGTTCTAAGATTTTGATCCAGCCAGTTCATTTTACATGTTTTTCAGATGCAGTTTGCCAGGTGACCTTGCTTAGTGAAATAATTATAACCTGTAGTTTTCAGCCTTGTTTCATTTTGATGTACAGCCACCTGAATTTTAAGAGAAAACTGCCTTTATGGATGTTAGCTGAATTAGCAGCTGTCCAGAATTTGTCAATGTCGTAGTTCACCTCTCACAAAGAAATAGTAGATCAGAGGGGGGAAAAAAGGTAAGCAAGAAAAAACCTCCTACTTTTTGGGTGATTTTGCACTTATAGGAATATAGACAGAGAAGTGATCAGTATTTCAGAGTGTTTATAGGGGAGTGCTTCTCTTGCTGTATCCTTATGGTCACTGTAAGAGAGGAGGAGGCTGCTCTGCTGAACATACATTAACTGTTTAATTTATTTCACTTTTGCTTGTGCTGGAAATCAGACTTTAAAATCTTTTTTACACCAAAATTCTTCATAGTCCTTTAGTGGTTTTTGCTGCCCATAAGTGTCTGACTGTACAAAGGAAATACTTTAGTCATCCTATTCCAGGACAGGTTTGCATGAACATTGGAGCAGGCTGCACAGAGAACTTGGATAGCCTGCCTTCCTTCCTTCCTTCCTTCCTTCCTTCCTTCCTTCCTTCCTTCCTTCCTTCCTTCCTTCCTTCCTTCCTTCCTTCCTTCCGTCCATCCATCCATCCATCCATCCATCCATCCATCCATCCATCCATCCATCCATCCAGGCTTCCTTGGGCATTTTTCGATAACTAAAGGGATAAAACTCCAGGTAATTTCATCTGACCTCAAAGCTGACCTTGCTTTGGGCAGAAAGGCCTGACTACATCTGTCCAGCTGGAAACTGAACTTAGTTGGAGTGGGCTTGTTGCATTTCATGGACACGGCAGTAACACTGAACTGCATCTGGAGGAATCAAAGGGCCCATCTCCAGATTGTTCCACCACAATGACCCCAGCTGAGTTTGCCAAATAATTTTCAACTGTGCAGTGAGAGCTGGTAAAGGTTTGGAGGAGTGTGAGTTATGAATTGACCTGGAGTTGGTCACTGCAGAGCTGATGTGTTTGGCCTGGTTCGATACCCGATTGCTGCATGTCCTCAGCTTTGTAGCTGAACAATCAAACTGCAGCTCTGTTGTTGCAAGCTCAAGATATTTAATCTCTTTTTCTCTATTTGCTTTAAAAAAATCGTATTTATAACAACAAAAAACTTTCCATATATCTTGTGTTACTTTCTTTTTCAATATACGAAGATACATGGCCAACTGTCATAAGGCAAAATATTTATTGTGGTTTTAATTCATTTTTATGAGATATTATAAAGACTGTGATTATAGTGGATATGTTATTGTTGAATTTTATAATTTTATATGCTGTTATTATATAATTCCTGGCCTATTGTCTTTATAGGGGCACAGTTATAATAGATTTGCCTTTATTAGAGAAATAATGAATCAGTTTAATGAGATTATACTAATTTTAAACTTGACATTTAACTCAGTCTTGGTTTTTCAATTAATCACAATATGGTAATCTTTTTCAGCTAGCTTTCTTCAATTATCATTAGAATAAATTAATTTTACATGCTGCTGACATCTACTATGGAAAAATTCAAGCTGTGAGCCTCAGATAATTTCCCAGTTGCAGGAAGGGTTAGGAGTAGGGTGGGCTAATATTCCCCACTTACCTTCTTGTTGTTCTCTACCAAATGATGGCCCAGTTCTTTCTTCCAGCTGCTCTGTTCTGTTATTCTGTCCATAAATTAAGAAAGAATTGGAATGAAAAGTGAGAATACTGAGAGGAAAATAGGTTTTTCTAATTCTGGGGGAGACTGCAATTTAGTGGCAAGCTAAACCAGTATGATTGACTAGCCTGACTTCTTGAAGTGCCTTGATCAAGTATCTCTGCCACTTTACTAGGTCAGGTTCAGCATGGCTTATTTGACTTTTTTTCTTTTTTAAGTAATGTAACCCAGTAAAGTATGTCAGTGACAATGAAAAAAAATAATGTCTTTTATTCATGACAGCACTCTGGTTGAACAAGCACCAGAACTGAGACATAGCAGGGTGCAACACGGTATAGGTGACATGGAGATGGAAATTTGGAAGCACAGTTTGAGGATAAAGTTGCACTGAGGACTGATGAAATGTAATGGATCATTCTTGTGAGAATGGGCCAGTTACTCCTCAGTTGGGCCCAGCTGCCTGATCCCACCTTCCCTCCCACACCAGCTCTAGCACTCAACTGGATAAATTGTTACAAGCATTTAAATTACAGACAAACTTTCTTTCTTTGTTAGGCTCATTTTCTTCTCTTTCAACAACTTGAATTAACTCAGTTCAGGGCATGATGTGTGGGAGAGTCAGAATGGGAATGTTTATAGAAAGAGGTTATAGAAAGAGACCCCTCCTCCCCTTTTGGTCATGATGAATTTGTAGATTCGATTCAAGACCTAATGTCAAACCATCCCATGCTGTTATTTTTTGCAACAGCTCAACAGTTGTTTTCAGAAAAAAAGATTGTTATTTATTATCTTTATTTCATTTCAAAGTTAAATGCTGAGTGTCCGTATTCCCTGGACTAGTTCTGGGTAACACTCTGATTTAAAAGCGCCAGTTGGATCCATTTCAGTGGCTCTGACAAGTTACAGAATTCTCTGCATGAGCAGGGCTTCTGCTTTCTATCCCAACTTGCATTTCTGACACAGGCAGATTTCTTCTTTAAAAGTTAATTTGTAATGCACACTTTTCCATCACTTGAAGTCATGTTTTGCACTAGGCGTGTTATGACTCGTAAAATAGTGTAAATTAAAGCTGTTAGTAGTCCATCAGTCCATCAATTTAATTAATTTAACAATGACCCATGAATGCAAGAAGTCATAAATTTTCTAAAGAGTATAATGTGTGTATTTAATTAACAGTACTAAGACTCCTCTGATTTCAGAAGAAGCATATTCTTTCAGTTTACTAAAATGGTTAGAAACATGTATTTTGAATATCTCACTTTAATAGAGTGTATATCTAAATCTGAAGAGATTCTAGGAAGAATGAAAATCCACTGTACAAAATACACTGTCTTGCATTTTCTTTTTCCCAATTTGCGCAGTTAATTGTCAGATGTGTATTTGTCTGTTTGTGTTGTTACAATGAGATTTATCCAGGTATCAAAAAGCTAAAAATCTAACAATTAAGCTTTCTGGGATTTTGGAGGTGATTTCAATTAAGTAATCTAGAATGGAGGTTTCTGCTACATGTGACAATAGGATTACCCTTGTGGTAAATTGTCAGTTTTTATTTTGTACAGACTTAAGTCTAAAATCAGAATTTCAACACTAAAAATTGAAAAATAGAGGAAGATGTTTGGTATTTGGAAATATAAAAAGAGAATATTAATCAGCTCACTCTGATAATGGCAGTCAAAGTGGTTTTAATGCAATTTTCTGCTAGAATAAAGGACTCAAGGATTACTTGATTTAAAGAAGGTCAACATTCTTTAGAATGTCAAAGCTAGGGAAGATACCAAGGAAAGACATCTAAATGAGTATAAAAAGATTGCCTAGAGGCCAGTGGAAGTACTTGGAGAAACATCATCCTGTGAAGAAAAAGCTAATAGAGCTCCCTGTGCCTAAAGCCTCTGTGCTTGATCTGTGATCCAGACACCTCCAACAAGCTTGGAGAAAGTCTGAGCTGCCCCAGGGTAGAATCGTGTGGGAAGACTTTTCCCGTGCAGTTCAATTAACAATCAAACCCAAATTTGAATATGGTTGATGTGATAATGCCAAGTGTCAGATTTTGTTGTTAGTACCTTTTTGTTCTGTGTGTAACTTGATTTGAGCTCAGAAGCACTATGAATTGTCTGACCATGCAGGTGAGGTAACCTGACTAAAAAAAAAAATAAAGTGCACATAGCTAGAGAAAATCACCAGGTAATTTGCTACTTAGGCAGTAAAACCAGATGGTCATAAACCCCATCTGCCAATTTGAGCTCCAGTGAATTCTTTAGAAAGATCAACCCTGATTTAAACACCTCAAACCACAGACAAATAATAAGAATTTAAAGTAAGCGATTTACCTTCATGATTAAGACTGTGTACCATATTTGCATTTGATCTTCAGCCCCTGGTAATATCCAAGGAGTCAAAAGAGGAAGAGGTTAGCTCTCTTTACTTGACCCAAATTATTTTCATAACTTATATTCATATAAATAATTTTGAATCATTTATTAATAACCAATGCAGTAATAAGTAATATGTCCATTTCAAGGGAAATTTGCCAGAAGAGAAGTTGAATGCATTATAAACTCCTATGGCTCTGAAAAGTTTTCTTCCTGGGCAACTATCTGGGTCTTCAAGTGCATTCTTATAGGGAAGACAGAAAAAACATCAACCTTCAAAACTGAATATGTATAAAGTTGCATACCAGCATGGGGCATTACATTAGCAAGTAAGTGAAGCATAGAATTTTGGAATATATCCTGCACATTTCCAAATACTTTTGATGAAATATAATTTCTAAATGGGCACTTTTCACTATTTTAAATTGTATCACTAGATGGCAGTAATAGCCAAGTGAAATGGAACAACCAAGTAAAGAATCTCAGGGTTTTATTTTGAATTCAGTTTCTTAATATCAACTCTAGATATAAGTCCTTGGCATGGTTCTATGTCCAAACCCAGGCCAGACATAAATTATAATAATTAGTCATATCCTGTTAACAGGATATGAGATACTACAAAAGGCCATTTTCAGTACTTTCCAGAACTTTGGGGGTTCTAATAGAGTCTTCAAACTATTTGGTTTTGTTGGTGTTTAAAAAACCACCACAACAAAAATACCCAGGACCCAAAGCCCAAAGTGGTTGCTTCTGAGGTATTACCACTCAGAGCCTAAAAGGCAGGAAATGAATAAGTGAATATAAATTGTTGTAAGCAGGAGGCAGATGGAGTTCCAGACTCTTATTGGGATATATGAAAATCAAAACACCTAAAATAGTGTCCATTTGTAGGATTTTGAAATTATTTTAGCTGTTCTCAGACAGCCAAGAAGACACTGAATCTAAACCAACAACCTGATTTGTAATGAGTTTTTAATTGTGTAGCCTACAGGCTGGAGAATTGATAGAACAGACGCTTCATTTCTAGTCTCCCACAGAACAGATCCTCTGTGTGCTCAGTCACACACAACATCTCGATTTTTGTATTATTTTCAGTGAATCAACACTGACATAGCACCCTTTCTTGCCAGGTTCTCTGCACAGTATCTCTGTGTGTGAGAGATGAAATAATACTACCACCAGCCTTTCCTTATGTACATTCATAGCAGGGCAGATTAGACAAGACTTACTTTTGGCCTTTCTTGCTTGTACCTGAGTAGTGCATTCTTCCACAAGCAGCTGTTTGAAAGGAGCCAACCAGCCTGAGCACAGGCAGTAAGATCAGCCCTCGAATTTCAGAGAGCAGCTCCTCTGCTGCCTCCTGAGACTGCACCAGCAGCAGGTGAGTGAGAGCTGATACAGCAGCCAAGCAGCCCAGGGCTGAGATTCAGTCCCGAGTGAACCTGGAGTCAGCAAAAATTCTGGGCTTTCCCCTGGGTTTTCTATTAACAGACAGAGCTGAGAGAGGTTTTTTATTTTCCTTCTCCCCACACCCCCTTACAGAATGTCAGGTATATATACACCAGCTAGTTCTGCAGGAAGGTGTTGTGCTGCCATGAGATTAAATTTCAGGTTGTTCTACTGTTTCTCTTAATTTCAATAAATTTAGTGGGAGAATGCAACTACTGTTTATAATGACATTCATCAGTTTAGTTGTTCTCATTCTGAGAATTTTGTAATCAAGCCAGATATGTCGTTTGTATTTAGTGTCCATACTTAAAAGTCATTATGGACATCAAAGTCAAAGAACATATGCATCCTGGCATCAGTTGATTTAGCCCATCTGAGTAGATGTCCTATTCAAATATTGTAATATTTATTACTCAAAAGAGAGTTGAATTGGATTTTGCTCGAAAACGTTTTACATTAATGTTACAGTGTGCAAAGCTTTTCTGCTTATTGTAGGCTCTTTGAAACGTTAGGCTAATCTTTAAAAAAATATTTATATTGTTAGATCTCTGTTTTATGTACATTCGCAGACCCAAGCTGTGCTACTTGAGAAGAGCTGAACTCAGCCAAGGAGCTGCTTTCATAAAAGTTAACAAAACTGAAAGTGCAGCACAATAAGCTATTGTTGAGTGGACTTTTAAAAGCAGGGAGGCATTCTGCCAAGTTTAGGTAAGGAGAATCTACGCAGATACTTCTCCCCTCCCCCTACAAAAGCCAGTGTGTAATTACCAGCACCGAATCTAGCTTCAGAAAGTAACATTTCAGTTTCAAACTGCAACTTGATTAGATTTTCAGTGTTAAAATTAAAGCTGTGGGAGCCCAGGAAGATCTGCCAGCTCAGCAAGCTCCTGGTTTGTTTGCTTGAAATAGGGCTTTTGCTACTCTTTTTGCCATTATTGTGCTGACCTTAATTAAAACAATGAAGAAACAGAACAGATTTAGGTTATCTTGAGGTCCCTATAAATTAAAACAGCAAGAGAGAAGTGAGAATAAAAAGCAGACAAGAGAGAGGGGATCATTTGCTTTAGAGATTTAAAATATATAAATAAAACACTTTTTACACAAGAAGCTGGATGTCTGAGCCCCAGAACCTGAACTGCAATTATGATTTGTTTTGACATTGCAGATTACTTTGAGGAAAGCATAATTTTGTTCACATTTAAATATTACAAACTTAAAATAATATAAACTTGCCATGCATCTGTCACCATCGGGTCTTAAATTATTTTGCTTTTTACCATGACCTTTGTTATAAATTTTGAGAGTTTTACTTAAAGACTAACAGACTGTTTCATGTCTGCTCTAATTTGAGTTATACATTCCCTTCCTGTAACAAAGATATGAAGAGTTTAGTATTATTTATTCAATTGTTAAATTCTCCACTGGCATAGAACTCATACTGCAAACAATAAATAGTAAGATGAAGACAGTTTGTGTTACCCCTTTTGTGGAAATTACTACTCTAGATGTGTATAATTTCTGAAGAAGCTGTTGAAGAGATTATGTAATGATATATTTTTGTGAATATTTTCACCATTAACTCTGCATGAGTGGCTCAGATCTCAGAAGCAGAAGAGCTTTAGAAGATGAGTGTTCTTAATTTGGTTGCTTTGCTGACAAGGCAAGGTAAGTTGCTCAAGGCAGAACAATGCAGTAATTCATCACTATCACATTTGGCACCTGATTTAGCATGATAGATCTATCAGGATAATCCTGCATTCTTCCATGTAAGACAACTCTCCTGATGTGGAAACAACAACTGACACTATGCAGGTTATTGTGCTACGAAAGCGTGAAATCCTGGCATCAAAGAAATCAGTACCAAAAATCTTGGAGGTCCTTCCTGAATGTTGAACTGGATTCATTTTGTTAGTGAGAAAGAACAAAGTGATGTTGAGTGGATGCTTTCTGAGCTAGAGATAGGTCCAAAGGCAGGAGAGCACAAAGGAAATGAATGCTTGGGTGTTACAGTCCTGGAAACTTCTGTGTCTCTGCATTGGAACCTCTGAGTTTAGGCACCCAAATTAGGTGCTTCGTATAACAACTCCTGTTAGTGTGGACGCTGACAATTAATTTTATGTCTGTTTAGCTTTTTCCTGGCCTGATGATTACACACACCAGCTATTTGTTATCTATTCTGTTTCTTTATGCTGCCTTTTAGACTATGTAAGATGTTCTTTCCCTTTATGGAAAGACCTTCACTTTTTTTCTGAGGCTGAAATGCCTTTAAATCAATCTAGCTGAAGGTCAGCCTCTTAGCTCTGGTTCAGCATCCTACAGGCTCTTCCTTCCAGCTTTTTAGTTTGCTGTCAAGTCCTTTATCACCCTGTTACCTTGGAATCTGCCTGCTGGGGCTCTACTCTTCTTGCAGCAAATCTGCATGACAACTTTTTTTTTTTTTTTTTCCCAGGGACTTTATAATTTCTTTTGTGTGGGCCTGCAGCTAGAGAGCCGAACTGGTAGTACTGTTCAGCTCATGACAGGAGTGGATTCACTAGGCCTCAAGCCTTGGCAAAGGGAAGCGGGATTTTGAAAGGAATGCAGTGATAGCACATTTTAGGCATTTTTGTGTTAGTTAGTGCGAGGCATATGTTAAGCAATATTATTTGGCAATATTACTTGTTATATAATGCAAGAGTATATAAGCTCGGCTAGGCAATCAATAAACGGCTTCATATGAGCAATTAATGGAGTCCACGTCTCTTTGTCAATCACCATACTTTTGGTACTTTAAGTAAAGCCAAAAACATTGAGAAGACATTTTAGTCTTCCCAGGAGAAAGCTTTCTTGCTCCCTACTAGTGACTGGTTGTTCCTGCACCTCAAATCTTTTTTTGCTGTTATCTTCGTTTGGTTTTGGTGTGGCTCATTTTCCTGGCCCAGACTGCAGAAAGAAACCATAACACTCTGATGCCTCACTTTTGCATTGTCTGTCACCTCACAGAGGAAATGAGGATGAGCAGAACTTAAGTCATGGAGAAGATAAAGAAAGTTGAAACTTGCAAGTGGAAAGAAGGTATAAGTTTGGCCTGAGCTGAGCCTGAGCAAGGGGAAAGAAAGATTTCTGTAAGTGTTTGTTGTTTAATTACTTGTGTTTCCTCTTTCACAATATTTGAATCAGTCATTGTATGTTTGTGTTAACTGGCAATAGGTTAAATTAAGTTAAAATAAATTCCCTGATTGTTAAGACTGTTTTGCCTGTGACAATATTTAATTTCTTTAGATCTTGAGTCAAATTCCACAAGGAAATGTGGGCTCATAAGTTCTTCTATACTTTGTTTCTGCTGCCTAGTTTGCCTGGGATAACCCAGTAGTACAGAGCTGGAGACAGCTGGGAGCAGCTATTCCTGGATGCTCATCTGTGAATAACTCCTGTCTAGTTTACATCCTCGGGCTAACCCAAACTCTGTTCTCTTGCCAGGTTACAGAGCTAAGAGTTTCAAATAACTTCATGTACTTGTACTTTAGGAATTGTCTCAGATGACCTTCCATTCTGTAAGTGCATTATGAAATTCTAATCACCAGACAAAGTTTTCTGCCTTGAATCCTAATTCTCCACTGGTTTGCACCTCGGCTATTAATTTGCACATATGCAGAGTGAAATTAAGTGTTAAATGAAACCAGACCAGTTTGGTAACAGATTGCATACCTTCTGAATAGTTGTAAATTATTGTGATGAAATTTAAAGGAGTAGGGAATTGAACCCTTTATGGCAATTTAAAATGATTTTGTCTGACTGTTTTCACATGATGTGGAAATTATTAATTATTTGTTTTGCCTGTCTCTAATAAAGCATCTGTGTGTATCATCAGATGAGAGTAACTGATAATTTAGGACCTGAAATTGTTGTCTTTCTTAAGATGTTAACAACCAGCACAGTATTAGTTCTTCAAAGAAAATATTTATATTTAAGTAATGGCAGTGCAGTACGAGTACGTGTGAAAATAGCTCTTTTTTCCCCTGAGATATAATGACCATTGGTTATTAATGGAAGCAGTATTCTGTGGCTTCCAAAATTAATATTGACTGTGTTCTGATGAGTAAATTGCACTAAATGCTAAATTTTACACGTACTGTTATTAATGTAACTTTTAATATTGCTTTAGAAATCAATAGTTATTGAAAAAAGCCTTCACAGAACCATGGAAATATTGGTTGGTAAAGATCTTTGAGGGTAAACTAATCTAGCCACTGTGATACATGAAAAGACAAGACCCAGCAGCAGAGAGTGAATCTGAGATTTATTCAGAGTTGCTCAGTGTGTGTATCTTTACTCCTGAGAGCTTTTTTTGGTTACAGCTTACAGATGTAATCACAGTCCTACAATAAATCTGTCCTCTTGACATTTTCCATTGTTCTCTCCAAAGCCATGGAAAAGGAGTGTGAAGAGTGTGGAGTTTTGTGTTGCTGTAAAAGTAGAAACTCCAGTTCAGTGTCAGTACAGGCTGTCCTGAGAGAGCTGCTGCTGGTGCTGCTGCTGTTGCTGCTGTTCTCTGTTTAACTCTTTCCTTACACCAACACCTCTTACCCCAACAAGCTTCCTGCTACTCTAAATAGTCAGCAATGGCTTCTTAATGCAAAAAGAGAGTGTTGGGGTGCAAGTCCCTCTGGGCCCCATTCACACAGGCTCAGAGGTACTCAGAAATGTGAGGGTTGAATTAAAACCTTCTGAGAAACTAAAATACATAAATCCATGCAGATATGAGGTAGAAATATAAGTTTTAGTTTTAAATAAGGAGAGAATATTTTAAGTGTCTTAAGCAAATGAAGAGCCTGTATTAGTAAGAAAAGCCCTAATGCCTAGTTTGAAGTTCAGTAGCAGAGTTAACGAAGCCCTAGACATAATGAAAACATGATGTAGCATTCCTAGATAAAAAAGATAGAACTGTGTTCATAGAAGTTGTGTAGGAAATTACCACCACTTTCTGACATCAGTGTCAGGCCTAGATAGGTCCAAGAAGACAGTAGTAGAATTGTGTTTGTAGCTGATTGGGTGAAAAAACAATAAAAATGCACTGCTTTGGGAATACTAGAGATCACGGGGATGCTGCTGCTGATGGGGCTGCTGCTCTGCCTCTGCTTGGGACATGGGGAATTTATGCCCAACAGCTTTGCATAATGGCATGGACTGTTATCCTTTGAATTCTTCACCTTCTAGACTGATCTTCTAGCCATGCAATAAATAACTGTTACAACAACCCAGTCACTCTAGTTTTCTTCAAAGTCCCTAGCAAGCCCGACAAGAGAGCATGTAGGAGGCAAGAATAGGTGCCAAAGATGCTAAAAAGCATTGCTTAGGGATGTGATCTCTAAAGCAAGGCTTAGCTGGAGCTAACACCAGGAAAGCACATAATGGGAAGCCATAATTGATTCTACCACTACAGAAATAACAAAAGGAAACTGTAGGTCTGTTGATGAAAGGGTCCAGTCCTGTATAATGTTATTTCTCATTTGCCTGCAGTTGACTAAGCAGCAGCATAAGCATTCTTTATGGCTAGAGTCTCAAGGTAGGATGGCATTAATGAATCAAAGATAACTGTGGAAGACAGCTAGAGAGCAGAACTGCTCAGCTCATGACAGAAGTGGGTGTTAGCTTTGATAGGCCATAAGCCCTGGCACCTTAGAGCAGAACCCTGAAGAAAGAAGCAAGAGATAATGGTGAGCCTGTACATGTCTGTGCAGGTCTGTACTAGCTTATAGTTAAGCAATGTTATCAAGAAAAAATAGATATGGTTGTTATGATTATTATTGCTTAAGCAAGGAGTTATTTTTAGCTACGGCTGAAAAGGTGTAAATACTGCGCTCTGCAATCAATAAATCAGCTTCATGCATTCAAACTATGGACTCCATGTCTCTTTATGAATTCCTGTCAGAGAACTAAGTTATTTTATCTAATTGTTTTACAATCTGCTTTTAATTTGCAATATCATGTTCTCTTTAGGTAGGACAGGAAATGGATTTATGGAGTTTTCCTTTTCCCTAGTCCTTTTTTGCAACTAATTATACCTCAGGTTATAGTAACACTCTACATCACAGAGGAAAAAAAAAGTCAGTTATAAATGCTGCATGTTTTCTGTTGGTTCTAGGCAACAGCTCATGAAACTTCATCTGGTTACATCCAGCTTGGTGGGACTATGTGCATTGTCATCAAGTAAGGATCTGACCCTCAAGAAAGCAAACCTGCCTCAGGTTGCTAAGTGGTAATGCATTAACAGACTTTTATTTTCACTTTCAGATATTTTATCATTAAAACAATTATATCAAAACAAAGTAGTTCTACAAAGTACTCAGCATTCAATATGAATCTCTTATCTACTATTATAGGTACCTCCTCTTCCTTAAAAAGGAAGCTATGCAAACATCCTTTTTAGTACTCAGACCACATTCTCTTTCTCAGTGTTTTTTGTGCCAAAAGAAGGTGAAGAGGCAAATTCTCTTGAAGTCTGGAAAGAAAGCCTTTTTCTTTGACTTTATGCATGCTGCATTATCATTCCTTTGTTCCTTAGCTGCTGTACTTGGAAATAGTTGAATTTTCCAGTGATGGAAACATATTGGCAAATATGTTGGATTATTGTTAAAACAGAAGCGCAGTAGATTTTTTTTTTTTTAAATAGCTACAGTTTTTTATTGTGATGTTGTTTCCATTGTTAGAGCTCAAGCCTGTGGGAAATGACTTTCAACAGTTTTTGTGTCCACATTTGCTCTCTCTCTCTCTCTGTCCTTGTGCTTGCTCCTGCTCTCTCTCTCTCTGACACACACTGTCAGCCTTAATTAGAGAAAAAAAGCCTGAAAACTTTGAAAAATAAGTTATGGAAACCAGAATGTGCATCAGACAACAACAATAGCAGGCTTCTTAATTGATGATCAGGGGCTGGAGCACCTTTCCTATGATGGCTGAGAGAACTGGGGCTGTTCACCCTGGAGAACACCAGCACCAGGCTTTGCACCCTCCACTGCCTGAAGGGGATCTACAGGAGAACTGGAGAGGCATTTTGTCAGGAGCATGTAGTTTAGGACAAGGGGGAGTAGCTTCCAAGAGAGGAGGTTTAGATTAGATATTAGGATGAAATTCTTTTCTGTGAGGTTGGTGAGATGCTGTTACAGGCTTCCCAGGAAGTTGTGGCTGTTCCATCCCTGGGAGTCTTCAAGGCCAGACTGGATGGGGCTCTGAGCAACCTGGTTCAGTGGCAGGGGGGACTGGAACTAGACAATCTTTGGGTCACTTCCAACACAAACCAGTCTGTGATTGTATCTGCCCTTTATTGATAAATAAGGTGTCCTGCCTATCTTTTCCATTTTGTAATGTGGCTATTTAATGTTTATGTTATTTATGAAATGCTGTTTGGAATAATGTGTATAAAGTGCTCTAGATGAGTGCCCCATGTTTCCATTCTCTGATAGTGTTCTTAAGACAATGACTGAGTGATCTTAGTTGGTTAGCTCTTAATTCTGTATTCTTTATTTCAGTTTATGACTGAAATAGGAGCATAATTTCTTATCTGTGCATTGTGGAAATCACAGTTCACTTCTAATTTGTCCTAAAAATAGAAGGCCAAAATTATTTGGAACAGAGAAAATCAAAGATGTAATGAACAAATGTCCTTTTGATCCTGTAGGAAGGAAAGAAAAGTAATTGGTAGAGCTACCAAAGGCGGACATTACAAGGAAATACCACTAGAAGAAGCCAGAACTACTTAATCTCAACATGTGGCCCATTACGTGTAAGACTACGCTGCTGGTAATAGTTTAAAGTCTTCAAATGCATAATGGCCTGAACTTAATAGATGCTTGAACTTGCAGGGTGCTACTAAAGGAAATACTTCAAAAATTCAAAGCTAAAGTATTAAAAATTTTGGGACCACAGGTGAATTTCTGTTAAAATTCATGCATTTTGCTGTGACTTTCAGTGAAAACAGAATCATGCATTTTTGTTTCTTCTGGTGATTACTAGCTTGCTGGTATTGTAACACTGGTTAAATTAATCCTGACACTGCAATCCTCATGCTTATATTGTTCTAAAACTACTTTCAGTATGAACAGATGATTGAAGGAAAAAAATACACAGATATTTAGAGGGCAGATACTTTTGAAAAAGTGTATTATACCCAGCACCACAAATCATGGACTCAGTGTAGGAAGTTTTGTCTGTCACCTAAAAGAAGTTTGTTAGTTCCAGAGTCTGCCATGACTAAGAGCTGTCATTCCTCATCAAGTCTATCTCTGAAGCCCCAAAGCTCAGAAAAGACAAGGTGACTTGTCTTGTTTCTTGTTACAAAAGTCCCTGAGGGCATTTGGGTGAATATCAGACTCTGAAGGGCAGCTTAGTTCTTCTAGACCAGTAGCTTCTTTCAGGCCTGCTTTTCTGGGGGTTACATGGATCTGCTTACTGTGGGCTTCACAGCAGATAAAAACATCCTTCCCAGAGTCAGTCAGAGATTTTAAGTAAAAAACATGACAACATAACTTAGAGAAATTCTTGGCAGAACTTGGCAGCTTGGTGTCATTTGAGAATTTGAATGAAGATGTCAGTTGGTGTACAAGCAGAGCAGAAGCTGCTGCCAAGACAAGGTCTGGACAAATCTCCTGTAGGTGTATTCTGCAAGACATCTTCAGAGTGGGTAATTGTGATACATGAAGGGACAAGATCCACCAGCAGCAGAGAGTGAATCTGAGATTTATTCAGAAGTGCTCAGTGTGTGTATCTTTACTCCTGAGAGCTTTTTTTGGTTACAGCTTACAGATGTAATCACAGTCCTACAATAAATCTGTCCTCTTGACATTTTCCATTGTTCTCTCCAAAGCCATGGAAAAGGAGTGTGAAGAGTGTGGAGTTCTGTGTTGCTGTAGAAGTAGAAACTCCAGTTCAGTGTCAGTACAGGCTGTCCTGAGAGAAGCTGCTGGTTGCTCTCTGTTTAGCTCTTTCCTTGCACCAACAGCTCTTACCCTAACAGCTAATCTTTTCAAGTGCATTTAGATCTGGTGAAAAGGAAAGAAAAAAAAAAGCAATGTCAAATAATTCTACAATAAATTCATATAGGACTTTGGGAGAGCAAGAGAAACAATGGAAACAGACACCTTAAAAATTGATAGCTGTTCAGGGCAATAGTAGAGGGTTTGAGATTTGTTTTGTTTTGTGGTGGCTGTGGGTTTTTTTGGTATGTGTTTTGTTTTTATTACCTTCTTCAGGAGACAAGGCTTTTATGGCAATGTTGTTCCTGCTTCTCTTCATGTGGTCAGTGCACCCATAATAACTTCTGAAATTGCAGCTATTTTCAAGCAAATTTGGAATATGCTTCAATTCCTATGAGATCTGTGGCACTCACATGCTGGAGATTTATTCCAATAATGTCCCACTGAATGAAAAGCAGGCAGGATACACCTGGTTCTTTGGAATAAAGGGTGAGGTTCTTGAGCTGAGTAAAGCTTTGCAGGGGAGTGAAGGATAAAAATTCTTAGGAAGGTTTCATTACTTCTGCTATTTATAAATCTTTTTCTTTGAAGGCTTTCTTAAATTCTGTGCAGCATTTAGGAAGGAAACATGTAAACTTCTAAGATCACATCCTTAATGTTTTAAAGAGATTGTCTTTTAAATACTTGGAAATATTTGATTTTCTGCAAATTAAATGTTGGCTTATAATCCTTACTGCCATGTTTGAAGACGGAAATTTCTTGAAATAAAATTTTGAGAAATACAAACTGTAGTGAACCATATTATTATTAAAGTCAAAAGGTGCTTGAAATTTTAATCCATTAACCAGTTCAAAATTATCGTATTTTTATAGCCTTAATACAAGTTTATAGAAGCCACAGGTGTTTGTTGTCTAAAATACAAAATCACAGAATAGCCTATGCAAGAAAGGACTTTGAAAGGTCATCTGGTCCAGCCTTTCACAGGACAGGGAGCAGAGATGAGATTATTTCCAACCTGTCCCACCACACCTTGAAAACCTCCGGTGATGGAGGCTCTCCCATGTCTCTGGTGAGGTGGGTTAGTGACTGATTGTTCTCACTGGCTTAAAATGTGAGATTACTTTCAATTATTAATCATGTGTTTTACATACCAAGAAGATTTTTCAAGGATTAATTTCTTCCCTCTAGTTAAAGAATGATCAGCTAAGTCTAATTATTCCAGTTATTATAAAGTTTATTAAATCTGTTAAATCCACGGAAGTCTGCATTTATGATTCCCTGAACTCAAAAGTATTGTATGAAAAGTAATTTATTCCATGAGTTGAAAGGTTTATTATTTCTTTAGAAAGGCTTGAGGAAAGCACAGAGGATTTGAAATGAAGACATGCAAAATTTGAATTTAAAATAGAGGCCGTTGTTGGTAATACAATTATGTTTACACAGCAGGAATAGCTTATTAAAGAGATATCATAATGACTGTTTCCAGCAAGTGTAGAGTAATTGGCTTGAGTAGCCACTTGATGTCATCCTGGTGCAACAAAATTTGTCTAAAAACCTTTGATCCAAAGAGAATTATTGCTTTCATGAACAGTTCTCTGCTAGCCTTAGCTTTTCTTTTCTTAAAAATTTATTTATTTTTATTTTTCCTGTGGTCATGTATAATCTGTTTAAGAAGCTTTATGACAAAAGGCTTATTATTACTTTTTTTTTTTTTTTCTTTAGATATCTATAAATTTTTCAAAAAAATATGACTCATTTGTCCCTCATGTAATTAGGTTGATATCAACACGTGGATTTGGCCCAAATACTTTATTGATGTTATATGAAAACTATGTAGGAAGTCTTACAAGATTCTGAGTGATAGTTTTACCTCCAATATCATTCAGCTGTGTTATGCTACCTGTGTCCCTTTTTTCTAAACATGAATAAACTTTACAAAGTCAGTTATATTTTCGTCCAGGAAAGGTTGCTCTTTAATGTTTTGTTCTTGGCATCCAGCTTGATTTAAAGGAGCAAAAGGTCCTATTTGATCATTGTGCATTTTTTTGGTGAGGAGGTAAGAGGGCAGAAGAGATAAACTTTAGATAAACTTCATAGAATTCAGAACAAAATTTTATATGGACTTTGTCAGAATTAATTTTCTCTGATACTTTTACCAGAATAAAATGTCCCTGATCTCTCACTGTCCTTCTCTTACCACTATTTCTTCTTCCACCTAGGCAGGTACCCTACATCAACTAATTTTTTACTATTTTTTAGTTTCCTATGGCTTGTTCTTTCCTCTTAACTCTTTGTGATCTTTATACCTTCGCTCAGCTCTGTGACTGCTTGGCCAGCATTTTCTATCTTACAATTCACGATGTTTTCCCACACTACTCCCCCAGAGCTGTAAAATATGAGCTTTGACAGACCGCCTCTTTGTTCTTGTGACTGTATTTTATTTACAAGAGTTTACAAGTTTGTGTTATCATTTGAAACTTCCACAGATTCTACAGCCTATTGTGTAATCTAGAAGGTTATTTACAGAATATAAACTGACACAAGAACAACTTGTTTTTCGGGTTGGAGGAATGAACAAGTGTGTGCACAAGCTCGCTGGCAATCTGGGAAACCCTGTGTAAGAAACTGTTATCCAGTTTCTGCACATGTTTGTGATCCCAGAGCCCTCTCTGGCAGCTGCCTCAGGGAGATAAAGCTGAAAGCATCCAGGTAGGTGTAAAGAAGTTGATTAAGGGTACAGTAGAACTTCTACAGGAACAAAGAGTTGTTGAAAAGAGCAAGGATAATTCAGTCTGAATAGGTGAATAATAGGGATTTGATTGAAGTGAGAAGATTAGTAGGAAATGACTACTGTCTTCCTTTAAGCTCTATCTCAATGTGTGAAGTAAAGAGATAAAGTGAAATTAAAAGCCGAAGGATTCTTTTTTTTTTTCCTGGAATATTCATTGGCATTTGCTGTTCCAAGAGGTCATTGGGACAAGTCAGGAGCTGATCATAGCAGCTTTTAAGGGTTCATTAACAGCAATTAGTAATTTTTTTTTCCTTTGAGTAATTTGCAGAATGGATAAAACAGATACAGGTTTAAAAGCAAGGACCTTGAGCACAATGGCAAATAAAAAATGGGCAGTATTTGAACTAAAGAGAATGCATTCTACTTGAACTCCCACAATTATTTATGGCCACAACAATGTTTTTGGTTGCCAGAGTGAGACAATATGGTTGTTTTCATCCAAGTTTATACATAAACACTCTTCATTTACTCTTCTCATTGATAATTTGGGATTATCAAGATTCATCTGCTTGAACTTAAACACCTTCAGTGCATATATTTGCAAATGTTAACTTTTATGTATATTTCAGTGAATGGCAACAAATACCTTTAGGGCATAATTTGTATTCTTCTGCGTAGATGTCTAAAATAGGTCAGATGAACTGTGTTCTGTAAGTGAATATTTCTTCCCCTGCTGCATATTACTGCTAATTGAAAAAAAAAAAAATCAGACAATACTTATGTGTAGGTAGCTACAATATAAGCATGAAAATTTAGGTGGAATGGATGTTATACTGATCATTGCTCACAGTTCCTCACAACTGTATTTCGTCGTAGCTGCAGCCTTGGAAAATGTTAGGAGAGATTATCTACAGCTCTTCTGTTTCTACTTGGTGTCTCCATTCCATAAATTCTTTTATATTCCCTCCTGAGAAGGTGCTACTACAAAATCATATACTTTTTATTATCCTTGCTAATGGGTTTTATTTCATGGACTCATTCCTCTCTTTATTACAAAGGTTTAAAAAGGGGCTATTTTTGGCCTGCTAAGATTGTTCTACACAAGACTTGGCTTTTTTGTGTTTTTCAGAATTAGGCAGTAGTATGTTCAAATGATGTAAAGTCTCTGTGACTTTCCAGTTTCTGCTAATCCACATGGAGTTCTCATATAATGATATTCTTCATACTCCAACAGAATTCTATAAAATACACCTCTACTCCCTCAAACAGCACTTGGTATCTTAAGACATTCATCTGTCAAGCACAAAAGTTTAAAAAGTTGGCATGTGTAAACTTAGTTAACTTGAGCATTTAGATGACTTTAAATAGTCAAAAATTGTATGTCCTGGATGAATAGAAATTTGAAATTAGATAAGATTTCTTAGTCATAAAAGAGAATGAAAGCAGAGAATGACAAATTGATGTATGAGAAGCAATATATGAGATGTGGTTGATAAATTATCTTCTGATATGTTAATGAATTCCAGATAGAGAAGTTCTGCACATGTTTATGACATGATTTATGACATGACACCATCTGACATAAAGTCGATGGCAACAATGATTCTTACTGACTCTCAATTGATTCTATGATGACTTATATGATGACTTATTGAGATTTTAATAAAGTAAATTAAAAATTGAAAGGTGATCTGAATGAAAGAAGCTCCAGGAATCTTTGAAAAAATAATTAGGAATTTGAGGCCTTTAAAAGGCTTTTTATAGACATTGACCTTTATACTCACATATACAAATATTTGCATTTTAAATAGATACATCTGAAAAATCTACTGATGCTATACTTTTCCTTATACTTACATGGAAATAACAAATTCTGTAATAGTCACTTAGAAATATGCTCTGCATACTTGAATACACTTAAAAAATCCATATTTAGTGCCAGGGGGTTTTTTTACCACACAGAAAACCCTGTAGATCTGCTTTACAATGATGAGTAATGATAATACACAGAAAGAGGCAAAACCAATATTTAAACAAATAACGTTTATGATTAATACTTCATTTTAGTAAAAACAAAATAGGTAGGATTTCTTCAAGGAAAACCAGTTCTGTAGTGCTGTTTTTTCTGTTTTGCTTTCACACAAGAAACACAAGCAACTATGTAGAAAAAGAAAATAAACTATTGCTGTGGCAGGAAAAAGTAATTGTAGTTGTCAGTTCAGGCTGCTAGGCATTCTAATTAACTGGGTGAAACTTATACAGCCAAGATGTATCTTTAAAATCCAAGAACAGCCACCATGGCTTTATTTTTTCTGAAAAATGTTCTTTATGTCTCAGCATCTGATTCAACATGTTTGTTCATGTTGTTCATGTTTGTATTATCATTTTTTATCATTAAAGCATATTTTATAAAATAAATTTATTTGCTAGATATTTCCTATAATGCGGAATATTTCCAAAACCATTAGTATTCTAATTACATTAAAGTGAGTATTTAAACACTGATTAAAAATCATCTGCTATATCTACAAACAACAATATAATGGATGAGATTGAAAACATTCAAATAATATATTTACATAAAGTATGTGAGAAAGAGTTCCCCACTAAATTTAATCTAGCAAGTGCTCTCATTATATGCTATGTAATTTTCTTCTTTACTGTTTAAGTTATTATTTCTTTTCTCTTTTAAAAGTAAGATCTATTTAACATTTGTTGATTCCGCCAGCATCAAAGTAAATCTGCGTAATTTTAACCTTTCCAACATGAAATCCAGGCATCATTTTATATTCCCCAAGTATGACAGGAATACTTTAAATGGTGACTTTTACTGTGGGGGTTTGAATTTTCTCTCAGTATAGAAATCTTGCTGAATGTCCGCTTTTAGAATAAATAAGTGCAAGACTTTTTCTCCCTCCTTTCTCAGACATTCCCAGTAGTGTGATATTCTACCCCCTACCCCCCAATATTGAAAGATATGGATCCATTGCATTTGAGAAATTTGGAAGAGACTTTATTTTCTGTTCTGCTTCTCATTGTTGTGTGATAGCAGAAGGTCGGATTGATAAACCACCACTGGTACTCCGGGACAGAGAACAGGCTCCCTGTCCCTGGGGAGGTTTTACCCACAGCAGAGGTGTTGGCAGAGTGTGGCTGTTCTGCCTGCACAGTCCAGGGAACTGCTTAGGGAATGAGAGCCCTGGTGTCTGTAGCAGTGGGTGCAGAATTCCATACATAAGGGATGCTAATGGCCATTCACATCAGCAGAGGCATTGCCTGCCACACAAGTGTGGCTTTTTTATTTTTATTTAAAACTCTGTAGCATCATGTAAAGAAATTGTTCCAACAGTGCTTGTCTTTGTTTTTTGCAATATTTTCCCTGGTTAAACATGCATCCAATTTAAGTATTAGGGAAGGAAGTCACAGTAAATTAACAGCTGCCTGGTAAGCCTGGAGCTTTGGAGAGAAAACTGCTCCTTCCTCTTTACAAAAAGCTTGGGGGAAAAAAAGCAGTTTCTCTTCAGTTATTTGGTTGCAGTGATTGAGGTCAGGGTAAACTGAAATAGATGAGAATTGGATGGAGGGGAGATTATGATCTACAAACAAGCACTGCTGACTTCCAAAGAATAGAAAGAAATCTGTTGTGTTTTGCAAAGTGTCAGAGTACAGGTATTTGGTTGAGGATAAACTAAACAATTATCATGAAATTGTTGCTTCTCAGATCTTCAAAATAATTGATCTCTCATTTGTTGATGGACTTATAAATGCAAACTCAATGTCATTCCTATCCATAATAGAACTGCTAACTTCTAGGTATTATTCATCAGGAAAACACAACCGTGATGGCTATCAATCAAATTTTATCAATCAATTATTATCAATCAAATTAATTATACAATTAATATTTCATTCCTGTATGCAGAATACCTGAAAGTAGCATTAATACAGCCCTAATCTGGTTTAACTCCTTTATTGCATAAACGTATAACAAAGCTTCATGACTGAGGTAGCAAAATCCACATGAAATGTGCATAATCTAAAGAGCTCTATAGGGCAGAGTTTGAAAATTTGGAGTTTCTGCTTAAGTGTGTTGAACATATCTTTTTAAAGAATAACATGGTTCATTAGAAGAAAAAAAAAAAAAAAGATTGTAAGGAGTATGTATCACTGATTATTATCAACAAAAGAGTATATGTCCCAGAAAATAAAAAAACTTCTGTTCACAGAGTTTGATCTAAATGTTGTAAATTTCTACCATGACCCAAATTCAGATTAAAGTAGCAGAAGAATCTGGCTTTGAATTATGCCATATAGCATAAAATAAAATGAGGATCTGATGAGAAGGTGATGGCCCCTATGGTTTATAGCTGTTTACCTGACCACCTTTTGCATTAACCCTCTTTGATACTGCAGACCCAGATAATTCTCCAGCTGATAAATTGGAAATAGGAAGTGTGTGATCAATCTCTCTCCCACTTTGCCAGCTCCCATGTTTGAAGATGCAGTGCCAAGGTAATTGCTCTTTTTTTCCAGCTATTGGAGATTTGGGACTATATTAGTGTGAGTATCTTGTCTTGCTCTTTTTTAATTAAAGCATGAGTTCATGTTTTCTGGTTGTAGAGAGAGAAAAACATGGAAATATGACACTAGAACACCCTGAAGGCTTAAACAATACAGGGTTGTGTCAAACTGACGAACCTATGATTTCTCTTTCAGTCTTGCATTTCTTTGGGACTGCTTTATTTTCCTAAGCTACCTGGGATGACAAGTGGTGCCAGAATACTTCTGAACCTAGTTATTTTCTTGCCTATTTTTGCACTGTGTGTCACAGTGCTCTGGTTTGGTTCCTGTACTTATTTAAATGCACAATCTGGCTCATTGAGAATTTGAGTGGAAGATGGCCTGAGTTACCATTAGCATAATTTATACCCAGTTGCAACTAAACAAGACTGGCAATTGCTTTCCTTTTATATGACTGAAGTATGTGATCAAAAGGCGAGATGAGCTAAGACAAACCCCTACAGAATTAATTTATCATGGTGGGTTTGGGCAGGAGCTCTGAAGAAGGTGTTATTCTCCTGGATGGTGGTGAGGTGCTGCCCCTGAGGGCCAGCAAGTTGTGGAGGCTCTGTGCAGTTGCTGACCAGAGGCTGCAGCACAAGGAGCTGCAGCTGGTAACTCCATTGCAATGGAAATGAGACCATGCTGTGTTTGAATTCCCTGATGAGAATCACCATGCATATCTTTTGAAATGTCAGACAGATTAATGAAATACATGTGGCACATCGGGCAACTTGCATAAATGATCTGTTGCCTGCAGCTGGTTCACAGTGTAATTTTGGGTTATTGTTGCAGGAGAGATAGCAGAAGGGAGTGTGACTCCTCACAATGTTTTGCTGTCTGTCTCCGCTGCCTGGTAGCCCAAGGTTTAAGATTTTTCATGTTAATATTTAAAGTCCCAAGAGGATTGCATCCCAAATGCATTTTTGAGCTTCTGATGCCCTGTATTCCATTTCAATCTTGATGGTTTGGAGGGAGAGATCTGGGGCCTGAGGGCTTTCTGAAATGAGCCAGCTGCGAGTATACAGTATCTGGAGTACTGGCTGTGTGGAATTTTTCCCTCCAGAGCTCAAATGCATGATAAATTCAGTGTATTTAAAAATATGTTTTCCACCCAAGTTTTGCATGACAATACTATCAGTTGTAATTATTCGACTGTTAGTAGTTATGATTTAAAGTAGCAGACTAAGGAAGAAAGACCGTCCGAGTCTTATTAAAGTCATCACTATTTGCCTTGGACTTCGGTTATGAACTATTATTTATTTGACATTTTCAGCTTACTTTCTAGTACTTCTAAGAATCTTTAAGAGGCTTTTATGATTGCTTATTTTAAATCATAAGACATTAAGTGCTTCAGACAAATAAGATTTTTATGCTCTTCACTTGTAAAGTGCACAAAGGTCAGCTACTAAACATGCTGAGACTCTTTTGCTGGAGGTATCTTTATCACTCCATCTCTATCTCATCTGCCTGTCATAACTACAAGAGGAGCAAATCCAAATTCAACCCTAGATGTGGGACAAGAAAACAAAGAACACTTAAGAATAAGAGAACAAAGACTGCTTGGTTAAGAAGAGCAAGAGCTATTCAGTCAAGGCAGGAAAGGTTTAACAAAGTTTCTATAATGTAACAGGTAAATTTCATATACAAGCACTTGTTTAAAGGAGAAAAAGCTGATGTGAATATTAGGAAAATGATCTCTTATGTTATTGGTTAGCAGATGCTTTAACAGTTATATTTATTGGCTATCCGGGCACACATTGTTCTAATCTGATAATGAAAATATTATAAAAGCTATATTCACTTTTAATCACTGTTTTTTAGTTCTGCTGTGACTGGGGACCGTGCACGATTCATGTACCACAGATGGCTCCCTGAACAGGGACACACAAGCTCCCAGGCAATCCCGGGCCTGCAGCGGATCCTGACTGTACCAATGGTGGGCTTCAAGGATTGCCCAGGACGTCCTTTCATCGCTGCCTAAGGAACAGGTTAGCCTTGCAAGCAGTCAGGAAAATATCCCCATAAAAATGGGCAATAATATAAGTAAACTGGAAACTCTCCATAAAGACTGTTTATTGCATATTACAAAGGAGCAAGGCTATAAAATACAAGAAAGGAAGCTTATACGACTCCTTATATGGGTGAAAACTTATTGTCCTTGGTATCCCCCTGACGGCTCCTACGACCTCGATCACTGGAAGCGAGTGGGGGAGTCTCTAAAGTCTCATCAATTAGACAGTCATGAGGTTCATCCCGATGAATTCACCACATGGCAGATTGTTTATTCTGCACTACAAGCTTTTCGTGATTCGGAAGAAATATTACACCCAGCCATAAATTCACCTGCAGACACTTCCCATGCACCGCTTTCACATCCTGATTCAGTTGTCTTGCAAGTGGAGGAGGGAATTAATGGGGAGGAACCAGAGGGTGATCTTGTGAACCTAAGAGCTATTGATCTAAGGCAGGAACGTGATTTATATCCTGCTATAAAACCGCAGCCGCTGAAAGCTATGGCTGCATCACCATCTACTGACGCAAAGGTGCTAAAACAGCAGGCGTGTCCCACACCCTATGAGCCCTTAAGACATGTCACTGACAATGAACTTTTGCTGTCCCCCGAGCCAAAACACTTTTTAGACACCTGCCGAAGACGAGCATTAGATCAAGGGGATGTTGAGTTGCTCCGTGCTATGCCCACAGTATATCAAGGCAATCAGCCTCATCATGAGCAAATTTCTTATGAAATGGTTAAGGAGTTAAGAAAGTCTGTGAAAGAAAATGGTTTGCAATCTTCCTATACAATGGGACTTGTAGAAGCTATAGCAAAAAACTATGTTATGTTGCCTGCTGACTGGAAAGCTTTATTTAAATTGGTTATGACAACAATACAATATTCGATATGGTGGTCAGAGTATGAAGACTTATGTGAAAATCAAGCATTGGCTAACATAAACACTGGTTATGCTGGAATAACGAAGGATCATTTGGCAGGGACTAGAGCTCAGACAACCATAAGAGATCAGTTAAGGATGCTCCCAGAGATGTATGACCAAGTGAGGGACCTGGCTATAAGAGCTCTGAAAAGGGTGCCAGACAATAACAGAACTGAACCTGGCTTCTCCAGCATAAGGCAAGGACCCCAAGAACCCTATATTACTTTTATCGATCGCTTGCAAACAGCTGTGAACAGGCAAATTGATATACCAGCTGCAGCAGAAGTTTTTTTGAAGTCCTTAGCCTATGAAAATGCTAATACTGACTGTTGTAAAGCACTCGATCAAATAAAAAACAAACCTGATATTTCCTTAACTGACTTTATCAAAACTTGTGCACATATTGGTACAGAACAACACAAAGCAGATTTACTAGCAACTGCCTTAGCTCAACAGCTGCAAGTGGCTCGGGCAGCAATTAAGTGCTTTGCCTGTGGAGGGGAAGGTCACATGAGAAAGCAGTGCTCAAAGAATAAGCAAGGGAACAAAAAACCTAGTAAACTGTGCCCCAGATGCAAGAAAGGTTACCATTGGAGTAGTGAATGCCGTTCTAAGTATGACAAAGATGGCAAACCTCTGCCACAACGGCGAAAACTGAAGGGTGGTGCAAAATCCAGTGCCCTACAACAAAACAGGATCCAGCCACAGCAAACCCACACAGCTCAAGTTACATCAGGAGAACCTCAGGCAGTGCCAGCTTGGACTTGGCAGTTTCCACCACAAGCAGAGTAAGTGACACATCAGTTCACCTTACACCTACAGGCTTAAATGGACTCCTTCCACTTAAATGACAGGCATTGCTACTCGGGAAATCATCATCATCTAAAAGGGGAATTTTTATTTTAGGAATCATCAGCTCTGATTCTAGGGGTGAAATAAAAATCATAGCTTGGACCCTTAACCCACCTTGTACTATCCCAGCAGGATAATGCATTGTTCAACTGATACCACTCCCCATATTGCCAGACATGCAATCAGTACCATCTGTCAATGCTGACAGGGACGCTGGAGGTTTTGGGAGTATGGGTACTCCTAACATTTGTTGTTCTAAACTTATTTCAGTACAACAACCTTTTCTAACCTGTGTTATAGATGGCAAGTCTTTTTCAGGATTAACAGATACTGGAGCAGATATAAACAACATCAGCAAACGTGAATGGCCACCCACATGGCCCTCAACAACTCCAGCAGCAATTGTCACAGGCATTGGAGCCCAGCAGGTGCCACAGCAGCCAGCTGAAGAGCTCACCACAGTATTTGGGCCAGAAAGGGAACAAGCGTGTCTCAAACTGTATGTACCTTCTACTGCATGTAGACTGTGGGGAAGAGATCTGTTATCACAGCGGGAACTGACATTGACAACAAATTTTTAAAAGATGTCACTGAGGTGCAGGTGAGGCTTAAACTCACATGGAACGCATACTCCTGTGTGGATTGATCGATGGCCCCTCAGAGGGGAATGGCTGCAACAGGCACAAAAACTGGTCAAGGAACAATTGGATCTGGGAAATACAGTTCTTTCGACTAGCCCATGGAACACCCCAGTATTTGTGACTCCATAAAAGACTGACAAATGGAGACTCCCACAAGATCTGAGAGCTATCAGTGCAGTAATAGCCCCCATGGGTGCACAGCAACCCAGATCCAGCAACGATCCCTGAAACTTGAGAATTGTTAATTATTGACTTAAAAGATTGTTTTCTCACAAGTGCGTTACACGCTGATGATGCACCTCATTTTTCTTTTTCATTACCATCCTTGAACAACACTTCAAGGTATCACTGGGTTGTGTTATCACAAAGAATATAAAACAGTCCTACAATATGCCAGTTTGTGGTCACAAGTGCTTTACAACTGGTGCAGCAGCAATTTTCAGTGGTTCTATTGTATCATTATATGGATGATATACTGCTAGCAGCAGATGATGGTTGTATTGAAAAACTGTACTGTCTTTTTGGGTCCTTTTCTTGACAAAATTGGTCTTTGTATTGCAGCAGACAAAGTTCAAACTGTCCCGCCTTGGAAATACCTATTTGAACAGAAAATTGCTCCTCAGCCCATTGTGCTGCAGACCTCCATTAAAACATTAAATGATTTGCAAAAAATATTGGGACCTATTAATTGGCTCAGACCTACCCACTGAGAAATTGTCACACTTATTCAATTTTCTTAAAGGAGACACAGATTTAACATCTCCTTGTGAACTCCATCCAGAAGCCCGTGAAGCATTGCAAATTGTGACAGATAAAATTCAGACATTCTTTGTATCCAAACAACAAGCAGAGTTACCACTGGCACTTCTTGTTGTCATAGCTGAATTCCAACCATATGCACAGTGGTGTGATGATAAACAACAGTTGTGGGTGCTCTAGTGGGTATTTTTACCTCATACATTTTCAAAAACGGTAATCACATTACTTGACATGATTGTTAGACTTGCTTCCACAGGACAAAAATTATACCAAACCCTAAGTAGGGAAGATCCTTCTCATATCCACATTTCTTTGCAGATGTTTTTCAAGATATCTTCCAGGAATCATTATCTTTACAGGCCGCCCTGACAGACTTTTTGGGAAACATTGTTAATTCTTTGCCAAAAAGTAAACTTTTGCAATGTTTAAAAGATCTTTCTTTATAGCTGCATTTTCTAACATTGTCAAAACCCCTGCCTGGAGCAAAGACAGTCTTCATCGATGGTTCTGGGAAAACTCAGAAAGCAGTTGTTACCTGGAAAAATTCTACAGAGGTTTTGGAAAACTCTGTGATTTCTCAGCCAGGGTTGACTCAACTAGTAGAATTAGCAACTAGTCTAGAGGCTTTTCAGTTGTTTCAAAATATGACTTTCAACTTAATATCAGATTCCTTGTATGGAGTTGGCATTTTAAACCCTACTGAACATTCCTTTCCAAAGGAAGTGCACAACAAGAATTTGTTTATACTGTTATCTACTCTGTCTGATTACATTCAGTGCTGATCTCATTGTTTTTATATTATGCATCTTAGATCTCACTCATCTTTGCCTGGACCTCTGGTGGAAGGCAATGCAGTTACAAATGTTCTAACAACAATGGCAAAAGTTCCAAATCAAATTACACAGGCAAAGTAGTTGCATGAATTCTATCATGAGAATGCAAAAGCTTTGAGTAAGCAATTTAATCTTACTTTTTCTCAAGCTAGACAAATGGTTCATTCTCGCCCTGATTGTTCATGCTTAACACCTTTACCTGTCACAGTAGGTACAAATCCAAGAGGATTAGGTGTCAATGAAGCCTGGCAGATGGAGGTTACACACATTTCTTCTTTTGGCACCTTAAAATATATGCATGTATCCATTGACACATATTCCAAATTTTTTGTTGCCTCTGCTCATAAAGGGGAAAAGGCAAGAGATGTCATTAAGCACATGCTGTGAGCTATTGCTACCTTAGGAGTTCCTGAGGTAGTGAAAACTGATAGTGGTTCAGCATATGTCTCACAATCAATGAAAGCTTTTTTTCATTCTTGGTGTACACATCACTTAACTGGCATACCTCACTCCTCAAGAGGTCAGGCTGTTGTGGAATGCCCACATGCACTTTAAAAGAATAGAGCTGCAATAGATTTTTTATTGTTAGCCCAGGGACATGGATGTGAAGAATTTGATGGAATGTGCTGTATGACCCTGAGTGACCACTCTGAATCCATTCATAAAAGCATCCAGGAATTAAAGGAATTGTCTGGAGAACTGCAACAAAACCTGGGATGGGATCTCTTCTGCCTATTCTCCTGGTTGGGAAGTTTCAGATTTGGACCTCTGGTTAACCATGTAGTTGGTTTTATATATAATGGGACTTACAGTGCTTTTGGTGATTATGTTATGTTTGCCATGTGTCTTTTCTTGTATTCAATGGCTTATCAATCAGAACATAGAGGAGGTAATGCTTATGCAGACACACACTGTACTTGCTTTCCAACACTTAGTACATAAAAGGGGGAGAGATGTGGGGCAAGAAAACAACACTTAGGAATAAGGGAACAAAGAACTGCTTGGTTAAGATGAACAAGGACTATTCAGTCAAGGCAGGAGAGATTTAACAAAGTTTCTATAATGTAACAGGTAGCAGAACCATTGTAGTTTGCAGAAAAATTTCATATACAAGCACTTGTTTTAAGGAAAAAAAGCTGATGTGAATATTAGGAAAGTGATCTCTTATATTTTTGGTTAGCAGACACATGAACAGTTATTTTTATTGGCTATCCAGGCACATGTTATTCTAACCTGATAGTGAAAATATTACAAAAGCTATATGCATTTTAATAAATGTTTTCTGGTTATACCATGACTGGGTACTGTGCATCATTCATATGCCACACCCACATCCAGTGAAATTCTGACAGGTTTACTTAACTTGAGCAGAATGTAACTGTACCTGAGATCCTACTGAAGACACAGCTAGTGTGAATAAAATATCAGAATACAGGCACATCCAAACAAAGGATCCAGATCTGCAACTTCAGCTCAGGTGTTGTGTCTGTAACAGGTAAGATTTTTTCTGGTCGAAGGCACAGAATCAGGCTCCCATTTGTTTTGTTTATTTTGATCTTCCTATCAATAAGGTAGTGGAAAAGCTAAAACATTTATTCAGACTTTTCTATTGCTCCTACTTTTGACGTTGTATTATACTATATATAAATTGGTTAGCTATAGTCTTATAAAATATTTCAAGCAATATTAATTTAAGGCAATAACGTAAAGTTTGACAGTTGTCCTTGTCCAGCTTATTACCACTAAAAGAGCACTGCTGCACTGTATTTCTTGATATTTGAAGATATCTAAATGACCATCAGTGAAGAGCAAAGAAATAGTAACCAAACACAACCGAATCAACAGCAATAAGAAAAAAATCTTTTAGTAATTCATATAAAACATTTCCTAAAGTAAAACAAAACTTAAAATAATGTCTTTCTCTTACTGTTAGCATTGAAAATACTATATTTATTTTAAGAACTGGTGGCTTAATCAGCATTGAAGGCATGTTGTGAAGTGCTAGAATATATTCTGTCATTTGGCTCAGCTTCAGGCAATTATACATGTAAATATAATTACTATGGTATTCTTTTTTTAAACATATTAGTCTCAAGTTTGTGATGAATGAATCTGCAATGTGTTTTCTTGACACCTTTTTGAAGTGAATTAATCCAATATTAATCTATTTTAGATGTGCCAGAAGCTTCATCCTATTACTAATAAGTTGAAATAGACAGCAGGAAATGCAGGTCCCTTCCTAGCATTGCCAGAATGCATCTCTGTGTGTATCCAGCAATCTGGGTGATATGTTGACAGAATGAGGCCAGCGATGCAAATAAAGGAATTCTCCCCCCTCCTCTCCTTGCAGTTTATTGCTTGTCATTGACTAACTCACTGACTAGAATTTCTACAGAAAAATCAAACTAGTAGAGAAGCAGCTTCTACATTAGCATTACTATCAAATGTTTAATATGTGTATTAGGCGATAAGAGTGTTCATGTTTCCAAAATTACAGCTATTTAATTTGGTTTATCAGCTGCCTAAGACTGAAGTAGGATTTTCTAGGTGTATAAATTTCAGGCTGGATTCTTAACACAAATTAGAGTAGTTTTACTGCAATTGCTGTAGTGGACTGTCATCAGTGTCACTTTACATTAGTGGAACACATGAATCTGAATGTGTCTGTTAAATAGCAAATAAATTCTTCTTTTTAAAAATGGAAGGTGATTTTTTTAACCTATCCCCACAAAATATCTTTAATTATGCTTGCTATATATGTTAGGATTTGTTATTTTGTCTTAATCACTTGCAAGTTTTTAATCTGGTTCCCTGACATACTAACACAGCAGAGAGACAAAATATATTTATTTTTGCAAACCATAGCATATGTTTCAGTTTTCTCTGATCAGGAAAGCTCAATTTAAGATCAAAACTATTTATTCCATAAAAGAGAAAAGCCAGAATTCATTAATAAATGATGCCAACAACCACAAAATCATACACAGAATTTATAGATTGAGAGAATCAAAGAGAGTGGGTGACTGGAAGAAAGGTTGCATTTATGTGAAATAAATAATCTGGGGCTTAGTACTAAAGTGAAGTAACATAATCCTGTTCCCTTTGATCATAATACACAGATTATCAGGTTAGGGAGTCATACAAGCGTATACAAGTGTACCAAATTCTTATTTGATAAAAAGGAGTCATGAACAAAGGACTCTAAAAAGACAGATAACAAGCTCCTGTATTTTCTGGCTCATTGTATCCAGAAAGCCAGATTAATATATTTTATTCATATTTACTTGAGCAGCTGTATTTATCTAGCAGAGTTACCATTGTGAAAACCAGTGCTTTGCACAAAAATAATGGAGAATCTAGTAAAAAAAAAAAAAGGGGCTTCCAAATTTAGTTTGCTGTTACCAATGGAATACATACTGCAATTTGGCAAAAATCTGTCTTGTGGGTTATTTGAGGGTTAAAAAGGTACCTGATCACTCATTTTCACACAAGTACTCTACCAACTGGGAAAAGATTTTTCTCAGATTGAAGCCTGAACCTCTGTTTGATGGAAGGGGGAAACCACTCTTTCCAAGCTTTCAAAAACTGCTGCAAGCAGACATTTGACTGCTGAAGCAGTCCTGCTCTCTCTGATCTGGGGCACACAGCTCAGTATGATTCAGCAGGTGCCCATTTTAAGGGACCATAGCTATATTTCATAGGCCATTTTTCCTTAATGCAAGTGATGCATATTGTGAACTGTACCCATATAACATTGAAATCAGCTGGAAAAAACAGTTATTTCCTCTGAAAGCATACTTTCAAGGGAGAGATGAGAGGGAGCAGTGCAAGGCATAAAAGAAATAAATGGGAAGTGAATGGTGTTGTAACGCTGCTAAAGATGTAGTAACTTTTGAATGGTAATACCTTATTTAGGACACTGAAACCAAAGTATTTTTAAATGCTTGGAGGCATTTGAATTTTAAAATTCCACATTTGTTACTAAAAAATGTGGAGGAGGATTTTACACTCACACACACAATTAAAAGAAATTAAAACATAGAGAAAGTTTGTTTTTTAAAAGTATGAAAAGCAGTTTGCTGGAACCCTGTTCTGGTGTGCTTCTTGGGCATAAGTAGGCCCCACGTATACAATCCACTGGCTGGTTTTTCCCCAGACAATCTGTCCATCTGTTTTATTCATTTTGTTATGTGAACACCTGACAAAGAACCTCAATCACATAAACACTGGTTGTCTGGCAAACACATAATTAGCACAACACATAATAAGTTACAGATAGCTCATATGTAACTGTTACCTCTGGCTTGGTATGCCTTCAACAGCATCACTTTAGTGCCCAGCTGTAGATTCTGCCTGTTTTTGTTTCAGAGTCAGTGTATTTTGTAAGCTGTGTATGATGCATGCATGTAACTACAGCATATGTTGTTTATGAGCCCTTAATCTTTCTTCACTTGAGGCAGCACTGCCCCGCAGTTTGCAGAATTCCATCTGCATCATTTGTCTTGAATTGTAGATTTGCATCATGGCAGAGTATAGAAAAGGTATCTTAAATCTTCTTATGACAGCTGCAGAGCATTTTTCTAGGCTGACAGTCTTTGTCAAATCAACAACAAACCTGCTGGATCTAGTGCTGCTGATTTTCCATAAGGCATTTTAAAATGCCCAACATTTAGTGAGGACAGTTGCTACTTCCCATCCAATTTACCAGGGTATCACTGCAGAATTTCACCCATGGATGGGCATAATATACTCAACCTGTCCTACAGTGCTATAGGACTCTCTAATAAGGTGAAATACAATGTTTTGAAAAAGTATATTCATGTATATTCCTAATAGCCTAATGATTACAACATTAATTCAAACACGTAGAAGACCATGCTAAATCCCTGAAACAGCATCTTAGTCCTGTGCATTGTCTTACCAGGCCAATCATAATTTTCATTTGTAGCTGTGCCATGTCGGGTTAACAAATATTTCACAGAAGAGGGAGGGCCTTCAGCTCAGGTTTTCTCGTGTTCTAGTTGCCCTTGCCCTTATTTTTTCCTATTGCAACTTTGGCTGGTACATCCCTAACATAAAGTTTATGATGGATCAAAAAGAAAACCTTATCCAGAGTAAAAAAGGGAAAGGCTCCTTAATTACCTGTGCTTCACTTTAATTACTGCCACTTGATTTAAATCTGTAAGGCAGTGCTTTAGGGTGACACTGTGTTTAGTCTAACATTCGTCAGAATAAGAAAAATTGGGACATGGTTGTATTATGCAATGAAGAGAGAGAAAACACTGAGATTGTTAAGCTATTATCTGTCCCTATATAGAAGTGGTTTTTACTGAGAACTGTAACAAATTGAAGTAATATTAATTCTGGCATGATAACTCTCTACTTTTATTGCAGAATGACTCAAACCACCTTTTTATCTCAGGGGAAACAATATAATACTAGAGAAATGGCCTTTGAGAGAAAAACTGTACCCCTGGTTGAGACTTTATATGAAGGTATTTTTTTAACACTTACTGAGAGGTTTTTGTAATAGCACTGAAAGAATACACAATGTAAAAGTGTAAAACTATATTGAATCAGAAAATAAACCTCACAGTACTTGTTACATGGGCTAATACAGGAGAGTCTGCATTTTCATCACATCTATTTTCACAGAAAACTTATTTTTATTAGTCTGTTTTAATCTGTTGTATTTTCCCTAAGCAGCAGATTCACCTTCAAGGACTAATTTATACATTGTAGTTCTGTTTGTGTCTTGGTTTTCAAAATGTTTTCAGGAATTGTGGTAAGCTCATGTCACTGTTAATTAACCTTAAAGGCAAGACAATACACCTCCTCTGTAATCACAGAATGATACTACAGAGTCTTTTTAGCCACTGTTGGTTCTAACTTCTAAATTAGTTTTAGAAAATAGCAAAACAATTTATAAAGTCACATTGAAACTCGAAATAATCAAAGTGGAAACTATTTGGCCAGTAACTGAGTATTGTTCATTAACTGCTGGTAATGATTAATGTGCTAGGCAAATTATTACTGATTTTATTTCCAACGAGTCTGCATACTTATGACAAAATTCAAGCTTTTGAAGGAAATGAAGACCAAATTCACAAGTAGAGAACATAATAGTTTACAATAATATAATACTTTAATAATTTAGATATTCCTTTCTCTTCAGAGAAAAGTTATTGTGCAATTCTTACTATGAATCAAAGTTTGGGGGGGTAAGTCTTTCTTTTTCTTTTTTTACTTTTTGGTTAAACTGTGTATGTAAACTGATAAATCATATTTTTGGTTTTGACCACATAGATTAAACAAGAAATTATAGGAATTATAAAAAATACTAAAATTTTTCTCCAACTCATGAAAGTATCTGAATTGACAAAGACAATAAACAGTCAAATTTGATAGAAAAAAACTATTTTTTAAATTTCTTTTTGATGTGCATAAAGACAGAAAACTCCTTATGTGGATAAGCTTCCCTAGAGTAGTCAATCTGATTGGTCTTCAATAGATAATCTTCATAGGATTATTGGTTTTGTACCAAGAATATAGTAAAGGAGCTGATGAGGAGCAGCATGCAATGATGTGTGTGCCCTTTCTAAAGTTTTCCACAATAAAAAAATATCTCTGCTTTAACAGGTGTCCTTTAAGAGGAACTCCAAATGCGAAGCTTTCAAGGCTAAATTGAGAAAAACCAGAAGCCAAGGTCCAAAGCTTTTGAGCAGCTGGATACAGGGGATACAATGGAAAAATGCAACCCTTTTCCTGGTAAAATAATGGGTTAGAGTGCATGCAGGAACTTCTTCATTTCTTTCCCATTAGTTAAGCACTAGGAGTTTTGGGGGGCAAAATCCTACCTTATAAGTTTTCCACTAATTTCCTTTATGTTTTATAGATAATATATATAGTCCAAAAAAAGAAGATTATATTAGACTCATCTAGACATTAAATGTGTGCTGCTTATTGTGGCTAAACTGATCCAGTTATAGCTGCTTTGCTATGGTGAATTGTCTGTAATATTAGATCAAAGCAACTATAACTATGGCATTTTTACTAAAAAAGGAAAGGAACAGTATTTAAAGTGAAAGCTTAGTATTTCTGGAATGTAAAACAACATCAAAAGCTGGTCAAACCATCATAAATTCTGCATAAATTCTGCACAAGTAATTATATCATCTGTTCCAGATGCTCCCAAAAACCTTTGAAATAATTGCATGACTTCTTCAAGTGGCCTTCCCACATGGAATTCACTTGCACAAACATTTGAGTATCAGATAATCAGATTAAAGTTCTTTGATGGCCAGTTTAGAGAAAAATAATTTCTAGCTTAATATCAGTTGTGTAAATTCATGAGATCTATGTAATTTCTTCAATTGTGAACTGTCTTGTTACTAACATCTGCATACGGATTGTAAGCCTACAGGTCTTCCCAAAAAATCCACAACTTTCGAATTCCAAGTGTCAAAAACTTTTTATTTTACTGTTACTCAATTAGGGCTCAATGGATTGTCTATTAAGTTGATCTCCCTTCCTGAGCATGCAGGAGGGAGGGTTTTCCTAAAGACTGTAAGAATGGAAAAGTTCAGGATGGCATGAAGGAGTATTTTTCAGACCACAAAATGAGAAACTGATTGAAAGTTTGCAATGTAAAATTACAGTTTAACCTCTGTTTTGCAGAGGTTAAGGTGCATGATTTTTGACCATTTACCAAAACAAAATTTCTGATGAGAATCTTGGTTTACATAAAACCAAGCCAACTAATCCCCCACCCAGATTATATTCATATAACTTATTAATGCTTAAGATACTTCTCACGATACCAGTAAACTCTAAAATAATCATTAAATTCATTCCATCAGCTCTGTTCTTCCCCAAAATGCTGAACAGGAATGAGGAGTGATAACAAATCAAATAGATATATGCATCACTAATCCATACAGCTCAGCTCTCCTTGAAATGTAAATTCCAGAAAGGGACTTGCATTTTCAAAGATGCATACAGCTTCTGCAAACTGGTGCTCCTGCATTCAGCTCATTTAAAGATTAGCTGTAAACTTCAGAGAAGAAAGACTTGATGCCTGCAAGCATAAATATAGAAAGACATTAGAATTTTCTCCCTTGCTTTTTCTTGGATGACTATGAAATTTAATGTGGCATACAGACATCTGAGTTTTTCACTTACCAGCGTCTACCTGAAACTTTTGTTAAAGTATCCACTGTTTACAAATTTGATTCTTGCAAGAAAAAAAATAAAAGAGGAAAAATAGATTTTCAGAATGTATAAGAAACAGAAAGTAATATATTATATTTCTTAAATTGCTTAGTATTTCTGAAATGAGTGGACTGGAAGGAGTTTTGTTTATCGCTGAGATCGCTTTGGTCAGAATGAACCAGCCATGCTAGACAATATTGGGAATCTGGATTTGGGTGTTCTCTTATCAGACACAAGTGCTGTGCCCACAAAATAGAAGGAGCTATTCTGATATAGAATCAGACTATTGATTCAGAGTTCAGAAATTTTCTGGTTTAGCTTTTTCTTGACAAAAGACAAAGAAGATAGTGTTAGACTGCACAACTGTAATTATTACAGGTTGCCTATTCAATGTCCTTGTAGAGACAGTAGAAGACCAGAATAAACATTCTGTTCTTTGAATAACTAAAAAAATTGTTATACCACAGATTCTTATTTGACATAGTATTTCTTAGTGCCTACATCTGATCAATATTAATGATTAAGAAGCCACAATCTCAGAAGCGGCAGAAGTAAAAGAAAATTTGCACCATCTGTAGAAATCAGGGATGTAGTAAATATACTTCAAAAAAGTAATTTCAGAGATAAATTGCATGCTAATGAAAATAATTTGCTCTCATTTATACAGCATATTTTCTCTCATGAATACATATACAAGTAGTAGAACAGATAAAGAACAAGATTTATTATATTATTTTAAATATTTTACATTTTTTGAGAGAATATTTGATGAAAGCTATTTCCACACAATCTGCGTCTGACTCTATCCAGTTCAGAGGAATACTGCTATCTGCCTAAGTAGCCCACTCATAAAGTATTAAAGGCCTGAAAACCAGCCCTGCAATACATACCTTTTAGCCTGGAAAGTGGAAGAATCCCACTGTAGGACCATACACTCCTTTAGGCTGAGCAGTGCCTTAGGTAGAAGGACACAGATGTAGGACCCTCATCAAAGTTCAGCTGGGTTTGATGCTCAGAGTTGATTTTCTTCTTTGGTATTGATATGTAATAAAATGTTTATGTGAAAAAGCAGAAAAATCAGCACAATACTGTTAAAAATTTGAAAATAAAATCCTGATGCAGGGCTAAAAGTGGTTGTGGTTCTTACATTTAAGCTGAGTATGTCATACTGAACAACATGTATGGGATATGCAACACAACAAGAGGTTATTTTAATGTTGAGACTATCCTGTGCTCTCCATCAGAAATAGCAAAATAAAACCACACCATGCTTCAGGGGGCAAGCAAATAATATTTTTTTTTTTTTAACAAGAACCATTGTGCCAATGGAGATATATAAACCAAAATCAGGAGAACAATAGAATAACTAGTCACAGAGTACAAACATAATTTATATGGTAGTACTAAGAGCTTTTCCATTCAAGAGCAAAGTGACAGAATTTATGCAATCAAATATTTGTACAGTTGCTCATTAATCATTAATAATTTTTGGCATTGATTTTTTTAGTGTATAGAGTATCAGTGTTTCTGTGATATTTTAATTTTTTTTTTTTTTTACATTCAGAACTCTTACTTTACCTTCTTCACACAGTTCATATTTTTACTTTGGAGATTTTTTTTTTGCAAAGATAGTAAGAGTGTGGTTTAATACTCATGTTATACAGACAGGTACCTTCTAGTTCACCTATTCAAAACTACAGGTGAAATAGATTCCTTCTATTATTAATTAAGTACTTCAGCATATTAAAGATGATGATTTATTTATTGGAGCTACTATGTATGCCCCTACTTATACATACAATTTAAACTTATTTTATGAAAAATTCTATAAATCAACACCACTGTCATGTGGGATATAAAAAAATACTAACAACAAAAAATACAGAACAGTTAGAATAATACTATTTCCAACATTTACATTTTTTACAGTTAGATGCATTTTTCCAAAACAGCAGAAATCTTGTAGAGATATATCTTTGCTAAGTCTGCTGAAGTGATTGTATTTGCATGTGAGAGAAAGAAGATCAGAATACGACTCCCAGTAATCATACAAATACATAAAACTTATTTTTCCCAACGTAAAGAGTACTGTTTCAATGAGTCAACAGATGTGTTGTTCCAACAAAGCATATAACCAGTATGGTAATTCTCATAATATGAGTCTTTACAGTTTAGAAAGATATGTCTGAAAGTTTGTCTCAGGCCCTTTTCAAGAAGCACTGGCTCCCCATGTGTTAGTGCCAGTCAAAGGAATGATTAACCATCCTGTAAAATTTTGCATTGTGCTCTCTGAAGTAGGAGTACAGTTGCTCTAAAACAGTGCTGTTAACAAGAGGATGGGGACGCCCTTTCGATTCGTGTAAACATCTCTCCCTCCCATCACTTCTGATGCAGTAGAATCCCTTGGTTTGGTTAAAATAAAAATTAGAAGACATAATTCGGGAAGGAAGATTTAGAAATTTTTCAACTTTTTGTAATTCTGGAAGAGGGTCCTTGATCAAAGTATTGCCATCCACTATGTGAATCTGATCCAAACTGAAATGCTTAAGCCACTTTTCCATATGGACATCATACAGACTTCTCTGAATAGCTTTGTATTTGGTATTAAGCACTCCATTCTTAATAACAATATCTTCAAAGAGTTGAACAGGCTTGTGACTTTCTACTCTGTTGTAATATACTTGGGTATAGTCAGATATAACTCTCTCAGTGGGATCTCTTAGAATAAGCAGCAGTTTAATGGAGCTATTCATGTCATGAATTCTTCCTGGGGCCTGTGGTGATGTAAAATAGCCTGGTGTTTTCTCAATTGTAATTTGATTTCCATAAGAAAATGGCATCAGATTTCTATACCAGTCTATTCCTTTCACATAATTTTCATCCCAGTCAAAGAAGTGGACTTCTGTAGCTGCCACCACAATGTTAGGATGAATATCCAACATTTCCAGCAAAGCCCTGGTCCCTCCTTTACGAACTCCTATGATGATTGTCTGAGGTATTTGTCGGCTGGTGCCAGGAGGTCTCACCTGTGCTGAATAGTGTTCACTTTTATTGCTGAATAATCCCACTTGTGACTTCAGTGTTTCCAACAGTGCCCCATTCTCAACAGGAGCACCCCGAGCATGAGTCAGCAGAAGATAAGCTGACACCAGTAGGAAGGCCATGTGGAGAGGAATAACTATTTCAAGATAATGTTTTCCTCAATTAATGAAAGAATAAGTGAGTCCCCTCTTGAGATGCTTGGCAGAACCCGTGGTAAGCACACAGCAAGCTTCTGAAGCATCTGCAAAATAAAATAAGACCAGTCAGTGTTTCTAAACACATCACCAGTTAAAAAATTCAACTCACAATTCAAGTCACAAAGCTAGTCTGTGATCCCAGTACTTATAGGGAAGTTATTTGTTTCCTCTGACTTTATTTCAGAAGGACAGGAGAGTCCCATGTGTTGGGGTTTTTTTCTCCTTACCATAAGTGACCAATGATGGATACAAACCTTCCAACAACTTTTATTTCCTCTAATAGAATTGTTTACCTGATTTTAAATCCTGACCATTTGTTCCTTGCTTTGATTTTCCTAATTGTCTTCCATATATACCACATACTTCTCTTGTTTTAAACACTGTATTCTGTATGATAACAATAATTCCAAAGAATATTTGAATGTCAGCACCTTTCCTTAAATTCTCTGCTAGAATAGTATATTCTTATATCAATAACAGACCTGGATGATGGTGCCATCATCTGGGTTCTAGTGAGCCATGAATCATACAAAAATAATTCTGTTTACTTACACACAGAAAAGAAAACACAGATAAAAGCAAAGTTTTGGAATCTGAGCCCTTTAGAACAGAACACTAACTGTGTCATAGAAAGAGTAAAATGCCTAAGCTGGATAAGTGTGGGAAAAAATAAATGATGCAGGGTGGATGGATTCTCTAGAACTATCCAAGTGTTGTGATGCACAGTCATATAAATGTTGGAAAAGCCTTGGCAAAAATCAGGTCTTCAGATAATATTCTGCAGTTCCTCCAAAGCTTTGTATAAGAGATACCCAGATGTTTTCTGGTCACTGAGAGATTTCTGCAAGGAAGCAAGTCTGATTGAGGCTGAATAGCTTCTTTTACTTAATCTACATTGCAAATGGTCATTTTTTGAAGTGGCAAATGACAAATATCGTCAAAATTTGCAAAAACTCCAGGCTGACAGGTATGTGCATGTGCAGTTGTAAGTGAAAGAAAACATCTATGTAACTGTGTTACTAACATTTGAAATCTCCTGGGTAACTCTGAAACAGACTGCTTATGGATCTGCCATCACAAAACAGTCACAAAAAATTCAGATCAATCTAACACCTGCACTTGAACCACTGTGCTTGGATTGTCTGTTTTTGACTTTTAACTTCTAAGACAAATTTGCATTGAGAGGACTCCTGAGTTTCACTCCATTTCTGAGCAATTATAGGATTTTAAGATTTGTGGGATATGTCTACATTCTTGTTTTGTCTTCAGTGTAGCATGCAGAAACAAGCTTTTTTGTACAGTGAAGCAGCAGTAATTTAAAATACAATAACTATTTTTGGAATAATTTTGAATTATGGCTCATATTTTAAAGTAGTCTCAGAAATGTTACAACCTTAGCTCCTTCTCTAGTGTTCACTCTCTCTCTTTTTCTGACATATTGGTCACAGTACTTAATCTCTTAGATAACACAACCAATTCCCATTTGTCTTGGCACTGAGGAGCAGTCAATATTTCTATTTAAAAGTTGTTTACTTTGAGTCTCATTTTACAGGCTTAATGATTTAAAATATTTGATAATAACAGTCTAGGCAATGCAGCAGATTCATTAAATCTATTTTCTAAATTTTATTGAAACCTTCTCCAGCTTCTTGGATATCTAGGGAATGACCTAGTCAGCCTCAATGAGCACTAAACTCACAGTTATATAGCAAATATTAACCCTAAAATTGTCATTTAAACAATAAACTATGACCTTTAGTGAGGAAATCTGTGGAGAACATTCCTTGTTATGTCCAAGCAAGACTTAAAGGGCAACTGCCTCTTCAAAAAGAGCACAGTTTGAACTAGGAACAGTGAGTATATAATTACTAAATATTGGAAAAGTCTAAGTACAAATTGGCCTTGTAATGACTGACTGGAATGCTGTTCTTTAAAAACTTGGAAGGAAGTTTCATTTTAAAGATCACAATTTTTTTTTACTAGGAACTTCACACAGAATTTCTATTTGAAGCTCCCAAGAGCAAAGAATGCAAGAATTTCTCTGGCAGTCACAGGAGGGAAGAATAGGGATGTTTATACCAAAATCATTTATAGTTACTATTCCTTTGGATGGCAGGTTTGGAAATGGTTACCGTTCTGTTTAGTGCTGCTGAGAGATTAAAATCCATATTACAGTAATGGCAGCTAATGTTGGTTTTTGGAAAGCTCCTTAGGATGCACAGGAGAAAATTAGAAGCATCACACCCCAGACGATTCCTGGAATGCCAGCTTTCACAGAAGGGACTCTGCTTTAATCATTTCAAGCCAATTTTTTCATGATTCACAAGATTCCTGAACAGTTCAGTCTGAGGAAAAGCACAGCTATGCATAAGATGGTTTCAGAAGTAGCAACATATGACAGTGTGGCATCTTTCCAGACCTGGGATGCCAGCAGGCTGGGATTTGGGAGCAGGGGCCAAGGCAGCAGTTAATCATTCTTTTAACCTGTTCTGAAATCCCAGGGTTAGTTTACATTCTATTCATCTTCATTGTTAAATTAAAATTCTTGCAGGAAGAGTGAGGAATTATTTTTATAAAAATCCTACTGTTCCTCTCAATTTACTTTTTTCATGATAATACAGCATGTTATAAATTTTAAATGCACTTACACGTCTATAAATTAGGTTATAAGTACTTTGAACTAAGGGAAGACCAGCCTGAATGTCTGCCAAGCAAGGGATTAGTTATAAATACCAAGGTGGAGACACACAGTTCATTATCTGATTTAAATTCTGGAACTGTCCCATTTTGAAACAGTTTCATGAACTGATTCTTCACAGGTATTTTAGGCAATGTTATTTAACTTGAAAGAAAACTATTTTTAGATTTCTTGAGAATTAGTATTCTTGAGACTAACTAGGTTAATAGCTTAAATTGAAAAAATAGAAGGGAGGGGGAAAAGCAGGAATTTCTCTAAAATAAACTAAAACCAAGTAAAAAAGAAACAAGTATTTGATACTGGGACTCTGCAGTAGTATAGAGAGAAATGTGCTCTTCCTAGATCTGGTGACAGGTGAAAAATTTCTCAAATTCACTTTTTAATTTTGTTTAAAAAATTCAAACACAATAATATTATTTAATCCCTAACAAACTAAGTTTTCTAGTTTTATGCACCAAAGAATCAGGTGCAAATGCTGAAACCCCAAGAAGACTGTAAGCTGAATGAGCAAGTCATAACTATCACTGAGGACAGATTGGTGTTCCAAAATATTCTCAGATTCACTTCTGATGTGAGTGAGAGTCTGCTTAATTTACCATCTGAGATCAGCAGTTCTCTGTAAAACACATTCAGACAGCAGAAGGGATTCTGCATATTCTGTGGACTGAAGTATTGTTTGAAAAATAATTTAACATAGTTATTAACCATTTTAACCATTTTTCAAATTAATTAGTTGTTTTACAAATTAGAATCATTGCTAGGAAATACTACAGAAAAAAATCAAATTCAAAATGTGCTGTAAAACTGGATCCTAAATAGATCCAAATTGCCTTTGGGAGCAAATCTATCAGAACAACATTTCAGCTTTGGCCTAAGATATTTGATTGATTTCAGTGAAGCTCTAAGAAGTTAGATCCTGTGGTTAGGTTATAATTGCTACATAAATGTAAAGGTTTTAAAGAAGATTTATCATATATAATTGGAATGTTATTTGAATAATTTTTGTGTTGTTGCTTTTATGCCTTTATGCAATTACATTTTTAGAAGATATTAACTGCTTTTTATAATGAAAACAATATATTTTACATTGGTGCACTGCACCAATGAAGAATCTGAAAGGATTCTTATGAAACTAACCCCATGACACATGACCAGAATTACAATGCCTTATTACCATTTTTCCCTATTATTTGGTAGTGCTGGTGCTGTTTAGTAACATAAAAAACATCAGCAGATATGATTATTAAGCAGAAATAAAGTTCAGAAATAAATTCATTCCTTGAAGAAAGGACAAATTAAGTAAATAATACCTTGGGCTGCTGTTTGTTTTCTTTTTTTAAAACCTTAGAATAGACTTGAGAACTGCTATGCTGGCTGAAAAATCATTTTAATATTACAGAAATGTACTAAAGACCCTTAACTGCTGCACTCTACTCTGAAAAAACTTCTAAACATCTTATGATTTATCTTGCTTTGGGGTAAAGTACAAAAGTGTACGGTAAACCTAAATTTATTATTATTACTAATTTATAACATTATTAGTTCCTAAAAATACTCCCTGAGTTACACTGCCTGCAATACTTTTCATTGGAGAATTCTGCAGCACTCTGTGTTAATGAACTACCTGCACCTTATTAAGGCACCATTCTCACCTCACTGGAAATTGCAACTGACCAGTCTATAGATCCAGCTCAGGAGTGCAGATGCTTTGGAAAGTCAGGTTAATCTCATCTGCTCAAGGTCATACAGCAGGTTTATAGTCCAACCAAGAATAAAAACCCCAGGGCTTCTAATTCTCCATCCAATTCCCCTTCCAATTTCAACTTGGTGCCATTCCGTAGCAGCCTCTCACAACTCTTACGATAACTTCTGGCTGGATTACACGCTGAACTGAAAAGCAAAGAGGTTCCTCAATGTTTCAGCATAAAACACAAGTTTGTTTTTGGGTTGTTTATTTTTTGGAATAAAGCTGCTTCTTTCCACTTGCTCCTCACAAAAAAAAAAAAAAAGAAAAAAAGAAAAAAAAAGAATCAAATACAAACTCTGGATTTTGTTGTTTCAGGGTATTTGTGCAGAAATACTTCTGCTGGTGACTGAAAACTGCAACAAGGGGAGGTAGTCAGAGCAAGCATAACAAACCACCAATTTTTGTCGTGATTTTTAAAAATATAATGGGATTCAAAAAAGGATACTGCTTTTCCTGTTAACTTCTATTAGATATGAACTCATCCCAACACAAAGATCAATCACTGAGAAGAGTACAATGCAAACATGTTGAGGCTTACAAACTGGCACACAAACTTGGAACAGCTCAATTATATCTCTATAATTAAGAACATCTCTAATGCTGACAATATAAAAAAACAATTCCTGCCTAACTGTATTCACAACCAAAGGTCATATAAGGTGAACAGTTTCAGAAATTTTTTGAAGGACAATCATACTGTGATGTCAGTTAGACCCATGTAAAGTATCCCTATACATATGTCTTATGTAATAAATAATCCTAAACAATAACAATATAATTCTAGAAGTTTTGGAATGTCTGAAATTAGGCTGGTGATCTTCCTTCAGTAAAACTAGAATTAGTTACATAGAGTTACATAATAAATGCAAATCTGCACTCAGGATGGCTTATACATTTTTTAAAAACAGGGAAATCAATTATCCAGTGCATATAGGACACATTGCTTAATAGAATCCAGTATCAATGTATTCAGAAAATCCAATAATGTAATAACTAATTCTATTAATTCTAAGCATTAAATATTAGAAGTAATACTATCATCAAAAGTCCTCTTCATAATACCTTAATTCTGATTATAATATAGCTTGTGAAATGATGGACATTTGAAAATACTTGGCACGTGTCCCACGGTTGAACAGAAAGGTATCCTCTTTAATATTAATTGGAAGGAAACACAGTTCAGCTACTTCTATCCATGTGAGATATGCCTAGGCAGAGCTCAGGAGACACATTTCTGAGTGTCAAAAATATTAAAAATTCTGGAAAAGTTTCCTGTGTAAAAACAATTGTGTTTCTTAATTTTATTACAAGCAGAGCAATTACTTTAGGCTAGAATGAGATCAATCAGGTGCAATTGAACAATTTTAGAACTGTGACCTAGATGTGAGATTTGGTTGAGAAGAATCCCAAATTACCTATTCCATGAGACTAAAGACTATGTGAGAAAGGACAATTATCCCAAAGAGATAACTCTTTATAGGGCATGAAACTTTTCTGCTACACTTTAATGTTATGCTCCATTCCCAGACTAACTGTAGTAACTAAATAACATTTGCATTGTTGTTAATGGAGAGGTCAGTCAGCTCCCAGGAATATACAGAGATGGACATGAAGAACACCTCCCACCTGTAACCATGGAAAAATCTGCTGCCAGCTGGAGAGAGCAAGAAAGGGTAAGAGAGTAAAATACGACACTGGAGTTTTGTAACACAGCTGCAAGTTGAGCTCAGTGATCTCTTCTCAACAAGGAGCAGAGGACTAAGTATGAAAAGGATCACAGACCCCAAGTCAAATAAACATTGCAGCAGTTCATATTGCTGATTAAGAACCTTAAGAGTCTTGTAGGCACCTAAGAATTTTGTTCACTTTCATTTTACTCAAACTATGGACATATTTTTGTTAGGGAGATGCACTTAGAATTCCTAAATGAGGCAGTACCTAAAAACCCATAATCCCAGAAATGCTGCCTTGCTGTTGTAACACCTCTTTGGGTAATGAAATAAGTTTAAAGATTTCTCTTTAAGCATCAATACAAAAATATATGTTAGCACAAAGAAAGCCAAAGACATTAATATTTTAAAGCCCTTATCTCAGCAGTGAATTTATTCGTGTGAGCCTCTTCCAATGAGATTGCAGTTTTACAACAGCCAACAGTTACTACCTTACAGGAATAAATAAAAGGAATAAAAAAGGAAATAGCTGTTTGGTGAGTAAAGACAGGAGCTACAAAGTAATAGCAACTGGCTGCAGGCTTCTACCAGGTACACAGACTATAATGGATAAAAAGGAAAGCTGAGAAATGTTAGCAGAAACTATAAACACTATTAAATCATTGGCAGGTGATATTAACAGATAGGGGCTTTGAAAAAAGTTTGCTTCCCTAAGGCTAGCATTACATTTCCTAATTCCCTTTTCTGATAACTCAAGACAGAAAATTGCCTGATGTTAATGTGACTGAGAATATGTAGCAGTACAGTAATATATACAGTATAAACACACTAATAAATTTCTGAGCTAAATAAACCTTCTACAGCTGTAGTTTACACACTTATATTTTATAGTGTCTTTGAAAAATATCATACTCAAATTGTCCACATAAAAGTCACTGAATTACAATTTCATAAAGATCTTTAATAAGTTTAGCCCATAAAGCCAGATATATTCTAAGGATATCTCTAAATAGACATAAATAAAAATTCTGTTCCTATTAAGATGCAAAGGGTGGATAGTGGTCAGATTAACACAGATGAGAAGGTAAATTTTACTTGTCACATTGGCATATTTGAAATGGAATTGCATTACCATTTTGTTGAATTATACTCACACCTGTAATTGTTAATTAAGCATCTGAGTTAATACAAATTGAAGTACCAGAGATGCCATGCCAGTTTTTCAGCCAAACAAGCAGTAGTCTTGTAATTATAAAGGTGCAAGATGTAACAGTGTGTGGCTGATAAGTAGCTTTTGTGTACATTTCTACAGTACAGCAAAAAGGTTAAACTTCAGCCTCTCTACCTCTGGTATAATTAATTGAATATTATTAATTTTCCCACACTCATTGTCACAAAGAACACCTTAATACTCACAGATGTTTAGGAAATAAAAATATAACTTGATGCAGAGGATTTATGAGAGAGAGACCTTTCTTTTAAAGGAAAAAATTCCTCAGAGGGTCAAAGATGGCAAGAGAAGAATTCAAGAGGGATGAGGACAGGTTAACTCTCTGGTACAAGCTAGCAAATTCCTACAGGACATCCATGTCAAATAACTGACCCTAAAGTCTTTTATGCTCTTGTAAAGAGCACAGATTCCTGGTATTAAAAACAAAACAGAACAAAACACCCAAAAAACCAAAACCAAAACAAAACAACAAAACAACAACAACAATCACAACAACAACAACAACAACCAAAAAAACCACCCAAAACAAAAAATACCCCCACACACACAAACTCCTCCACCAAATCCTACCCCTGCCAAAAAACCCCAACCAAAAGCCAAAGAAAAACCACAAACCCGTGCTGGTTTTAAGACATTACAGCTTCAAGGACTCCAAAAAGGGATAACTCTTATCAGAGCTTTTCTGGGCAGCACTTGTCAATATCACACCTTTTATTTTCAGCACTGCCCTGGTGCAGGGCAGGAGCAGTCTGGGCAAAGCTCATCAGACCATGGCAGCTGCTCGGGGATCACCCCAAGGCAGCCAGGAGGGACAAGTGGGGAGCTGGCCAGGGGAGAAGCCAGGCAACAAAAGTCTTGCAGGCAGGCAGGCTTCTTTACCCCCACCTTAAAATCTGTCCAACAGTGAGACATCTCAGGTGAGTCTGATGAGCTAAGGTCAGCACCTTATCCTTTGTTTATATCCTTTTGAATAATTTTTCCAAGGCTGTGGCATTAGTCCCTGGGAAGCAGTTCTCTGATGCTGTCTGATAAGAATTGCTCTTTTGGGTGCCATAAAGCTGTTGTATATCCCTACCATACAAGGCATGAAACAAACTGATCCTTCCCTTGGAAATGAGTCCTGCTATCCAATAATCACCAGGCTGGAGACCTTCTAATGTCAAATGCAAACAGTAAGAGAAGGATCCAGCTTCTTGGCTCAGGGTTACACTGTAAAGCACAGGTGTAAATTGAGCAGGGAATTCACCCAGAATAAAAAAAAAAAGCAGCTGAAAGACCCATCAGAGTTGAAATCTTTTGGCCTTGTAAAGGATGACTGAACAAAATTTAAGAAAAAATTAGAGCTCAGGAGCAATTTTTTTTTAAAGAGTGATTACAGAACAGATGATGTGAGAGGATATAAAGAAGCTGAAATAATTAATCAATGATGGAGTTAAGATTGAAAATTTAATTTTGAAATTTTGGGTACTGACACAGGCCCTGATAAGAGACAAGATCAAGATAAAGGTCAGAGAAAAACAGTCTGAGTGAGTACAAGTGCTTGATAAAATAATGGGATTTACAAACCAAGAAACATACTAAATCCACGCTGAGTTTAGGTACGCTGAGAGACTTTGGGCATCAAAGAATCAAAAATTATACAGGAAGGAGCTCATAGGCAACCTTTTCTCAAAGTAAACAAACAACTTGAAGAGGCCATAGAAAGCAACTGCTTAGCAATTCTTAATGCTGATTAATAAATATATTAGTAAAATAAATATAATAGTCAAAACCCTGTCTTCCACTGGTAAACAAATCCTTGCTAATAGAGAAGGTAAATGCACTGCAATACAGAACAGGCAAACATAGTGGAAAAGAAACAAATAGATAAAACATCTCTTGAATAGAAGCTCAATGCCTTCAACATATATCCATCATGGTGCACATTTTTTCATGTGCACCATCCATCAATGTGCACATTCAGCCCAGCAGATAGCTGTAGAGATACAGGAACGAAAGCAATTTAGGGAACATTTGAAAATGCCTGATAACTGGAATACAACACATAGAACAGCCCCGAGTGTGACACTCTTGTGTCTCTCACACTGCTCCTCAGGCTGATACTGGGAGGCAAAGATGACAGGCTGAAAGCACAGAGTAAGCAACAGGCAGATTATTTTCTGGCTATTACGGAAAATCAGGAATCAGATCCTTGCTCCTTACCAAACCTGCTTCTGCTGCCAAAGTAGCACATTAAAATACAGTAAAAGAATACTCACCACTCTTAAGAGTCTGAGAACAGATAACTAATACCACACGATTCCAATGATTTTCTCCAGAACTTCTGAGATTTAGTAGGGTCGTATCTGTCTTTTCCACTTTTTAGTTAGGAAAGACAGAACTTAGGAAAGCTTCTATGCAGTCCAAATTCTTCAAACTTTGATGTACAGCCTGAACCTATAGGCATGTCAGTAGTACAACCAAAGATGTAGGTACACATGTCAAAAATTCTTACATTTCAGTGGAAAACAAAACAATTCCCAGCCCAGACAACTTCCCTGTGCAAAAACATCCTCTTCATCTACAGGTTTAAGGTGTCCTCACAAAACCACTTTCTGTTGGTACACCACTGCATTATATAGCACAGTTAATTCAAGCAGGACATGCTCCTCACCACACAGCTCAGTGCTATGGTGCACCCAAACAAGTCTTCCACACTTTCCCTTTAGTTCTGCTTTGCTTCAAATCAGTTACAGCTTCTCAGAAAGGCTCTTTGATAGCTGAGTGTGCCTAGCAATTTTTTGGCAAGTTTAAGCTCTGTCAATTTTCACCTAAGTCTTTAAGACTTATCATGTTTAGGAGCCATTGCATACATTCAGGATGTGGACTTTAAGACCAGATTTGTGAGACTTGTGACAAATGGTGAGGGTTTGTCACATTAGAAACTAACTAGAAAGAGCTAAAATAGATGTGGTTGGAGACAAAATAAAAACATGAAAGATTAACTCTCAGTTTCAAATACTGAGTTTGCTGTTTATGATAATAAAATTTATTAGTAGCAATTTTTTATTTGAAACTGTAGTATCAATTTGGAAAACTTCTGTTGCACCTAGGTATTGTAAAATGACTTCTTCATATTTTTCTCCTTAAATCTGAATGGCCTTATCATTATTCAGAGAGTTGATAAGGTGCTAGGAACACTTGTAGCAGAGAAAGAGGCAGAGGTAGGGAAGGGCTCTGATATATTCTCATAATTAACTGCATAGTAATTAGAGCAATAAAGAGTTAAAATGTTCAAAGCCATTCTCTTAAGACTGGGTAGGCTGTACAACACATGTACTTTAATTGATTCTAAATCCCCTGATTTCAGCTACTCAAGCAGACACAGTATGACAGCAGACTGGTCTCATAGTGCCACAACTGGACATTTCTCCAAGGACCAATACTTCAGCATGGCATAGAGGAGAAAGGTACCTCCATTATCTTACATATTCTCTCTCAGTCTCCATCCTCCTCAAATAAAAGACAAAACTCTCAAAGCACAAAATTTTGTTATTTTAGTTCCAAACTGGCAAAAATACTTTACTTTTTCTGTAGAAGGAGGTGATCAATTTTGTAATCCTAGATCCATGCTTTAGCTGCAATTAATTTTTTCCTCTTACTACATAGCTTATGAGCCACATATCCCACACCGTTCTAGTCCACTTAATTTTTTCTCAGGAAATTTAAAAAAGTAAAAGTTGATGATCAGTAGTCATGTCTCTTTTCACTGTTCTCTATTACCAGTAGAACACTGTTACATAAAGCAAAGATGTAGGTGTTAATATGTGGTGGTTTTAAACACAAAATACACACCTTGTGCATCCTGATCTTTGTTTCTTTGCCCCATGAATACCCTTAGCCATCCCTATGGATGGTGCAGTTTTAAAGAAAATCGTTATCTCACTGTACCTTTTATTTCTGACTATCATTTTTTTCCTCCTTGTGAATGCATTTGGAGTTTTTGCAGTGTTAACAGGGTATTATTAGCAGTTTTTCTTCAGCATCCTTCTTAGGATGTGTCTTAGCAGTTACTTTAAACATTTTGAAGAAGAAATGTCAACATGTGAATACCAGTTAATTTACAAGTTCAGTGGGATTCATAGATAAAAAACCAGAAAGTAAAGGACCAAACCAACACTTTCAAATCAGACTGCCTAAAACCACATAAAATCAGAATGACATTCTGCAGCCATTTACCACAGAGAACAGGAATTTACTCCTTTTATAAAATGGAGGTGGAGTTGGATAGTGCTGAAGCTGAGACTAGAGAATCTTAATTCACTACATAAATTGCGGTGCAATTTTTAAAGATTTTGAGCACCTGAGGCTTTTTTTATATTTTAGGATGGCTGAGAACTCCATTGAAGGTTGCCTGTTTTCAGGTACTGATACAACAATTTTCCATCTCAGCAACATGGAAGAAGCATATGCCAGTATGTGTAAAGAGTCTCTAGCAGACACTTCCAGCCTCCCTCTTTGCAGCTGATGATGTGTCCAAACCTTGTACCATTTCATAAGGACTTTAATATTTTGAAAAAGCCTCACATTCACACAGTATTTCAGAAAGATTGATATTAAATTTAGTTAGAGAAAGAGGATCTGTGGTGGAATCTCCAATATACTTACACAGCCTATCCATTCTCCTGCTCTCAGGTTTTAGAATCTCAGTGTTTGGCCATTGCCACATATAGTGGTTTGAAAATATAGTCACAATACTATTTCCCCTGAGCCCAGTTTATGAGAAATGTGTACTTCCATTTAAAGCAACATCATGTTTAATTTTGTGACAATAAAGGATTTCTTTTTCTGCATTCTGATTATGAGTGTTCATTCCTCTTACCTTAAAATATGTGCTCACAAGGGAAAATAAATCTGGATTTGAAATTTAATTTGTAACTATAAAATATGGAATAGTTATTTCTGCTTATAGCATCCTAAAAAAGGTAGTGCAAGTATGCAGTGTAAGCTACTGGTTATTGATGCCAGCTCTGTTTTAAAGCAATGACAATAACTTTTCCTCTCAAGGGAGGACGCTATTTCTTCTACAAACAATAAATAGTATATATTATTTCACATTTTTAATGCTGAATTTTTATCTTAGATGTGTAGTTTGACATTTCTTAGCTAAAGTATTTTCACATTCATGTCACAGTTATCGTTAATGGCATCTATCAATTTCAAGCAAAAAGAACATTAATATTAAGAGAAGGTTAAATTTCTCCCAGAAGGTTTTTTGTCCAGGGAGGTGGTATGGATGCACTTGGAAAATTATTACAACTACTGATACTTTAAAGAGGAATTATAATCAACAGAAAAAGTGACTTTGAGATTACAGATAATGAAGAGTTCAGAGCAAATTTTTGAGATCAGAATCAAGATGCTGGCATCAAACAATATTTGTCAGTGTGTGAGAAATAAGGGATTCAATTACTGAATGTGAAAGGATCATGATTCTTATACTATGGAATTTACCAAAATTATATAAGAAATTAGGGCATAACATGTCAAAAAATAATAAAATAAAGCTATTTCCTCTGACATTTAAAAAATGTATCTGATACAACTGTCATTTAGAGTCTGGAAATATTTCAGTCAAATATAAAATACCAGGAGAAATAAATCATGAAGTCCAGCCTATTTCATAAAACATCATGATCTGCTGTGTATGTATGAGTATGCAAGAGAAATTGAATGTGAAGTTCTTTAGATTGTAACACATAATTATCTTCTACTAAACGCACCACAAAGCCAGTAGTGAAAGAGGAAAGGATTGGAGAAAGTAAGGCAAGTGATGAAAAGCAAAAAAAAAGTTGAGCATTTGTAAGAAAAAACAGGTTATTAATAATTTTAGTGAGCACAGTTAGGTTCTATATTTGTGCAAATACACACACACATACAGCACACAGACAAATATAGAACAGACAGTAACAGAAAATAATATAGGCAGATTAAAGAATTTAAATTACGTGGGTTTAGGAGCAATGCAGCTGATGCTGATAAATGAAGATTATAAAATGGACTGAAAATAGATAAATGTGTGTACACTGGAAACATGGATCAGGATCAAATGTTCAAGTGCAGAAGAACTTAGATTTGTTACAACATGTCAAACCTTAAGAAAAATTAAGATTCTACTATAGTGCAGGTACAAAGGGAAGCAAAAGTGTTTAAGGATGTGGTAGATTTGAGTAGAAATTGAATTAATTGTAGTTCAGGTTTCATATTTTCAAACACACCTTGTGCAGTTAGGCCATAACAAAGTGAGATGGAGTTTGAATTTACAGTTGATTACTACAAATAGAGCAACTTACTCAAGCTCTGTTTATTCACATGGGGAGTTAATGTTCAGCAGCTAATGTGTTTTATAATTTGCACCTCAGATTTCTCACAGTAATTTTCCCTTGAAAACAAGCCTTGAGAGTGAAATTTTTCAGAACCTTTTATGCTGGTCTCATTCTAGTCTCATAGAAGTCACTCATAGGATTTTTTACTTAGTAGCAAAGTTATGAAAATTTTGAAAGATTCTCCTCTCTTCCAGAACTGTACTTTTCACCTTGCAGTAATATTACAAAGGCAAATTCAAACACCTTGAGTGTCCAGGTGATAGAAGAATGGAGGAAACCATAAAATGAACTCCTTAAGATTGAAATGCTGAGTTGCATTGCTACAGCTGAACAATAAAGAAACATTCAATCACTATGCATGCTTAGAAATACAGCCAGGTGTTCTGGAGAGATTTTAAATCACAGAGCTGAAAAACTAACAAGCAATATCAGCCGACATGTTGAAAGATATTTTAAACCTATGAACAATATTAAAAACATCACAGTCAATGATGTAAATTGAGAGAAATTACACTGAAATTAGTGAGAAAATGAAAAGGAGCCATGATATGCTAAAATTAAATCCATTTGTTTAGATTATGCCTCCCTCCTACATGAACAAACACATATCCTACTTTGCTGAGCAAAATTCTTACACTGCTTTTGGATTCCATTGGTCATGCAAGCGTGGGGTGAAAAACTGGTTGACAAAGTTTATTTGGCCTTCTGACAAAGTACTTCACTATCAGTTTCAGAGTAAAAAAGCGAAGATTCAACGTGGATTAAAAAAAAAAAGCTCAGAAAACAAAGTGTAGGAATGCACAGGAAATCCTCAGCATCAAGTAAATTCACAACCTTGCACCAAACATCTCTTTAGGAAAAGATACTGGCTGAGAGCTTCAGAGTCCAAGGAGCTTCAGTTACTAATGCATTTGAAATTTGAATTTCAAATCAGAGATGGACACCTAGATCCCTTAGACTTCCTGGAAAGCCCTACCCTTCAGATTCTTTATGAAGCACTCAAAAATCTGAGTGAAAACTTCAGTTGGATGCACAGAAGTGGACCAAGGCCAGCACATTATTAGTATGCAAAAGCAGCAAGAGAAAGTGACAGTACAGTTTTAATGCATTTTGGTAAACTAATGGTTCAGAGTGGCTAGAACAGCGTGTTTCATCCTGGTCAATCACTCTCAAAAGGAAGAGGACGTTCAGAGGTGGCTGTCAACAAAAGATTGTAAGCATAAATAATTTGTCAATATAAGGAGATGGTAAAAAAAGGCAGAATCTGTGCTTTGACTGCTGCATTTGAGAAATGAACTAAGATAACCCTTGCTCATTCCCTCATAATGTCACAAAACATATTTCAGAGAAACAAAAAGGCAACAAAATTAAAACTGACAAAGTTATATGTTCTGAACAATGCCCAATTAATCTAGGAGTGCCATTGTCATTAAATGTTACTGCAGATCTATATAACACAAATAAAAAAGAAAGCAACTGCCAACAAAGAAAAAAGACATTTTAAGTTATATTTCAAAATAGAATATTAAATTTCTTATATAAAACATCTACTATATAAGTAGATTCTACAAGAGCTCCAGGTGAAACCAGTCAGTTTGAGAAAACGACATTTCTATCTTCATAATAACTAGGAGGTATGTCATACAGAAATACGTAGCAACTTTAATGTCAGATTGTGAGTCATATGTTCTAGACTCTGGCCATTCTCACTGATCTCTAAATTTTATGTTGCTTCATATTCAATCAAGACACCAAATTTTAGTTCTCTTTACTCAGACCACACCTCACTGACACAGAGAATAACAAGATTATGGTCCATGTAAATAATCCTTACATTCTTCCTGCTTTTTTGCTTGGAGATGGCGTTAATTCTTGGACAGTTTCTAATCCATCAAATCACATGAAATTCTGCAGGGCAGAACTTATCTAGCCAAAAACTCCACACCTTGGATTTGTACAGTTAAACATTTCTCTTATACTTGTTTCTATTAAACTGCAGCCTGTTTTATGCAAACCTTTTCTTGGAGATAGCAACAGCATTCTGACACCCAGTGCTGTTCTCCAGTATGTTTGAACCCTTCTTGTCTTAAGGTCACCCTTGTCTCCCCCATAATCCAAGTAATTGATAAAAGACATCACCTACTGGGGTTTTTACGCTTTTAAATTGTGCAGCTTGATGTGGCTTTTTGCCAATAAACACTGAACTCAACACAACTTTCATTCAAAATATATTAAAAAGAAAGTACAGGAATTAAACACACGGCAAGAGTTGATATGTGATTAAATGAAGAAAAAGATATATGAATATATGCAGTGAGCAAATTAAAATATAATTAGCCATGAAAGGAACATAATTTCATGTGACAAACAACAAACATCTAGAAATCCTATCCCATTCATCTCAATGGAGATGTTAATTTCAGATTAAGTAAAATTAAAACAAACATAGAAGAGACAAAGCCAGCTCTCCATCTCTGAAAGTACAAGCAAATTGAAGCATGCTTGGATCTTAGCAGTGTTTTTAACTGAAACATTTGGTAAGCTTCATCTAAGAAGGGCTATACTTGATTGAACCAAGCATATACTTGTCTTGTATCCCCCCTCCAGCAATGGCCCACCAGGGACTCTTGAGGGAGTGTACAAACCTCCCCAAGGCAAACACGCAGCAATTTTTCCAAGCACACTTTCCTAGGATCCAGCAAGTCTGAGCTTCAGTGGCTCTCTGGAACAGAATTATGAGCTTTATGGACATGAATTATGAGTCCTTAATGGACAATATCAGTAATTCCGTAAATCTTACTACTTTTTGAATCATTGTTAACACAGCTTGTGTCAAGGGGTTCCATGGTGTAACTATGTGAAACTGAAAAAATACTTCCCTTGGTTCAACTTAAACACACCACTGCTAGTTTCACCTAATGCCCAATGTCCTTGCAGTAAAAAGCCAGTGTCACTCATTATCTGTCTACTCACCACTCATGAGTTAATAAACTTGTCATAGCCTCCTTCCATTTTCTTCTTCCCAGACCGGAAGCATGTAGTTCTACCTGTTCCTTGTTTAAGAGATTTATTTAATCATCCTTTTCTCATTCTACCCATTCTTCTCTTTACCCATTCAAGATGCAGGTGCAGCACTGTGACACTGCTTGTAACCATGATGTTCTCTAATTTGTTCTATTTCTTTCTAAAAATGTGTAATATTAAATTTGCTTTTGTTTTTGCTGCTACTATTTTTGTAGCTCACAGTGAATACACTGTGAATAGATAATCTCACAATGAAGTTCTTAAACAATAATTGTCAGTTTCAAGTCCATTATTGTGCACAAATTAAATTGCTTTTACCCTTTGAGAACCACTTTATATTTATTTACAGTGAATTTCACTTGTCACTTCATCACTCAGTATCACTGACGTACTTCTTTGCAGTTGAGTTTAATTTCTCCTGTTCTAAATAATTTACTATCAGCTGCAAATTTTCCTGTATAAATTTTCCTGTTCTAATGCATTTAATCTTTAACAAGTTGCTTTGTAACCTCTTTTGTAATCTACACTATTGTGGTTTAATGTTGTATTTTTGGGCTTTATGTTTCTGTTATTCTTGGATAATGGAGTAACAGACCTGCTTTAATTTCTTACAAACTGATTTGGTGCCTCTTTGTAAGAAGATTTAGCTGAAATCTGATTTTTAGAACTATATTTTATAAATATATATATATATATTTCCAATATTGTGCTGCAATTTCAGCAACATCTCCTGCAGTTGGAAGATATTCCACGTCAAGTCCTGGGATATTTTAACTAGATTGTTGTACCTGGTACTTGAACTTCACTTCAGAAAGGGTAGATCTTAAGGTTCATGTAAATAGATCCCTTTCAAAATTCATTGGAATAGCTCACACATTCTTAAATTCTTGATTAACTGTGACAAATGAGCAAGGAGAACAAAAACAACAAACTAGAAAAAAGGTGCAAACTAGTAATTATCCGTAAAATTAGATTCTGACACACAACATTTCAAGACTCCATAGATAAGGAAACACAGGGCACTTTTTGTAGAAGTTTCCAGTAAATTTTAATGCATCCATTTTAAATTAATACTAAAATGCTTCCCTACTAAATAAACAACCTTTAATATACAAGATTTCCAAATACAAGATTTCTGCAAATACAGCCCATATTAACAGGACAGTCAAGTACATATCACCTGATAATAACTGCACCAAGCAGTTAAGAATAGAAGCATATATAACTAATGAGTACTTCAAAATATGTATGTTAAATATTTTTCAAGGTAAGAGAAAATATTTTCTCACATTGTTTTCTTTGAAAGTGGACATTTGCACATATGTGTACATTATCAGCACTTATTATTTTAATATGTCTAATCAGAATAAGAAAATTAAATGTGCATGTCCATCTGAGGTAAATAACAGCTTATGTCACCTTCATGTTAGCAGTTTTTCATTTTACTGATGAAAAATTTTAAATACTATGGCAAATAAAGGCAATGGTTTAGTCCCAGGCTGCAGGGACTTTCACTGACCTCTTAACTATTCCTGTCCTAAATTGCTACTTCATTTTTAATGAGTGTTCTATAAATGGAGTAGCTGTTTGTATTCTGAATGTGCAAATGTTGCAAAAATTTCTAAAAATGGGTCAGTTTCAAAACCCTAAAAACTTCCAGTCTATTATTATATAGAGTATTTAAGAACATTCTCAAGACCTGATGTTTAATAGCAGACATGTATTTTAATGACAGAAATATTAAATAACAATATCAAATACTGTTGGCTTCAAAAAAATAAGAACTCAGCAATATTAAGCCCAAAATAAAACCAATTAAATCAATTAAAACAAATATCTTCAATTGAACAACAAAGAGCAAACACTGATATGCATATGCAAAGACACAAATTGTTATTAAGCTTGAAAGATTAGTCATTAGTTAAAGACTCAAGAAACCTTAACTCTGTTCTACCAGTGAAACTACTGCTTCACTTCTGTAAGAGATTTAATTTCAGTTAATTGTAGCAAGCTTAGCTTGGTTGCAATAAAAAAGCCACATTGTGTTTCTCATAACAGCTATGAGATGATCTACATTAATTGTACCTACAACGTACTGGGGATCACCACCGCAAAGCCATTTACATTCTGAAGCCTCTTAATTGATGTTCCTTCTGCAGAACACCTAAACTGAAGCATTTATATATTTAACAAAAGTGGTACATCATTAAGATGTTTGAAGAGCTGTTGTTAGGACACTAGTCTGGGCTCTGGGAGAACAGTCAAGTAATTGATTAGTCTGATTGAGATCTAATTTGCCATTATTTAGACCAGACCACTTCAAGAGTAACACTTATGTCCTCTCTTCCTTACCCTAACTGGATAGCTTTTCTATCCAGTATACTTTTCAAACTACAGTTTAATTAACACCTCCCTTGAGATTTCAGTTTTTTAGATTGGGAAGCTGATAATAAACTGCAGTCAGAGCTGCAGAGGCATGAACATTGTTGTTGCCATCTATTGGCATCTATAGTTTTGAAGAGTCCTGAAAGTAACTGTACCTTCATTCCATCAGCAGGACAATTTCAGTCCTGTTGACAACAGTGAGAGGCTACAAATGCACATTTTGAACTGCACAGAACAGTCTGAATTAGCATGTGATTTGTATCGCCTGTTAGTAAAGGCGAACAACTCTGCTAAACATACCATCCTTTAAATAAGAAAGGTTGCTTTAGCAAATTCCAAGTCTTGATCTGTGCTGCTTTGCTTTTGTCTTCCTTTCATTCAGTCTCAAGGTAGATCTCAAAATGAATAATCCGATTAAATTGCTAAAATTTCTATAATTAATTAGGAACCATTCTCCTTTCTTTTCTACTCATCTGCATAAATCCCCAAACCTTGAGAAATTGGAATGGGATGAAATAGTAGAAATAAACTTTTCTAAGTGGGTAACTTCTATATACAGATCTACAATATGTGTCATCACAATGCTGCAGCCACAGAGCACCGAGGTGGAAGGGACCTCAAGAGGTCACTTAGTTTGCCACTCTGCCCCAAGGCTCGATCAACTAAACTGAAACCATTCCTGACAGATGTTTGTATAACCTGGTCTTATAAAATTTCCGGTGATGGAAAACCCATCGCTTCCTTAGGCAATCTACAGAAATATTGTTAAAAATTGCAGCTGTTACTCAAGATAGCAAAAGTTCTTACTGCCACTGGTCTGCAAGATCAATCCTTTCCAGTTTTAATCCACAACATGGTGCTCTTGAGTTCATGCAGATAATGACTATGTATCTCCATGACTACACTTACATCTCCATGACTAGGCACACAAAATGTACATTGGTTTCCAATTATATAAAAAGAGAAATTCTGCATAATTGATCACAAGTGCTCTTAAATTAGTAAATTACAGAGAATTTCACAACTAACCAAGGTACAAATGCATTGAATTCTCCAATTCTCCAATTATGTATTCTAAATAAATTTATCTTACTTTCATTCTATTTTGATACAGAAAGACACACATTTTCATGTACATATATATAAACATACAAACACATCCCCTGTGAGTAGACTGTGGTTTAATACAAATTTCTAATGCAAAGTATTCCTGATGTCTGGGCCTGTTGAAGCCAAAGGTTCTAATGATAAAAAAACGAGCACCTTCACAAATGAGGACTCTATGGTCAGGCCAAGTCATATGGCTGTTGACACCTGTCTGCATCCTGACTTGCACTGCAGGGTCAATATTACAGTCTATTCACAAGCAGGAGCTGGGACTCCCTGTTGGCTGCAATGAGGATGAATTAATTCTCTCCTAGCAACATAAAGCCCAGCAGGATTTTACTCTTTTCAGAATTTAATACACTTTAATAACTAAGGCTTCTAACTTCTTCCCAGCAACTTTGTATATTTTTTTCTCCTTTATGAGAATAATTTTACTAGACAAATTAAAATTTTCATGGTGGTAGAGAGCAAAAGATCTTGCAGTTATGGGAAAAGGACAGCTTTAAGGCTTTAGTCCCAATATCTGGAAGAAAAAGAGTAACAAAAATAGATCAAAAACAAATTTGAAAAGTGGAAAAAGGGACAATCTCTTTTTTGATTTTATATCCCCTAGAAGAAAAGTTTTGAACTTACTGAGTTAAATATTGACAACATTCTACCAATAAGTGTGTGGGGACCTTTTTAAACAGCTGGAACATTATAGATTTTTACAAGTTCACAAGCCCTGTGCTCACATTTCCAGTAAAAGCTGCTAATACAAAGCTAAGTGCCCCAGGGACGTTGAAGTGAGCATATTTTTCTGCTGGTTTAAGCACACCAGCAGTCATTTGTAGAGTTTACATGGTTTTCTTGTCAATACCTGCTGGTCACAGTTGGTGAAGAAGCAGTTTCACTTATGATCTGCTTGCTAATTAAGCACGGCAGCAGCCATTCAGAGTGAAATTTTCAACAACCTGACACTTAAAAGGAAAGAATCAGATGCATTCTTGGAAGACTTCAATCCTTAAATCATTTGGATTCTGTAGTTACTGGAACTGAAAGATAACAGAAATTACTTTTTCAGATTAACAGGTAACTCTTCTGATAAACTATAACATACTGTATGTAGGATGAACACTTCAACCCTGATGTTCTACAACATAATTCTTTAAGAAAGTTAGAAGGGTTTGAGGCTCTCCCAATATAGGCCAAAAATCTGTTTAATCTCCTGCTCCTCCTCATTTTCTTCAGTGGTTCATAATCTATCCCTTTCTGTTGACTTCTTTCATCATCTATCTGTACTTTATGTCTGTTGTTCATTGCTTTACTTGCAGGAGGATTGCAAAGTTTGTGCTTTTCTGCACACAAAACATCCTAGAAAGTATCAGCAAAGCCACTTCATTGCTCTGTTTCAAATTCTTTGCTTCCTTGACCTTCAAAAGCCAGTTGCTTCTTCGCTGAATTA